>JAAKBH010000342.1:0-619870 GCA_019776075.1 Amaranthus palmeri | reverse complement strand
TCCTCCTGAAAGGAGTTGAAGCTGTCCATCCATCCAAAAAGGATCAAGAAGATAGAGAATACGCAATAAAATCTTTCAAAGCCGGGAAGAAGGATGTCTTAGTCGCCACTGATGTTGCTTCAAAGGGGCTGGATTTTCCTGATATACAACATGTCATCAACTACGACATGCCTGCCGAGATTGAAAATTATGTCCATCGTATAGGACGAACAGGAAGATGCGGTAAGACAGGAATTGCAACAACATTCATAAACAGAAACCAAAGCGAGACGACACTTCTTGATCTGAAACATCTTTTGCAAGAAGCGAAGCAGAGAATACCTCCGGTGTTGGCTGAACTTGACGATCCAATGGAAGAAGCCGAGGCAATCGCTAGTGCTAGTGGAGTCAAAGGTTGTGCGTACTGTGGAGGGCTCGGTCACAGGATCCAGAATTGCCCGAACTGGAGCATCAGAAGACGCAACAACTTGTCAATTCCCGAAAGGATTATTTTGGTGGTGGTGGTTACAGAGGAGAAATATGATGGCTTTCTCTGGTGTATTAGTTGTGTATTAGTTTTACAATAGTATCTGTTACATGTATTGGACAAAATCTGTTTCCCGAGTGTTTGAGAAATACAGACACGGTTGTATAGAAGACATAATTATCTCTCTTCATTTATTACCATTTCTTAATTCTCCCATTTCCTCTTTGTTACTATCTCATAGGGGACGGAGGGAGTACTATTACCACTTGCATTTCATTAATGTTAATCAATACTAAGATCTAGGCAGGGACCAGGGGCTTGGGGAGTAAAGTTTAATTATGGGCCCTTAACTATAATATAAGATAAATAAAACACAAATTCTTGCTATAGGCTGTCTATATCATAGACGGGTAAATATGGGCCAGCCCATTGTAAAATGAGTAACTAAATAGTCATGTCAGCCATTGGGTTGGGCTATTGAGAGAGTCGTCTATGCCATAGTTTGTTTGGAAGAAATATATGTTTTATATGATATGATTGTGCATACTAACAATTTGTTTGGGAAGAAATATATTGATGGATAGATTGTCTTTCATCAAGGTAGGGATTGCTAGGACCCATGATGATGAAAGATATATTTTGGACAAAATTGTTAAGGTTTAACTGGTTATATTATGGTATTGGTAGTATAAGATTAATTATGCATGTGAGATTATTGCTTAATGTATTTGTGCAAGAAATATATTTAGCCAAGTCAAATGTGTTTAAACGTAATTCCTAGATAATAGGAAGTTATTTTGACTTAGTTACTTTTACTTTGAATTTATATAAATTTAAGGATCATTTACCAACTACAACCTCTAAGTTTACTCAATTTCAAATAAACAGCCGCAAACTTTGTTTATTACCAACTACAGCCTCCAACTTACCAAAAATGACATCGAAACAGCCAAAACAACCAAAAAGGGGTTAAAAATGGGGTTAAAATGGGGTGTTTGGCTGTCTCGATTTCATATTTGTTAAGTTGGAGGCTGCAGTTGGTAATAAACGAAGTTCGCGGCTGTTTATTTGAAATTGAATAAACTTAGAGGCTGTAGTTGATAAATGATCCTAAATTAAATATAATGAACATGTTTACTTCAAAAAAAAATATAATGAACATGAACATGAAATCAAAAATTTCTTTACGCACACCAAAACCAATTAATATATACAAATTCTTACTTGAGATTGTCTTTGTAGAGATGGCTCTCAAAAGCTCAGTATCCAATTCTAAATAATATTCTTACAACTCTAAATATAGATTTGGGTCAGGCGTTGAGAGTCGTCTTTACAAAAGACGGTCTCTCAAGAGAGCACCTAATATAAGATAAAGATTATGTTGAAAACGACTTAAAAAAACAATTGTATAAACAAGTCTAGTAATCTAGGACGTGGATAAGGCGTCGCCATTTGGCCCTATCCCTAGTCAAGTCCTTAGAAAGATGGAGATTGTGCAGGTCGCTCTAATGAACATGAACGTGAAATCAAAAATTTCTTTACGCACACCAAACCCAATTAATATAGATAAGATTATGTTGAAAACGACTTAAAAAAAACAATTGTATAAACAAATAACCAACAAAGGTTTACATTAGAAAATTGAACAAATAACACTTAGAAATCCATTCTAGCCTCTTAATAAAAAATAAATTGTCTAAAATCTAAGTTGCAAATGATCAAAGTTGTCCAACTGTTTATACCAACTAAAATAACTAAGAAATTAAATGAGAAATCGTCTATCTCTAACTTGGAAAAACGCCATAAATTCTTGGTATTTTCGTGGGAAGTAAAGTGGCCTCTGATTTATTAATTATAATATATATAATTATATATAATCCCGTGCAATGCACGTTTTTTTTAGCATTGGCATATATAAATATATATATTAATTAAAAAAATAAAGTCTGTGATTATCATGTAGTAAATTACTCAATTTTTACCATATATGTATGTTTCGGTTTAGAAACGGTCAAATTTGTAAAAGGGGAAGTTTAAGGGAAGTACCTTCAGTTGTAAGGAAGTGGGAAGATCTGACCTCCGCGTGCGGTGTTCCTGCAACCACAAGGAAAGCTAACCCGGGGGCCTATGTCCCGGAAGGGCTCTCCGATGCTTAAGTCAGATTCAGGAAAAGGTGAATGTAATAAGTGTTTAGAGTAAGATTGCGTAACCTGATCATTGGAGACGATTCTTCTACCTTTTAAAGGGGAACGTTCGTGGAAGTTACTTCTGTACCAGCGGTATTTCTGTGCTGATAACCGTTGCGGTTTTCAGAAGCGTAAGGGACATAGTGGAGGGTGGTTATCCGAGACACAAGGAAGTTATGTCTGGAAACGTCCTTGACCGGTTAACTGCTACTTCAGTTACGATCTTCATGCATAATCAGACTCAATGATGCTGACTTTGTTTGTCATACCTTGACCTTTGACTTGTTGACCAAGGGTATTCTGGACTTTTTACGTAATTGGGTTTTATGATCCCCAACAATGTATAAATTAAATTTTGTAATTTTAAAAATTGTCTATGATGCGGTATATATATTTTCTAATTTACTCAATTTAACCATAAATAAATAATAATCAAAGATAATTTAATGGTAGAGATATTGGTCAAGATAAATGCAATTTATTAATTTACTTAATTTACTCAATTTTAGTTTAATAAATCATAGCAATTAATTAATTTAATTATTCCATGTGAGAAATAATATGTTAGCTTTGACTGTAATTAGTTCATTTAGGCAAATTTAAAATTATGACATTTGATACGAAAATAATTAAAATACCATAAGCACAGAAATGACATTTGATACAAAAATAATTAAAATACCATAAGTACAGAAATTATTTATGGTCTAATAAATATTCTTAAATTATTCCTTAAATTATTTATGGTATTCTAATAAATTATTCCTTGAAATTAAGCAAGCATTAATATAGATTGAAATAGCAATATAGATTAGACAATATTAATTGAAAAAAGAAAGCTAAACCAATAGAAAAATTACAAATGACACACCTCCTCTCACATTGACATTTGTCTTTCCCTAAGAATTTTATTAGTATGTATTATATGATATAATTTAGACAAATTTTGTAGAGATGCTGAATTTAAAAATCAGATGTATTAAGTGCAATATCACCTAAGTAGACGAATATATTAAAAAATAATTTTTAATGTATATTATTAGAAATTAAAATGTATATATGATAATCCCTCCTATTCACCACAAGTGTCCCATTTGCTTTATGCACTCTAACCAATGCACTTATTCAATTCTTAATATCTCTAATTGTGCATAATTAAAAATTATGAAAAGTTGATATAAATAATCCGTGTATTGAGGACGAATCAAACAAGATCCTACTTGACTATATTTTAACCTTATAGATTAGTAATAAATGTAAATTAAAAGTAAGAGATGAACAGTGCCCAAAAAGCAAATGGGACACTTATGGTGAATAGGAGGGAGTATAATTTAGACAAATTTTTTAAATTTATGGGGTAATTTTGTCATTTGTCTAACTTTTTTGATGTAGATTATTTGTTAATATCGGTACTTTTGTTATTTGCAGTATTTGTCATCTTCCAAGAATTTTATTAGAATGTACTACCTCCTATTCAATCCATTAGTCTCATTTGGTTTTTTCACACTTGCCGAGATAAACATTTTTAACCCTTAATATCTCTAATTGTTTTTAATTAAAAATTATAAAAATAGATATTAATAATCTTTATATAAGAAGAATCAAACAAGATCCCACATGACTATATTTTAACATATAGATTAAGAATAAAATACAAATTAAGAGTGACAAGTGAATAGTGAAAAAAAAAATCAATGGGACTAATGGGTAGAATAGGAGGGAGTATGATATGATATAATTTAGACAATTTTTTATTTTTTATATTACCGTGGCTCGAAATGTGAAACAGTATTCTCTCAGTAATATCATAGCCCCAATCAGGGGTGATCCTATTTGTTATCATCACGTCCTCTAGAGTCCAAAAGTACCCCGTAAATTAAAATGAGTCAAGAAAATGATCAACTAAGAATCAATATCGAACGTGGTTCCGGAGAGGAGTCAAGAAAATAATAAGCAAACTAATAAACAATCGATTGATTTAGAAATCAAAATGAGTTTGGAAAAAAAATATACAATTTTCTAGGGTGGATAAATGTGAGTAAATGTAATGGATTTCTAAAGATGCAGTTTAAGATAAAACTGTGTCCATCACAAGGAATAGTCTAATGTGTTTCACCAAGTTTGTTAAATCACCAATTGTTGTCTATTCATGTTCCATTGAAGGGAGGAGTCGAACCTTCTCATTCACAGTAATGTACAATACGGTATGCTCAAATTCAAATAAATGCCCACATTATTGATGTCTTGAGTACATCAGATACAATAATTCATCTACCACATCACTGTACAAACAGAGTTTAATATTTTCATTCGTTGAAAGGAAATAGATAGAATAGAGAAAAATATCTCTTTAAAGAAATAGGCAGAATAAATGAAAAAAAGAAGGAAATGTAACATAATTTATAAACATTAAGAATGAAAAACTAAAATACATATCGATAGATTCCTCTGAACTTGATCTCTAAATAATTCCACCATGCATTGATTTTATCTTTGTTATCACTCAACTGACTAAGTTCATCTATGAACGTTGAATGTTTAGAGGAAAAATATGCATTTACTTTCTCCATTTCTTCAACAACAAAAAGGTTGAAGACTCCCCATCTTTAACGGTTAAATCTTACTTTCAAAATTGACGATTCGTTTAATCCGAAAGACAGTAGTGTAGAATAACTCTTCAATTGGGTTTCTAAACATCTAATGAATGATTGTCGAATCCGTAGTTCAGAATTGATAATCTTGATCCCATAATAAATACTATAATTATCATCAAGGATCTCGATTTCGTACCCTAAAGTATTAGAAATCAGAATAATTTACAAATATCAAAAACTACAAAAAATTAAAACAGATATGGAGTCAAAATTGAACGAGGTAATGACTTTTTAAATTAGATAAGTTTAGGAGCAACGTCAGGATAAAGTAGTTTTGTCGTAATTGGGCACTAATGTATCGGAGATTAAATTATCATCGGAGATATGAGGGTGGCTAATAAGAAAAAAGTCTTGGTAAGAAACATTTATAACATTAAATGTATTTGACTTTGTGAGGATCAATTTATTTTGATTCTAATGCTTTTTTATTTTTTATTTTTTATATTGCCGAGAATAGTAACTTGTTATAAACAATAATTTAAGAGTCGTACCATATGTAAGAGCAATAGAAGATTTGAAGATGTGTCACCGTGATAGGAAAAATCTTTTCTTTCAATCTAATAGTACAGAAATATATTTAAAACAAATTAAGCTAATAAAAAACCACTTCAACTAAAAATACATCTAATAAAAAGAGTAAAGAGAATACCGGATGAACATGGCAAGAAGACATCAGAAGTTCTCCACAACCAAAGTAAGGGTATTGCAAAAGTAAGTCACCGCCACGGTCAATCAATCTACAGAAGGGAAACATACGACCTAGTGTTGTCACTTTCATTCCATCGACTAGATCATCCCAACCAACTTGCTTATACCTTAAGTCTATCGCTTTAATTTCCATTATTGACTTAACCCTGAGGGTGAGAAGGTTGTAATAATAATCAACATAATCTTCCTTCCCAAGTAGTAAAGTTCCATCTGCCAGCCTTACAATGATCTAGGGGAAACAAAAGATATTATTAAGTCTAATTCATTTAATAGAAAAGATTACAACAAATGAACATTAACTAACATGATTTTCTCGAGTTTCACGGACGGGGCTCAAAAGAAGTTTTGCCGAAGTCAAAATGACTGCCTCATTTTTAG
Source organism: Amaranthus palmeri (assembly GCA_019776075.1). Classification (NCBI taxonomy): domain Eukaryota; kingdom Viridiplantae; phylum Streptophyta; class Magnoliopsida; order Caryophyllales; family Amaranthaceae; genus Amaranthus; species Amaranthus palmeri. The sequence goes on along the minus strand of JAAKBH010000342.1, from coordinate 613,478 downwards.
TTGCATCCCATTCAATTACAAGTCCAGAGCAATCGATTTTTCTAGCAACACCTAGGACAAGAAATCAGAACTAATCTACTTTACTTTGCCCCACTTTATAATAATAATTAATGTCATTATGAAGAAGATAAAATAAATATTTAGTTACCATAAAAGGAAGACACTGATACAACAGACGACAAGAGTTGAAAATATTCAATCTTCTTTTTCAGCACAGTCACAGGCTTGGCGGTGGAGAAAGCAAAATCTGCAACATCATACATAAGTGGTCGAATAAAGAATTCACAGGAAGTATAAACCTTTGACACATTCACACATCTTATGACATAAACCACAATCATATAGTACAAAACAATTACTATAGCAATATAATATAATTTGTTTAAGAAAAGCATAAACAATAAATTTCTATAGCGCCACCTTTAGGAGACAATTGCGAAACTACTCGAACCGAAGGTTTTCCCTTAGTATAGTGATCGTAAATTTCTGCAAAGTAATAAACATTGAAATAATAATCAAATATACACTCAGCAACTAAACTAACATAAGAGAAAGAATCAATTACAAACTTTTCAAGTCTGGAGATTGATCGAAACCAACATCGATTGAGTAAGTCTCGCTTTTCTCGGGGAATCGATGATGTAGAGGTGGAGCAAGCATCGGAAAAGAAGCGTCATAGCTCGGCATTGGATTGGAATACAGTGAGGTTCCCTCCAACATCATATTCATGGCGTTACACTAGGAGAAAACAAAAGGCAAAACGACAACTTAATCACTAGAGCAAAAACATAAAATTGACATTACCAAAAAAAAATGCACACAATGAACAAATTAATCTAAACTCAGGTTCAATTTACTGCAAATTATAAACCTAGATCAAAGATAACAATAACAAAACCCTAGATTAAATAATGTAACAAAAAAGGGAACCTAAATTATTTTATAAAACCCCTAGATTATATAATGTAACTAAAAAGAGAAATTTAAATATTGAATTGCAAAGACTTTTGAATTGCAAAAATGGATTCAATTTCTAATTTTTTATTTTTTGAAAATCAATCACGATAAACGAAAAAAACGCATAAAGTTAAATAGATGAAGTAATTGAAGAAAATCAAATTAGACCAACATGATGATGGTGAAGAAATTGTTTCTCGCAGAAGACAAAAGGGTAGAAAACGGAGAATCGAAACGAAAAAACAAAACGAGAGGAGCGAGTAAGGTAGAGTAACCATTAATCTCTGAGATCAACTTTTTCATTTATCTCACTCAAATTTTTGTGCCACGTAAGCAATATATAATATTAAAAAAAAAGGTAAATGTGAGACCATTTTTTCGTACAACCCAGGTCGGTTTCTAAACATCTAATGAGTGATTGTCGAATCCGTAGTTCAGAATTGATAATCTTGATCCCATAATAAATACTATAATTATCATCAAGGATCTCGATTTCGTACCCTAAAGTATTAGAAATCAGAATAATTTACAAATATCAAAAACTACAAAAAATTAAAACAGATATGGAGTCAAAATTGAACGAGGTAATGACTTTTTAAATTAGATAAGTTTAGGAGCAACGTCAGGATAAAGTAGTTTTGTCGTAATTGGGCACTAATGTATCGGAGATTAAATTATCATCGGAGATATGAGGGTGGCTAATAAGAAAAAAGTCTTGGTAAGAAACATTTATAACATTAAATGTATTTGACTTTGTGAGGATCAATTTATTTTGATTCTAATGCTTTTTTATTTTTTATTTTTTATATTGCCGAGAATAGTAACTTGTTATAAACAATAATTTAAGAGTCGTACCATATGTAAGAGCAATAGAAGATTTGAAGATGTGTCACCGTGATAGGAAAAATCTTTTCTTTCAATCTAATAGTACAGAAATATATTTAAAACAAATTAAGCTAATAAAAAACCACTTCAACTAAAAATACATCTAATAAAAAGAGTAAAGAGAATACCGGATGAACATGGCAAGAAGACATCAGAAGTTCTCCACAACCAAAGTAAGGGTATTGCAAAAGTAAGTCACCGCCACGGTCAATCAATCTACAGAAGGGAAACATACGACCTAGTGTTGTCACTTTCATTCCATCGACTAGATCATCCCAACCAACTTGCTTATACCTTAAGTCTATCGCTTTAATTTCCATTATTGACTTAACCCTGAGGGTGAGAAGGTTGTGATAATAATCAACATAATCTTCCTTCCCAATTAGTAAAGTTCCATCTGCCAGCCTTACAATGATCTAGGGGAAACAAAAGATATTATTAAGTCTAATTCATTTAATAGAAAAGATTACAACAAATGAACATTAACTAACATGATTTTCTCGAGTTTCACGGACGGGGCTCAAAAGAAGTTTTGCCGAAGTCAAAATGACTGCCTCATTTTTAGTTGCATCCCATTCAATTACAAGTCCAGAGCAATCGATTTTTCTAGCAACACCTAGGACAAGAAATCAGAACTAATCTACTTTACTTTGCCCCACTTTATAATAATAATTAATGTCATTATGAAGAAGATAAAATAAATATTTAGTTACCATAAAAGGAAGACACTGATACAACAGACGACAAGAGTTGAAAATATTCAATCTTCTTTTTCAGCACAGTCACAGGCTTGGCGGTGGAGAAAGCAAAATCTGCAACATCATACATAAGTGGTCGAATAAAGAATTCACAGGAAGTATAAACCTTTGACACATTCACACATCTTATGACATAAACCACAATCATATAGTACAAAACAATTACTATAGCAATATAATATAATTTGTTTAAGAAAAGCATAAACAATAAATTTCTATAGCGCCACCTTTAGGAGACAATTGCGAAACTACTCGAACCGAAGGTTTTCCCTTAGTATAGTGATCGTAAATTTCTGCAAAGTAATAAACATTGAAATAATAATCAAATATACACTCAGCAACTAAACTAACATAAGAGAAAGAATCAATTACAAACTTTTCAAGTCTGGAGATTGATCGAAACCGGCATCGATTGAATAAGTCTCGCTTTTCTCGGGGAATCGATGATGTAGAGGTGGAGCAAGCATCGGAAAAGAAGCGTCATAGCTCGGCATTGGATTGGAATACAGTGAGGTTCCCTCCAACATCATATTCATGGCGTTACACTAGGAGAAAACAAAAGGCAAAACGACAACTTAATCACTAGAGCAAAAACATAAAATTGACATTACCAAAAAAAATGCACACAATGAACAAATTAATCTAAACTCAGGTTCAATTTACTGCAAATTATAAACCTAGATCAAAGATAACAATAACAAAACCCTAGATTAAATAATGTAACAAAAAAGGGAACCTAAATTATTTTATAAAACCCCTAGATTATATAATGTAACTAAAAAGAGAAATTTAAATATTGAATTGCAAAGACTTTTGAATTGCAAAAATGGATTCAATTTCTAATTTTTTATTTTTTGAAAATCAATCACGATAAACGAAAAAAACGCATAAAGTTAAATAGATGAAGTAATTGAAGAAAATCAAATTAGACCAACATGATGATGGTGAAGAAATTGTTTCTCGCAGAAGACAAAAGGGTAGGAAACGAAGAATCGAAACGAAAAAACAAAACGAGAGGAGCGAGTAAGGTAGAGTAACCATTAATCTCTGAGATCAACTTTTTCATTTATCTCACTCAAATTTTTGTGCCACGTAAGCAATATATAATATTAAAAAAAAAAAGGTAAATGTGAGACCATTTTTTCGTTAGAATTACGGGTACCTAAATATTAGGATTTCAAATCCTAAAAAATATTTAATTTAATATTAACGGGTCAACATATATCATCCTACAACCTATGCGTATGATGCGTATTTAATATTAGGATTTGATATTTAATTGCTGCACTTTTTAAACTTTTTTAAAATTTTGACTCGCTATTTATGATGCGGGTCAACGGGTCGGTTTTTTTTTTTAATAAATCTATGCGTATGGTTATCAAAATCGCAATTTGGATCATAGGATTGTACGATCCTACAACCCAGATCGGTGCCAATGACTATAATCGTGCATATCAGTTGCATTGAGTTATCTGATATGATCTTGAAAATTTGTTTGACATGACTCTCACCATACACCATGAAATAATGATTGTGTCTTGATATATCAATAGAATACAAATTTATTTGGTTTAAAATCGAAAATCAAAACAAATCTAATCAGATGAGAATTCTGATTTGATTTTTCTCGGGTTCAATTTGATTAATATTTTGAAAACTAAAACATTTGGTGTTACACAATCAAACCCGAAAAAATCACAAAACCTACCTAAATTGTGTAAAGTTAAATCCAAATTTCTTGGTTTTCATAAGAGTAATATGTTGTGAGTACGAAATGGGCATACACAGAATTGGTGGTGGATATGGGGCAGGTAAGACTAACACTCATCAGCTACCCATTATCTAAGATGCATATAATTTTCCATTTTCAAAATCATGCTCGTACTCGTGCAACGTAACTGTATGTTTTAGGTAATGTACCTACTACTTTGATTTTGATTTTTATCAATACATATTCCCTTTTTTTCATTTTTATATTATATGTACGCAATTTAACTATTTTTTTATTTTTTAATCCTTATACAATTGTTGAAATAATGATGCGTTATCGAGAAGACAAAGAAAGTAATATTCATATAGAATTCAATTAGACCCGTCAATGTTGTGTACGAAAGATGAAAAAGATGATTAAGTTGGTATAACAAAAATAGGATAATAGCATCTAAAATTCCAAACCGTCTTTGCAGATATAATGATTGTTCATGAGTTATAGAAGTATTCAATAATATATTATCCCTCCCTCTAATTTTTCATGATTTATAATTTATTTTTTACATTTGTCGATATAATATTTCAAACCTTAATTTCTCTAATGGTGCATAATTAAAAATTATGAAAAATTAATATTAATAATCTTTGTTTTATTGGAGTGAATAAAATAAGAACTGAGTTGTATATATTTTAACTTTATAGAATAAGAATAAAAGAGTGATAAACTAATTGAAAGAAGTATATAAAACTATATAAAACAAAATAAAAAAATGATATATGTGTTATGTTTGATTTTTCTCCTTGAGAACAACTGTATTTATCAAAAGTTAGATTTAAAAAATATTTTTTTCGTTAAATAAGATGAAATAAACTAACAATTACAAAAAACAATAATATTTGATTTTCCTAAAGCCGTTAAATGGCTCTCACCAGAGTCGGGTTTTAAGGATCAGATGTATGCAATTTTACCCTTGCTATACACTTGTTAGTAATAACAAAAAAATTATTTTCAACTAATCAATTGCAACATCATGCGAATAAGAAATACGCGCAAGGTCGACCCTAAGGGAGGGCAAGAGGTGTTGTCGCCCACAGGGGCGAAACTTAATTGGGGGCGGGTAGGGGTCCGAGATTTTCGGTAAATTTGTTTAATATACAATCGTCATTTTATATTTTTAAAAATTTTAGGACAACAAATAAAAGCAACACAATTAAAGGAAGAGAATGAATAACTGAAATAAAATAAAAAATTAAATTTTATAAGTAATAATAGAGTATCAAATTAGGAGTGAAATTATCATTTAAAGGTTTGTTTTATATCTTTTAATTGACTTTTCTGTTCTTTATTTAATAATTAGTTTGAATAAGTGAATACTTTAATCACTGAAAACTCATAACAATAAAACAATTAATTATGAAGATGGTTTAGTAATGTATGTTTAGAGACAAATGGCAAAGACATATAGTGTCAATGAGATTATATAAAATTTTAAAGTACTAAAAGATCGTCAAACTTAACTTTAATTCAAAATTTACGTAATATTTTTTTTGCTGCATTGATTGACATTATATATTAGTTGAATTCAATTTTTTTATCAACTCCACCCCCTAAAATTTTGTTCAAGTTTCGCCACTGGTCGCCCAGAGTTTCATGTCAAAAAACTAAAATTAACTATTTCAGAAGGGTCCATATAGATTATAAATTACAAACAAAAAAAATTCTGATCTGCTATTTCGCCCAGGACCCTAAATACACGTGATTTAGTAAGTACTCTTATAAGGTGTTTCCCACATTATTTAAGCTTGTTGAGAATTTGCGCCGGATACTAAGAAGTGTCTTAATGGAAAGCTTATTCTATTGAGCGGCGTGGGCGAGAATAATGTGGCGGGGCATAAATTGTGCATTTGTGCAACTCAACAAATATATTTTTATCATAATTCATATGGTTAAGTACTTTATATATAAATATATGTAATATAATTAAGAATCAACCCAAAATTGCATGAGAAAATCAAATAATATTGTCCTAGATAATAAAATAATAATGAAGTTGATGACGTTTGTGTTGGTGTTACTAACAGCGATGCTATTGATATCGTGTGTGAATTCTGATTTCAGCAAAGACAAAGATGAATGCCAAGAACAACTTGTCACAATGTCGTCTTGCCTCAACTATGTGACGGGGGAGGTGAAATCGCCCTCGCCACAATGTTGCACCATCTTGTATACAAAGCTAAATGCGACTAAAAAGTGTCTTTGTATTTTGGTTATGGATCGGAATCAACCTAGTCTTGGCCTTAAGCTTAATGCTACTCTCGCTCTAAACCTCCCTTCCTTATGTCATGCTCCTAATAATCCAAGGGATTGTCTAGGTATGTACCTTCTTAGCTTTACACAATCATAATTCTCATGGGTAAATTAAGGATTAAATTTATTGCGTGTATTTCTTTCGCCCTCTCCAAACTTGGATCCGAATCAACCTAGACTTGGTTGTTTTGACTCATTAGGTCTCCTTGTACTAGATCCAAGGGATCGGAATCAACCTAGACGTGGATCCGAATTCAAGTCCACCAAAAACTAATGAGGTTGAGTCGTCCGAGTCTGCTTTTACTAGATCCAGACCCGACCCTTGACTTGGATGAGGCTGATCGACTGGTCGATTTAGGATTTGAGGATGATATCAGAGAAGTATTTGATCATTTTAAGGCTCAGAGGCAGACAGTCTTATTCTCTGCCACAATGCCAACAAAGATCCAGAACTTTGCCAGAAGTGCGCTGGTTAAGCCTGTTGTTGTCAATGTCGGTAGAGCTGGAGCAGCTAATCTTGATGTCATTCAAGAAGTTGAATACGTGAAGCAGGAAGCGAAAATCGTTTACCTCCTCGAGTGCTTGCAAAAGACCCCGCCCCCAGTTCTAATATTTTGTGAAAACAAAGCCGATGTGGATGATATTCACGAGTATCTCCTCCTGAAAGGGGTTGAAGCTGTCGCCATCCATGGGGGTAAAGATCAAGAAGATAGAGAATACGCAATAAAATCTTTCAAAGCCGGGAAGAAGGATGTCTTAGTCGCCACTGATGTTGCTTCAAAGGGGCTGGATTTTCCTGATATACAACATGTCATCAACTACGACATGCCTGCCGAGATTGAAAATTATGTCCATCGTATAGGACGAACAGGAAGATGCGGTAAGACAGGAATTGCAACAACATTCATAAACAGAAACCAAAGCGAGACGACACTTCTTGATCTGAAACATCTTTTGCAAGAAGCGAAGCAGAGAATACCTCCGGTGTTGGCTGAACTTGACGATCCAATGGAAGAAGCCGAGGCAATCGCTAGTGCTAGTGGAGTCAAAGGTTGTGCGTACTGTGGAGGGCTCGGTCACAGGATCCAGAATTGCCCGAAACTGGAGCATCAGAAGACGCAACAACTTGTCAATTCCCGAAAGGATTATTTTGGTGGTGGTGGTTACAGAGGAGAAATATGATGGCTTTCTCTGGTGTATTAGTTATGTATTAGTTTTATAGTATCTGTTACATGTATTGGACAAAATCCATACAGACACGGTTGTATAGGAGACCAGCCATCTATTTCTTCACGTCTAATCGTATGTATGGTTGTACATTTGATTAATGTTAGCTTAGATTCCATGAAAATTTTATCTCAACAATGTCTTAACGAAGGCAGGTTGCATATCACTCGCTTTGAGTTATCTGATATGATCTTGAATGTCACTTGAAAGTTTGTTTGCTTTAATACGAGCCTCACAGTACACTATGAAATAGTGATTGTGTCTTACTTTCACCTATGGGTGAAAGTTATTTGGATTAAAATCGAAAAACCAAAACATTTTAATTTGATTTTTCTGTGGTGCAATTTGATTGACATTTTGAAAACTAAAACATTTGGTGTTACACAATCAATACTGAAAAAATCACAAAACCTACCTAAATTGTGTAACGTCAAATTCAAATTTCTTGGTTTTCATACAAGCTGTAATATGCTTTGAGTATGAGGTGGGCATACATAGAATTAGTGGTGAATATGGGGCGGATAAGACCTTACACCCACCACCTAACCATTATCTATGACAGATTATAACTTTTTATTTTCTAATTCAAATCCATACTCTGGCAACATAACTATTTTAGGTAAAGTACCTACTACTTTGAATTTGTTTTTATCAACACATTCTCTTTTTTTCATTTTAAATTTTATGAATGCAATTTAACTATTTTTATTATTTTTTTGGTTTTTATAAAATTGTTGGATGTTGCGTTATGAAGAAGACAAAGAAAGTAACATTCATATAGAAAAAGTGGATCAAACTCAATTAGACCCGCCAATGTTGTGTACGAAAGATGAAAAAGATGATTAAGTTGGTAACAAAAATAGAATAATAGCATCTATAATTTCAAACCGTCCTTGCTAATGTTTGTTCATAAGTTATGCCAAGTATTCAATAATATATGACCATCTCTCCCTCTAATTTTTCCTAACATACAATTTATGTTTTTACACTTGTCGATATAATATTTCTGTTTGTGCATAATTAAAAATTCTGAAAAATTGATTATAATAATCCTTGTTTTGTTGCGACGAATAAAATAAGATCTCAGTTGTATATATTTTAACTTTAGATTAATAATAAAAGAGTGATAAACTAATTGTGAGGAGTATATACTAATATATAAAACAAAATAAAAAATGACGTGTTATGTTTTATTTTTCTCCTTAAGAACAACTATGTTTATCAAAAGTTAGATTTAAAAAATATTTTTTCCTCACACTCTAGATAAATTAACAATGAAACATGTATATATATAGTATTCAGTTTAATACTCACAAATCGTTTTTTGTTTCAGTCGGTCTTGGTCGAGACCGTCTCATTTTGAGACGAGGCACAACTCACATTTCTCTCTTTGATTCTATCTTCTGGGCATTTTTCAATTTTAATCATAAAGGTATCAGTTTTGACCTTAAAGATATCAATTTCAATTTAATCATACCTGTATGAACTACATTAGTCATGAAACTGAATACTATAAAATGAGAATTGAATAAATTAACAATGAAACTGAATACTATAAAAATTGAATACCTGTATGAACTACATTAATCATGAAACTGAATAGTATAGAATGAAAATTGAATAAATTAACAATGAAATTGAATACTATAAAAATTGAACACCTATATGAACTACATTATAAAAAACTGAATAAATTAACGTTTTATGGTAACCACTGTCCACCTACAGGCTTAAAACGCCCCAGAATTTCCACACTTACATGGAGACAAAGCATGGGACATAAGTTTTACAATCTTGTCTTAAAGCCACAAAGCAATGAAGAATCAAGGAAGGTAGTATCAACACTATACAATGCAACAATTGATGAATTTAATAAGATAATTGAAAAGAATAGTAATGAAATTGAAGATGGGACAGAAAATTCACAAGCATTGATTACCATAAAGCATCAACAGCATTGAATAACATGAATTATGTTTAAAATCTTGCGCAATGAACAATTGAACAATTTAATAATGAAACTGAACAATTAAAGCAAAAATTGATTACACTTTGTATGAACTACATTAATGTAATTCAATATACATATTCTAAACTTGAATGCAACACTGAGCAAAGCAAGAGCAAAATTGATATCTTTAAGGTTAAAATTAATACATATTCTAAATTTCAATTGATATCCATTGGCTACTTATTGCTTAAATGTATTAATGAATGTCAACTAATTTATGACTATATAACAAATTTGCTCCCTACAAAACTTCTCTTACAAGATTAATATTTTTTTTGAAATCTTACAAGATCAATTAGTTTAGTTTATTATTACAATTTTTATGTATGTTTATATGTTTACACATCCGTGCATCGCACGGGCATATAAACTAGTATAAGATAAAGATTAGGTTGAAAACCGACTTAAAAAAACAATTGTATAAACAAATAACCAACAAAACGTTTACAATAGAAAATTGAACAAAATAACACTTGAAATCCATTCTAGCCTCTTAATAAAAATCATACCAACTAAAATAACTAAGAAATTAAATGACAAATCGTTTATCTCTAACCTGGAAATAACGCGATAAATTCTTGGTATTTTCGTGGAAAGTAAAGTTGCCTCTGAACATAAAAAAAACAAGTGTTACGGGGTCAAATAATTAACCCTTAATTTATTTAGTCAAACCTTAAACACTATAACCGTAACTACCCCTTTGTTAACCACTCTCTAAATAACTCCTCTAATCACCCATAACCTCCCTAAAATAACTATCGACTCTCATTCCACCATTATAAATACTTGTTGCATCATTAATATAGGGGACGAAACTTTTCATCTTCTTACCATACTTCATAAAAATACACCGCCCTCCTTACGATCGATATTCAACCAAATATCCCTTGATGATCTGAACTCATCCTACAATCCGTTATTCAATTTTCATTAATTATCATATTCATTACTTTCGGTTTCCCGATCTGACTTGAGCGTCGGAGGGGTTTTCCGGGAAACCACCCCGGGCAAGGTTAACGTTGTATTGCAGTATTTGAGGTCTCATCATCGAAAGGATCGAGCATATTAATAATCGTCCCCGATTACACCTATCTCCAGGTATTTTTAAGTGTCTTTTACACTTCCTCGTTTCATTACCGAAACAGTTTGGCGCCGTCTGTGGGGATTAATGAACGTAAAAGTCATGTCACCCATAAAAATTTATCCAAAATCATATCATTTTTGTTTTAATATGGACGCTGAACTAAGATGACAGTTACCATTTGTGGCCATGATTTTCCTGTTCATGATTTTCGTTGAGATTGTTGTCATTGGTACCATTTGTGGCCTTTGTTGTAGTTGTTTTCTCCCTCTTGTCTGCTTTAACTTACATAAAAATTTTAGTCCCAATGTTGAAGTTCGGTTTGATGCACTATCTAAAGGATTAGATGACCCGTAGAAAGTTTTCAAACTAACTTCTATTAAGTGGCTTCGGTCTAAAAATATTAGTCCACATATTGCCCAATTCAATGTATTTGTTGGAGCCATGTATGATCAAATAATGGTTCAAACTCTCTACATCGGATCCCCGGAAAACAACCTACAGTGACGACTTTATTGGTTGGATCCGGGTACGATCTGATAATGGTTAGAACTCTCTACATCGGATCCCCGAAATACACCTATAGTGACGACTGTATTGGCTGGATCCGAGTATGGTCTGATAATGGTTCAAACCATCCACCCGTTAAAGAACCATCTTAAGTGACTCGATATATGGAGAAAAATCATTATGATCGCGTTCTAATGAAATTGCCAAGTGAAGAATATATTGTATTAATCTGATGATGATCATATGACTATTCTTGCTTTTATTCATCAACGTATATCAGGTGTTTCGTATTCATGGGTCGATTTGGATCGACACACATTTGAAGAATATTATATTATGTCTACGTGGGAATCCAATACTTCACCATTATTATTCTTATTATATTGGGTCTTACTTATACGTGATTTTCCACGACGAATGTATAAAATCATCCAAGCTTTCACCTAGTTTGAAATTCATGTTATATAAGAAACAAGTACTGAAACTTTCCGAAATTTTGAACACAGAAATGCAATTAGGTCCAAACTGTGTAACAACTGACTGATGATCAAGCACAGTCATTCTTGAACTATCTATACATGTTTATAAATACAATTATAACGGGATAATTGGCAATTGGTACTAAATGGTGAGAATCGTAATAGAAAGTTAATGTGAGATTCAATAAGATATTGAGCATCATTGTGAGTTTTCGACTCCATCATTCAGCAGAGTATATTTCCCTTTTCCTAAATTAAGCAGGTCGAAAAAACTAACAGATATAAATATATATAACGCTCTGAGTACATGTTCTACACCGAAAAAACTTATGATAGATAAGAGAGACAAATACCTTGGAGAGTCCACTTAACCCGTCCTTAACCTTGGGATGATGACGAGTATACATGCTTATAAATACAATTGCTAATACATACAGATACAGGTAGCTTAACTTCATTCCGCACTATGGTATAAGAAAAATTCTTCATGCCCAGACAATCATAAATCAAATAGGGCACAAGACTAGGGGTGTTCAATGGGTCGGGCCGGGCTTAAGTAAATATGGGCTTAAGTAAATATATATATATATATATATATATATATATATATATATATATATATATATATATATATATATATATATATATATTCAGCGACCCAAGTCTCCAACCATCAACATTAAGCCCTGCACACAGCAAGAACATGTATAAATTTAAGAATAGAAAGAAAAAGGCATGTATTCCTATGAATTTCAAAAAAGCTACACAAACTGCTACACTGACAAAACACCAATATTTATAATGTCTACGAAATATACAAATGACAGCATATAACTATTCACAAGCTAAGGTACACATTAGATCTCAATTTGTTTTGAAATGAAAATTTTAAGTATTTTCCTAAATTAAAACAATCACCTTTGAAAATGCCTAATAACATTGGTAATGTTGTTTATCCACTTTCAACTCAACTTTTCTATCTTAATCTTAAATTGGCTAAAAAACCATCAAAGGTTCGACTTTGGTCAAGTATATCTATATTATTTTGAAATGAAAAGTAAAAAATCGATCTTGTTGACAATCCAATGTCAAAAGAAGATACAACGAAGTGCGTTTCTCTAGTCAGGGAAGAATGTTTGCTTTCCGATTTTCAATCTAAGAAAAAAGCAACCCACACTACTTTGCTTCTTAAAAAAATCAATCATTAGTATATTCCCAAAGTTAACGCAAAGGAGATGTTCATCGATACTAATCTTATACGTGAGTTCAAGATTATCTATGATGGATAATCTATGATGAAGACTACATTCTCTAAACAAACATGTATGTATCCATGTATGTATCGATAATAAAAAGCAAGTTTGTTTAGTATCGATACATGCATTCAACACGTATAAGATTATGCATGAGCTACCTATTGACCTAGCTGACTACATTCTCTAAACAAACATGTATGTATCAATACTAAACAAACTTGCTACCTTTACTCTTTGATGTGTTGAATGCAATTGGTACTTCAATGGATTTATTATCTATGATGGAAGCAACAAGGATTTATCGGACAAGGTTGAATCCATGATGGAGATAATGTAATGGGTTATGGTTGATGTTGATTCTTTAAGAAATGAAGTTGAAGAAACAAACTTGAGGGTTAATAATGTTGTGAATGAAGTCGTTAAAGGACCTCTTGCGGAGGCTCATGAAGGTGAAGAGTTCGCAAAGGATCCTAAAGATAAAGATGAAGACTCTGCTAACCCTCGATGCCTAATTTTTTTATCATGATTTCAAAAACATTTTAATTTTAGTTATTAAAATATTAATTTCAATTTGGTTGTATGGATTTTTTTAAAACTCTTACCATTGGTTGATGATAGCCAAAAAGGGAGAAGAGCCATCTAAAAGGCTTAGAAGCTAGAGCTTAGACTTTAGTTTTTTAAACTTTTGTGGGATTTAGCATATGTATCATTTTCGACGCTAGGCATCCTAACATGCCCAAAGCCTAGCATTTTACTACTATTAATGCTATATATATGTTTTATATGATATGGTTGTGCATACTAACAATTTGTTTGGAAGAAATATATTGATGGATGGATTGTCTTTCATCAAGGTAGAGATTGTTTAGGACCCTTGATGATGAAAGATTTATCTTGGAATATATTTTTGGTTGCGTTTGAAATGTTTATGCGGGTTGTTGAACTTTAACATACATCTAGAAGTATCTGGAAGAAACTTCTTGATTTGTAGCAAGAGCTCTTAAATACTCGGAATCTCGGATAGCTGACTGATAAGGATCATGAAGGCCAGAAAGAAAGAGTTGTTAAGGTTTGAACGATGGAGTCCCAAGCCAAAGGAGAATGAAGTTTAAATGTTGGAGACCAAATTCGAAAACAAGAGTAGACACAAGACAATACACAACCAAACTCTATACAAGCTTCACAATCGCAAGAAGAAAGTCATAATCCGTTATTATTATTAGGCTTCTCGAAGACAAAATCCAAAAACTTTAAGAAGAGTTTAAGTGTCAATTGAGAACTCGTAATGTGGCTTAAGTTTTTCTGTTTTACGAAAATGCACAATATTTTAGCCAACCCCCGAATCTAGAGTATAATTACTCATGTCATTTAGGATACATATAGTGATTCTTTCAAAAGATTAAAAGAAACATATCAGAACTATAACCTCACACACAAAAGTAAGGAGCAAAAGGAAACTTGATGTTACCATAGTAAGAGAGGTAAACATAATATGACCATTATTGGTTGGTCTATTTCTATTCGGAACTTCACAAGCTAAAAAAAGCAACAAAGGATCATGGTACAAGTATAATACCTAAAGTGCGAAAAAGCGTGTGGCTTTGATCATCCATGGCTTGTCGAAGGGAAAGCTGCAGAATTCGCCAGGAGTGACAAGCACATCAGTGAGAGTGGTGCGCTTAACAGTGAACTTGAAGAAAAGAAGATTGAAGTGTAAGAATTTAGTTCCCTCAAAAGATGAAATCCAGGTGGCTAAGCACAAAACGTCGTTTCCCAAATGAAGCATGTCTACGAACTCACATTTGCAAATTTGCAGAGGGATAGGAGAAGAATATAGGACCTTCAACCATGATTTGTTGGACACATCATAGGCACGGAGGCAATTAAGCTTACCTTGTGTATGTTTATAAAGAACACCATCAAACAAAGCGGAGGCACACTCCCAGCGATAAAATTTAGGATCGAGGCAATTCCATGCTCTTTGTTCAGGGTAATAGGCATAAAGAGCATTAGCACGGTTGAAATGCACAAGAAGGCGGCCATTCTTTTCATCAGGAATCACAGGAGAAGACACACACCAAGAAGGCAGTGGAAGATCATCTGGTGGTTGAGGCAAGGGATTCCACTGCCCACACTGAGGAATAAACTCCTTGCCAATACCCAATTTTGGTTCTACAAGTTGAAAAGCATAAATTTTATCATCAAGAGAAGCGCAAAAATATAAACTTGGCCTGTCAATCACAACAGGAACTTCCTTCCACCTAATGGACTTAGAATTCAAAAGGACATCATCATCATCATCATCACGATTTTTCAGAAAGGAAAGAAGATGTGATTTGCTGATAAAGTCTAAACAAGATGCTCCCAAGTGCAAGTGATGATCTAAGTTACGGAAACTATCAACATAATCAGGATCCACACATGTTCTACCGCCAAGACTATAGATGGAAGATCCCAATTGCACGGGGTTACTTTCTCCAGCTTCGTTTAACAGTGTAGCAACAGGTGTCATGCCTAATTTTCTTGCTTTCAAATCCACCACATGATAATGAGACTGCAGTCCTCCACAAACAAGCTTTACCAAAATCAATTCTTTAACCTCAGAACACGGATTCCTCCCCTTTTCTTCCATTTCCTTCCCTGCTATATATAAGTATACGGTAACAACAACAACAACAACAACAACAACATCAGTTCACAAATCCAATGAATGAAGATGTATTATAAACAATCAACACAAATTGTATAAAAAAATAAACAATCAACACAAATTGTATAAAAAAATAAACAATCAACACAAATTGTATAAAAAAATAAACAATCAACACAAATTGTATAAAAATAATAAAGCAAAATAAACGAAAACAAAAACACAGAGAAAAGAACAAAACTTACTTTTAATTGAATCAGGGTTATGCGTAGAACAACAATCGAATCAGGGTTATGGGTAGATTGAATACCCATACTAAATCTTAATCGAAAAAAGGAACAAAACAATAATAAAAAAAAATAGACTGACCTTGAAGGGATGAAGGACTAAACATCAAAGGTGAAGACGAAGAGATCGGAAAAGGAATGAGAAAGAAAGGGAAATTGCGGAATTAGGGCGTGATATGAATTAGGGTTATGCGTGTGAAGGAATGAAGCCGGGTATCAGTTCGATCGAGACTTCATTTGGAAATTTCTGAAGATTAATTGCAGCTGGGCTTAAATCCAATTCGATCGAAGCACTCCAAATTCGGTCGAGATTTCATGTTCCAAGCAGGCAGAAATTTTGGAGTTATGAGGCTACTTTTTGATGAAAGCAGTTTCGATCGATACTCGTGAAATTTCGGTCGAGATTTCAAAATTTTTGACCAGAAGATAACTTGAATTATTTGCTTAAATGGCTGGTCTTGGGCGAAACTACTAACCTCGGTCGAAATTTGACACAAATATTTCCAGAAGCTTCTCTTGAGTGAGTTGTGCAATGTATTGCATGCAGGGCCGTCTCGTTTATTTTTGGGCCCCAGAGCAAAAGATAAAAATGGGCCCTAAAAACTTAAGACATAAAAACGCATAATATAAGTACATCTTTTGTTTTTTATTGTTAATATTTAATCTACATTACAAAAAAAAAACACTAAAAACTCATATTATTTAGCAAAAAAATGTAAGTTATATATAAATTTGATTCAAATTAATATCACTTATATCCATAAAAATAAGTTTTTTGGACCCTAAAAAACACGGGGCCCTGGGCGGTTGACCGCTTTGCACTTGCCATTCGACGGCCTGATTGCATGAGATTACATATATTGGTGACATAGGATTCGATTATAATAATTAGTAGTAGACTAATACAATTAGTAAACAAATAAAAGTTGATTTCTAAACCAATTAAGACTAATTACTCGAAATGAGAGCCTCCCTTCGATCCCGACCTGCTCGTGATGAGGGTATAGATTGTCCATTTACAAATGTAATAAATGTCTTTTTTTAAGATTAAAATTACGTTGATAAATTCAATTATTTTTTAATAAAAAGTATATTTTTATGCTTAAGTAACGTTGACTAAAAAATTATCAACATCACATATAAAAATAACCATTAGAGTAAAATGTAAATTACTCCCTCCGTCCCAATGAATTTGCATCATTTTCTATTTTGGTTCGTCCCACTTAATTTGCATCATTTCTATTTTTGGACAATGGCCCACCACTTTCTTTTAATCTCATCCATACATTTTCTTAGCTATTGTTCTTTCATTAATGTGGAAATACGTAAATCTTACTGATAATCAATCTTAGCTATTGTTCTTTCACTTAAAATAATAATCTTAATTATTGGTTATTTCAAAAAAATTCAAGTATGGCGTATATTTTCTCAAAATAATCTCAATTATTGATTTCATGATCATAATTACTGAGACTCTTTATATACAACTCGTAATTTCTCAGACCGTATATTTAGGTCCAAACTCTAATATATGATAATAAATTGGATCATTATAAAACAAAATATAAATTTAAACATAATGAACATGAAATCAAAAATTTCTTTACCACACCAAAACCAATTAATATAAGATCAGGATTATGATTAAAACGACTTAAAAAAAACAATTGTACAAATAAATAACCAACAAAAAGTTTACAATAGAAAATTGAACAAATAACAGTTGAAATCCATTCTAGCCTTTTAATAAAAATCAATGGTCTAAAATCTAAGTTGCAAATGATCATATAAATGAATTTTATGATTTTTATAAATAAACACTCACAAATGAGCATGTTTGTATAAAGCATCTATCAAATGTTGATAGATATGAAGGAAAGTCTTCCATTGTACAGCTTCGATCTCCACCAAATCGAGTTGCTATGGAGAAATTTAAACATATATTCAAAAAAAAATCTAACAAGCACAAAATTAAATATTAAGTAATTTGTATGACAAAAAAAAATTAGTTAATATTCATATCTTTCCCCGATAATATTAAATTTATGATCGTTATAAAGAGAATATGCACTATTCATATATCTCAATATATCGGATGGCTTGTTGTACGGAGCCACTTTTAACCTACCTTTGTGCGTCAACAAAGGGTCATCGTTTGTTTCGGTTGACACTTGATAACATTGGGATCTCCGTCGCTCTAAATTTGAAACAACACTTTTTCCGAAATATTAGCGCCCCAATCATAACTAATGTTATCTTTTCTCATTACATCATCTAAAAGTCCAAAAGTATCCCCATAGACTCTTTTCTTCGTTAATGCCCACAAATTGGTAACAAAACGAACCCTTTCTAATAGTGTCCAAAACAGAAAATGATCGACCAAAACCAATAGGGAACGTATTTCCTGTGGAGAAGTCAAGAATATAATAAGCAATTGATTTATATAGAAACTTAAATCAGTTTAGAAAAAAAAAAATAAACAATTTACTAGGGTGAATAAACGTGAGTAGATGTGATGAGTCTGTAGGAAGACAATTCAAGGTAACACTTTGACCGGCGCAAGGAAGAGCAAGAATAGCTCTAATGTGTTTCATCAATCAAGTTGGTTAAATCACCAACTGTTGTATCTCCATGTTCCATTGAAGGTAGAAGTCGAACCTTCTCATTCGCCGTAATATACAATGCGGTGTGCTCAAAGTCAAATAAATGCCGACATTGTTGATGTCTTGCGTACATCAAATACAATAATCCATCTACCACATCATTATACAAACAAAATTTAATATTAAAACATAGTAGAGAATGTGACATACAATGAGGTACAATTAACAAATAGGGTTCATCCTTTAAAAGGAAATATGTAAAATGGAGAAAAATATCCATTTAAAGAAATGTAACTTAATTTACGAACATTTAAACTGAGAAACTAAGACACATACCGATAGATTTTTCTGAACTTGATCTCCATACAATTCCACCATGCATTGATTTTATCTTTATTATCACCTCAAATGACAAAGTTCACCTATGAATTTTGAACATAGGCAAAATATGTATCCACTCTTTTCACTTCAATTCAACCACAAAGAAGGTTGAAGACACCCAATCGTTAACACTTAAATTAATTATATCACCCACGTTCAAAATTAACGATTCGTCTAATCCGAATGACAGTAGTGTAGAATAACTCTTCAACTAGATTTCTGAGCATCTAATGAACGATTGTCGAATCCGTATCTCAGAGTTGATAATCTTGATCCCATGATAAATACCACAATTATCATCAAGGATCTCGATTTCATACTTGAAGTACTAGAAATCTCAAAAATTTACAAATATCAAGTATGTTATTAAAACAAAATTATGGTAAAACAAAATTAAAACAAATATCGAGTCAAAATTGAATGAGGTTTTGACTTTTTAAATTAGATCAGTTTGAGAGGAACGGTGTAAGGATAAAGTAGTCTTGCCGTAATTGGACATTAAGGCATCAGGGGAATTAATTTATCATTGGGGACATGAGAGTGGCCAATAAGAAAGAGGTCTTGTTAGGAAACTTTTTAGCATTAGTTCTACTTGACTTCGCTCGGAAGTAAACTTTTGGATTTTAGGCATTAGGTCTTATAATATTTCCAAAAGAATAAGATACTATTATTGCAATAATTTTATTAATTTTAAATTGTAAAAACATTTTATATAAAATGAAAATATTGAGATTCTATTCATGTTTCTATTTATAACTAAATGACCATTAATTTTGCTGCATTAATTGACAAATGGCTATTAGATTACCATTTGTCATTTAACATCAAAATTATAGTATTGTATTGTATGATAGATAATAGATACTCCCTCCGAATCAGTTTAGATGTCTCATTTCCTTATTTGGCAAAATCATACCAATTGTCTCATTTCCTTTTTTGTTTATCCTTCTTTTACCTAAATACCCTCACTTTTCCAATTTCCAATACCCAACTACCATATTTACGATTAATTTAATCAATTAAAATACTCAACTACGACCTTTTTAATGGACCCCACTCAACCCTTAAAATCCGTAAAATCTCAAATGGGACATCTAAACTGATTCGAAAAAAGTAATAGATAACACGTTGTGACTTGTGAGTACGAGGTGGACATACACAGAATTGGTGGTGGATATGGGGTGGGTAAGACCCTACACTCACCACCTACCCATGACGCATATAACTTTCCATTTTCAAAATCATGCTCGTACTATTACAATATAACTATTTTAGGTAATGTACCTACTACTTTGATTTTGATTTTTTATCAATACATATTCCTTTTTTTTCATTTTTTGATTTTATGAACGCAATTTAACTATTTTTATTATTTTTTAATCCTTATACAATTGTTGGATGATGCGTTATCAAAAGTTAGATTTAAAAAATATTTTTTCCTTAAATAAGATGAAATAAACTAACAATTACAGAAAACAATAGTATTTGATTTTCCTAAAGCCGTTAAATGGCTCTCATCAGAGTCGGGTTTTAAGGATCAGATGTACGCAATTTTATCCTTGCTATACACTTGTTAGTAATGAAAAAAATTATTTTTTTAATAATCAATTGACAATTGCAACACCATGTGAATAAGAAATATGTGCAAGGTCGGCCTTAATGGTGGGCAAGAGGTGTTGTCGCTCAAGGCCTCATGTCAAAAAAGCAAAATTAACGATTTTAGAAGGATCTGCATAGATTATAGGATAGACCACAAAATTGGGCCAGCCCATTTTCCTTAATTGGTTTTTTTTATTATAATATCAATTATATTATGTTATAATCCTAAATGTAAGGTATTATAACCTCGAATTTACTATTCTATAACCCCAAATATAAGTTATTATAACCCTAAATAATTTATTATAACCCCAAATATAATATGTTATATTTTGGGCTGGGCTTCATAGATTCCGTCTATAGAATAGACCGTCTCCTATGAGACTTACTGTAAATTATAAAGAAAAAGGACCCCAATATGCTATTACGTCCGGGCCCGTGATTTAGTAAGTAATCTTAATATAAGGTGTTTCCCACATTATTTAAGCTTGTTGAGAATTTGCGCCGGATACTAAGAAGTGCCTTAATGGAAAGCTTATTCTATTGAGTGGCGTGGGCGAGAATAATGTGGCGGGGCATAAATTGTGCATTTGTGCAACTCAACAAATATATTATTATCATAATTCATATGGTTAAGTACTTTATATATAAATATATGTAATATAATTAAGAATCAACTCAAAATTGCATGATAAAATCAAATAATATTGTCCTAGATAATAAAAATAATAATGAAGTTGATGACGTTTGTGTTGGTGTTACTAACAGCGATGCTATTGATATCGTGTGTGAATTCTGATTTCAGCAAAGACAAAGATGAATGCCAAGAATAACTTGTCACAATGTCGTCTTGCCTCAATTATGTGACGGGGGAGGTGAAATCGCCCTCGCCACAATGTTGCACCATCTTGTATACAAAGCTAAATGCGACTAAAAAGTGTCTTTGTATTTTGGTTATGGATCGGAATCAACCTAGTCTTGGCCTTAAGCTTAATGCTACTCTCGCTCTATACCTCCCTTCCTTATGTCATGCTCCTAATAATCCAAGGGATTGTCTAGGTATGTACCTTCTTAGCTCTACACAATCATAATTCTCATGGGTAAATTACGAATTAAATTTATTGCGTATATTTCTTTTGCCCTCTTAGATCTGAATCAACCTAGACTTGGTTGTTTTGACTCATTAGGTCTCCTTGTACTAGATCCAAGGGATCGGAATCAACCTAGACGTGGATCCGAATTCAAGTCCACCAAAAACTAATGAGTTAGAGTCTGAGTCTGCTTGTACTAGATCCAGATTCGACCCTTGACCATCTCTAACTGTGACCTAGTAACTTAGTTCAAAATATGAAAATATGTTCAAAAATGAAATAAAATGTTCACGTTCTTATATAATTGATTGTTTTGACTCATTAGGTCTCCTTCATTTGGATACTAAATCACCAGAAGCTCAGGTTTTTATCCAAGCAGCTAATACTACTCAAGGTAAACTAATTTATTATTAACTACATTCATTTTTTTAGCAATATTTCTCCTAAAAAAGCTCTTAAGCTTTGATAATCATCAAAATCGTGGTAAAATTTTAATATGATCGAACTTTAACCATCAACATAAGCTATTGGTTGAATTGGTCTATTGACAATTTGACATGATATGCAATCACATAATGGGTCATCCCTTGGTTGTTATGGGCCCAGGAGATTATTTATGGGCCCCTAAACCGTTGAATATATAGAAAGTTTGAACTTTAGCACTTGTTGAAAACTAAAATTTTTTTGGGCTGTGCCCTGAGCGTAAGTACGATTTGCACTTGCTTAATTAAGACCGGCACTTTGCTTTTCATTAAAAATGTATATACTGAAGAGCTCTCATATGAGGTAGCCAAGAGGGCGGTTGGCAAATGGCTGATAGCTGATTATAATGGCTTATTTGACCAGCTGATTTTATTATTTGATTTGAGCAGCTGATTTGAACCCGCTGCTATAAGCAGCTTGTTCAAAAACAGCTTATTCGTATCAATAAGTTGTTTCAACTAGCTAATTTACCAAACATTAGCATTAGCTAGTTTGATCACCTAATCCTCTATTTATATCAAAATAAGCTAAAATTGCTCAATAAGCTAATTTGCCGAACTAATTTATTGCAGGTAGTAAAGGTGATGCTTGGATGAGTCCCATAACGAATGGGACAAAGCCAAAGTTTTGGCATAAAACAATAATAATTGATGTATTATTCATTTTATTATTATCGATTTTTCTACTTAAATAGTAGATGATTAGTCTTATATTTAGTGTGTTTCTTTTCTTTATTTCGATGAAGTTTATTGTTTAGTCTCATGTAAAATTAGCTCATTATGAATTAAGTAACAATTATGATTGAGAAGAAATGGTTAAGTATTATGGTTAATGTTAATGGTTTAACTTATGCGATATACTTCTTTTAAATCTTCGATAAACTCAAAATATAAAGAAATAACTACCGTTATTTTCAACCAAAACGAGAACATGAAACCCAAAAAATGAAAAAGCTCAAAAAATGGGTTAAATTAATTGAATTTAGATTACAGACGAGTTTGCTAAAGTTTTTCCAATTTTTTAGCGTTAATAAGTTTCGAGTGACTTTTGAATTGTATTTTACCAAATTTAAATAGAATTTTGGGTCAATTTTAAGTTACACAAAAAAAAACATATCTTTATTATGTAGGGTTACACCCGCATCCCCCGAAACCATATACAACTGCAACTAATTATGTGTTAGGACATGTAAAACTCCTCAATTAGGGTGCTTATCTGGGACAATAACTAGCTAAATAGTTATGTATGCGTTATGATCTCGACTATTAATAAACATGTATGTCAATATGTATTAGTTAATTTTAGATGTGTATGAAAAATTGGACTGGATACAATTAATTAGTCACTAGGTCTGTTGTTAGTAGAATAATGATTAGTCAAAAGAGATTATGCTGGTGGTGAGGCTTTTCATGCTTTCTAACCCATCTTGCAATAAGACCACCTTGATGACACTAGTTGCACAAGTAAGAAGGGTTAGAAGGTTCCAAAGAGATTCTTTGGGGACCTTCTTTGACGCTAAGTCAGTAAAATTCTCAGATGAGTACCTTGCAAGCCTATTTTAAGTGCACAGAGACTTTTAGTTTTGAGGAACAATACTAGGATTTGTTTGGTGGTGTGATACCTAAGGAAATTCTCTTTTCTTACAAGAGTAAATGAAGATGATGATCAATATTAGAAAATGACTTATCGTTATAAATGAAGTTTGATCTCAATAAATATTTCTCAGAGAGAAGTTTTTGTTCACTAGTAAAATTATCCCTGAAAAACAATGAAGTAATCATATGACATCTCAAAAAATGTATGAATTGTCATTGGAGAAATCTCGTTGTCTATTCCAAGGTGGGTTTCCTCATAGAGTCAATTAAAACCCCCTAATGTGGCAATTTCCTAACACTGTGCAGTGCGTTAAATAAAAAGAACAATTTTTTCCCTGTTTGAGGGGCTGTCATTTTGTATTCTCTGAAAAAAGGTGAACTTCAAGCCAATCATTAAAATGGGTGTAGCGCTATAGATGCACTTTTCTCGGATCGTAAAGTTGGAGTCGGAGTCGAATGACTTTTTGCTCGGACTCGAATCGGACTAAATTCCTAGTCATCAAATGAATTCCTATTGAAAGTCAAATTCTATTGTTGTCCTTTTCCAGAAAAGTGAAAAGATGAGTGCATATATTTTTATATTTTATTAGATCTGTCGGGACCGACGGGGCTTGAACCCGCAGCTTCCGTCTTTACAGAGCGGTGCTCTAACCAATTGAACTACAATCCCAGGGAACTACAGTATAGAGTATCCGGTTTTTTTATGATTTGATTGAAAACATTTCGAGTTTGCATATTCGTGTTGTAACAGAACCACAAGTGACATATTGATCTCCACGTGAATACACACTTAGTGAGAACAGCACCAATTACTTGTAAATTTTCCTTGTTTCGAAATCAAGTGAGAAAAAATCTTTCAATAAAGAAAAAGGGTTTTCTTTTTTTCTATTTAGAGTTTAACTATTTAAACTAAAAGAATATAACATAATCTGAATCTAGATCAAAATTTCCATTTGTGAACAAAAGAATAGAGTATATAGCAGAACATTGGATTCTTTTTATCATCCTTTTCAAAAGAACAAATAAAATATTTTCCATCTCCTTGAAAAAGAGATGTCTTGAACCACTGGACAATGGGGGCATACATGCCCAACTGCCATCATACTATGAACATAGCATAGCATGAGCAGTTTTTTGAAATTGTCAATATAATAGAATGGAATAATTTGATTCAAGATCTTTCAGTATTCTATGATACCATAAAACTCTTTTGTCATTTCAATTTAATTTAGGAATTATTCATTCAAACCATTCACTGTAAAATATAGAATTTTGTTTTGTATTTAATAATTTTAATTTAATATTAATTAATATAAAACTCAAGATAATATGAAATGAAAGAATCCTTTCATTAAGGGATTTGTCGATGTAAGTTAAACAAAACGAGTCCCTAACTACTATAAATCTACTAATGTATTGTATACTAGTATATAATAAGTTAAAATGTAATATATGAACATATTTGAGTATAAAGGAATTTATTTTGGTTAATAAACAGTTAATGAACAATTAAACACATAATATCAAAAATTTGGACAAAAGAAATTTCTGTAATGAAATCAGATTAATACTTGACTAAATTTAGATCCGTTTTGAATCATAAATTACTCACTGTTTTGATATGATTAGTTACGTAATACTTGAATCATTAAATTAATTAAAAATAACAAACTCTAAACAATGATACATGTAAGAATAATTTGCGAATTACAAACTTAAATTTTAGCACTTTGGCGAATTACAACCTCAATGTTTATTGAATTATAATCACTTAAGTATCAAAGTTTACAAGTTCAGGACAAAATACAGAACTCCGACCATTTTGGTAGTCGAAATTTTAGGTTAAGTGGCCAGAGTTCTGTATTTTTTGCTTGAACTTGTAAACTTTGATACCTTGGTGGCTGTAATTCGTAAAAAATAAACATTGCGACTGTAATTCGCAAGAGTGCTAAATTTAAAGGTTGCAATTCGCAATTCATATATGAACCGATTTTACAAGTAAAACCCTAAAAATGTCCAAATTTATTGATACTGCTGATACCCAAAATGTAATTAAGAGCAAGGTTAAAGGTTAAAGGTTAAAGGTTAAAGGTTAAAGGTTAAAGCTCAGTAGACAGTGGCAAAACAACAGCCAGTTTGCACCATCTAACGCATTTCCGGATTTTCCCATAAAAGTGACGAGGAACCGGGGGAAACGATGTACACACCCAGCCAAGCCAAGAGCAATCAAAATACGGAATAATACGCGACAATAAACAGATGGAGTGGCCTTAAGCCAGTAAGATTACACCAAGATAAGGAAATGGGATGACTATCATACTATATTTTGGAAGAAGCAGACAATCAACTGTATTTCTGTTATCTTGCTTTTGTACTAAGAAAAATGAGGGACTATTACCCACTTCTAAGTAAAATACAGAAAACCTAAACATGTTGAGCTCATCGGAATCGCATTCGGTTGAAACTTGACAGTTAAAAACATTAATACTAATCACATTGAGCTCATGGATAGACTGATGATTTCTATTTAAAGGAAAATTTGAATAGGATCATAATTTTCTGTGGGGAGACATGATAGAGGGCGGATCATAGGCAAAATCCCCGAGAGGCAATAGTACCTGGGCTGGAGATGATCACACAAGAGACTGATCAGCCATTCTTACAATGTAACTTCCAAAAAGTTGTATTCAACAACTCATCACAATTTATATCTTCCAGACTGCCTGCTCATAGAAGAGTATTTGTTAGCTTTAGTGCCAAAATAAACCATTTACACTGATCAAGGAGTTGCAGAATGTACGATGGTAGTACAAAATACGAAAAATTATCTCAGTATTGGTTTTCCACAAACTTTGTAGAAAGATAACATATGATATAAAGAGAGATAGATAGATAGATATGGATATTTATGTAGGTAAATAACATAAAACACACTTAAGATAATATAAATGTCACATACCCCCAAGTGCTAACGTCGAATTCTTAGTTTGCAACGGAATTCGGCTAAGAGTGCTATATGATCGGAAGACCACTCTGGGGAAGGAAGGGCTGTATCCTTCCGTAAGCTCTCCTCATCCAATAGTTCAAGTAAAGACTCAACTGTCAAAAAGTCCGCTGAAACCACCGGTTGAACAAGTATTACGGATGTTTAATCTCAATGCTGCTTATAACAAAAAAATCTTGGCCACAAAAATTACACAAGCATTCAATCATTACCTGTGTAAAATATGTAATCATGGGTCCCAATAAAATCTCTTGTGCAATTTGTGAATAAGGGTTCATTTGTAGAAGGATCCATTCTCCGCCTTTGCTGCTCTAAAGCTGGACCAATCCCTCTTGCAAAGGATGAATATGCACTGACCTAGAAGTTGCAATCAATAGCTAATTTAAGCCATACACAAACATAAAACATCAAAAGCAAAATGTATAGTCAAAAAGGTTACCAATGGCAGCTGGTGCGCAAGTTTTGTATGAGGACGCAATATTCCTAAGGGGTCCACTGCTAAATCAGGATGCAATGGTTCAACTTTACCCATTGCAAGAAGAGAATGAGGAGCACTGCAAATAAGGTAGATATTGCATTTTATTCAAACTGCATAAACTAATGAATAAAAATGACATTAAGAACACAATATTATCAAAATAGCAGCATACAGACCTAGCAGGAACTGAATTGAAGTCTCCACACACTAACATTGGAATATCAGCACTAGCAGCTATTTTTTCCAATCCTTTCAACAAAGTATGAACCTGAGTAGAAGAAGCAAAAACAAAAAAAAAAAAAACAATTCACAAATATAATCGTCAAAGAACAGAGGCCAAAGAATTGAAAGGATAAAGAAAAAATTCCTCTGCACACCTGCCAGAGTTTCACGTCCTTTAGCTCTTGCTGCACATTTACATGTGTATTTGCCTAATCCACAATATCAAGCAGAGAAAAGGAGAAAAAATAAATTTAGAGGTGTCAGAATACAGGATTAATGATAAATTTGAAGTTCAATAAGGCATAGATCTCAAAACAAAACAACAAAAATGCAGAAAAATGACAATCTGAAAAGCCGTCGATCTGCCTCAACAGTACTTTGAATATATCCAAGAAAAAGAAACATCGATATATACTTTCACAAGCACACATATACAACAATAATGTCAAAGCCTTCACTTCAACAATATGGAGCCGGCAACACGACTTAAAACAAAACCAGGTTAATCGTCTCTATCAATAATTTTATTTTTGTCATCCTATTTGATACTAATCTACAACTAAAAGAACAATTTTAATGATAATCTACAAATACCAACATAGCTTGCACTATTATATGGAAGGCTGACACACAACAACAAATTCAAATCCTTCATTTCAACAAAACAAAACTGCCTACATGAACCAAAACAAAATGAGAAAAATCTTTGTTATTTTTTTTTTTGCTTAATATAGCCTATCTAATTCTGATCTACAACTAAAAGTCTCCTCATCCATTCAATCTTCTTTGTTGTCATATGAACTGCAAATCCTAATTTTTTCATATCGTTCAAGTCATCTTCGGCAACCATATTCTTCCAAGCTCCTCAAAGTTCAACCTTCCACTAATCGAACTAGTGCATATTTTGGTCTTTGCACATGAATAACCCAAAGTGAATGGTTTTCTCTCATTTTGAACATATTAAAAAGGCTAGAACCTAATACTCAAAAACAGCATAGTTCTCATTAGTCTACTCTAACGGTATCCCTTTAAGCAAAATTAAAAGTTAAAAGATAAATTAAAGTCCTAAAAAGGTCAAATAAGTTAACTAGAAAGGGAAAGAGCACACCCTAATACCTCAGCCCTATTCTTGCTCCCTTGAAATCAGCAGTTAGAAAAGAAAATATTGATACAATAATTTTGAAAGTGACTCGCAAGGCAAAGAAAATATCCATGTTGTACACCCAAGCCAATTATTAACCATGAAGTTCATTAACAGGGTTGCTACTTGCTAAGCTACTGGAAAAAAATTCGTTCAGTTTTATCGTAAGATTTACACAATGCACGGCCGTTAGACATGGTGAAACCAACAAATTGTCACTGCAATCCCCAATAAGCCACTGTCACCTTAAAAGTTGTGTATTTCACAAAATTCAAGTACTAGTTCCTGTTAAAAAGGCATTGGTGGAGCCGTGGAGGTCTAACTAAATGTCTCAAATGACAAAATCCAATATACGAACAGAATCAAAAACAACTCAAGATACAGAAAAAAATGGCATAACAAAAACTTTGAAAACTAAATGATTGAAACTTACAACACAAACAAGCTGTCTTTTTCCAGGAGGGTCAACACCCTGATGACTAAATTTTGCTTCCAGTACAACTATTAGTGCAACATTATCCTAAAAACAAATTCAGGAGAAATTAGTTTTAACATATACTAAGAGGGAAGATATAATCCTACCAAGAAGAAAAATGTGGAAAAAAAACGTTACGCTAACCTTCACAAGTCTCGTTAAAGCAGTTTTCTTCTGGGTAGAGGGAACCACAGCTTCAGTTAGAGACTGTGCAGCCTTGTTAAACTCAACCTATAAGCAATAAGAAAATCCATCAGCACACAAACATGCTGGAAATAGAAAGAGAACGTGCTAAATAGATAAGAAAACAAACCTCGTATTTTTTAACATGTGAAAATCTATCTCTCCGGAAAAATGTTGCACACCCATCAAGTGTTGTTGTGACCTACCAAGAGCAGCAACGATATGAAGCTGGAAAAACGATAAGGTAACAAGCACAATATGAAAGAAGACATTTGAATACCTCTGAAGTTTTCCTCTTATATAGAGCTTGGTAGCCATGTTTATCAAGCTCAGGAGCAAAAAATTCATCAAAATGATTGTATTGAACCTGAAACGAAATAGTTGAAGCTATCATCAGCAAGAAAAGGGACTAAGAGAATGGATGCACATATTTTTAGAGCTCAATTGTTCCTAACTAAACCCAAACCATGAAAAAGAATCAAACTTTCCGCTACACATATATCCTGTGTTTTAAATAGTGGCTAAATTTGCATAGAAACCAGTATTAAGCAATCAATGTTGTCTGACGTTGTGTTCCTATATAAGAAAAAAAATTGCTGAATGGATTTTATTTGGTTCGTCTCGACACATATTTTCATTATTAGAACTTTATATTATTTTTAAAACTAAACTACGAAAGTTAAAAGATAAAATAGTGCATTGGATTGCATGAACAAGTATAGCCACTATCACTACGAAAATTTGATAATCGGACTCTTTGTTTCACCTTAAGTACCTAGGCAGATGGACAATCAACAAGTCAATGATTGGATACACATGGACACTCAAATTCAAACCAAAATTAACATTTTATACATAGTCGAGTCTACACTTGGACATACCAAAGTCCAAGTAATATTTTCTCTTTTATGCTAAAATAAAATATCTCTCAATAGTGTAGAGTAATAAAATCTAGCTTTTGGCCTCAATAACTAGTTATTTCAAACATTTTAGCTATAAATATAAAACTTGGTGAAATTCCAGTAGAACTATCACTATTGTAAACTAATCGTTAAATACGTAGATGATTTATTCATTTTGTCAGATAAAATAAACTGTCCAATCAGTCCATGGATTTCAAACTGGAATATCCCTATAATAAAAGAAGGAACTAACACAGAAGTAATAATATCGCCTGGAATTTCCCTATAATAAGCCAAGCAGTCCATGGATTTCAAAATGGAACGACATTCCACATGTATTTCTAACCATTTGCACATGCTGATTCTGTCCAATCAATTAAAATCTTATAGGTAATCGTCCACTTTAGTCTACTATGACGAAAAATGAGATACGAACGTGGGATGCTTGCTAAGGTGACCTTGGAACGATGGTACCATCAACTTTTTTCTTTATACTTTTTTAAAACATACTAGTACTTCTAGAACCAAAAAAGTTTTAGAATATGATATACAAAGCATAAACCAAATATAAAGTACAAAATATTGGGACCCCTAGCTTATTTAAGAGTGGAACACAGACCTATCACTTGATCGTGTACTTTAGGAGTAAATGTAAGAAACTATATACTGCTAAACCTCTTCCGTGGCACAATCTTCAATCATATGGAGAAAACAAGGGGCCACCAGTACGTTTTTACATAGAAAATTAATACCTCCAAGTATTTACTTCATCTTCCACCTATCCTAATGCATTAGCTTTATCTCACTTCTCCCTCTCCTATCATCAGTCCTCTCTGGCCTCCTCTCCATATGTACATTTTACTTGTCTAAAGAATATAAAAAGAAGAAATAAAAAGTTCAACGACTTTGAACGTGGCGACCGGCGATTTCGGAAGCGTTTCACCCGCGGTCTGGAGCGAACATTCTCGATTGGAGGTTGTTGCTCCATTCTGCCATCGGGGAAACAAAGGTACCCACCAAAAAATGATAACATCCCAAAACACAAAACATAAAATCAGAAAGAACTCACAAACTGAATGCAAGCACATGCAGTCAACGGATTAAGCTAACAGCATATATCAGTACCTCTTGAAGACAAACAATGTCTGCACGGTATCCTACAATTTCACGCAACAGATTTTGTCTACGATAAGGCCAAGAAAGAGCCCATGAAGGACAGTAACTATAAGTATCACTTGCGGTGTAAGCATCAGCCAATATGTTGTATGAAAGCACTGTAAATGTTCCAGAAGACGTATTACGACCATCAGAATCCACATGCCCAATCAAATCTGCCCCACTAACAGAAATCATTCTACGCGGAGTTGGTGTAGGTGCAGGGATGACACGAGATGTAGTCAAAGTCATGGGATGTCCAACAGTTTGCTTAGTCTCAGCATCAACAACAACACATTCAAATTTCAGGACATGACCAATATCATCAGCAGAAGGCGTATATGTCTTAGAGCGTCCAACTTCAAACCATGTTTCACCACCACTATTTTTTGTAACAACAGCAGGATACAAAGGTGTCGATCCATTACTCAAACTGGGACTCGATGCAGGCGGAGGCAAGCCAGTGCTCATGACTCCAGAACCTGAGCTATTAAGGCGTCCAAACAATTCCTCCTCTTCAGCTCCATTCTCATTCACAGCACTTGCAGCACGATCATGCAACACACGGTGATGCTGCCAAGCATCTGAAAAACACTTTGAAGAACAATGGTAACTTTTGGACACAGGGATCTTGGCCTTTACACAACCAACACACTGTAGAGTCGCTTGCTCAGTTGGATGCACACTACAAACAGCAACTTTTTTGTCACTCTGTATACGATACCTGTAGCCAGAACATAAACATAAGAAAAGATAGTGTATGACAGTATGAGATATAACAGATCAGATAAAACCGCTAGAAATACATTGGTTAAAGCAGAGAACTCATAAATGATTGGTTGAAGTTTATTTGGAAGCTTATTTAACATTGGTAAACACACCAGCACAAATACAAAAATGAGATACCATAACTACATCTAGTTCTCCTCAATTTGCATAAATTATACAGATCATAACAAATAAAAGTTTGAGACAACTGTCTTGATTTTCATGAAAGAGAAAAAAATTTAATACCACCAAGCCCGAGATCATATGTTAGCCTCTTTAAGCTTTGATATCCTTCAACATCACCCAACTCTACTCAAGTCCAATCTACAAGATGTGTCACCAAAAAAAGATCCCCTTCCAACAGTTGGCCAATCCCAGTTTTACTAAAGAGACTAGAAAATAGGTTATTAAAAAACACCAAAGCTACTTTGAACTCAAATAGAAACTTAAGCCTAAAGCTTGTTTTTTCTTGGGAAGAAAAACAATAACTCCATTTGATAATACTCAAAGGAAAAAAAAAAAGAAAAGAAAAAAACATTTGAACCCAAAACTTAAATTCAACAAAAGAAAACCACCAAATTCATCCAAAACCAGTCATAAGCCAATCCATAAAAAGCACCAAGTAAAACAGAAGACACTCAAACTCAAACAAAAGACATATTTCTAAAAAAACATGTGTTAAAGTATCTAATTGAGGTGTTAGCTTCTGCCAATTCTTTTTGTTCACAATTAAAAGATCAATATCAGACAACATTCTAGTAATCCAATGATATTAAACGGCTTCCACCTATAGGGAGGTTTGATTTCAATTGTCTACCATATAATCCCACATATTATAAAGAAATTATTTTCGATTAACCCTTATCCACAAATATCTTCTGCGAATTCAAATAAATAAGAACTTCAAATGATTCAATAAGTCAAATTACTATGATCTATCATAATTAATACCCTATCAAGGATGGACACGGCAAATCATTAACTGATTTCGATCAAACTTTATCCCACATGTTTGACTCATTCACCACATTCTAGCAAAGTTGTCAGGGCATTAACTCTAAATACATTCCTATGATATGATAGGCTCATCCAAACCCAAAATATTATATGCATGATAACTAACTAATCAATTAAGTCACTAACTTTTCAGTTTATTCCCACCCAATTATCACCCACTTATTTTAAAAAACAATATTGACCAAAGCTTTTTTTAATCATTCTTCAAACTAATGAGTTCAGATTTTCATTTTTAAATTCATATAAATAATTGAAATATGCTCGTTCAAGAATCAAGATCTTAAATCAATTAAGCTAAACTCAACTCAATAAATGATACTCCCTCTAATTCACCACTAAAGTCCAATTTGTTTTAGCACTCTATCCAATGCACTTATTCAATCGTTAATATCTCTAATTGTGCATAATTAAAAATTATGGAAAGTTGATATAAATAATCCTTGCACTGAAACGAATCAAACAAGATCCCAGTTGACTATGTTTTAACTTAAAGATTAATAATAAAATACAAATTAAGAGTAAGATATGAATAGTGTCAAAAAACAAATGGGAACTTAGTGGTGAATTGGAGGGAGTAATATTTGGTAGTTGAACTTGAGCTCAAATGTTCTATCTAATTCAATCTAGTTAAACACAATTCATTAAGCGGTTCACCTAGGCCCGCACTCAGGCGAAGTTCAGAGGGACGGATTATGCAATCTTACTCTTATGAATCAAATAAATTGTATCCAATTGACCTTTGATAGCTAAAATCACGTGCAGCTTCACATCTATAAAAGCGTCCATGATTTAACAACTAACAAGTAACTTTATTATAGTCCATTATAACCAAAAACCAAAAGAGTTACAAATATTTGGCTCCATGGAGAATGGACATAATGCTGGTGCTAATATTCAACTTGGATAAAAAGAAAGCCAACATCAATTATGTCTTTCAGTTCCTTCATAATCAACTAACCTAAAAGTAGTAACCTCCTAAATTAAACTAATCCGATAAGTTCAAAGAGGATTGTAAACAACATCTCCAATCAAAAAAATCAAAATGGCAATATTATATGATTCTATTCTAACAAACATCACACCTTCATACATAGCATGAAATTATACAACACAGACAATTGTAAATACAATACAATCAAATATGGTAAACCAAGTAGGAAAACAGCAGCATACCACTTATATCTCAAGAAGTAGCCATCAATAGGAGCAGTCTCAGGAACATCATCACTAAACGCAGTCTTGTCCGGTTTCCGAACTAAAACGTAAGGAGTAAGCTCACAACCTACAATGGGAATGTCGGACGGGATATGCACCCTAACTACGCTCAGCATACTTCTTTTTCTACTGTTTTTAAATCGTTATTCTTCAATTTTGTCTCCCAAACTAACCACTTTATCAATTGTAGTTTAATAGTTGTAAATGGTAGGCGGAGACCAGGCGGATCCGCCATTTACTACACCTTTAAACTCGCCAGCCTCGATTGATTTTCAAAACACCAAACCCTAGAAAGCTAGTAATCAACAATTACCCAAAAGATCAAAATAAAAACAGTGGAAAGAAGTAGAATTGAAAAGGGGAAAAGTTTAATCGGCGATTTAAAGGAAAAAATGACTTAAACCGGGAATAGATCGAACAGGAAGAAGATCGAAATCTGAAAAAAGTGAATTGGAGGGAAAGTGAGAGAGAAAAGGGGGAATTGGATAATTAGGGTTTTACAAAGGAGTGGAAGTCGCAGAAATTGTATTTGACTATTTTAGTCTTCTCTCCATTTTATTAGGATTTTGGACTACTCTTATGTAGATTATATGAAATTCATTTCAATAAAAAAAAAAAGAGTAGATTATGAAATTCATTTAAAAAAAAAGAGTAGATTATGAAATTGGGAATTTTTTTTTTTTATGATTTGATTTTTTTTGAAGTTAATGAAATTGGGAATTTTGGGTTTGGGGATTAAATGGAAAGAGAATGAGTATTTTACTATTTTTTTATTTTTATTATAAATTTTAAATTTTTTTTTTTATGGTAGAAAGAGAGAGAATTTGGGAGAGGGGAAACACCAAAATATTTCATAGGGATACCACATCCCATACCCCATACTCAAATACTCCATAGGCCCACACCCTTGTCTCTTGGTGTATTTTCACAAAAATTTAGACAACACGGATTCATTATGAGACCGTTAGTATAGATCGGCTCAATTCGCGTGTGTAAGAGCATTTTAATTTGCTGAGCATTTATCAATATTGACTTTAAGGGCATCAATTTTGAAAATTAATACTTTAAGGTTAAAATTGATACCTTTAAAATCAAAATTGAAAAATACCCAAAAAATGAAAAAAATGCTCAGTTTAATACACACGCGAATTGGGCGTTCCAAAATGACAGTCTCGAGATCGTCTAGTCCAAGACCAGTTGCGGCAACTGGTATATTTTTTCACAAATTCTTGAAAGAAATTGTGCTTTTAGTGACGTCTCTAATAGAGTCGATCCAATTTTTTTTAAAAAATTAAATACCAATTAAGTTTTTTGATCACGATAGTTTCTATTTTCATGGTTACCCTCATTCCTCTTTATTCATTTTTTTCTCATTCTTCTTCATCAAGTTGTTTATAGTTACCCTATATTATAACCAATTTAATTTTCACCATCAAAAATATAAAAACAAAATTGAATTATGGTTCAATTGAGATTGAAATTAGGTTGATTGGACTTATAGGCTTAAATTTCGAAGCTTCTGCAACGGCGTTACTTCACCCAAAAGTTCCTTAATTTTGCAGTTGTATAGCAAAATTTAAACTAGTTAAGGTACGTGTTTAATACATACGAAGTGGGCTGGTAATTGTATAATGTGAATTATGAGTTTTTAATATGTGATGTAGGTGTTTATAATGTGTAAAGAAGGAATTTTTAGTATGCGTAGTATGTATTTGTGATATGTGAATTTGGGGTTTTTAGTATGTGAAGTAAATATTTTTGATATCTGAGTTAGGTGTTACTATAGTTGTTTTTCTGTTATAGTAAAAGTTATTTGTTTCATTATTTTCTAAAATAATAGCTAGACATTTTAGTTACTTATAGTAGGGGTTTTAAGATCTAAAATTAGACATTATTAAGATCATAAAATTAATACTTAAAGATGAATAAGTAGATGTTTTAAGATATAAGGCTGCATTTTAATTATCATATGAATCAGCAAAACATTAATTTCAAATGGTAAAACATTGAAATGAATTTTGGAAAGAAAATTAAATTGTTAGAAAAGAATAAGAATAAGCATTAAACTTATCAAGAGATAATTTTATCAAAATTACACTTATTTTTTCATTACTATTTTTATATTCAATATTACTATCAAACGGGTTGTAATTCCTTCAAAACCATTGTCTTAATTATGTATGCCAACTAAATCATGCCTCTATTATATAAGCTTATCCAAGCCTAAAATGCTCTAGCATCCTTTCGCTTTTTGAATCCATTTAGCTTTAATAGCATTTGTTTCTCAGGCAGGAGGACTCTTTGATCGTACTCTTCTTTATGAGTATGAATTGTCGTCGTTCTTCCCTCCCCAAATCCTGAGCATAGTTTCTATGAGCGGGATATATTGTGTATGATGATGATTATGTATTTGAACAAGGTCCAATTAAAGAACAACTAAATCATATTTAGTCCAAAAGATGTGTCCTTCAATAAAGGATAACGATGGGATTTGAGGTTTGTTCTTGCTATTCAGCCAAATCTTGCAATAAAACCTCTCCAAAATGTCAAGTTGACCACTCCAACTCAATTTGTTTCAATCGGATTTGGTTGAGAAAGTTTTAGTAAATAACGGTTATTTGTGAGATAAACAAATCACCCTTATGTGCTACGATTTGATAGAGTTGCTATTTTAATTTATCTTTTTAGTTTTGTTTATTTTATTATTATTCTTTTTGTCTTTTTATGGTAATTTACAAATCACGGTTATTGATTAGGAATTTTTGGATTTGATTAGGGTTCATTCCAGATAAACCGGGTTTGTGCAACTATAGTTGCACAGTTGAGCATATTCTCCCCAGAACATTAACCAATAACATCAAATTTAAATTGTGTTAAATTAAATGCTTAATCAATCATACTAAAAAATTTCAGTCTTTCTAAATTATGACATTCATGTTCATCTCAAATTCGTAAACCAATCATGCTGAAAAGTTTGTTTGATCTTACTAAATTAAAACATTCATGTAAAACTTAAATTCATTCAACTTTCGCATTCAAAAAAAAAAATTCATTCAACTTAAGTCGAATTTGCGTTGAAATCGATCCAAAGACAAACTGAGTTGTGCAACTCTTGAGGCACAGTTACAGCATATTCTTCCCAGTACATTAACCAAGAACTACTCACTTTTTTCAGCTTTCAAACTCAAATCAGTAATAAAACATTGCAGTGCTAACCATTTTCGGTTCATGTCTACAATGGGAAAGTTCGGGATGGGCATGGGTCAGATATGCTTTCAAATATTTCAGGCACGAAACGTACAAAAAGACTACACAAACAATTCGATCACATAGAAAATTAATAAAGAATCGCGGTGTATCAGCCTCAAGATGAGCGACGAGTAATGAATTCGGAAGCATTTGCGTATCAACATGGTTCCAAATCGTTCTCCAATCTACATGGCATTTCATATGAAGCATATAATATAAAGTTTCAATTGTTAAAAACAAGATAAACCTAGTCACTTTGAGATGGTGTACTGAAGCAGTATCTAATGCCATTACCATTGAATCATCCATCTTTCTAAACAAAGACAAAAATAGTTTCAGTCTTCAAAACTTAACAAAGAACACAACCAAAACATTTGATAACCGAGAACACAATAGGGAAAACCTTCTAATATCCTCCCTTAAGATCATTGGTAACATCATAGGGGATTGGTGTAACAGTCTCGATGGTGGCACCCTCGACCAAGAATCCTGGCTTAGGACCCTTGGGTTGCCTCTTGGTGCTGATTACTTCACCTCTGGCCTTCGCAGCAGCCTTAAGCTCATCGTTCTTCTTTACCCTTTGCTTGAAGTCCTCCTGGCATCTAGAAGATTGAACGTGCTCGATGCGGACATGAAGTCTCTTTGCAATGATTCTGTTGCCAACCTAATGATAACCCAATACAGAAATGTGAAAAAAAGACAACTCTTACCATATAGTATCAAGAGAATCACCACATTGAAACGCATAACAAGCCCTGTACTTGTTTATGAATAAAAACTAATCAATCATGATTTACAATGACCTTTATCTTAAACATCTTCCTACTCCATTTTACTCTAAACTTAGCCAAAAACAATTACAAATTGAATAGACAGAATTTCCCCAAAAAAGCTTTCACATTCCAGAGATAAATGGTGCAACAAACCAATACAGGTATACAAATTAAGAACACATCAACACATAATCTCAATGACCGAACAGTAGAAGAAATTGGTCACAATTGGTTCATCTTAGAAATGCATTACTATGAGCATCCATTAAAGCACTAGGCATTGGCCAATCTTTAATAATTGAAACATGAAACACTGAACTTATGTCCAACCACAACCACTCAAAACAAGTCTCTCAAATGGCGGAATCATAATGATCTCACATTACACAAAATTCTAACCACAATTAGATCACAGTTAACCAAAAAAACTCTGCCAGATCTAAACCAGCATCATACGATATAATAAAATCAAAATCAATAAACATACGAAAAGGAGTCGCCAATATTTAACACGATAGAAAAACATAACACGTCAATACTCTATGAAATAATTATATGACTCTGCCATTTATTAAGAAAAACTCAGAAACAGAGAAACACAACACGCAGAATAATAAAAGTAAAAATCAGGCGAAAAATTAAAGAGGTAGGATACAAGTATACCTGCTTGTTGACCTCAACACCGATGGCACGCTTAGTGACATTCCAGACACGGCCAGTACGACCATGGTAAAATTTGTGTGGCATACCCTTGTGAATGGCGCCGTTTACCTTGATGTCCACATACTCTCCGATGTGAAAAGTTCTAAGATAAGTGGAGATTGGGATAGTACCCTTCTTCCTGAATCCCCTTGCGAAGAGATCCCTAGTTCTAGCTCTCAATCCGTGACCTGCCGGCATATTTCTTCACTTTCTCTCTCTCTAATGGCTGCCGCAAAGAAGGAATGAAAAGGGGAAATGGGGCTAGGGTTTTGGTTTTAAACAATTAGGGCTAGTTTTATACATGGAGAAGCCGTATTCAAGGAAAGGGATCAAAACCCTAATATTGTTACGGCATTTCAAAAGCCCATGGGCTTTTGTTTTAAAATGGGCTTGACTTTTAATAGTGAAAATTTGGAAAATGTGAAACAAGGAAGCAAAAGAACATAAAAAGTTCATATAATAGCAAATTTTACAAAATAATTCTCAAGATAAGCGTTTTTTTTTCCTAAAATTATGGTTTGGGGCTGTTCACTGTTAGTCACATCGAATAAAGACTAAAGGTCAAAAAAAATAACAACGAACAAAGACTTTGTCTATTTTTGACCTCCAGTCTTTGTTCACTGTTAGTGACAGCAAATAGATGCGAGCTAAAAACAACAGATCCCCTGTTTGACCATGGTTAAGCTTTGTTCGTTGTTAGTAACAACTAATAGACCCTTTGCTTTTTTTGAACCATCCGCCTTAGTTCATTGTTACTAAGTGAGAACAACCCCAACCTCAAGTCTGGGAAAAAACTGCTTATATTGGGAAATAGTTTCAAAAATTGGCTATAATGTGATTATTTTTATATATTTTTGCTTATTAGTTTCAAATTTGTGAAAAATTGAAATAAATAAGTACTTTTAACAAAAGAAATAAAAAATAAATTTCGGATAAACTTAATTGCAAAAATAAGTGTCTTCTTGTCTTGGCAGTATATGAAATAGGAGAGTAAAAATGGCGAATTGTAGTTTATGCAATGAGGTTACGTTTGAATGGGACAAAGATCACTGAATTTGGAAGGTTTTTTGGTTTAATGAAGATTAGCAGTTAGGGAAAGTAAATTGATGCATTTTACAATGAGACAATTCAAATGATGGGGTGTCGTTTTCCATCTTATTAAATGATGTAGAAAGTCTTTTGAGAGACCATTTAAGGCATAGACGACTTTCTCAATAGCCCAGTCCAATGGCTGACATGACTATTCAATTACTCATTTAACAAATGGGCTAGCCTATATTTACTCTATGCTATAGACTGTCTATGGTAAGAATGTGTATAACTGATGATGTGATTAATAACCATAATTTTAATTTTTTTAGTAGCGGGCTGGCCTATTTAAGGCAGTCTCTCAAATAGACTGTTTCTATAAGAATTTGTGAAAAAAATTGCATGTGATTTCATAAGTCAATTTCATACTTCTTTCTATTCAGCCTAGATGTCTCATTTGACTAGGCATATTTTCTAATACTATTTCTATCATTAATCATACAATTCTATTATTTTGCCGTTAAATGACAAATGATAATCTCACAGCCATTTGCCAAATACAGCATGATTATTGGTCCTTTATTGTAAAGCAATTTATTTATAAAAATACATTAATTATAAAAAAAACATATCTTTTAAATTTTGTTTTACATTAATACAATAATTATAACATCAAACATTAAAATACTTAAAAATTAGGAATACGTTATGCAAATTAAAAATTAAAAAGGCTAGAGACCTGTAAATATCTATTTATGTATTTAAATGGTGAAGTGTACAGACGAAAATAGAAATAATTTAGAGTATTAGGTTGGTATTGGTTTTTTTTTTTTTTTTTTTTTGAGATAAGGTTGGTATTGGTTATTATTAAGTCAATAATGTATTTATATATGTTGGTTAATTAATAATACATATTTTAAGTTTATGATTTTCCTTTCCATAAAATAAAGTTTATGATTTTAACATTGTTGAAAATATATGTGTGAAGCTTCTAGGCTAGATTCTAATGTTAGGAATGAAGGTTATTTATACGTATTTAACATTTTAAGTCAATAGTAATAAGTTTTACTTTTTTTTTATTGTTATTTTAAAAATATAATTAAATATTTGAATTAGTTGTAGTATTTCAGCACCATACAACTTTTATCGTTATAGTGTGTTATTAAGTGTTGTTGTAAATGTTGTTGTATCTTGCTCATTTGACAACTTCTCTTTTATAGGGTTTAATACGTAACTTAAAACTTTAAACTTTACACATTCATGTACGCATTTTCAAGTTCAGAGTTTTGATCAACAAATTTTTCGAGTCTTCAAAGGAGTGACTTTAACTTCTGTTGTTTTTAATTTGAATTTCAAATTCTTATAAACTTGTTCTATGAATTAGAAACATATTTTCTAATTCAAAAACAATAGAATATCTTCTACATAGTGTGGGTTAGTATGATTGTATGAATAAGTCAAACAGTTTCTACAAATTCAACACTACTATCCTATAATATATATATATATATATATATATATATATATATATATATATATATATATATATATATATATATATATATATATATATATATATATATATATATATATATAATATATATATATATATATATATATATATATATATATATATATATATATATATATATATATATATATATATATTCAAACTTAACAATATGAAACAATATAAACTAACTTTAAATAACTCATTCAATACGTGTGACTTCGTCAAGGTACCTAATAGATGAAATATGTCTTTTACAATTAAGGGTTCTAACATTAAACAATTAAAGATCTCGATCACATGCTAGTACTCCGATGAAAACCTTTATAACTGAAATTATATGATTTCTCAATACATGATGTATTAAAATACAAAAAAATAAAAAAAATCTTGTAACCCTATACCATAATATAAGTATATTTATACATGAAAGCATTAAAGAAAAAACAACATAATCAATTAAAGCATTATATGAACTTTAGAGATCAATACATTATGCTATGTTATGTCTTCCAGAAGCATATGTACTTCCATTTGATGTAGCTGAAAAATGGTTTTTCTGTAACAGGTATGTACTTGACGAGCCACCCTAGAGGCCAAGATACTACTGCGATGCCAATACAAGCACCCCACTGTCCCCAATTTAGTCTTTCTGTATTTGCAAATTTCTTAAGGAACTCCACCATCACCACTTGGAGGATAATTGTTACGCCAATTATGGCAATGAATAGCTTGTTCTTGTGTATCCCCTCAAATATATTTTTCTTTTCAAGCTTTCTGGCGTTGAATTCATTAAAAATCTGGCACAATACAAAGGTGTTGAATAATAGTGTGTCCTTCACTTTGCTCCCTACACCAAATATCACCTCGCCCTTGAACTGTAAAGTTAAGAGAACTGCAATTTGGTATAAGGCTTGTGCCATTAGGTTCCTCCACATGATGTTGGTAATGAGTGGCTCTGTTCTTCCAATTGGTGCCTTGTCCATTAATTCTTTTGTGGGTTTTTCTGTTGCAAGAGCTAGGGCACCTAATGTATCCATGATCAAGTTAACCCATAATAATTGAACTGCGGTTAATGGAACCTCACCTGCTGATACTGCAGCTACAAAGTTGATGGTCAAAGCTGCCACATTTACCGTAAGTTGAAACTGGATGAACTTTTGGATGTTGTTGTAAACACATCTACCCCAATTTAAGACAGTTGCCACTGAAGC
This sequence comes from Amaranthus palmeri, assembly GCA_019776075.1. Classification (NCBI taxonomy): domain Eukaryota; kingdom Viridiplantae; phylum Streptophyta; class Magnoliopsida; order Caryophyllales; family Amaranthaceae; genus Amaranthus; species Amaranthus palmeri. Next base: position 570,570 of record JAAKBH010000342.1, on the reverse strand, counting down.
AAAATTATCATCTAGGATGACAATATCCGAGCTTTCCTTTGCAACTTCTGTCCCTTGTATGCCCATCGAAAGGCCTATATCGGCCTCCTTCAGAGCTGGTGCATCATTTGTGCCGTCTCCAGTTACTGCAACCACATGACCATTTTGCTTGAGACATTGCACCATCAAAAGCTTATCAAAAGGAGACGATCTCGCCATCACACGTATTTTATTGACTTTTGCTTTCCTTTCATCATCACTATAGTTTCGGAATACAGGACCCTCAACAACAGCATCTTCAACATTGTCACCAGGTTGCAAGATCCCACATTCAACAGCTATAGCTCTTGCAGTGAAAAGATTATCACCTGTGATCATCTTAATGTTAACTCCAGCATTTTGGCAATCTTGAACAGCTTTCTTTACCCCAGGTCTACATGGGTCTTTAAGACCCACCATCCCGAGCAAGGTCAGACTATCATCAGTGAGTTTTTCCTTGGCGATATCTTTACCATCATGAAATACCACTTGCTTATGTGCAAAGGCTATGCATCGAAGGCTGCTTGCTGCCATGCTTTGAATTACTTGTTCGAATCGCTCCTTTGCATCATCATCCATTAAAAACGAATTCCCCGATGCATCATAGTAACTTGAGCACTTTTCTAGTACCATCTCCGCAGCACCTTTCCAATGTATATGAGCTCTACTTTCGTCCTTTTTCTTTATCAATACCCCACTTCTTTTCTTCTGTGAATTGAAAGCTTCCACGTGAAGGATTGAATAACTCTGATTTAGTGTTTGCATGTTCATCTTATGCTCCAACACTGCCCAAGAGAGAAGAGCCTTCTCTGTTGGACTTCCTGAAAACTCGCACTCAGAGCTAGAAGAACTCTTGTAAACACTACCGGTAGTATTTAATCCAACTCCTTGCTGGATTAATTCAAGAAGATTGGAAGCAATCTTGGAGCTTTTGCCTTGTTCGACAGGATTCAGACCCAACCAGAATTTTGTGACCTTCATTTGGTTGAGGGTGAGAGTGCCTGTTTTGTCTGTGCAAATTATTGTTGCTGATCCCATTGTCTCACACGCTGAAAGTTTACGAACCATGGCCTGATCAGCCATCATCCTCTTCATCGAATAAGCGAGTGTAAGGGTGACAGCCAAAGGCAAACCTTCGGGAATTGCAACCACAATTATGGTGACAGCAGCAGAAACAATTTTTACAACAGCATTGAGCACATCATTAACACTTGTTTTGCTTCCATTGTATTCTCTTTTTCCCTCATCATCTTTTGTATTTCCAGTGAAGTATCGAACCAACAACACTACAAGAACAAAGAAAGCCACAGCTAAACCAAGCTTACCAATCGAAGACGTCAACTTATTAAGTCGTTCTTGTAGTGGTGTTTGTTCATTTGTTTTTTTGTTGACAGAACTCATCATCTCACCCCACATCGTGTTCATCCCTACTGAAGTCACCAACATCATGCCATAACCATCCGCAACTTTAGTTCCTGAGATCAAAAACGGGTGTTGAGATTCGTCAATTGTGACATGATCACTCTCTCCAGTCATGCTAGACTCATCAATTTGTAGTGAATGTCCATTGACAAACAAGCCATCAGCTGGTACTTGATCCCCGATTTTCAAGCAGACAATGTCTCCCACTACGATGTCATATATCGAAACCTGTTGCCTTCGCCCACCCCTTACAACATCCACCTTGATGTTGTTGCTTTGTTTAGATAACTTCTCAAATTGTCTGCTCTGCCTAAAGTTACTTAAAGAAGATACTATAATGACAAGAAAAACAGCAACAAAGATGCTACCTCCATCATACCAACCTTCCTTTATCCCTTTCTCCTTAATCCCAAAACCAAGAGAAAGAGAAGCACAAAATAGAAGAATAAGAATGGTAAAATCTTTAAAGGCTTCCCACACAAAGTGTAAAAGCCCAAGAGAGGGTGGTTTTTTGAAAGTGTTTGTACCAAAGGTATCACGACGATTCGCAAAGTCTCGTTCATCATCATAAAGACCGTTTTCTAGATTTGTTTGAAGTCGAAAAGCAATAGATTCTACTCCACCAAACTCTTGAAGTTTTTCGATATTTTTTTGTTTTGTGAGTTTGCTAAGTGATTGTTGATCAACATCAGAGAAAGTTAACCGTGGATCAAGGTTAACAATAGAGTAAGAAGAAGAGCGTGATAAGTTACCCTCATTTTTGAATAGGGCAGTTCCAGGAGGCATAAACACTCTCGAATAATATATTCGAACAAACGCCTTGCGCCATATTTTGTTGTAATAGCTAAGGTCTTGAGGTATGCTTAGCAAATAATCAATGCTTGCTAAGTTTGTAGGTAACAAATTGGACATACTTTTGTTACAAAATTAGGCACAAAATAAATATCGAGCTTTAAGTTGGTATTTTTGTGTAAATTGTTATTTTTGAGGTTTATTGTAAGTTGAATTGTGAAGATGTACTTGTGGTTGTACATATGTATATATAGTAAAGTAATTAGTAATATAAAAATGCTTATTTAATCAAAGTTTGACCATTTTTTTATGATCTTGCACGGTTTGCACACTTGCACCCCAAGGTTTTGTACGCGGGAAAGGAAGATATGCGCCTATGCGGAAACTCGGTGGCGTCTTCCATGCAATTACATGAAAATCTCAATTTTGTCACTTGCTTATTGCTGTCGCCATCGGTCACTTAAATATTGCTATATACTTCTTCGTTAAGAAATACTTGCTATATTTTGTTTTTGGATATTATTTATTGTTTAATTTTATTTTATGTATTGCGGTTAATATGTAAGTAACAATATAGTCAAGTGAGATCTTGTTTCTAATCGCATAATTTCATAATATAAACTTTTTATAATTTTTAAATGTGTATATAATTCGACATATAAATGAACAAAATAGTACATTAGATTGCGTAAAAAAGTGAAATGTAACAAGTATTATGAAACAAGAAAGTATTCTAATCTATAGACTTATTCATTATTCTTCTCTTATTTATTTTTAATAATGTTTGATGAAAATATAAAAAAATTAGTATTAATAAAATTTACATAGAAAAAATCAATTAAGATTCTTATTTTTGGGAATTATACTTATGTATCCCTATATTATAGAAGGGCGGAATTTTTTATTATCTTTTTCTTATTTTTTTTTATTATCTAAAAAAGATCGTTATTGTTTAGAATTTTATTTCCAATTTGGTGCGAGTAAGAATCTTACACAACCCATGACTCATGACTCTGATGTTACCAATTCATTGACGCATGTGACTAGTATTGAGTACATTAAGAGAGTATAAATTTGTAGATAAAATTTAAAAAATGAGAATGAAATTATTTTCGAAAAAGGAATGAGTGTTAAATTAATGTACCAAATTAAAAGAAAAAGTGCTGTAAAATGAGAGACAAATAAAATACTATTTTCTTATGCCATTTCAAAATTATACTTATAGATCTAAATTGCATATAGATTGAGAAATACGTAGTAGAATTATTTAAATTGCGTGGATGAAAATGATTAAGAGTTGAAAAGTGTAACTGAGAGTAGAAGAAAGTATTGGATAAAAGAAAGACTTGAACGTAAAAGAAAATTATAGTAAGGTAAAGAAACGAAATAAAAAGAAATTACTTTATTCCTTTTCACTAGATAGTGCCCGTGCGATGCACGGTTTTATCAAATTTTTTGAGTATAAATAACAAAAATAAATCCTAGTAAAAGTATATTAGAGTATGTTTTAACTATCTCAAAATATCTAATACACTAAATAATATTCATTTAATAAAAATATTGAAAAAGATTTTATAAATAATTAAAATAAATAAAATATAATATATAGTTTGCTAATACATTAAATATGATTTGACCCAAAAAGTAAAAAAAACAATTAATAAGAAAAATAATATATTCAAAATAAAAAAAGTAGAAAGTCAAAGATCATAATAACAATGACATCATCATTTAATTTAGGAGGGAAAATTTTTAATGTGAAAGCGACACGTAAGCAATTTTAAAAGGGGATGATGTAAGCGTGTTTTGTTTTAGTATTAGTTATAGATTGATTATTTTTTGAAGTTCTATTCATTGGTTAATTACATTTGAATTTTGTTCATTTTTCTGGGAATTTACACATAAGAAAACTTAAATGAATTTCACATAAATTGTAGCGAAACCTTCCCTATGCCAGCGACATGCCAGGATGTTGCCAATGTTATTCCTAGCTTTTTGAATTATTAGTTTTGGAAAAATAACGACAACTAGCTATGGTTTCAGGGCCGTCTCGTTTATTTTTCGGCCCCAAAGCAAAAGATAAAAAGATTCTTAAAAACTTAAGGCGTAATGACTAATATAATGCATTTTTTGTTTTTTATTGTTAATATTTAAACTACTTTATACAAAAAGCACTAAGAACTCACATATTACTTAACAAAAAATGTTAGTTATATGTAAATTTAATTCAGGTTATTATTACTTATATACATAGAAATAATTTTTTTTGGAGCCCTGTGCGGTAGCCCGCTTTGCCCTTGCTAATCGATGGCCCTGGCCTCAGGTCATCGCCTCAATTAGCGACGACCAAGGGTCATAACCAAGCCATCGTAAAAAAGTATTTTTATCTGTGTCGATTATAGGTTGCACCTAGAAGACCGCCACACAAAAAATGACACAAATTCTCAAATGAGACGATCTCATGGTAATACAAATATATTAGGTTGATCCAATATACATTTATTATTTCAAAGTGATCACTTAATAAGTTATAACTTTTAAGTGATCGCTTACAATTTTAAAATAATCACTATTTATAGTCTTAGAGTAATTAATAAAACACTTACACACAACATTTAAATGATCAATCAAAAAAATAGACTAATTATATAAACTCGTTAATCATAATACATTATTTCTTTATTTATTGTAAGACTAGTATACAAATTCGTGCATTGCACGAAGTTTTTTAGTATAGAAATATCTATAAATAAATTTTTTTTAAGAAAGATACTATTGCATTTTATACAGAATATGATTTGAATATCCCACAATCACATTTTAACTGTGAGAATGATTTCAGTTGGTAAAGTTATGTAATTTTTTTATTCTTTTATAATATTGTATATTTGTATGATTATATCTAATAAAATCTTTTTGAAAACTTACCTCTAATACGTAAAATCACAATTAATGCAAAACTCTGTAAACTAGCCATGTGGAATTTTACAGTTATTTTATAGAATTGTATGATGATTGTAACGGCTGAAAAAAAGTTCACACTCAAATTCAAGTAGTAGTTTACCTACATGGGCTACGGATGATAAATTATTTTTTTATTTATTGACTTTTGACCATGGTTATAATATTCGATTATTAGTTTTCCACCAAAGTTTCTATGAAATTTCCCACAATTTTTATTTATATTCATTTTTGTAACTTCATAACAATTTGATTTAAGATAATGTTTCTTCCCTTCCCAGACCCTAATCATAGTTTGTCTATGAGCGGAAATCGGAATATACAGGGAATGATGATGATTTCTTACACTTTTATAGTTTTTATCCATATTTTTCTTTTATTTTTAATTTATCCATATAATTTAGTAGAAGGTATCTTTTATTAACAATTGTATTATTGCATATTGTTATAATATCTTAGATTGAGAAAGAAATAATAATAATAATTATTGCGTATAAAATCAATAATAATAAAAGCAAATTTCGTATGAGATTGTCTCATAGTAAGACGTTCTATATAAAAAGTCTGGGCCAATTAAGTTAAAAACTGAAAATTTAAATAATTAAATTCTAATATTTTAGTACATAATTATCTCATGATAAGACAATCTTAAATATGAATTAATTTAATAATAATCCCTTGGTTAGGAAGATATAGTAGTACATGTATATTCCTCAACAAGGATGCAACTAGCCAAGCCAACAGAGTACAACATAGTACGAGGTAGCTTATCTAACAAGTAAGCAATCACAACAACGAAACACGGAGTTTTTAAACGGTTATAGACTAATATTTTCGAAGGTTCTTTTTACATGTGTGGTAATTGACTTTTAATTATTTTTTTCACTTTTGACTTTTTAATTGATCATTCACACATATGATTTTCCGTTTTCATATTCTTAAATAGAATTTATGAATTTTAGCTTTGAATATGATTTCTCATTGATTTATATGCAAATTCATGCTCATGTTGGATCTTGCTAGATTCGTTTCAATATGTATTTCTAAATATCAATTTTTTAAATTTTTTATAAACTCACAATTAAAATGATTTGACTTTTAAGTTTATGTTGAAATTTGCGCAAAATAAATATGAAAGGAAAGAATAAATGAAAATAAAGGGAGGAAATTTTTTTTTAAATAGTTTTTAAGCTAAATGAAATTCAAAAACACTACTATATGCAAACTTTTTATTTTTTTGATTTTGACTTTGGAGTTTGGAGGTACTTTTTTCTCTCAAATATGGATAATGATTAGTGGGATCACATTATAATAGCTCATAATTAGGATTCATTATTATTGGCGAAGTTCTACTAAATCATGGTTAATATTAAATATTTTGTTACTTATTTAATATAATGTTAAAAATTTCCAGACGATTCTACTGTAAATTACGGTTTGGTACAATTTGATTTACGATTAAGACCAAACTTTGTTCAGCCTAAGAATAGCTAGCCTAGTTAGGGTACTTATTCCTCGTGATGAATGTACTTCTAATCAACGCAGGGTGAGTTATGCTTAGGTCTTGATCGAGGTGGATATCACCAAGCCTTTGCCAAAGGCTATCCTGGTGGAAGACGAGGATGGCCAAGTTCACGATCAGGCGTTCTTCATTGACTGGGTGCCTCACTTTTGTCGGAAATACCACGTTATTAGGCATATACTTCCTCCGTTTCAATATAGTTGTAAAATTGGAAAAACAAACACTATTCACTTATTTCCCAGAAATTTGTGATTAATTCGGAGTAACATATAAGCTAAAACATAATCAACTAAAACATAATTAAGTGGGATCTTATTTAATTCGTCTCGAAGCAAATATCAGTCCAACAAATTACATGAAGTGGGCGACAAGAACAGAACAGAACAGAACAGAACATAATGATTTTCCAAAAAAACAATGGTATTATTTCAATGGTTTGGTTTGATACAAAGTAGCAGCAATCAACATGGTTTATTATTAATTAGAAAACTAATCACAAACGTTTTTAAACATTTGAGCCACCGATTGCAAATATTCCTCAAATTCTTCCAATTTACAACCGAATTTTTCAATTTGTCAAATCCCAAACCCTAAAATTAAGAAATCAATCGAAACCTTCAAAGGCAAAGATTAGAAATGGCGACGACATAATCAGACTACGAAAAACCAGTAATGATGGTGGGAATCGATGAAAGTAATCGACACTTGCCCTTTTAAGATCTTAGTTGTTTATGCTACCCTAAATTTTCATTCAAAAATAAAACCCTAAGTTTTTCATCCCTAAATCCAAATGAAATTATAATCTGGAAGTTCTGAATTACCTGAAATGCAGCCAAGAATTGGAGAGAATTCCAAAATTTCACCTAAAATAAAGCGAGACAGGAGCAATTCAGCAAGGGAAGGTGAATTCTAATGACGATGTTGACTATTGATATCGATTTTCTTTAGTTGTTCTTTCGCTCTTGAGGTTCTTGTGTAATTGTTTTTTTTTTTTGAAATGAGTTCTTGTGTAATTGTTGAACAATAAAATAATGGATCAAAGCAATTTTGAACATACAATATATAAATAAAGTAATTAACAAAACAAAATCAACACCCTTATAAGTTACAACTCAAAATACAAGAAACAAGTTACAAGAGTAAAAACAAATTTATGAGAAAAGTCAAACAAATAGGAGAGTTTTGTTTTATTTGGTTTTTTTTTAAAAAAAATTCACCTAGAATAATCAAAAGTATTCTTGATTTTGTTATAATAATCTCACCTATTAATTAAGAATAATCTCAACTTTAAGGGGTATTTGCCTAGGGTAAATTTGGGTAACCCGGTAACCTGCTATAGTAGGTAATTCACAAAAAAAGTAAATTGAAAATTAATTTAAAATTGGAGAAAAATTTTGAAATTTTACATAAAAGATTCTAAATAATGAAAAAAATCATAAATTTTTTTGAATATTTTTTAAATATTTACATTTTTTAAATTTATTCAATAAAAAGACAACCTTTGTCTCATCTTTGCAAATAAAGAGATAGCAAGTAAGTTTTCAACTCTAAATTTATTGAATAAATGAAACGTTGACTCTTTATTTGCAAAAATGAGACAAATATTATTATTTTATTGAATAATTAAAACGTTGACTATTTATTTGCAGATGGTCAAAATGTTGGCTTTTTAGAAACAATTTTTCCTAAAAAAATCATAAATTTTTTTTGAATATTTTTTAAATATTTTTTTCAACATTTTTCTAATTTATCTTTTTTTTCAAAAATAAACTTGCTATAGCAAGTCATTTGGTCATCGGGTTTACTCTAGGAAAATACCCCTCATGGTTAATCAATAGATGAAATTATATATTGTAGAAAAATCACGAATAGATTAAATTATTCTATGTAAATTTTTTTTTTTTGAAGAACAAACAAATAGGAGAGTTTAATTCCCACCTAGAATAGAATTATAAAATCTAGTTTCTAAGGGCAGAAAATCCCTTCATATACACAAATTTATTAGAAAAGTCAAACAAACAAAAAATGTACTCTAGTATATTATCAAAAAATCCGTTCATATATATATATATATATATATATATATATATATATAGGGGAGGGATCCATTGAGAAGGTGTCTCAAAATGAGAAGGATGAGAATTGAGAAGGATTTATAGCCATTGATCTTATGAAAATCTAACGGGTGAAAATCATCTTTCACGTCAATTTTCTTCTCCATTTTATGTTATGATTTAAGGTTACTATGTTTTTAGAAAATGATACTATGTTATGATTAAAGGTTATTATGTTTATTTTAAAAAGTTACAATGTTCTGTATAGTTTAAGAGAAGACAGTAATTATACATAATCATAGTAACCCTTATTCATAACATAGTATCTTTTTATAAGAACATAGTATCTTTATAAAATGTAAAAATCTGGGTAAAAAAATATGCTGAACCGCGTGCAAGGAGCTAATAAATCGCGTGCAAGGAGCTAACTAATCCAGACCATTGATATTTTATCTATACGGATGAGATTCCTTCTCACCCTTCTCATTTTGAGACCCCTTCTCATTTGATCCTAAATCTATATATATATATATATATATATATATATATATATATATATATATATATATATATATATATATATATATATATATATATATATATATATATAATCGTATTTTTTTTGTCATAATGGGTGACACTGATTAAAAATTATGTAATATAATGAAAAATCATCAAATTCAGCAAGAAACTCAAAGGATCTAATTATAGAAACTAAAAGACCATTGTTCTTTTATTTTTTCGAAAGAGACATGGCAATACAAAGAAAAAAAATAAAAAGACAGAAGAAGTTTATACTTATACGTTCTTTTAATATTGTTATTGATAATGACATCATCGGCACAATAATGTTATTGTGCCCATCAACCATGCAATAACTCTATTCATCTACTCCTATTTGACTATCCACATGTAAGCAACAACAATTCAAAAATATCCTTTTTTGCATTATTACTATGTGCCTATATTAGAAATCCCTTTTTTTTAAGCAAGTCCGTCTTTTTGATAGACGCCTCTTAAGCCCAATTCATTAGAGTTTAATTCTTACTTTTATTCGATATTTTTCTTTATGGGCTGACCCAATTAGAGTTGGTCTCTCAGATAGACCGTTTCTCACAACAATTTGGTTTTTTTTTTCTCTCTTTTGCCTTTTCTTTTGATAATGACTCACCAACCTACCCATTTTATTCATCCCAAACATTATTATCAATCAACCACTATTTATCATTCTACCAAAACCCAAACCCAACTTTCTATCTCCTCACAACAAAAACTTCTCTAAGAAAAAAAATATGGCAAAATTCTCTTTTCCCTTCATTCTTCTCTTATCTCTTCTAACCCTAACCTTATTACTACCCATAAACTATGCATCATTTGCAAAACCCATCTCGAAAACCGAGCTCGGGATCAAAGCATTAGATGATAAGCAAACCCAACTCACATTCTACTTCCACAACACCCTTAGTGGGCCCAATCCTTCATCCCTCCAAATCGCTCAGGCAAAATCAACCGACCAATCATCGACCATGTTCGGGGCCCTGGCTATGGTCGATAACCCATTAACCGAGGGCCCCGAAATCACGTCGAAATTGGTGGGTCGGGCCCAAGGAATGCAAGCATCCGTGGGCCTAACCGAGTCCACCTTAATGATGGTTATGAATTTGTACTTTTTAGAAGGTGAATATAAGGGAAGTACATTAAGTGTATTGGGGAGGGATATGGTGGGTGAGGGTGTAGGGGAAGTCCCTGTGGTTGGAGGGACTGGTGCCTTTAGATTTGCTAAGGGTTATGCTCAGATTAAATCTCAGACGTTGGATCAAAAGAGTGGTGATTCTATGATGCAATTCAATGTGGTTGTAAATCATGCTTCAAGTATTGGTAGTGGTACACAATTAAGTGATGGTGCACCCTCACCTACCCAAGTATTTACATGTTTGATTATGATTTCTCTTTTATATTTATTTATTTTTTGAAGGATATATAATTTTGTAATTATGAATTTATGGAACACTTTTCTTTTTAGTCTATTTCTTTTTGTTTACAATAAATCTGTTAGAAAAATGATTCAATCAAAAGCTTAATACTCCCTCCGAATCATTTTAGATGTCCCATTTGGATTTTCACAGTTATTAACGGTGGTGTGGGGTCCATTAAAAAGGTGGTAGTTGGGTATTTTAATTGATTAAATTAATTGTAAAGGTGATAGTTGGGTATTGGGAGTAGTAAAAGTAGGGGTATTTAGGTAAAAAGAAGATAGACAAAAAAAGAAATGAGACAATTGATATAATTTTGCCAAATAAGAAAATGAGACAACTAAAATGATTCGGAGGGAGTTTAAGCTTATGGTTGAGGCCTCAAAATTGATTATTATTTAAATGCTCTAACACTCCCTCTCACATAAGAACCCTTTGTGCTAGAATCATGGATGCAACACAGACCCTCCTCAATTCCTCATAGTTGTTGCTAAATAATCTACTTTAGTTGAAGGGTGATAAAGATTTGAACTCGTAACCTCTTGTCACGTTGACTTCGAATACCATAACAAGAAACCACCTCAGCCAAAAAACTTAAGTTTTAAATTTAGTAAATAGTTCATCTAAGCAATAATAATTGTTTGATACAACACTAATTAGCTCAATTCGATTTTATGGAGCACCATTTATTTTAGTTTACTTGAATTGTGTTTGAAAATAAGTATTTTGTTTCAAGTTATAGACTTTAATTATGAAATCATAAAGGAAAAATTTAAAAATAATAAAGTTTTAGAAATCATTCTTCAGATCTCTACTTTAACAATTTTTTGAAACAATGGTATAATCGCTTCAAATTCGACTTTGAATATTTTTTAAAAAATTTCAAACTATAAATTTGAGTGAATTTCATATTTTTCAAATAAAACAACGTTTTCAAACTTAGCATATTCAATTTGCCTTTTTTTATACTTGTTCCATTCTGAAATACTCGCTGCATTTTGATTTTGTTCACTATTCATCGTTCAAGCTTATTTTACATATTGCGACTAATGTGTAAGTAAAAATATAGTCAAATGGGATCTTGTTTGAATCGTCTAATCGCAAAATTTATTTATAATATTAAACTTTTATAATTTTTAGATAAGTGTAGTTTAAGATATTAATGATCAAAATTGTGCATTGAATTGCATAAAAAAAGTAAAATGTAGCAAGTATTATGAAACGAAGGAAGTATATCCTTGTTAACGGGACATTCAAAATAAGATGAGTGCTTTACTGTGGACTTAAAATATTAATCGCAAATCTTAAACGAAACTAATAATGTTGTTTATAACAACAATAAATAAAAATGATTTAAATTAAAAAAACTTATTAGCACAAAATGTGGGACTCAACCTCGGTGCACTCGCACATTTTATGACTGAGTCTAGGTTGAGTCGCACATTTTTTGATTCTCTGGGTTTATTGGAGAAAAAAAATTCGTAAATTTTAATATGAGACGGTCTCACCGTGAGACATACCTCACATTTAGAATAAATAATCAAATGATAGAAATTTTTAGCTTATAGTCATTTTGAGGTTATCTCACAGTGAATTATTGTCATACAAAACTGCTGAAATATATAAAAAAGGAGAAATTCTAAGATGAAATAACTGCCAAAGAAAAAATGACATTATAATATGCAACACTTTGAAATGGAGGGTTCATTCATTATGTAGTCCTCCCTACTTAGGCCTGTCAAACATATCAGATTAGGTCGGGTTTGGGTTCGGGTCACATATAAACAGGTCAGAAAATCTTTGTCCCAAACCCAACCCATTTAGTTAATTCACTACAAGAAAAATAGTTTTGGGCGTCAAAATTATCAATTTATGAGCGTCACATTACAGTGTGTGGCACAAAGTATACTTAGGGCGTCACTCAACAATGGATGAAGCACAAGTTGTGTTTTGGGCGACATATATGAGTCGTGTCGCCCAAACTAATATTATGGGCCACACGTAAGTTATGATGTCGCCCAAAATAACATTATGGGCCACGCGTAACTTTCGTTGTCGCCCAAACTAGTATTATGGGCCACATGTAAGTTACGATGTCGCCCAAAATAACATTATGGGCCATGCGTAACTTTCGTTGTCGCCCAAAATAACATTATGGGCCACGCGTAACTTACGATGTTGCCCAAAATAATATTATGGGCCACGCGTATATAGTAATGTTGCCCAAAACCATAATTAAAAATCTAAAATTGAGGTCCCTCCTAAAAACCCAAAACCTAAAAAATGAATTCCCGCCTTTACCTTATTATAATTGCTCTTTTTTCTATGAATTTTTGTTAAGTTTGTTTAGTTCAATATAAATATAAATATAAATATAAAAATACAAAAAATATAATTACACATAAAAAAATTTTCGAATAATTCCCAAAAAAAATCGACTCAATTTTACCGTCCCATTCAACTTTTATGAATACCCCAAGCAAATGAATTTAGATAAAATAAATAAAAATTATTTTTATTTTATTTATTTATTTATTTATTTTGTTAAGGGCTACTGCTGTTTTGTGAATGGGCCTTTAAGTTTTAAGTCCAAATTGAACTTTTCTAACCCTAGGTATTTAAACTCAAAGTAACCTAAAAGTCCTAAACCTAATAGCAGCCGCAGGCATCCTACACACATTCTTCCCCCTCAAACTCAAACTGCTCTGAATCAAAAACATCAAAAAACTTCACACAAAATCCATTTAATTCTACCCATTTTTGAGAATTTGGTATTGACGAACCCTACTGATTGGTTCGTCTTCATTTCCCTTCTCTAAATTTCATATCTTTTTGAATGAATTTTTAACTATATCTGAATTTTTAACTTAAATCAAGTTGAATTTTGAAGTCATGGTATTGTTGAATTTTACTATATCTGCAAAGCAGAGCCCTAAAACCTCTAAAGCCTCGAAACACCATATTAATGGCAGCAACACTTCTCAGAGGTGGGCGATCGAAACACCATTTGACCATCATCCGCCATTTCTCTTCTTCAACCACCATTAATCCATCGCACCACAAAGATCACAGCCAAAACCATGTATATCTTGAACCTACTCCCCCCTAAAGACCCCAAAGAAGCCGAAGCTAAACTCGCCTCTCTACGTGACTATGCCAAGCAAGTTAAGGAACTTTGAACAAGAGTTTCGCGAAACCCTGGTAATCTTTTTCTTTCTCTATTGGGTTTTTTTTGGGAACCTTCAATTTGAATATGTGTGTCAAATGAGATCTCTTTATTGTAATTGCGTGCCTTTGTTTTAAATTTTTTAGTTAGTTGATTTTAGTATATATGTGGATTTATTGGATTTTTCTTCTGCTGATGTTTTGCAGTTAACTTTAAATTAGTAATTAGAGCAAATATATGGGATGTTATAGAATGTCAAATCTCTTTAATCTGTAATAAAAAATTTTGTTTTCTGTTCGTCTAGAATGAGATATGTTTTAGATTATAATTTATTTTGGTTTATCTTATTTAAAATATTTTTCCTTTACCTTATAATGTTTATAACTTTGGTTTAGGTAATGCATTAACTTTGAAGCATCCGAAGGTCATAATTGACGAGACCCCTGACTCGGTTGAAGATGATTCATGGAGCTTGAAGTTTCAACTTATAAATTTTTTATCGCTTGATTTTAGTTATTTAATATTTTAAACATTAAAGTGTAACTTTATGATGTAATTATTTATTATTTATAATGTAATTTTAGAGATAAGTTAGATTCTAAAGTAGATGTACTTTGTATTTGTAATGTAATTAGTTTAATGATTTATTGTAAGTTGGATAGGATTCTTATTTTAAGAATTGATTCTTTGTATATTTTTTGTAATTTTGTGTTATATTTAATAATAATAATTTAACCTTTATTGTTTGCAATTTTGATCTAATTAGTGTTGTTTATTTGTAATATATATATATATATATATATATATATATATATATATATATATATATATATATATATATATATATATATATATATATATATATATATATATATATATATATATATATATATATATATATATATAGGAAAAAGTGTCAAAAAGTACCTAATAAAATTTTTTTTTTCAAAAAAGTACCTAATAAAAATTTTTTTTCCAAAAAATACCTAATAAAAATTTAATTTTTCAAAAGAGTACCAACTAACGGTTGGGGTTAACTTTTCCGTTATCTTTTTTTTGTCCATTTTTAAAAAGTACCTAATAAAAATTTTTTTTTCAAAAAAGTACCTAATAAAAAAATTCTTTTTAAAAAAGTACCAAGAACACAACATAATTATCCAATACAAATACAAAATAATATATTTAACTTTATGTACATATCCATAAAAAAGTTCACACATCATTCAATACAAACACAGCATAAGAACATCATCCAACACAAACCTAGAGCAAGTAACGGTTGGTGTTAAGTTGACCGTTTATTAAAAAGTGTCAAAAAGTACCTAATAAATTTTTTTTAATAAACGGTCAACATAACACCAACCGTTACTTGCTCTAGGTTTGTGTTCGATGGTGTTCTTATGTTGTGTTTTTTTGGATGATGTGTGATGATATTCTTAGAGTTATATATTATGTTGTGTTTGTATTGGATAATTATGTTGTGTTCTTGATACTTTTTTGAAAAGAAATTTTTTATTAGGTACTTTTTTGAAAAGAAATTTTTTGTTAGGTACTTTTATGAAAAGAAAATTTTTATTAGGTACTTTTTAAAAATGGACAAAAAAAGATAACGGAAAAGTTAACCCCAACCGTTAGTTGGTACTTTTTTGAAAAAATAAAATTTTATTAGGTATTTTTTGGAAAAAAAAAATTTATTAGGTACTTTTTTAGGTACTTTTTGACACTTTTCCCATATATATATATATATATATATATATATATATATATATATATATATATATATATATATATATATATATATATATATATATATATATATATATATATATATATATATATATATATATATATATATATATGGGCGACACACATATTATGTCGCCCAAAGCATATAACTATGGGCTGCATAGACGATATTGTCGCCCAAAGTTCCAACATGGGCTGCATATTAATGTGTCGCCCAAAGTGGTTAATTATGGGCTTCGTGTCCTTATGCGTCGCCCAAACCCAATCATGGGCGTCAATAATAACAGTATGTCGCCCAAATATGTGCGACGGCGATAGGGCGACACTTGTCGTGTCACTTTTGAGATTTGTCGCCCTAATTATGGGCGACATATTTTTAAGAATGGGCGACAAAGTTAAATGTCGCCCAAAACGTTTTTTCTTGTAGTGATTGGGTCGAAAATCACAACCTTGACCCGACCTGCAACAGATCAGGTTGATCTGATTTCGACCCGCATAACTCGTTTATCATTTTTTTGTTTTCGTTTTGAGGTTTTTAACGTTGATTAAATCTAATTTTTTAGGCTTTAATTTTTAACTTTATGTTTTGTTGTTGTTTATTTTGTACTAGTATAGAAACTCGTGTAATGCACGAATTTATAAGTATGAAATACATAAAAAAAAAATAACTTCAAAAATTAATGCAAAGGATATATTATCAGAATTAAATTTATCGAATACAGGATTTTTTAAAAGTAAAATTAAATACTGATTTTTTAAAATCATTTATTGAATACTTCACTTTTTCATTTAATTAAATGTATTAAATTTTAGATGAATTATATAGAAAGCCTATAAAAAATTATACTCCTTATACTATACCTACTTTACTCTAAATTTAAAGATAATTAAAGTCTAATTTGGGTAAATATTGTCCTATAATAAACTATCATCCACTAAAATAATTACATTTGTCATGCCTACTTAAAGGATGACACTTGTAATTTTCCAACATTTTAATAATATTGTATGATTTTCTATGAAAAATAAGGAAAATATTAAATGAACTAAGTTTAACTCATACTTATTGCTTATATCGAAATTAACACATTTACTTAAATGAGTTATACATGTTTTTTTCAGGTTTAAAATTTTAACCTGAACCTAACCCTTAACAGATTAAGTCAGATCGACCCATTTAATTAATTGGGTCAAAAATCTCAACCCAAATCCACTTATTTCGGATTAAATTCAGATTAAATTAGCCGATTGGGTCAACTTTTACCAGCCTTATCCCTACTTAATCATTACTATTTGATGCACTTTTTAACCCCCAACCCCACGATCACGTTTTAAATTCAAACTTTTAATTTGAATCAATTTCCATAAATTCTTATTGGAAAAATCAACCAAAGACCGACCATTAGACAACTTACAAATTTGAGTACACCAAACTTCTAGGACTTGTATTAGTGAAACGTGATAATAACGTCTGTTTGATTATTAGTACTAACTAGTATGGAAACTCGTGCAATGCACGAATTTATGAATATGAAATATATAAAAAGATAACTTTAAAAATTAATGCAAGGATATATTATTAGGATTAAATTTATCGAATATATGATTTTTTTAAAGTAAAATTAAATACTGATTTTTTAAAATTATTTATTGAATACATCACTTTTTCATTCAATTAAATATACTCCCTCCTATTCAGCTTAAATGTCCCATTTGCTTTTTGCACTCTATTCAATGCACTTATTCGATCGTTAATATCTATAATTGTGTATAATCAAAAATTATGAAAAGTTGATATAAATAATCCTTGCATTAAGACGAATCAAACAAGATCTCACTTGACTATGTTTTAACTTATAGATTAATAATAAAATGCAAATTAAGAGTAAGAGATGAACAGTGCCCAAAAAGCAAATGTCCCATTTGAGCTGAATAGGAGGAAGTATTAAATTTTAAGTGAGTTATATAGAAATGCTATAATAAATGATACTCCTCACTATACCTAATTTAGCTCTAAATTTAAAGATAATTAAAGTCTAATTTAGGTAAATATTGTCATATAATAAACTATCATCCACTAAAATAATTACATTTGTTATGCCTTCTTAGAGAACGACACTTGTACTTTTCCAACACTTTTATAGTATTGTATGATGTATGATTGAATACATCACTTTTTCATTCAATTAAATATATTAAATTTTAAGTGAGTTATATAGAAATGCTATAATAAATGATACTCCTCACTATACCTAATTTAGCTCTAAATTTAAAGATAATTAAAGTCTAATTTAGGTAAATATTGTCATATAATAAACTATCATCCACTAAAATAATTACATTTGTTATGCCTTCTTAGAGAACGACACTTGTACTTTTCCAACACTTTTATAGTATTGTATGATGTATGATGATTGAATACATCACTTTTTCATTCAATTAAATATATTAAATTTTAAGTGAGTTATATAGAAATGCTATAATAAATGATACTCCTCACTATACCTAATTTAGCTCTAAATTTAAAGATAATTAAAGTCTAATTTAGGTAAATATTGTCATATAATAAACTATCATCCACTAAAATAATTACATATGCCTTCTTAGAGAACGACACTTGTACTTTTCCAACACTTTTATAGTATTGTATGATATGATATGATATGATATGATATGATATGATATGATTTTTCATGCCTTCTTAGAGAACGACACTTGTACTTTTCCAACACTTTTATAGTATTGTATGATATGATATGATTAAATGTTTGTGAAAAATAATTTACAGTGTAATTTTCATGAATATATCATGTTATTTCATGGTAACAAAGCTTTGATCATTTTCAATTGTCTATTACCTAATATGACATTTTCATATGGTAGACATAGTATATTGGAATGAATTTCATGAAAAAAAAAGAACATTGGAGGAAAACAAGCATAGTCATTTAACTTGTTGAAACATTTCCTATTAAAATTACACTAGTTTTTTAATAGAAAAATTACCAAAACATAATCCGATACTGATTTTCTTACAATAATCCCACATATTGATTAACCATAAATAATTCCAACTTTAAATAGTACTCCATTTGCCTAGAGTAAATTGGGTAACCCGGATGACCTGCTTTAGTAGGTAATTCACCAAAAAAACAAACTGAAAATTAATTTAAAATTAGAGAAAAATTTGAAAATTTACATAAAAATTTTTAAATAATTTTAACATTTTTTTGACATTTTATTTTAATTTATCTTTTTTAAAAAAATCAAACTTACTATAGCAAGTCATTCAGTCATCGAGTTTACTCTAGAAAAATATCCTTTAAAATTGAGATTATTCATGGTTAATCAATAGGTGAGATTATTATAAGAAAATTACAAATAAGTTAGATTATTCTAGGTATTTTTTTTTTCATTACTATTTATATCATTATGAAGTTTCTAATTTCCACATTCAATTCCAAAATATTCTCCAAGAGTCAAAACATTTAAAATGATACCCTACCAACAAAAAAAATCAAACCTACCAACCAAATTCTGAACACATGAAGAACACCAATAAGGCAATAACTAACAATGAAATTAAAAAATTCACATATCATTCAATACTTTGCTGGCCGTTCAACAACTTGTCCGTCTTTATTCTTACTAATCATTCATATTATAAGCATTTAGTCCAACTAATCCCTCCATACTTCACATGCTCCAATACAACATACAAGTACTTTCCACTGTCCCCTTCATTTAGCATTATTTGTTATTTTAGTCTGTTTTACTTATTTTACGTCATATTTATTTTTGAACAATAGAGCACTGCTTTTTTGATATTTTTTTATACGATTTAATTAAATTCATTCACACAATTCATTCTTTTGTCATTTATTACCAAATATTAACCTTTTTCTTAAAAAAAACTCAATCTGGACAGAGTAGTATATAAATCCTCCATCCCGCACATAATTTTGTATCAATTGCTATTTTCATCTGTAACACTCATTTTACTCCCTCTGTCCCATTTAATTTGCAACATTTTCTATTTTGGTCCATCCCACTTAATTTGCATCATTTCTATTTTTGGACTATGGCCCTGCACTCTCTTTTAATCTCACCATACATTTTAACTCACTTTTAATTTCAACCACACAATTCTTTGACTCTCTTCATTTAATATCATAATCTCCTTTTTTCTTAAAAAAAACAATTTTCTCTTTGCTTCAAAGTTCAAACTATATGGGACAGAAGGAGTACATTTTCGTGGACAATAATAAACACTTTTTAATTTCATCCATACATATTAACTCTCTTTTTATTTCATCCACACAATTCATTCTATATCTTCATTATTTACTAACTAATATACACTTTTTTCTTACAAGTTACAATTTTTCTCTTTATACTCTAATTGACCAGGACAAGAGTAGTATATATATATGCATATGCATATAACCCACAAACCATCAAGAAAATTATCTAACCACAACCTATAATGTCTACCAATATGTCCATTCCAATAATTTCCTTCTTTTCTCTTCTATTCTTGACCTTCTTCATACCCAAAACTCATGGAGCCTTTGCAAAATCTATATCAAAAGAAGAAATGGGGATAAAAGAACAACAAAATCTAACCCATCTACACTTCTACTTCCATGATTACGTTCAAGGGTCGAACCAAACCGCCCTTCGCATCGCTCAAGCCCCTTCGACAGACAAATCTCCGGGGGCGTTTGGTGCCCTAGTGATGATTGATGATCCTTTGACAGAAGGCCCGGAAAGCGACTCGAAAATCATAGGGTATGCACAAGGGATGTATGGTTTTGCAGACCAAAAAACAGCAGGATTATTGATGGTTATGAATTATGTGTTTGTAGAGGGAGAGTATAAGGGGAGTACATTAAGTGTGTTGGGAAGGAATGAAGTGATGAATAAGGTTAGAGAATTGGCTATTGTTGGTGGGAGTGGTGTGTTTAGGTTTGCAAGTGGGTATGCTCAAGCTAAGACTATCACTATGTTGGATTCAAGTGGTGCAAGTGTTGTTGAATATGATGTTTATGTACAACATTAATCGTAGGCTGTTGTTGATGAATGTTTGTACGAAATGTTTCATCTTTCTCGAGATTTAGCTAGCGAATTTTATAGTGGGTGGTTTTTAGAGTCAACCACTATAATTGAATAAATATTGTTGTGTTTTTTTGGTTTTAGAATGTGGATGTATTTGATTGTTTGGATGGATATTTTGAAATCGTAGGCCGTTGTTGATGAATGTGTATGTTTGTACCAAACGTTCTAATTTTCTGAAGCTGTAACGAATTCTATAGTGGTTGGTTTTTAGAGTCAACCACTATAATTTAATAAATATTGTTGTGTTTTTTAGTTCTAGAAGGATATTTTGAAATCGTAGGCCGTTGATAAATGTTTATGTTTGTACCAAACGTTTCATTTTTCTCAAACTTTAACGAATTCTATAGTAGTTGGTTTTTAGAGTCGTCAACCACTATAATTTAATAAATATTGTTTTGTTTTTTAGTTCTAGAAGGATATTTTGAAATCGTAGGCTGTTGTTGATGAATGTTTGTACGAAATATTTCATCTTTCTCGAGATTTAGCTAGCAAATTCTGTAGTGGGAGGTTTTTAGAGTCAACCACTATAATTTAATAAAAATTATTATTGTTTTTTAGTTTTAGAATATGGGTGTATTTGATTGTTTGGATGGATATTTATTGTTGATGAATGTTTGTACAACACGTTTCATCTTTCTCGAGATTTAGCGAATTCTATAGTGGTTGGTTTTTAGAGTCAACCACTATAATTTAACAAATATTGTTGTGTTTTTTGGTTTTTGAATATGGATGTATTTGATTGTTTGGATGCATATTTTGAAAGCGTAGGTCGTTGTTGATGAATGTTTGTACTAAACGTTTCATCTTTCTCGAGATTTAGCGAATTCTATAGTGGTTGGTTTTTAGAGTCAATCACTATAATTTAATAAATATTATTGTGTTTTTTGGTTTTAGAATATGGATGTATTTGATTGTTTGGATGCATATATTGAAATGGTAGGCCATTGCTGATGAATGTTTGTATAAATCGTTCTATTTTTCTCGAAATTTAACGTATTTTTAAAACCAACCACTATAATTCTATGAAAGTTGTATTTTTTTGGTTTTAGAATATGGATGCAATTGATTGCTTGGAAGGATATATTTTGAAATTGAAGGCCATTGTTAATGAAAGTTCGTACAAAATGTCCTATTTTTTTCTAGAGATTCAACGAATTCTAAAGTGGTTAGTTTTCAAAGTTAATCATTATAATAAATTCAATGAAAATTGATTGAGGTAAAAGAATTATAAATTGAAAATTAAATTACACAAACTGCACCAGAACTCAGTGTCTTTTTTTTCGGTGCAACGAAAATCCCTCTATGCAAAAGGGGAAGAGAAGTTGATCTTCAACACTTATCACAAAAATGAAATAAAACATTTTCAACCACTAAACCAATATATGATTCTCAACCTAGTATCGTAATTGTACTATTATCATACAGATACTCGACATAATTTGGAACCAAAAGCTCTTCTCGTAACTACGAGTTCATCGATTCAAATTTGGAACTAAGAATCAGTCCGAAACAACCTTTTTATTATCCCTAACAAGTATATAACAAGAGGAATGTTGTTTGCATCCAACCCCTCGAACTCCACCCTAGAGGGAAGCCACTTAATGGCATCGGAGCAATGAAATGTTGTAAGCAACATCTACATTAACATATAACAAATAAGACTAACAGTTGAGTTGTTTCAACACACCTGTATAATTGAGTGTTCAGCCTATCCTATACTATCATGAATTCGTCTCGTCTCTCAAGTTGCATTTTACTGATTAGAGTTTTCTTTTTGCGCATTTTAAAAGTCTTTTTTTTAGTTAGAAGTCTTTGCCTTCCGGTGTGTATGCTTCATAGAATGCAGACTTAAAAGAGTTGTGGGTTGTAAATATGTTGGTGTTTCTTTTTTTTTGAATAATACCTGATTCATTAATAAAGAGTCATACGACATCTACATCAGAGTTAAAAATTAGCAAATACATAACAACTTTAACCAAAATTAATTCTAAATTAACAAAACTACGATCGTTGTGTATCAGATCTGACAATTCTGAACATCCTCTTCCACATCGCTGTTTGATACAGCCTTCTACGAGGGGGTCTTTCGATCTGTTGTAGTCTTGAGATAAAATTGAAATTGATGTAGTTGATAGTAATTGCAATTTTTGCATCTGTTGTATTATCGCATTAAGCTCTACCAATAAATCAACAAGAGACCAAAATACATAACTCCAAACTCTCACGAGGAGAGAGACTAAAACCCAATATATGGGTAGAACAAACCCAATATATGTTGGTGTTTCTTTGAAAATAACTAATATGTGTTGAAAATTCTTATATTCTACTTCAAATAACTCAGTCATATTCCTCTTAAAGTTTCTCATGCTTTTTGAAAATTTTTATTTGTTCTTTTTAAAGTATTCTTATTTTTTGAAAAATTTTCATTTACTTGCAAGTGCAAGGCCGGCCTTAGATATTTTAGGACCCTGAGCGAAATAATACATTGGGGCCCTTTTCCTTTGCAATCTATAATTTATATGGACTTTCTACAATTATTAATTTTTTTTTTTTTTTTTGACATGAGGCTCTGGGCGACAGCCCCTCTTACCCACCCTTAAGGCAGGCCCTCTTAATTGTGCACGATTTTCATGTTCACACCAAATATTCTTATAATAATATGCAACAAATTTATGATGTTTCTTTAACATGCTCCACTAGAAATTTCAAAAGTGACTAAAGACTAAAGAGTGTCTTTTCCTTTTAAATACACGCTTGTAAGTTGTATGATTGTATCTCTCACATAAAGCATGACAAGTTATCTTCACATGCTAAAACTTAGGAGTACACCATTCAAAGGTAACCTCTCAAGATGTGTGCTTAATAGGTGGGCATTTTGATACTCATTTCGACCAGAAGTGTTCAAAACAGATCCGATGATCTAATATTTATTTGACCTTGTAACTGAACTCAACTTCAAATGAACATAAATTATGTTAAAATCAATATGGAATCAAAACCTGATTTTGAAACGACCTGAAACCTGTGACCCAAATCGACTTGATAACCCAAATGAACACCTCTAATTTCAACCAAGTGTTCAACATTAACATCATCAAAGATACACGATGTTAATATTTAATTAAAAATATTTTTGGTAAATTTGGCTTGGAAAATTTGAAATAAATAAGATTATTTATAAAAAAAATCATACAATAAGAGCATAATCAAACTTATTTCAAAACTAAGCGTATAATCCGTAAACCTTATATTCAGACTGTTAGCACTTAGTAAGTGCGAACAAACTAAAAAACTTATTATGTTTGCAGTTACTAACAACGAACCATTAACATTCAAATTTAACAAAAGTAAAAAAGTCAACTCAATCAGCCGCTGTTCGACTTGGCTGATTTTTGTTGACTCATCCTTTTAAATACCCGTTGTTTAACCTTGTTTGACCTGTTCGCAGTTACTAAGTGCGAACAGCCACTTGACTTTTTTTGACCGGTTTATTACAGTTCGCACTTACTAAGCGCGAACAGCCCCGAACCTGTGCTCTGGGGTATCAAGCGCTTATATTTGAAATAAGTTTGATTACGAACTTATTGTATGCTTTTTTTTAATAAATAATCTTATTTATTTCAAATGTTCATTTGCTTGACGATTGCCTTCTGTAATACTAATTCGATGCTTTGTGTCGTTTTTTTTACCAATTTAAAGAACACTAACCTCGAGATAGGCTGGTTTTGTAGCTTCCCTAACGCATATCGCCTATCGACATGAGTGGCATGGCTGAAACTCGAAAGCAGAACAAAGATTACACAATAAAAATTGAAGGGGATAAAAGTTATACTTCCTTACTTGCAAACTAACCAAACATCAAGAGTTGGATATAGAATTCAATACATGTTGAAAAAGTAATAAGATAGGAAGCTGTTAGTTCTCAGAAATAAGGTCACATCCAGTTGCAATGGTACAGTTAAAATCGACAAATAAAATGAAATAGAAAGTTCGTCTTAAAGACCCGTTAACTGTCAGCTCCCAAAAACCCGAAGCTTGGAAGTTTCTAACCGAATGAAAATGGAAACATTCAATTCCTGCCAACGCGGCTCGACACCCACGTATGGACAATGAAGTTCATGAATTTGCCTAGATCATAGGCTACAAAAGGAATGCCATAGGGGAAAGCAACAAGGCAAAGTAATCAACTACACCTTTATTCAACTCGACTTCCATTTGTTTTGTTTTCTGTCGTCATGAAAAGGCTTCTAAACGATGAAATGGATAGCAACACAACATTGTAGTAAAAAAGCAAACAGCACGAGAAGCCTGCGGCCATCTACCTGCTACCGATAGTAACAGTATGAATATGCAGAAAAAATTGGAACTTTATTCAACAATAAAATGAAAGCAACACTATTACATTCATGCTTTAAATTGTAAGAGAGACACATTACAATTTTATGGAAGGTTTCGAAAGAATCCATTACAAGTAGAAAGTAACAATTACTTCTGAACTGGGACATTGCAATCATTTTGCAAAGTGAATATTTCCGGCTTTTACGTGGACAAAAAAGCTTCGAGTGAGGTTTCAGACATAGATTAACAAAACTAATGAAGAGAAGGTCAATGCCTATGATGGGATGATGAAGAGAAGGCAAAGGTGATATTTACCTTTAGCCATATAAAAATTAGAGCACCCGTTCCCAATTGCAGGTTCGAAGTCTGAAAAAGCTCTTGTCATCAAAGGATCCAGCTTCTGTTCGAATCTAGTAAATAATTAATTGCCATAAAGTCCAAGCAAACTCTTCTCTCTTTCTTCCACTCTTTTCTTAGCTGCCTCCCTTGCTTTGAGTGCAGCGGCTTCTTCTGCAGTTATTGCCTTTGTTTTCTCATCAGGCCTCTTCCTCTTTCCAACAGCAACTGATGAAGGAGCACCTTTTACAGATCGTGTGGGATTTAGGGACCCAGAAACAACGGTCCCAGGGGCACGTCCGCTTGTGATTTTAGCATCATCTTTCTTGGAAGTAGATTTACCTGAAGCAGATGCTGCCAGTGAATTTTTCAAAGGCACCTTTTGTGTGGAGCCAGCGGAATTTTTAGCGGCTGCAAATGCCTCCTCTTGCGTCACCCACTTACCTGGTTTATTATTACAAATGAACAGAATGCTAAGGTGCAGTGAACAGATGAAAAAACAATAACTTAAAAAAGAATAAAAAAATTCACAGGAGCAGCAAATGCCTCCTCCATGCTTTACCTAAAACATCAGAGTAGTAGAAACCAGACTTTGGATCATAGTGAATGCGAGTATGTTGGTCATAATAGTACCCGGAAGTATTGTCATATTCCCAGGCTGCCACCATCACAAAGAGTATTATTGTAAGAATTACAAAAAAACAAAAAATGCAACACTGAAGCAAAATTTAATGGAAGCAACACTATCTCCCATGGAAAACCTAGCAACAAGCATAAATCTCAAGGCTAAACAGAAAACCAAGAAAACATTCCTGTATTGGACGAAAATCTTATTTCCTGATTTTCCTAGTTTGATGTGTTATGAACTAAGTACTCCATTATGTTCACTAATGGTTGAAATGTGAAGATTAATAGTAAAATTCAAATAATACTTTTCAGATGAATGATACTTTGTTAGTTTTTCAAATGACTTTCACATTCCCAAAGGTACATGTAATACTAAGAAAAATAATAATTCAATTCTTCTCATGCCTTCTATCTCCCCATCTACTTTATTTATAACAATATACTCCTTGATTGTTTGAGCAATCTTTTTCTCAAATTTTGAGCCGCATTACCTCTCTTGTGCCTTTTACCGATTGTTATGCTTCCTTTTCTACAAGCTACTACCAAGTACTAACCAATTATAAGAAGAAATAATTTGATAAAGAAACAAAACTGTATTATTTATTTGAAGAGTTTGCGCAACATTTACTCCATGCTGATTTTCTAGAAGCGCCCAGCACATACATTAAAGGGAAACAAACCTAAAAAAAATATCAAAACAGACTGAAAAGCAGCATTTACAAGGTATTGTCAAAAATTCATAATGCAGATTATTTACCAACTTCATTACTGAAAGGCTAAAGCTAAGCTAAAGTAGTTAAAGGGGGACAAGAAACATGCACTAAGGTGTTTCTTCTACCCATCACAAACACACAAAAGAAGTGAAAAAAAATGGAAAACATGAAAGCAAAGATCACCACAAACCAGAAATTATCAACAAATACCTGTGTCACCAGTTAGAGAATCAGTAGGTGCTTGTGACTGCTTGCTTTCTTGAGATGCTACATCTTTCTGGTAACTGCGAATAGCTTTCTATCGTAGACATACAAAGAGAGAGAAAGAGAGAGAGAAGTTAGGTATGAATGCAAAGCAACCAAAATAGAGAAATAGTGTAATATAAAAATGCTATAATGAAAATCCTTACAGCTTCAATTTGCTGCAACGTATTAGCAGCTTCCTTTTCTTGTTTTTCCTTAGCAGCCTTCTCTTTGCGCATGTCAGTAAGACGTTTAGCCACATTTTCCTTGTGACGTTGCCCAAGTTCATGGTTCCTAATTGTATTTGGATTGTTTGTCAAAAATATTTTGCAAAAGTCGCACCATTTGTTGCCCTGGCTCACCCAATACTGTTTGATTTCCAATTAAACAAAGTTTCAGATTAAATGCACAAAGCTCCTCCTTCCCCCACCCCCAAAAAAAAGAAGCAAACAAAAAATATTATAAGCAAGAACTATGGAGCTACCTCCGTCATGGTTAAAGCGGCTTAGATTGTTATAGGCCCTAAAAATTTTCAGGGATCAGAGCCCAATAGTTGTCAATCTACAACTGCAAAATAAATACATGCCACAGGTCACCAAATAATGATAATAGTAACAAAGAAACCCTTCCATCTAGATGAGGGTAAAAAACTTTATAAATAAGGCATCATTTGATCATTATAATTCTTCCTCTCCCTTCATGTAAACTCTTCGAGATAAAAGGCACAACAAGGTAAATAAAATGCAGTAACATCAGGCCAAACCTTGAATGAATGCACTCAAGCTTTGCTACAAATTTTTTTTAGGACCCTCTCCTTACTTTCTCTCCATTACCTTTGCTAAGATTTCAACCCCTATAAAATCTCAAATTCCCCTCTATTTTTCTCTATCAAATAGTTTTAACTATTAGGCTAGGTAATGGGCTCTCCATTTCTTTGTAAGTAATGAAGAAAATCCACTCCAAAGGTTGTACTGATTCACATTTATCAAAACTTGAAAATAAATAAAATAAAATTCACTAATTCACATTTAGCAAATACTCAGAAATTATTAGTGATTGAATCCTATACTCATGGGAACTTCAATATTCAAACCCGGACATACCTTTACAAATCAAGGTTCAAAAACAACTCATTTTCACATTACGTTACAATACAATACCTCACAGAATGGCTCCCACCAAGGGTGGTCTGGTGGAGCCGAATGTATAACACTAATGTGGAGCCGAATGTATAACACCAAGTATTCAGAAATTAATATCATAGAGTTAAGCGTTGAATTAATTAGCTCATTATTGAATTAATTCCATTGTTGCAGCAATTTCAAACAAATGAAACCGAGGAAACTATGTTGCAAAATTCAAAATTCATCGGTTCACCCTAATAGAACCCCATGAAATTCTGGAAATTATCCTCAATTGCAGTGATAAACAAGCTGTTGGACTTAAATGTCTAACCTTTGATTTCCCAAACTAATATCGTCAATTGATTAAGCAATTAAAAACCCTAATTTCATCTCCCACTTTCACCTTCTTACTGATTTCAAATGACATTTCTAAGCCTATAATTACTACTGCTCTATAACATTCTATAACAACAAAAACTCTCTGCTGCTCATTATCCATCACTAGTAAGTAATCTTAACCCTTTACCATAGCTAAATACCAAAGAAGAAGAAGAAAACCTAAATTCCTCTTCTCTTGAGTTTTGATAGCTACTCAAATTTTATTAATGAAAAAGGGAAGAAGTTGTAGATCGTACCTGAACAACCGGCGCAACTGCTTAACGGTAAACGGTTCAATAGTTCAACGGGTCACCGGATCTCCGGCGTGCCTACACTCGGCGCCGTCTTCTTCTGCTACTCGATCGGTTTTCTTTTTCTTCTGTCGCCCTTCGACTTCTTTTTTTTTCTCTGCTTTTTTTCGTTTTTTTCTCTTTTCCCCTCAATTCATCGAATTTTGTTTGGCTTTTATACTTTAACTAGTATAAAAACTCGTGTAATGCACAGTTATTAATATTAAAATATAGAAGTATTATGATTTTTAAATATATATTATATTTATTAAGTTCAAATTTACACATTATAATTCTACAACCAATGTAACTATTAAGTTAATAATGATTATATTTTTATCACATTCCTTTGAAGTATACAACTAACTTCTTTAAAATTAGTAGCAAAAAGAATTTTTTTTTTTTTGAAAAATATGGATATTTGATAATAATTGAAGAGAAAATAAATTATGAGAAACAAATTAAATGAGACTTAACATGTATGGATGACACAAAAAAAAAAAGAGAACATTGTCAAAAAATTCAAAAATAAGTGAGAGCAAAAAAATGCTACATAAGTGGTATGAAAGGAGTTTTTTTTAATTATTTTTCCTCCCTTTTCTTGATTTGCATAAAATATATACTTGGGACTAATTTCATTGGACATGAAGTACTTTTAAATACATTATTAGAAAACTCAAAAAATAGATAATGAGAAGTATACAAATATTAAATTCAAAAATACAACCCTACCTCTATCAAACTAATATTTTAAAAAAAATTTAATGTCGTAATCTTCAAGTTTTCATTGAGATGTATATATACAAACAATCTCTTTTTTTTAATGTATTGTTTTGTAAGTTTAATTGATGTATATACAAACAATCAATAGTTTAAATACAATAATGTGTAATTTAATAAAATAAACTTTACCTTATTTATAGCTCAATAAATATAGCAAATAACCAATTTGATTATTTTATGTGGATGCTCTTTGTGAGGCTGTCATGTGAAATTTTCCAATCCTTTTAGTTAATTGTATGATTGTTGATAATCAACAATTTAATTTTGACTTTTATAGTTTTATTTATTTTTTTTTGAATATCAGAGTGTATAGTTTATTTACATTGTTATGGTTTTATGTTAAATTTTAAATTTTATTAGCATATATTGGGGTTTCTTTATTTATTTTTCTCCCCATTTAGTTGATTTTTTTTTTACTATTTCAGTTTAATCAATTAGTGGCAAAGAGAAATTGAGCGTTTATGAAAAAAATTATGGATAATGAACAATTTAATTTTGACTTTTTTAGTTTTATTTACATTGTTTTAGTTTCTTGTTAAACTTTCTTAGCATATGTTGCTATTTATTTTTCGCCTTATTTAGTTGAACAAAATTTTTCGCCCTTCGACTTCTTTTTTTTCTCTGCTTTTTTTCGTTTTTTTCTCTTTTCCCCTCAATTCATCGAATTTTGTTTGGCTTTTATACTTTAATACTCCCTCTTTTTTTTTGAATATATTTAATACTCCCTCTTATTCACCCTACTTGTTCCATTTACCTTTTTCACATATGTCGAGATAACATTTTAACTTTTAATATCTTAAATTGTGCATGATAAAAAGTTAAAAAATTTGACATTAATAATTTTGCATTGAAACGAATAAAATAAACATGACAATATTTTAACTTATAAATTAAGAACAAAATAGAAGTACAAATTAAGGGTGATTAGTGAATAGTATCCAAAAAGTAAATAGGACAAGTATGTAGAATAGGAGGGAGTAATAATAATTAAATTTAATTCTTCAAAAAAAAATTTATTAATTTTAAATTTCAGATTTTATCTAGATTCATTTTGTAGATTGTTAATAATAAACTAACAATTACTTGACTGCTGAAATTAAATCCACTTATATTACTTATTTTTAAATAAATCCACCTATTAGATATATTTATAAAAAATAAATATTTTGTCTCTCAAAAAAAATATTTTGAATACTCTTTGTCGTTGTGAAAATGCATCATTTTTTATTTGATACATCCCACATAAATTACATTCATTTCTTATTTGACAATATTATCCCTTCTTTATTTTATTTTGGCAAATAAAGATTTTATTATTTACCAAATCAAAAAAAAAAAAAAAATCAACCAAAGAAGCAAACCAATTGAGAAAAGCTTTAGTATGGAACAAGGGCTTACCTTTAAGGAAGGGTATCCCAAGCCCATAAAATAAATTTTTAATATCATTCTCACAATTATTCTCTCACCATATTAATTACTTTTTTATTAGATGACCATATTAATTACTTAATATTCAATTGTATTTTGTAATATCTTTTAACCACAAAATAATTTTTTTCAACCACATAATATATTTTTTCACTCCAAACTAATAGAAGTACATTAATAAGAAGTACTTCCTCTAAGTGTGACAAGATTTAATTCACTTTTGTTTCACTTTCTAATATGAATTAATTCTTTTGTTTATTTCACTTATTTTTCGTGAATCTTTTGCCCACAATAATGCATAGGGAAAACTTAATTTCCCTTGTGCATTCAAAGAGAATATAATTCTTTACGATATTGAGTATTGCACACGCATGATAGTACATGTGTTTTTTTTATAAAACAAATGATCACGTGACTTAGCAATTTATTAGTACTATGATTTAAACATAAAAACTAAAAAACTGCAATAATAAATAAATTACTAAGTGCCCATTTTAACCATAAAAATATATAAAAAATTTTAAAAATATAAATCATTTAGTGACTAACTGGTTCATTAGAGAATGTTTTTATTTTAAATTAAATAACAAAAAATATAACTTACAAAGAGCCAAATGATTTCCTTATCATTAGAAATCTTGTAGCTCATTTGGTAATCTTACTAAGAAATGAGTCATACATTAACTTTCCATATTCTAGGGAGATAAAAAAAATTAATAAAGAAAATGATCTGTGAAAAAGTGAGAAGTAAATTAGTAATTCACATTATTTTAGGCAAAAATTCTTCTTTTGTACGAAGATTGCAATGACATAAATAACAATAATGCTAGATATTGGGATCAATTATTTGATAAATTGTTTTCAAATTTTGATTTTTAATTTACATTTATGATAAGAGTAAAATTTGACTCAAATTTAAATTTGATAATAGTTAAATTTAAATCGGATTTCTAAATAAAATTATGATTCCCACGCACAACAAAATTCGTCATTAACCTATTTGCAATGCGCTGAGAGTAAACCCACCTATGGTTTATTTTTAAAAATAAACCCATCAAAGGGATTTCTTGCTGAGAATAAACTTGCCTAGTCTTTAATAGGTAATAAAACATGTAACTAAGGGTTCATTCTAATCTGATTTTGAATAGGTTGTATTATTCTTAGCAAGAAACCCTCTTAGATTGGTTTATTCAAAAATAAACCATAGGTGGATTTATTCTCAGCAAATTGCAATTAGGTTGTATTACTAATGACAATTAAAAATTGGGAAATTCCACGTGGTAACCCTGAGTTTTTGGGTTTTTCACGTGGTAACCAAAACTTTTTAAAAATCCACGCGGTAACCCTGAGGTTTACGTATTTGTTCCATCGTGACCTTTTTGCACATAAAAACGTTAGTAAACGTTAATTTTGAAGCTTTATGGATGTTGTATACCTATTTATGCGACTTAACATTTCAAATGCCATCGATTCCAGCCTTTTAACCTAAAACATAATCCTCAACTCTATCATCTTTCATCCAAATCATATTTTTTCGTCCAAATCCAAAGATTGTAACGTTTAGGTTTATATATTGAGGGAAAAGGTTGAAAATGATAATATTTGCAATGGTGAGTCGCATAGGTAGGTGTACAAGAACTTTAAAACTTTGAAATTAATGTTTCCTTACGTTTTGCTAACATATTATGTGTAAAAAGGTCATGGTGGAACAATTTGGTAAACCTCGGGGTTACCATGTGGATTTTTTAAAAGTTTTGGTTACCACGTGGAAAACCCAAAACCTCAGGGTTACCACGTGGAATTTCCCTTAAAAATTCCCCTAAAATTAAACAAAAAAACAAATCTAAATTTCACTCCCTATCCCTAGCTAGCCACCATCCCAAATCTTCGCCCTAAGCCATGACTCGACCCCAAAATGTAAAATCTTCACCAACTTCTCATAAAATGTAGCTATAATAATACTCTCATTGTTATCTTAACTTTTTATATGACAAATTATTTGTTTGATGATGAGCTAATAAACAAATTTTTGTTTCACAAGAATATGTAGCCCAAAAGCCTCACAAGACAAGGCAAATCTACCAAATACACCAACGCTCTAGCTTAAACTAAAGATTACAGAATCAGTTAAAACAGTAATAAGCTTCACAGCTCTAAACTTAGCTCGGCGGCAGTCGGCACCTACAAATAAATTTACAACGGCGTATGTTAAAGCTGTATAAGAGAAGTGTATCTATTAAAAATACGAGGAATAACATTATTCCACGAAACCACAGTAGAATAGTAAATTTGTTAGCTGGTTTAATGCTAGTTTCCTCATGTCAACCCAAACAACGCACAATACTAGATTTTTTTACTCGCACTTCTATTCATATCCTCGACAATAGAAAGAAATGACTTCTAGCCATGAACAGCCTCGTGTAGTTATGTCGAGTTGAGATCATGATGGTTCGTGTAAAGGCCATCTGAAGGTCTGCCACAAGTAACGGCGCACATAACACAACCGAACAAAGTGTTCCATCATAACAATTTACAACTAGTCCTTGAAGATGTTGATCAAATTCTGAGTCATAAGAACTTAATATACCTATACCTGTAATCAGATTCTTAGCTTATTGCTAACTATCAGCATCTTCAACGCCTTCTAATTCATCCACGTCATCGATGGGAATATCTTCATTGTGAGCCGTAGCAAGCTCTTCTAGTTCATCGACATCATCAATACGGATATCTTCGTTATCATTAGAATGAGAGCCTACATGAAAACCCACAACATGACAATTATAATATGAAAATACATATTAATAACTAAAAATATGAGAATGCAACCAAGGAATAGGGATCCGCGCGCAACAAGACCGCCAACTAATCGGGCAACCTAAAGAGATGAAAACTACTCTATAGTCTAAACCATAGATGGTATAGGCAAATAGCGAAAGGGTGGGGGGACTTGTTTCAAGAAGTTTGAAAAAACCTTTTCTCAATACTTGGCCTCAGGGAAAAATAAAATGCTGGAAAAGTGGGTAGTGGTCTTCTAATCTTCTATCAGGAAAAAAACAGATGTTATCTTGAAGCTCACAGACCCTATCATTTAATTGTTAAGGCTCGTTGATTAAGATGTTCAACCGACAATGAGATTAATTTCATTATGTTTTTTTAGAAGACAGCAATACAAATGCCACTAAAAATAATAGCATTTACTAAAAAAATGACATTTTCCTTTTGTAAGAAAGGACGTGACATTTTTAATTTATCATACTATTCATTGACCTTCATATTTTCTCCCATCCATCATTGGCACTCCATCCATTTTCTATTTCTCTTATACTTTTCAAGCAAGAAATTAAACACAGGAACACTAAACCACAATTTTGTTTTTCCTGAAAAAACCTTCTAAAAGGATACTCAATTTTCACTGAGTTTGTGCTCTATCAAACTAAACAAAGCCTTAAATACACAAGTATACAACAAACAGAAACAAAAGATTAAGAAGGATGGTCTCTTAAACACACAAGGATGCAGCAAAGAGAATCTAGTTTTTAATTCTTTTTTCCCACAGGTTAAGGTTCTAAAAGAAACCTTAATCTGTCAACTTAATTTTAAAACAAATTGGGTGATGGTGTGTGCTAATTGCTACTACAATACACCAACAACAGAGATTTCTTTCTATTCATTTTTATTACTTTATAAAAGCAAATGGAAATCCGTCTGGCTTTTGAAGTGAACCAATTGCTTGCCGAGTACAAAAACCAATAGGACGATGGCGTGTGCAAAATTGTTACAACATAAATGGGGAATGAGGCATGCAATAATACTACTGATCAAAAAACAAATGAACGACATGAAATATTTTATAAACATTAAAGTCATACTCAGACGCACCATTCAGAATACATCAATCAGAGTCTGTTTCCTGGACATGGTAGATTACTGGGTATAGCTGAGACAATATGACTAAAAAAATACCACATGGACAGCAACACGAAATATGTGTTCTTTATTTCATTTTAGTCTGGTTGGACAAACAAAGATTAAGGAAAAAAGTTACGGCTTTTCATTTTAGACAGAATATTTTCTTTCTTTCATAGATCTTATACATGGAATGGTAGAGTTTAGAATGACAAATCACAAGTAAAACAATTTCGAAACTTAAATATACCACACCAAATTTATAAAAAAGAGCCAACTATGTACAATAATACAAGATATTTACCTCTAGATACTGAAGGTGAGTAGTAATTCCGCACATCAGAAGCAGTGGAGTTATCAAGAAGATATGGCAGCTCAAGAAACTTCAAGAGTGCTTCTGTCTGAGGGTTTCGAAAATGTTCTGTGATAAAAATACAATAACATCAACTGATAGTAGCAATGTGTCTTCAAAGCATAGTTACCAAAAACCGGTAACTTCCCACCTAATTCTATTTCGAAACCTACGTTACAAAACTTTAGATTAACATTTCCGAAACTACATTCCCCAAATGTTTATCTTTCAAGCCCAAAACCATATAAAAACCAAAGCCCTTCTTTTCTTTTCTTTTGTGTGTTAATTTAGTCATTTTTTTACCTTTTTTTACTCATTTTATATTGTAAAGTAGAATTGTACTTGTACCTAAGTTTACAAAATTCCGTTTTCCATATCGGATCGAATGTCGTTTCAGGTAGTATTGCTTCAAAAGAGAAAAATAAGAAACAAGTATCCGAGTCCCATGTATGAGGAGGGAAAAAAATATTCTTTGAGTTGAACATACCAAGAACACCAACAACCACTTAACCCTGGCAATCATAAAAATGCCATGATATGAATAAGGAAAATAGATATTCACTATCATGAATCATGATAATGCACATCAAATTAGGCTTTAAATAGAATAAGATTGCGTATCTTCCAAAATAACAATTGTTGTAATATCCACATCTAAGGCATATATTTCAGCAACAATGCCAAAACCTTAGTCCCCAATAATATGGGGTTGGCTACTTGAAGAAACATCGTCAGCCTATATTCTCTTCCTGCATTCATTTCTATATATTGTCAATTTGTCATGCTCCAACAAGTTCCAATTCTTTGTGTCAATATTCATTCTAGTCATCTTTGACCTACATCTTCCTCTTTTAAACTACTTAAATTCCAACCTCCACTTTTCAAGCTAGTGCATTTTTAGCTTATTGTACACATGACTAAACTAAAGCAAATGGTTTCTTAGTACATTCAGAAATTAATATGACAATACCAAACATAAAAAAGACATTTTTCCAGAAATTGAGAGCTACGTGAATAGTTACATATACCATTAGGAGATACACATAATAAAAGCTTCTTCCTATTAATAAGACTCATATACTCATGTCTGAGTCCAAATTAAAGAGTCCAAGTCTCCTTACAGTGTTGAGAGGCAAAGGTATGACACGGGTACTTAAAAGTAAAGTGAAAAGTCAGAGGACCAAAGAATAAAATAGCTGAAAGAAATTAATAAAACACAGCAGACAAAATGATTACCTGCTGAGGGACGAGTGTTAGCAGACTGAGAGGGGTCATAGCAAGGAGCTGTTTGTGTGAATTCAAAAGGTTTAGCCCCTCTTGTTAATAGCTTAGTCCTAACCCATTCTAAAGAGCCTTCTTTGTCAGCATGCACACTCCTTTTTCAAAACCACAGTTTTTTCAGGCTTAAATAAAGAGAAGAGAAGACAGGAAATTGAATAAATGGACACACTGACACACACCTCAAATCAGCAGGCCTTTTAGTTAAGGGAATGGCTGAATTGAATGCTCGAGTTATCGCAAGCCATTCTTCATCGTAGCATATTTCAAATGGCCCGGGGTCTGATTCAATTTCAATAATCTGGAATGAATCGAATGTAGATCAGAAAATCTAGACAATATGAGGCTTGGTCGACAAGTGTGATGGCAGTAGCACCTGTAAAAACTTGCGACCAGGCAAGCACTTGTCAAGTGCAAGAAATTTAGTCACAGGACCACTTTCTCCATGCTGGACAAGGGCAGGAAATTTGCAGTGCAGGTGAGCCGAAAACCAATATGAAGGCTTTAACTTCTCCAGTAACTTAGCCGCAGGCTTGCTACCAAGAGTTCGTTCCTGGATCTGAAAAGATAAAAAATAACAGGTGCAAATTTACCATCGACACTGGCCCAAGTCTTGCAAGCATGCAATAATGCATCAAGTTCTTGAAGAATATAGCAATGTAAAGAAGCAATGACCAAAATTCAGTAATGCAAACCAGCACCTGTGCAACAAAGTATTGAAACATCATGTGACATGATTAAAGTATATAAAACTCATTGGATTTGAATTTCACACTTTGTACAATGCACTCACAAACATTGAGCTTTCACTTTGATGAGACATTCAAGGCAATATGTTGTTGGAACAATGACTTGTAATTCCGGGTTGTGGAAAAAGATCAGAACAAAAAGCTAATTTGAATAAACAAGAGCAATTAGCATTCAAAAGACAGACTGAACCTGAGCTTACTCAATATGATACACACTTGCAGATACCAAATCCTATTTATTTGGACGGTTGGTCAGAAAAATCACTAGTCGCTGCTTGGGCAACATACTAAAGGAGTATAGAATTTGCAGCACTTGATAAATTTTTTTTGTAACAGATAAAAATTACCTCTTTCTTAAAATATGGCTTGAACCGAACAAGATCTTCCCAATTTCCACAATCAGTAATACCAAGTGGCCAATCATGTGAAAGAAATATATCAATTGGCTTCTCCACTTGCATAAGCTTGTGAACATCATATTCACGAACATGATAGATGGAACGGATCTGACTCTCATTGTATGGAGGTCTTTCAAAATGTCCTACACATATTATGACAAGCACTTCCATTAATTTAATGTTAAAGAGATATAAAGAAGCCAAGACAATAGATATTCATACTTTCCTAGTACCCTATCTAAGACCATGTTTGACAAGAATAATACTTGATTGCTTAGTTACAAAGAGCAAGGCTAAGATGTAAGGGGTTGTGCCTCTCCTCGGTGCACCTCAAGAACACTTTGGTGTGCATTTGACGAAAATGTGTATGCAAAAACAGTGTAACATTTTTAGATATCTATAATACATTAAATATAATGCCTAGGCCCAGACGCACCCCCGTAGCACCCCATGCATTCTATGCACTTTATGGATTGTGCCTTACCATAAAATGAAAAGGCATTTTCTCCAGTGCCAAGATGCGCACTGAAAGTGCTTTTTAGATCATAAATTGGATTGCACATTCAATTAAGACTACACAAAATTGTATAGTTCGCCAACTTTCCCACCTAATTTATAATTTCGAAAATTGTATATCCCTGACAATCCACCAATTCGAATGTTGCCAAACTTGATGACTCCAGCAAAACCCAAGAAATATATGTTAGGTGCAGCCCATCCACCATAGTACCTAAAACACAATCCACATCACTCTTCTATTGTACAGAGCATAAAATGCATAATAATCTTAAAGGATCGTTGAATCAAGCAACAAAACATCAGGTGGTGACAGAATTGAACATACTTCCTCTATGCAATAAAGCATACTTTCTACTTGGTGACAAGATGCTTTGAGAAAAAAGAATTAAAGTTCTAAACAAAAAACGCAACTGGAAAGGAAAAACCATTAATAACACACACAAGAACAGGAACATGGACTATAACCAGACAAGAAAACAAAAGAAATAGATCAGTTAAGAAGATTGGACATGCAATGTCTAAAATAATTCTCAAATTAGGAATGCAACATCATTGGAATTTTTAGAAAAACGTTGTGCCAATCGTAAATGAGATGATCACCCTAAGAAAGTTCACACAGCAGAAATCGTATACAGAGATAAAAAATAGAGACTCTAACATAGATGGTATTAATGAGAAAAAAACTATAATGACAAGAAAGTGTGATAATAATAGTAAACAAAATTGATTAACCTAAGAAATTTTGCAAAGAGAATTTTTCTGAGAAGACTACGGTGTAAAAATTGTTGATAAAGAAGCTAGAATGACATATACGATAAACACTAACGGCCCGTTTGTTTAGTGGTACTAAATGGTGGTAATGGGAATGTATTTATAGTGTAAAATTTCATCAAAAGTTCAATATCATTCCCATGGTAATGAAATTTTGATCAAAAAAAAAGTTTTTTTGGTTACAAATTTCCATTACCACCTAATACCACAAATCTCAATGATAAATACATTGGAATGAATTTTATGAAGAGAATGAGATGATTGAAGTTGGACATGCATGGCCATCAAGGTAGTCAAGAGATTTTTCAACCAAAATTACACAAGTTTTTCATTCTCATTACTACCGTTTATTACCACCTATCAAACAGGCCGTAAGGTTTTTTTTGGATACATAGGGTATAAATGAGAGGATGGACTGAGACGGAGACAAAAATGTCAGTTTCCCGGAGGAAGAAGCAAATGTTGGTTCCCCAAAGGGAGAAGCAAATGTCGGTAATATTAATTTCTAATTCACTACAAGAAATTAGGACTTCAGATAAATTAGCATAAATTGCCAAAAAAAAACAATCAGAAAGTATGATAGTATTTCCACATTCAAAGCTTGTTAACAAAATCATGGATAAGCAACTACTAACAGTTCCCAGAGATAATTGGAAGCTTCGTGATTTCCACCAATGAAAACAGTCGGCACAGGAGCTACTTCTTGTCCCGAATAGTATTTCCAGAAAGTGTTCATTTGCCTATATTTCGGTTTTACATTCAAACTCTCAAGATCCTTTTCATTTCTAACAGCCTGCCATCAAGATAAAAGCTCATACATCATATATCATTATAATATGAACTTATAGATTCTTTGTA
This sequence comes from Amaranthus palmeri, assembly GCA_019776075.1. Classification (NCBI taxonomy): domain Eukaryota; kingdom Viridiplantae; phylum Streptophyta; class Magnoliopsida; order Caryophyllales; family Amaranthaceae; genus Amaranthus; species Amaranthus palmeri. The sequence goes on along the minus strand of JAAKBH010000342.1, from coordinate 530,704 downwards.
ATGAAAAAAAATTAGGACAAAATACAAAATTCGACACCTAATTGCGCGAATATGAGAGTGCCGCATACATCGGAGTAACAGTGTCGTAGTGGAATGATATTAGTAGTATAATGATTAAAATTATGCCAAAAAAAAGAGGAAAACCTGAAAGTCGCCGCAGCAAATAAGGAGATCAATTTTAGTGTTTTGAGCTCGTTCTAATTCGGCAATGGTTCTGTAGACATTGTCGAGTTCTCCATGCATACAACCTTCCACTGCTATCTTCATCCTCGTCTCTTTCTCTTTCTCTGTAGATCAAGTTTGATTAGGGTTTAAAGGGGGTTTTGAGTTTTAACGGGTATTTGCCTATTTGGCATGTGGAAAAGGAAATTTGGGGATTAAAATTGGGATTGGGATTGAGATTGGGATTGGGATTGGGATTGAAAATAAATGTTAAAAATTGTTAAAATATAATCTAAATTTTTAGGATCATTTACCAACTACAGTCTTTAAGTTTACTCAATTTCAAATAAACAGTCGCGAACTTTGTTTATTACCAACTACAGCCTCCAACCTACCAAACATGACATTAAGACAGCCAAAACAGCCAAAAAAGGTATAAAAAAAATGGGGTTAAAATGGGGTATTTTGGTTGTCTTGATGTTATGTTTGTTAAGTTGGAGACTGTATTTGGTAATAAACGAAGTTCACGACTGTTTATTTAAAATTGAGTAAACTTAGAGACTGTAATTGATAAATGATCCAAATTTTTATTTGGTATGAGGATGAGAATAAATAAAAAATTTACTACTCCCTCCTATTCACACAAAAGGGGACATTTGGGTTGGGCACGGTTTTTAAGAGTGGAATGATGGGATATTTTAATTGATTAGATTAATTGGGGTCGCTTGGATTGAGAGTAAATATTTAAGGTAGTAAAAAAAGTCAAATTAATGTAACAAAGGTAATTAGATATGCAAATGAAGTTATTGAAATAATTTTGATAGAGGTAGAATATGAGTAGATTAAAAAATATGAATAGAAAAAGAGTTTGATTTCACTCATTTGGGGTAAAGAATTCCTCCACCTCCCCCTAGGGTAAATTTATACCCCAACATAAGGAAACTTATTGCTATTTTCTCTATTTTTTCATGATCTTCTAATTCATTCTTCCACCCCTCCAACAATCAAATCCCTTTAATCATCTACCTTACTAACCTTAAATTCCTACTTTGACTTTTATTACCCTTTAAATATTTACTCTCAATCCAAGCGACCCCAAGGTAATAGTTGGGTATTGGGAGTAATAAAAGTGGGGGTAGTTGGATATCTTAATTGATTAAATTTATTGTAAAAGTGAGAGTAAAAATAGAAATGAGACATCTGTGTGAATTGGCCCAAAATAGAAATGTCCCCTTTTGTGTGAATAGGAGGGAGTATTTTGCTTTTTTAAAAATAAATAATAATTTTTTATTAAATATTGGTAAATTAGTCTTTTTAAGTTTTATCTCAATTTCCACCCTAATTACCAACCGCCTAATTCCCATGCCCCCATCAACCACGGTAATAGTTTCTTGAGAATTGTACGGGTTTAATCGTGTTTAATTCCACTTTAAATTCCAAATCTCATCAAATAAATATGGGATATTAATTTTTTATGATATAAATTTCCAATTTCATCCCCATATGCCAAATCTCACATACTAAAGACCCCTTAGAATAAATTTTAGATTTAGAGAGAAATAGCTCGAATATAAACGACGTGAAAATTTGAGAACAATGGGGAATAAACATATATTAGCGGCAACACAAAAATAAATAATAAAATCAGTAGCTAATAGTCTAAAAATGGTATTAAAAAAGAAAATAAAGTGATCAATATATAATAATCTAATATTATTGGAAGAATCTAAATCACAAACATACAACTCTTAAAATTTTTTTTTTAAATTTTGTTTTTGTGAAAAATAAAATTGGGTACTCGGTGTTCCGACCCGATTCATCCGAGTACCTGATATTCAGGGACCCGGAAAAATCGGGTCGGGACACGGGCCTTTAAAATAGATACCCAGCTTTCCGGGTACCCGGTTATGAACACCCCTACTTGAGATGCATCTTTTGAACTTTATAATGCCAACAATTTGAATGAAAACAAAATTATTACAACATTTATGGGTGTAAATGAATTAGCCGGTGATTTGAATGTTAAAATGGTGAATTAAACATTTGAGAACAAAAACTGGATGCTATCATGTGGAAAAAAACTTACAAAATGATGATTAAACGAAATTTAACAAGAACTTAATGGAAAACGCTACGACAATTAGATAGTGTATAAAACAAGATGCTATAATGTGGATTTTTTTTGAAAAAGTGCAACTACTGGAATTTCATGAAACTAGATGTTACCATGTGAAATATCCCTAAAAGTAAACCAAATTTTCTTTAATGCAATTCAAATAGGACAGAGCAGTATGAGGTAAAGGTAATAACTTATCAATCATTAAATTAGAAAAATAAGTTCAAAATAAGCGGATTAAACAAGTTAATAATATTAGCTGATACTACTATTTATCAACCGTTTGCCGAGCCCTCGAATTTCAATTTTCCTCCTTGTTAGTTGTTACTATTCAGCTCGTTCATTAACATGTAACGGTTTGCCAAACACCTTTATTTTGAGTTATCCGGAAGAAATTCGGATTAGACTGAGACATTACCGATAGAACCGGTCAGGTCTTAGCGTATTTGAAATTTCGATCTTCTGATCCAACCGGTTTGTCTGATCCAGATTTAGACCGGTGAACGCCCCTAATTATATACCCGTCCGGGCCCTCCGCCCGTCCCTAGGAAACCCGATTGCTATTCTCGAACCCAGAACAATTATCCTTCTCCTTTCTCTTTCAAAACATGAATTAATGAATTAATTTGAAAATCCGGTACAAAACGTTATTCTATACTTCATACTGTTTATCTCCCTAATCTTTTTGCTGAATTTTTGACAAGGGTATTTCGTAGAAGACTAGAAGAGCCCAGCGCTTCAATTACACAATCCAAGTGCCCAAAAAAATGGGGACTCGAAAGGTATATGAGCAGAAACTTCAAACTGGAAATATGTATGACTATGATCCCACCATCAATCCTGGTCTTGGAACACCTCGCTGTCCCCGTTGTCTCTCGCTTCTCGATTCAGATTCTGTATGCTTGATTATCTTCTTTTTGGGTATTGTTTTTTATGCACTGTGGTGTATGCATATCAACTGTTCGATGAATTGTCCCTGAGGGGGTTATTTACTTTATTGGGTTTTATGTTTATTCAGGTTAATGGGGAATGGACTATTACTTCTGTGTTACACGATGCCACTGCTGTGGTATGTTTTTTTTTCTCACTATCCTTTTTTATGTGTCTTGATATTTCTCTTTTTGCAAGTTTTTTTTTGGAAGTTTCATGAACTATTTGTCAGTTTGCTTGTGAACCTGGGTTTCATTTGGATTATTTCTTTGAACCCAATTGCTTATTCATTTATGTTAGGCTATGTATGATCAGATGAGTACTTTTTGATATCTGTGATTTTATATGCCAAGGATATTATGTTATTAAAGATGGTTAAATTTACCATGTGTTGAATGTTACCGTGGATGAGAATGGTTTGTTTGTAGGTAGTAACTCTTTGTGCTTAAGGAATTGTGGGTTTTTTCCTTATAATTTCAGTCTAGCATGTAGCAATAGCAAGTACACTTGATTCTGCGGTATGTTCAAATTAATTTAGGAAAAATTACCCAGAATAATACGACCTTTCACCTATTTTCCACGAATAATACGAACTTTCAATTAACCACCAATAATACGAACTTTGACATGTATTTTCCAGTGGTATACCTTACCTTTTTACAACCGGTTCTACAGGTCAAATTATAATCGTTGCTTCTCACAACATGTTGAGGAACATGTCTGCACAGCCTTTTTTGTTCTTCCTCAACATGTTGTGAGAAGCAACAGTCATAATTTGACCTGTAGAACCGGTTGTAAACAGGTAAGGTATACCACTGGAAAATACATGTCAAAGTTTGTATTATTGGTGGTTAATTGAAAGTTCGTATTATTCTTGGAAACTAGGTGAAAGGTCGTATTATTTTGGGTAATTTTTCCATTAATTTAAACTGAAGATTATAGGATGTTCACGGAGCTTGATATAGAGAAGTAGATGGAACAATAATCAGATGAAACATAGGATGGAAAAACACAAGAGGAAAAGAAGATGGTCATGGTGATGATCTAGGCCAGATTAATAAGAGTAAAATCATAAGCTTGGTGAGTGATGGTGATGAGCATATGACTAAGAATCTAAGATAATAAGATGCTCAGGTTCTTTGGAAGAACAATGATATTTCTATTAGAAGTTTATTAGAAGTAAATTAGTTTTGTTTTTAGAATTTGAATTATTTTGTTAGATTTTAATCTAGAAAGTGTTTTGGTGGCTCCAATCAATTGAGGTGTTTTATACAAAAATTTGCCTCAAATTAGCAATTAGCATTCCCTAATTTCTTTTTATGTAAATGTAGTATACTAAAGTATATTAGAATTAGAAATCAACTTTTGAGTTGTTTATTCCCTACTTTCTTTCTCCATCAATATTCGAAAGGTCAATCAATAGACTTAAAAATCTCTATAACCCAAAATAAAGAAAATCCTTTTATCCTAATTAAAACGTCAAATATTTTAAATGATTTAAGATGCTATACTAAGGAAAATTTTGTTTGATTAAAGCCTAGTTTCCTTAATTACTCTTTAAAATTATATTATTGATCTTGCCTCCTTAAGATTTTGGTAGAAGCTAGTCGGAAACTATCGTAATTGCTTCTCTTTCCCACATAATTAGGAAAAAAAATTAAAATTAACCCCCCTTTTTTTTTTGCAATTTATTACTTTTTACACAATTTCTTTAGTTTACGAATCCCTTTTTCAAATAATTAATGAGTTTTGAAATGATCGAGTTACTTTTTATTTTAAAAGTAAATTACAAGTATCAACTAAATTATCTTATAATTTGTTTTAAAATATTTTTTAAACAATAACAAAAATAACTTCTTTGCTCTTTTTTGGTTCAATAAAACTAATTCACCTTAACAATATTAGGGCCTAAAATTTTTAATCACCATGGGCCTATAAAATCTTAGGAATGTCCCTGATTTGATATAAAGATATTTGTGATTTTTAATAATTGTTGGATTCCTTTTTAGGACCTAGTAGTGCTCCTTTTGATTCTCATCATGATTCAAAGAGGTTTAGTTGGTGCTTTGTAGCTAGATGGAGTTTTTTCAATTGTACAAAGCTTGTTACTTGTGGAAGCTTATTCTTTAGATGGAAAGTATTCAATGTATTCTTATATAGATATTATGTAGAGACATAGGGGTGACCATACAACTCCTCATACAACCTCTTCTCTTCCGGTGTAACTAATGAAGTCCCGTAATTCAACTAAGGGGATGAGAAATTGGAGTAGGATGAAAATTGAACGTTTTTGTCTTCTTTTTGGTGTCATTATTTTTTTTGGTCACACAAATTTAAGAACAAATAAACCCAATAAACCCAAATATCACCAATGTTGTGTATATCACGCCACAATTACTAATTTACAATTTGCAAAAATATGAGTCAAAGTAGAAGATGCAACAATAGAAACTGAATTTCACCATAATTAAGAAACCAAGCACAATCAACATGAACTCACACACTTAAATAGTAAAACAATAAAGGGCATTTATGTAATATATTAAGGTTTTTTCTAAACATGCGAGTGACGAAAATGCAATTAAATTCCATAAAACGTTCCCCTAGCAAGCATTGAAGCTTCTTGCAGTGTGGAATTGTAGATTTATGAGATTTTGTGATGGGTTTGATGGAAATTTGTTTTTTTTAATAGAAAATAGGTTTAATGGACAAATCCTCAACAAGGTTCCAAAATGTACCAAATGGATCATAACGAGGGAAAAGTTTTAAATGTTTTGGTATGCTACCGATGAAATTAAAAAACTCTCAATACTTACAAATGTCTGTAGACCATATAGTTTGAACTATTAAACCAAAACTTTTATTACTTGGATGATTTTTTCAAAAGTAATTGGATATGGTTTCCTTTTCCGTTTTCAAACTAGACTATTATTGATATCTTACACTAATTTTGGTTGCAAATCTATTTAGCAAGCTTATGAAAATAACAAAATGCTTGACAATGAATTGGTCTCAAAAGTTATGCAAGTGAACAAACAAGTGAAACCACTTTAACCCCAAACTTAAAAAATACTGGTTCATACTTAATATCAAATGTGAATAGAAAAGATGGCAACCAAGATATACAATATCCCATATTGGTCATTGTAACGTCTCAAAACATAAATTGACTAAAAAGGAAATAAAAAATATTACTCCCTCCATTCTTCCCACTTCCCATTTGTTTATTTCACATTACATGCTTGTCGATGCACTAATTTCACCATCATTATTGTCATCATCTAGTATATCTCGCTCATAAAATTTATGATCATGGCCTGGACTGTGTAGAAGCATGGAGGATGACGTACCATACCCTTATGAGAGGGAGTTTTGGCTATTTAGACCCTCAACTTGAGAAAAACCAACAAATGAAAACAAATGACAAAACAAAACAAGTAGCGAGACAAGGGTGATTGATGAATAGTGCGGAATGAAAATGGGACAATGAGAAGAATAGGAGGGGGTATTAGATTTACAAAGGCATTCTTTTCTTTTTATGAGTTTTGGAGTTTTATGATTTTTTGATTTTCCAACTTCATTTGAAATTTTCTTTTAAAGAGTAAGAGAGACACATGACATGATTTAAATAAATAAAGTAAATAAAGCATCTAATTAAACTAGGAGCACACAATTGCAGTGATAAAATATATACAACCCAATCTGGGTGGAAGAGAAGAAATTATATATTTTCATTTGGCTTCTTTGGAAGTTTAGATTATTGGGAAATTTGTATATTGGGAATTGAGGGGGGGGGGGGGGGGAGAAGTTTGGGATTTATGATACGGGAGGCCGGAGCAATCAAAGATACCATCTATCATCATTCAAGCTCAAATCAATAGAATCGATGCTCATATGATATGACATCGATTCACAACCAACTCGAGATTGTACAATATGATTGAAAGGATTTATTTATGAGTTATTATTTTCCTAATCGTTTTATTTAGGAAGGGACTTGTTTTTATTTGCCTAATCTCTATAACTTTTTTCACTTAAATTAATCTGCTTATTTTGATTGATTAAACTATTCTATTGATCCTTCTATATAGGCTGGCACTGGAATTGGAGCAATGCTAAGTGTTACTCATGCTTTTAATACTGGTATTTTACTCTTATTCTTTTTGTTTTAGTTAAAGTGAAGAATGTCTCTGATTTTGTAGTCTAATAATGTTTTTTCAGGGATACCTTTTGTTCAGAGGCATGTTAAAGGACCCAAGTGGCTTCCATTTGTTGTTGGGGTATGTTAAGTGACTTTAAGTTTATCTATCTTGGTTTATTTTACTTCTAGCATTCACTCCCTGTGTACATTTTTTTATCTGTGTCACTCTAGCATACCAAGGACAAAGTATTTGACTGTAATTTACAAGCTTTGGGGTTAAATCGTTAGGTGAATCAATCAAGTTTGACACACCATCATCACTCGTCAACACTGCCAATATATTCCACCTTCGCTTTCAAACTGCTACCTCCTAACAAGAAGTCTGCCATGTCTGCAAACCCTAGCTACCAGCCTATCACACAACCACTCATCAATGATCTTGATCTTGCTGCCAACCCCATCCCCACCAACACATTCTAAACCAACATCAAGAACATCCACCATATCCCATCATCACTTGACAGACAAAACCTACCCCAGATCTACCACGTCACAACCATATAAAATGACAAAGCGGCGGGCGGCACACAATTTCAGAGGTTCAACTATGTTTGTGGTAGTTAAATGAAAATGATATGGATTGGTGGTAGTTTATGCTGGGTGAATGCTGGTTTGGGTGTTGGTTTTGTTCTGAAATTAATGTTGGCGGATCGGAGGATCATTGGTGGTTTACTAGTGCTCCTATTAGAGAGTGCTTTAGAGATATGCGCCTTTGATGGAGAGATGGGACTTGAGGGTGGGGACTGGGGAGGAGGATAGAGTACTGCTTGTGTACATTGTTGGAATTGTTAGTGGATTAATTGGGAGTTAAGGTATCATTTTGATGAAGATGAAAACATGTGAAGACCCAACGAAAAAAACTGGCGGGAGTTTTGCTCAATCTTATTTATCGATATGTTGTTCTCTAATATTAGTTTGGCTTAATCTTATGTGTCTTCTGTACTTGGTGCAGCTTCCACCCTTACTTATATCTTCGGCTGCGTGTGCTGCATTTGGTGGTAAGATTTCAGTTCACTTTGTACTGTCAATAGTACTTTCTTTTCTTACAATCTGGCTGTCCAAGTACTAGTGTATCCATATGGACATTTTTGGTGGATATAAGTATTGTTACTCTTTATGCTTCTTTCTTAATTTAATTTTGGAACAAGATCTTCCATCCTATCAATAGCTTTGCTTCTTATTTTGTGAACTAGTTGAGAATCGGCGTAGATCTGCTAAAACGTAGCAATTACCGAACTAATATGGATTTGAAGATAATGAATCAACCTTTATTTCTTGATTTTGTGTTCCGGCTTGTTAAGATGTAGATTCAACTTTTTGGTTTTGATGGTTTATAGGTTTTTGTCTGAAAATTGGTTCTCAATAACACAATTTTCGTTCTGGCTTGTTAAGATGTAGATTCAATTTTTTGATGGTTTAGGGTGATCATTGTACCAAACGTGCAGGCTATGCTCTTCCTAAATTCACTCAGCTTACTGTGACATCATATTATGCTGCTTCAAGTGCTGCACATTACGGGATCTCGTTACTCACAAGACACATCGAAGAGGCACATATTTCAACTTCTCGGCAGGAAAAGCCCTCATGATGATGCATATAAAATGTTGCAGAACAACAGATTGCTGCTTTGCATGTACCAGGTTAACATTTTTGGTTACTTCTCTTGTTGCTTGTTTCTTGAAAGTTGACTTGTTTCTTTAGTTATTTTTTCCAAAATATATTCATGTCTGATCTTTTAACTGTTGAAAATAGCAAATTCTATAATGTTTATAGGCCCATTTAGACGAATCACTGTATAGTTAAGGTCTTGAGGTTATACACTATATAGTTTTATTATGAAGTAATCTGAAATTTATGCTGCTGAGTTTTCCATAACAAATGTTTATTTCATTGTTTGATAAATTAGTAAGTATAGTTTGCCTCAATTTCGAGAATACTGAAAAAGTCTAGAACTAGGCTTGTATAGATCCAGCCAGTGTAACATAGTTCGCTGTTGTGATTTGCTCAAAATGCGCAAAATGGCCCCAAACCGACCATAATCGATACGCTATTCGTGAGACACTGGTACCAACTTATATTTTGTCAAACTGGCTTAATGATCCTCCTAACATACCTCCTGGCCTGAACTGATGTGTGGGTACTCCTCAATAAACCTGCAGCTGACAAACATACTAGGGGCTAATTTGTTTCAAAAATGGATAACACATTATAGTGTTGAAACAGAGCAGAAGTGTAACCACATAGGATGATTAGGCTGGACCCAGATATGCTTGTATTGTTAGGAGTCAAATCATGTAATATCTTCTTGGACCCAGTAATCTACTATGGAATTGGGACTGGACGAGTTTGTCTGGGTAAATAACAGTGATTTGCTAGCTTGGAGAATCACCCCTATGTGGAGGAATTTATAGGGGAAGGTTTTAGAATTTCGTTTAATCTTTGTTTGATTATTGTTTTTGTCTTTTTGTGGTGATTTATTAGAATTTTCTAGGGACCGGTGGCGATGGTTCAGACAATCTAAACAACCATGTCATAATTTATTAATGGACCGATTTTATTAATTGAGGAGAAAAAAAGTCTATGTTAGAGGATATGTCAATTCATGCTTGTGTAATAAAGGTAGACAATCCACTAATATTCAACATCCCATTTAATTTGCTTCTGTTTCTTTGAGGAGTATAGCATCATTCCATCCAACCTAGAAATAATTATATCCTAGTGAGTATCGGGTTTTGTCTCAGTTGGTTGTTTAAGTTGGAGTAAGTACCGTCTTTCTCATGTAAAGTACTAGAATCGATTCTCACCCAGCATAAGAGTACAGACAAATACTGCTTTCCCCAGTTGGAGCAAGTATAATAATGTAATATAATCAAAATTATACATATACTAAGTATAAGAAACATTAACTATCAATCCATAATAGGGTATAGGCATTTTAAATTCATTTTCTTCAATAAAGTCTATAATCAAACTATATATTACGGTTTTTTGTGAGTTAAAACTCTTTATTCTACCTCAAGTATTCGAATTAGACTCTTTACACTCTAAGAAATGAATAAGACACACGGCCAGCCCTAGGGTGGGCAAGAGAGGCCGTCGCTCATGGCCCCATGCCAAAGAAGCAAAATTAATGATTATAGAAGCTAGAAGGGTCTATATAGGTGATAAGTTGCAAAGGGAAAGGCCCCAATATGCTATTTCGCCCTAGGCCCCAGAATATTAAGACCGGCCCTGATAAGACACCTAGATATTCCAATTTGTATCTAGATCTTGGGAAAATAGCCAAACGAATCCCTATGAGACACGAGTACTTGGCTAACATAGACCAGAATAGATTGTGTTATCTGAGCACCTATGGCTATTGGCTAATGGGCAGTACAAAGTGTACTTGATCTAGATTAGAGATGGCTATCACTTTAGGTTCTTTGGAGACACTCTTGTGCAGAAAAAATAAAATAGATTCTTGGAAAAATTACCCAGAATAATACGACCTTTCACTGATTTCCCAAGAATAATACGAACTTTCAATTAACCACCAATAATACGAACTTTGACATGCATTTTCCGCTGGCATACATGAGCTGTTTATAACGAGTAGTACAGTTCTTTTTTTGACCGATGCTCAGCAAGTTTCATCTCCTATTATTGGTGGTTAATTGAAACTTCGTATTACCGGTTGAAACCTGCTGAGCAACGGTCAAAAAAAGACCTCTACTACCGGTTATGAACAGGTCATGTATGCCAGCGGAAAATCCATGTCAAAGTTCGTATTATTGGTGGTTAATTGAAAGTTCGTATTATTCTTGGAAAATCAGTGAAATGTCGTATTATTCTGGGTAATTTTTCCTAGATTCTTTTATTACCCTTTGATATAACATTAAAAAGAAAGTTAGTGCAAAGAAAATGTGGATAGTCAACTTAGTATTCCGCACAAGTGAGGGGTTTGGTAGTGAGAAGGATAGCGGGCAAATCATACATGTGCAAGGAGACACCGGCGCATTTAGATTATCTCCAAAAGATAAATTTCTGCAAAGAGAAGGGTAAGTGAGACACAACGCGCTTGAAAAGGTAAGCAAATGTGAATAGTTGGTATTAAATGAAGAGAAAGATTAAATTGTGTCATGAAACTGATTGAAAGTTCGATTACATGGATGAGAATTGAAATTATAAGAAAGCGGTAAGTTCATTTTCGAAAATAAAAATGATGTGAAATAAAAGAGAAATAAAATGAAAAATGACATTAATGAAAGAGATGGTAAATTGTACTAGTAAAAGCTAAGAACAGAATATAACAATGAATCCAAAGTGGGGCCAAAAGTAACATGTGAAGGTTAGAGTAAGATTTATGTAGAGTTAGATTACATGAAGTTGATGGCAGAAAGTTACCCAAAGAAGAGTCAGAACCAAAGAAAGGACACTGTTGATCTAACAATATTAAAAAATCCTAATCAATCACGCTGATTTGTAAATTATTATAAATAACAAAAGATATATTAATAAAATAAGTAAAACACAAAAAAATAAATTATAATATTAAAAAAGTCACCCTATTAAATTCTTCTATATAGGTGTGATTTGTCAAGGTGGCAAATAACCGTTATTGACCTAGAGTTACTCTGGTCTAGTCCTACTAATTTGGTGGCATTTATTCATCAGTGAATGCCTGAATGCCAAAGTCAGTGTCAGTCTCCATTTAAAATATACTCTAAATTGACTGTTGAAAGAAGAATTTAGAATTTAAAATTTGCATTATTTTTTATTTTAAGCTTTGAATTGTATTATTTAAATTATAGGAAAAATTGTTTAGAATAATTTCACTTATTGTCTATCTGCTGTGAATAATTCCTAATACTATTATTGATTATTTCTAAACAATTCAACCTTTATATATTATTTGATGACAACACCCCTTTTTTACATTTTAACCGGCTATTGTAAGTACCTACTAGCCGTTACGCTCACTTTTTCTCCCCCTTATGCTTCTTCGTTGGTCTTACCCTACTCCTCTTTAATGGTACGAATCTATATTAGCCGGTTTAAAACGTGAAATGGGATGTTGTAAACAAATAATATGCAAAAGTTGGATTATTTATAAATAATTTAGTGTAATCCATGAGTCTACAGTAGACATTTTAGGAAAAAGATATGTTTAAGAGACGATGAAGAAAATAAATCTTGAAAAATATAATTTATTTTAACATAAAAGGATTTGCCTAGGGCTTACAAAATATAAAAAGCTGCTTTGCCAGTTACATAAAAAAATTAATTTCCTCTATTCTTACTTGTAGAGATTCTCTAATACAGCCTACCTCAGAATTGAAAACCAGGACAACTCCACCATGGGCAATAATTACCATTTTATGACTAAAAGTTTATTGCATCAAAGAATTCAAGTTTCATTAAAAATGAAAAAAGGAATCGTTATGGATGTTTTGCAATATTCAATAAATGCTTAATTCTTATAAATTACCCAATTTATGCTTCATTACAAACTCCCAAAAACCTTAGGCATAAATTCATGATTCCCACCACTTATTCCTTAAATTGAAAAAGAATCCTTTTACATGGTATATGAGTATTTGACATAACCACTTTCCTCCCTAGTAGTAGTTGCCTACCTAGATTAATAATCATTCTTTCTTGTTTTGCCTTTTGGCATATTTCATTGTTGTTATATTATTCTTGTTTGATTAGCTGGTAACATTATTTATTGTATTCATAAGTTGTTAAGTTAATTATATAAACTAAATGTTATAGACAAACACAATGGGTAAAAACTAAGAGTAGTTGTTAATTGTTGATTATTTTTGTAACACCCTGGCCTTTCGTACCGATGGTGACTACTCAGAGAGACTGTAGACTGGCCCCACAAAGTTACAAACCAACACAAGTCTTTCCAGCACACTTTGTCCTCACTCGTGCGCACTTAGGAAAACTTCCTAGGAGGTTGCCCATCCTAAGATTGCTCCCCACCAAGCACGCTTAATTGTGGAATTCTTAGCACATGAGCTACTTAGAAAAGAAAATGCACCTTGTTGATATGAGTAGTCTATCAATCTTTTTTAAAGCTAAATTTAGCGTATCACAATTTCTTAGAAAAAAGCAGATTAGAAAGCAAATGCCAATGAAAAAGCTACTTGTAGCTGCCTTTTAGTTTTGAAATATAAGTTTTCCGACTGATTAATAGCCACTTATCAATACTTTGTTTACCTGTTTGACTAACTAAAAATTAATAATCAAACTTCAACTATAAAGTCAATCAAAAATTCATTAATTTAATGCTCATATTTTATTATTAGTTGATTTTTTTTTTGTTAGATGGATGTTTAGCAAGTTAATAGGGGCTATTTATTTAAGAATTGGAATTTGGAATTTGGAAGAAGAATGTTTTTTCTAAATAAAGCTGGTTTCAAAGAAAAGCTCTTCCTAATTCCTATGCTATATTGCTTGCTATATAGGAATATGAGTAGTACTTGATGTAGTATATGTAGTGTGATACCTAACACATTCTATTTTTGTTATACATTCCAAAATACTTTCCAGCTATCTCCAACTCCATTCATTTCATAGCTTTGCGCACTCTCATTTCTTATAGGACTACAATTTTATAGACTTTACGTGTCAATGTTTCAAGGAACACTATAATAACATCATGATGTTTTTTTTTTTTTTTTAATTTTTATATCAGAAGGTTTCCTGAGAGACCGTCTATGCCATAGACGACACTCTCAAGTCTCAACAACCCAGCCCAATGGTAATTTCAGTTGTTTTTTTGGAAAGTATAAAAATGGGCTGGATCATTACACTCATCTATGCTGTAGACCGTCTATAACAAGAATTTGTGTTTTTATATGTTAAGCATCTTAAAAATAATGCAAATGAACTAGGGTTGAAGAAGAGTGTATTGTATTGGGTTGTCACTTATTTTATTGAGCTATGTGTGATAATCTCTAATAAGAAGCTTATATACTCATAATATGTACTCCCTCTGTCCCTCTGAAATAGCACTCTTTGATAAAAAAAATGTGAGAGCTTTTTGAGTCAAACGGTGCTGATTCAGAGGGACAGAGGGAGTATTAGATAAGCTATTTAACTTAATTATAAGACGTTTCTCTAGGTAAGATCGTCTGTCAAAGATTGATTGAGTTGATTTCTCAATATGGTATAGAGCCGAAATCAACTAAACTTAAAATTGACCTGACAGAAAATATACATCTTGACCTGAAATCTGGTTGAAGATCATTTTGACAACTCTATTAATAAGCCAAAGTAATAAGTTAGAAATGAGACAGTCAAACCTAGTCTTTCGATACTCGGAAACATAATCAACCTTATTTTAAGTGAAGTCGAAACTAAATATATATGATCCTAAAAATGTGATATCCTAGATTGTGATTTAAAAAGGATTGATAGACTACTTATATCAATAAGGTGTATCTTTTTTCATGAGAGCCCTTTCGATAAAAACTCCACAGTTAAGCGTATGGTGAGGAGCAATCTTTAGATGGGTGAACTCCTAGGAACTTTTCTCGGGTGCACACGAGTGAGGCCAAAGTGTGTGCTGATTTGTGGGGTCAGTCTACCGTCTTCATGAGTAGTCATCGGCTGTTCGAGGGATCAGGGTACTAAAAAAACCCAATAATATGTTGAACTTTAAAATTAAACCCTATTGACCCGATTGCTTTTTCTAACTTCTTAAGGTACATTGAGGAGTTTTGGAATATGCTAAATGGTTCGTGAATCGTGACTCTTAATTTTCCAAGTTGAAAGGAGAATTCTAACCCGAGATTTATGGTAAAGCCCATAATTCATGGAAAAATCAAAATAAAAATTGGATTTAAATGTAGGAAAAGTAAATCAATGTAATAAATAAGAATCAATCATTACTTAGGGCTATACAATATGGGGTGAGTCCTCCCATTTGTTTTTTTCACTTTATTTAATGTATTCGTCAATCTTAATTAAATACTAGTATTTCTAATTGTTCAAAATAAAAAATATAAAGAATTGATATTAATAAATCGGTCGGTCTCTAATGAGAACGTTTCTTTGAGAAACATCTCTTAGTCCCAACATTAAAGTATAATGTCTATTTATTATCTTTAATGCCTACTACTGTATTCTTAATACATACTTACAAAATTTCTAATGCCTACTTGCATTATTATTCAATGTCTACTTACAGTACTCTTAACGCCTACTTACATCATCTTCAAATGGCTATTTACTGTTTTCTTAATGCCTACTTGCAACATCTTAAATGCTTACATATTATCCTTAATGCCCATCGAATAAGAGTGCAATACTTATAATATCTTGGATTCCTACTTACGATATCCTTAATGCCCACCGAGTAATTTGCTCTATATTTTCCTTTATAAGCCAGTCTAGTTATAGATCTCTTAAAAAGACCTTCTCTCACAAGAGTTTGTGTTAATAAAATTTATATTTAGATGAACAAATAAAAGTTTACATGACTATATTTTGACTCATGGTCATAAATTAATTCATATATACAAATTAAGAGTTTGAACCAATTAGATGCATGGTGCATTTTCCACTACAAAAAATAGTGTCAACTGTGACATTCTAGATATCAAATTATGTCATTTATTAAACGCTAGCAAATTATTTAGTGACACTTGTAGAAAGTGTTATAAATTAAAATTGAAATATTAGGATAACACATTAAGAATTGTGACATTTTAATAAAGTGTAAAAAATACTGCCACACACTCAAACAGTTTTTATGTGTGTTCGTGTATAAATACAGGGCCGACCCTAGATATTTTGGAGCCCTGGGCGAAATGACACATTAGGGCCCTTTCCTTTACAATTTATAACCTATAGACCTTCTATAACCATTAATTTTGCTTTTTTGACATGGGGCCTTGGGCGACAGCCCCTATTGCCCACCCTTAAGACCGGCGCTATATAAATATTGTCGGTTGCTCAACTAATATCAGGAAGATGTAACTTATGTACTTGCATTATTGAAATAGGTAGATCAGAATAACATAATGCTTATTATTGCTATTATTTCGTTTGACTTTCCTGTCATTTTTATTAAATATACTCCTAAGTCTTATCATTTATTTATGAACACATGTTAATATTAATATATTCAACTTCAAAAGTGTTATCTCTTGACGCCAATTAACGACTTTTTTTATTTTATATTCAACATGATTATTATTATTATAGGAATTATATATTTATATATGACTAATTTTAGTTAGTTACTCTGTCTTGAGGTAATATATTGACGGAAAATATCACTATCAGTATTAATTTCAAAGAGCGTGAATCAAATTAATGATTTATTTAGGTTAGATATATGCTGGAGTATGGATCAAATTAAAGGTGAATTTCATATTGGATCAGATTAAAGATTTTCTAAATGATTCGACTACGTGCAAAGAAGAGTTATTAGCAAACCGGTAAAGGAGATAAAAAATTGAAGCTCGAGAGACTTAAAATAGGGATAGGAAGACCAAAGATGACTTGAAGTACATGAGTGGAAAAACATATGAATGACTTAAACTTAGTAATTGACAAGTTAGAAAGTCAGAATGAATGGAGAAGAAGAACCCATATTTTTTTCGAAAATTTGGAATTATATTGCTCAAAAGACGACAAAACACTGAGACTTGGGAGCCCCAGACCTGCCGGCATAAAAAACCCCGCGAGGGGAAAAAGTCATTGAATCAGGGGACTAAGAAACATGCCACTCAGAACAGCATATAAACGGCCATTAAAACTAATATATTGTTGCGCGTAATCGACCCTAATCTTTTGAGATTAATACTCTGACGGTATTGTATAAACATGGGATTATCCTAGTTCCAATTGGAATGGAACTTTAGTAGGCAACTAGGCACATAGAAGTATTTGTATAGTACCCATTTATATTTATATGTTGTGAATTAAAGGCTTTAAAACTAGTATGAAAGTGAGAGATCATGTAAGCATTTAAATGGTTTAGGTCCAACAAGTTAAGTACACAATTTTAGTGTAGATGATAATAAATTCTTCTTCTGTATTTGTAAGAGATGTCATTTATTAAGGGTTATTACATCAATCAGCTTATTACATGATCTGAGCTGTTTTTTCTCAGCCTATCAGAAATATCAATTGATGCTTGGATAATAAGGTGTTTGGCAAATTAGTTTATTGACCAATTTTAGTTTATTTTGGCAAATAGAGGGTTGAGTGATCAAACCAGCTAATGCTAGTGTTTGGTGAAACAGATTATTGATGCGAATAAGCTGTTTTTGAACAACCTGCTTATAGTAGCGGATCCAAAATCAGCTGCTCAAATCAGCTGATCAAATCAGCCACTACATTCAGTTATTGCCAAACACCCTTAATATAATTCAATTGTATTAATTATATAATTATATAATAGGGCTATGTCAAGTAGTACTTTTGTTTTATAATACTTGCTAGTGATTGTGACATTTTCCCATACAGTATGTTGTCGCTATTTTTTACAGCGATGACGAAACATTTACGGCCCGTTTGGTAGGTGGTCATAAACAATAGTAATGGAATTGAAAAATTAGTGTAATTTAAGTTGAAAAATCTCTTGTCTACCTTGATGGTCATGCTTGTCCAACTCCTATCATCTCATTTTCTTCATAAAATTCATTCCAATGCATTACCATCGGAAAATGCATTACCATTGGGAGATGTGGTATTAGGTGGTAATGGAAATTTATATACAAAAAACTTTTTTGTGATCAAAGTTTCATTACAATGGGAATGATATGGATCTTTTAATGAAATTTTACACTATAATTCATTCCCATTACCACCATTTAGTACCACTAACCAAATAAGCCGTTAGCGATCAGGTAGCTATATTTTTGGTTGTAGTCTAAAGTGGTACATCACATGAAGTATACAAAAGATGGTCTATTATCTATCCCAATTGCTTGAAGCAGGGAGGCAATGTAAACTTTAATCTATAAAGGTCCCTCAAAGTGAATCTAATTCTAGATTTCCTTCATCTCATTTTCCACACTGTCTCTTTCAGTAACTACTACATATAATTTCCATAATTTTAAATTAACAATTTAATTAACTTTTTGCAAATTGCAATCATTTATTTTCAATTATGAATTACTACTTTTATTTCCTTTATGAAATTGCATTTAAATTCATATAAATTATTATCTAAGAAATATAGGACATTTTAGAAGTCTAGTTACCTTTATTTTTTTCACAAATTTGTGGTCAAGAGACGGATAATTAGGAGGAAAAACTTAGTTGATTCGGTGGGTAAACTATTCACTACCAATAGATACATAAAAAATATTTGCTATTGCGTTATTGGTGAGTTGAATAGCACTATTTCTTGATATCTATTAATAGTAAGTTGTTTATTCAGTGGATAGATGTAATTAAGCTCTGAATTAGTGAAGATTTTAGGTCTAGAAATTTAGTAGTTGAGTGGGCATTGGTTATCCCAAGGAGTATTGATGTTCATTTTCTTCATTTATTATGATTCATTGTGTGACTCTCATGGGTATATTGCTCTATTTGTTTACAGTAAGTCTCCTGAGAGATCGTTTTTTTGAGAAACGCCTCTCAGACCCAGTTCATTAGAGTTTAATTCTTACTCTTATTCTATATTTTTCTTTATGAGCCGATCCAATTAGACAAGATGATGTTCTTAATAGCTTTGCTATGTCTTTGTGATTGCATAATTATAAGTTAAGTTTAATTATTTAGTAAGTGATTTAGTTGAGTTTATAGCTAGATTTTGCTAAGAACAATTATTTGCACTCATTTTTATCACTAATATTCACTAATAGATTACGAGTATTATTGGCCACATGACCGTTAGGCAAATACAAGAAAGAACTCAAAATATCTCAGTTATAGTATCTTTAATGTCTACTTATATTATTTTTAATGTCTACTTATTATCCTAAATGCCTCCTTATATTATGCTTAATGTCTACTTATAATATCTTAAATGCCTACATTCAATATCATTAATGCCATAAATTAGCTTGTCAGTACTTACAATATCTTAAATGTCTACTTATAATATGTCTAATGTCCACCAAGTAATATACTCTGCATTTTTCTTTATTGGGTTAATTTACATTTTTGCAGTTGAAAAGACAAAAAATTGTATATTTTTTGTACTTATGAGTTTTACATTAATTTATCTGAAAAAAGTTTTTCAAAAAGCAAGAATTAAATTTTTGTTGAATTACAGGTTAAAATGAAGTTAGATGAGAATCGGACTCAATTTCTTATCTTATCTAAGAGAGCGATGCTTATTTTTCAACTGAGACAATAATCCATCTTAATTTTTTAATAATTTGAACACTTTACTCTCTAATTGATCGTTTCCTATCAAACTTATTGTGATCACTTTAATAGAGTATTACACTTATTATTTTGTTTATCTCATTCCTAATTGACAATCTAACAAAGATATTAAAATAATAAGTTTTTTTCTTGACAAGTACAATTAAGGACAATCATTTAAAAATATTGTATATCATTAGATTGATGCACACTAAAATAGCGTGAACGGCTTTTACATTCACAGTCTGTTTGATAATCGTTAATAAGTAACTTTACTTGAAAAATTACTATCATTGAAAAATACATACGATTATTAAGTTGGTGCACATTGAACTAAATTTATAGAAGACTTTAACACTTACTCCGTTTCGTAATACTTACTACCGACATAATGATATTTTTCCACACAACATGTAACACTCAGTAACAAGTACTCCCTCCGGTCCAGTTTACTTGTCCCATTTGACTAAACACGGATATTAAGGTAGTAGTGGGGTCCATTGGAAAAGGTGGTAGTTGGGTATTTTAATTGATTAATTTAATTGTAAAGGTGGTAGTGGAGTATTGGGAATTGGAAAAGTGTGGGTATTTAGGTAAAAAAAGGATAACCAAAAAAGGAAATGAGACAAGTAATGAGGAATTGCCAAAAAAGGAAATGGGACAAGTAAACTGGACCGGAGGGAGTATTATGAAACGGAGGAAGTATTAAAAATTAAAGAAATAAATAATCAAATCCCAAGGTGTGAATGAGAAAGTACAATAAAATATATAGATGAAGGATTGACAGAAAGTAAAAGTATAGATAGGATATATAGGAGGTTCCCAGTTAATTAGAGTTGTAGACCACCGCAGCAGGCAGCAGGCAGCAGCTGATGATCTGACCAACACTAACACAATAACTCTACTTCATTATTTGACTGCCCCGGCCCACACGTGTGTTCTTTTTCTCTCATCAATTATCCATTAATGGAGCCTACTCTGGTTATCAGTAGAGAGGTTTTGAACATGTTTAACATATTTGACTGTACAGGACCTCAAATAATATTAGATAGGGGTAGTATTAATGTCGAATTATGCATATCTTTTCGTTGCAAGAACTTCTCTTGCTTTTCCTTAAGTTGAGAGACTCTTTGGTCGCACTTTTCTTTTGGGTACGTATGAGTTGTCGCTATCTTTTCCTCTCCAGACTCTGCTCATGGTTTTTCTATGGGCGGGATACACTGGGTATGGTGATGATGATGAATGTTGAAATATGTAGTTCATGTTAAGTGTTTAAAAATGCAAAATTAATAGAAAAATATCATAATTTTTAAATTGCAATAACTATTAATTTTTTTAAAATTTTTGCTATACCCTACTTGCTAGTTGCTACCCCTCTTCTTCCTCCTTTTCCCTATTTTTATTCCTTAGTTTTGTCTTCACTTTATCTATTTATTTACTTATTTATTTATTTCATCCTTTATTTATAAATTTGATTCCATTCAATTATTTCTCTTATTGATTATGATTTTAGTACTATGAAGTATAATATATTTAATTTTTGATATGAGTAAACTATAATATACTTTATACTATTTTATCCCAACATTTTGGTTACAATAATAGTACTTTTTATGATTGTCAATGTAAATTTTTAATCTTTAATATCTTCAATTATGCATAACTAAAGATCATGTAAGTTTTATAATATGTCATTATGAAGATATAAAAGATAAAATACAAATCAAGACATATTGATATCATGGACAATACTAAAATCACAAATAAAGCTATAATTTTGGAGTGGAGGGAGTATATTTTAAGCCAATAATATTTTTAATTCACTACATACTTTTTTTTTTTGAGGTATACTTTCTTGTTTCATTATAATTTAAAGTGTTATTTTGATCATTTATATATTGGATTATGAATAACGAAGAATTATGAAAAAAACATTAATAAAATATGAGAATAGATGTGTCAAGAAAATTTCCAATTTTTTTTCTCTTAAACATTAGCTTCAATGTGTATTTAAGCTTAAATAATGAACAATATCAAATACCGTAATGTAGAAAAATATTTCTAAATGAAGGAAGTATATAGTACAAGATTTTTGTTTGATTAATTAGGATACAATATTAATATACTAATTTATAAGTTGTGAATTGGTTATAAATTGATATTAACATGAGAACAATTATACTTAAAAGAAATGCATAAGTGTTGTCTATTTGCACATAAATTAAATGAGAATTTTGAATTTCTAGGAAATGGATAACTTGGTTTTTCTTTGCACTGCTTGTTGTTTAACAAAATAAATAAAATAAATCTATAAACTAGATAAATAAACAAATAAATAAACTAAAATCATAGAAAATCTAAATTTCCAAAAATGTAAATTCTTACACTTGGTAGGAATTCAACAATCATGCCCACCCCTTATCATCAACATTACTAATTAAAACTACTTATATCAAACAAACAATTTCAATAAATTCAAAGAAATTAACAAATGCATTAGAACTTTGTAGAAATTAGAACTTGCTATATAAATTAAAAAAAATACTACTATTATCTATAGTTCTAAAATTTAAACAATAAAAAAAATGTTAGATAAATACCAATATATCATTTTATCATAAAATTTTATTTTGATATTTATAAATATATTGAAACCTAATAGACTACTTGATTTAAATATATGACAATTACATGACAATTAGACAATATCTTGTTTTAATTGGAATAAGCATATCACAGATTTTGAGTTTGATTTTTATGTTATAATTATCTTTTTCCTTAACTTATCCTGTAATCCGAAAAATTAAAAAAATTGCTTACTCTCTTGTATTTAAATCGATCAAAATCCTAAAAAACTGCTATAATTAAAATCATGATATTATTTTAGTTAGATAACTAAAGAAACTCCAATAAGAGTAATTAAAGACAATGGATTAATTAATTAATTAATTAATCAGTCTCATAATTAATTAGCACACATTACTTCTCAATTCTCATTAAACCCTAATTTGTTTTCAAGAGCTAGCTTAGTTTTACTAATAACTAATATTAAAAATGGCATAATTAAAAACAATTAAGTATAATAATATATTAATTAATTAATTAAAATAAAAAAATAAAATTACAGATGAAGATCTAAACTCACTTGCTCACTATTTCCACGGCGAATTTGATGAGAAGAATTCATATTTAAATTCATATAATTCATATTTGTAGAATGAGATCTAGCAAATGGGTGCAATGAACGGTCACGATGAAGTGTACTTGTATAGTTATGACTTGATGTAGGGATCCGCCACATTGTTAACGGGTTACCATTTATCATGGGCGGGTGGGTTGTGTTTCTTTGTAGGTGGTGATGGTAAGAGTAACGGGTTGTATTTGTTAGGTAGTTGTGTGGGTAGCTGTTAGCTAAGCTGTAAAAATGACGCTGACCTGTATGGTCAGCTGTCATCATTGCAGACTGAAGATGGGCCCGTTTAGCGTGTTGCCGTTCTCTTTTGTGTGCATTTTGGTGGCCTCCAAGTGCTTGAGATGTAGGGAAGTTTCTATTACAATAATGACATTCAAATTTTCTATTGTTTTCATTGCTTGTGGTGGTTGTGGTGGCGGCGGCGGTGGTGGCGGTGGTGGTGGTGAGGGTGGTACTATCGCTAAAGTCGGAGTTGTCGGTGGCGGTGGTGGCGGAGGAGAAGTCGATGCCGAAGAGACGGATGGCGGCGGCGTTGGCGGTAGCCAAGGTGGAGGAGGGTTTAGTGGTGGCGGGCGGGGCGGGGCGGATGAAGGGGAGTTGAGAGAAGGAGTCTACATTCATAAAATCAAGGGTTTGATCTAGGGAGTTGTTTGTAGTAGTTGTTGTGAGTGTTATTGTTGATGAAGTTTTCTCCATTTTAGGGGGAATTATAATTATGATGGATTTTGTTAGGTTTTTTTTGGGTTAGAAGGGTTATTTTATGAGGGTAGTGGGGAAGTAGGAAGGTTTAAAGAGTAAAGATATAAGTGAAGAAAAAGGGAAGAAAAAAAATGTGTGAAAGAAAGAAATAGAGAGGACTATGTATGTGGAGTTGGGGTGGTGGAGGATAGAAAAGGGCTAAAATGGTGGGGTCTAATTAAGGGTAAGATATACTTCTATGTTAAAGTGGCATTGTACATTTTTGTACTAGTATATTATGGACATGTATTTCTACATTTCTCACCTCCTTTATACCAAAAAAAAAATAAAAATAAATGAAGTTTAAATAAATGAAATAGTAGTATTTTATAGGTCTAGTTTTTACTTCCTCTTTTTCAGCCTAAATGTTCCATTTAGTTTTTTCACACTTGCCGAGACAATATTTTAACTCTTAATATCTCAAATTTTTCGTAATTAAAAATTATAAAAATTTGATATTAATAATCCTTGTATTGAGACGAGTTAATAAGATCCCACATGACTATGTTTTAACTTATAGCTTAAAAGTAAAATACAAATTAAGAGTGATGAGTGAATAGTGTCAAAAAACTAAATGGGACATTTAGGTTGAATAGGAGGTAGTAGAATTTAAGAATATGTTTCTTAAATAATATTATGGTTGGACGATATGGAGTATAATTTTGTATTATGTCATTATCTTTTATTTTCTTGACTTTAAAATTAAAAGAAATAACTTTTGATTGATTTGCAAGGTTATATGTTATTGGTGTATATTTATTTAATTTAAGCCATTAAATATCGGATTATTATAAGCTATGCAACAGTGGGTTTTATTCTGAGCTAATGAAAAATAGTTGAAATCATTTTCAACAATTTTTTCTACTTTTTATTAGTTTATTGAGTAATTTCATTAATGTAAAAGGTATACAATTTTATAATACATGATAATGCTTGATTTAAGAAAATACTAATATAATGATATTTGACTACATACTTTACTGAGTTTACTCTTTTAGAATAAAAGATATAAAATAGAATTATCTCTCCTGCACGCACTAATGTGCTCGAACGAGTACTTCAGGTGTATGAATTAAGGTTCTTATTGGATCTTTTTACCTTATTCAAGATACCTCTTCCCTTATTTAAGGCACTTTTCAGTACCTCTTTGATCATCTTTCGTAATGATCCGAACCTCAAACTCCGATACTTTTCTGCACATTCAACTTTCTCATGAATGTACAAGCCATAAAATAGACTGTGAGATGGTTAAAAATTAAAATCATCTCCCACGTAACAAAAGTTGATATTTACACTAACACAATATAATGTTTGCAATGTTCTCATACATCATATTCTTATGACTTGTTACTTAATGAACACTCCTTTTGTCTTTCACTTGTATAAACTACTCCCTCATATTTACAATTAAGTGTCCAATTTTAATTTTCATTATTTAAATGAGATCATATGAAAGAGAACGAGTATAGTGGTTTTGAATTTAGATAGGGGTAAAATGAGGTTAGTAAGTATAAAGGTATTAAAGTAACAAATAAGATCAGAGGGAGCCATGAATATATTCTAGCTAGTAAGTAGAGGAGCTTCAAACAGACCTGATGACTCGATATTTACCCGGCATTAAAACCAAACCCCACTTGATCCGACTTTAAAAAGAATTTAAAATAACGTAAAAATCAATTTGGACATAAAACTCGATTTTGAACGGACCCAAAACACCTAAATTGATTTCGACCTGGTGACCCGAATGAAAACCTGTATCGGTAACTATAGTATGAAAACCTGATGACTCAATATTTACCCTACGTTATAACCGAATCCGACTTGACACGACTTAAAAAGAATTTAAAATAATATAAAAAATCAACATGTACATAAAACCCGATTTGAAACACATGAACTAAAATTGACCTGATGACGCGAATGAAGACCTGTATCGATAACTATAAAATGAAAGGGATATATGTATAGTATGAAAGTGAAAGTAAATGGGGGAAGCAAGATGAAAAAGTGAAAAATGAGGATGATATTGTTGTTATGATTGCATAATTTGGATGTAGATGGCTAAGTTTCTGAACAATCATATTTATCAAAAACAAATTCATAGATTTGAACTGAAAAAAGCAATTTAATGATCCATTTTTAGTTATGACTGTGAACAAATTCTGTTGTGTTGGGATACTTTTTTATGCATTTTTCTGCATGCTTAACCTGGTTTTGCAATTATTCCTGCTTTCACCCAACTGTCTCTTTTATTATAAATTATTTGTACCCCACTTTTTTTTTTTGCCTCTTCTATAGACTTGTCCCTTTCCTTCTTTTTAATCTTTCCCTCCTAAAATTCACTTTGTATTTCACTTATTATACCTAAATTTATTTACAATTTCTTTTCAATATTATAGTATTTAATTTACTTTTCTCTTTATGATCAAGCAAGAAATTATGAGTTGTGTGTTTAATCAAGTTTATAGGATTTAGGTATCAATACATTAGAGTTGGTTAAATGGACATATTCGCATCACATGATCAACTTAACCAAAAACTTATGTTGATGGTTGTGCTGGTCTTTTAACATGGTATCAGAAACTAGCGTGATAAAAGGTAAGGGGTTTGAATTTTAACTATTTTTCATTTAAAGAGGAATATTTAGCGTCATGTATGAGGAGGATTTGTGTTGCATTCACACTTTCAGCCCAAAGACTCTTGTTAGAAGGGACATATTAGAGTCGTCATCATCAATTCATCATCATCATACTTAGTTTATTTTGCTCAAAGGCTCGCTCTTACATAAGGGGGCGTATTAAAGTATATAATATATTATGAGATCTTAACCATAAGCTTAAATTTTTTGGTTGTTTGCCACTTAAAAACCATATGTTGATATAATATAATATAAAATATATTATGAGATCTGTATTGCATTCAGACTTTTATACTAAAGGCTCTCGTTTGAGGGAGCATATTAAAGTCGCCGTTAACATCATCATTATCATCATACGTAGTGTACTCCGCTTAAAGACTCTCATATAAGAAAGCATATTAAACTATATAATGTATTATGAGATCTTAACTATCAGCTTAAATTTTTTGATTGTTTGCCCCTTAAACCATATGTTGATATCAAAACTTGTATTGATAAGGAGATGATGGTTTTATTGGTAGAATCATGTGAAATATGAAGACACCACATATGACATAAGAATAAGTTACTAGTTTGGTGGGTAAAACCGTGTCGGGTGGACCGTGAGTGTAATGGATGGAGTGGGGACTAAGCTGTTTGTTTTACATTATACTTCATTCGTTCTTTAATGTTTTTTCCGTTTACAATATTCTTATTATTTAAGAAGACAGAAATTTGATTTAAGTTTTTGAGATATATATGTTAGAGTATACTTCCTCTGGATTTTATTAGTTGCTACAGTTCCTGTAGCAACTACTATTCACTAATTGATGTTATTTGATATATAGCTCTCTATGTATAATGTAAAACATAGTCGAGTGGGATCTTGTTTGATTCGTCTTAATGTGTATTTTCTTAATATAAACTTTTTAGAATTTTTTATCATATGAAATTAGAGATATTAAATATTAAAATAATGCATTGGATAGCGTGAGAAACATAAATGTAGCAACTATTAAGAACCAGAGGAAGTATAATATATTTTGGGGCCTCAACTATCAGCTTAACATTTTGGTTGAGTTGGTTCCTTGACATGGTATCAGAGCCAGTGTGATAAGAGGTCACATGTTCGAATCTCAACCACCCTCATTAAAAAGTGGAATATTTAGCACCAGGTATGAGGTGGGCATGTGTTGCATCCACACTTCTAGCCGCGCGACTCTGATTCGTTTTAATGTATGTTTCTTTTTTAATTAATGCCCATGTAAGATCTTTTTAGATTCGTTTTAATACCCATGTAAGATCTTTTAGATTCGTTTTATGTATGTTTCTTTTTTAGTTAATATACTTTTTATAATTTTTTATAATGCGTATTCGGAGAAATTGAGCATCAAAATTTACTTTGAAAATTGCACAAAAAGTAAATGTGAAAAAAAAATAACAAATAGAGTATTGTTTATTTACCACTTTCTTAGTATTGTTGTGTTTTTAATTACATAAATTATAAATTGTAATTAAAACTAGAAAAATTCTACATATTTTTTACTATAGCTGAAATCTTTAAAATAAATTTTACATTTTTATTTGTTCCTATAACATACCTACTATATTTTCACAATATGGAAGGTGTGGAATTCTTTTATATTATGGCCCACATTTGGAATTTATTTATAGCGCAATAGATACTATCGTTTTTGTGATTGTCACTAGTATTATTAGGGTTGGGAGCAATAATCAATCAATCCTGAGGGCTTAATTATTAATATGTTATATACTCTAATATGTTGGAGTCAGCTATCATACCTTTTTAACTTTAGAGTTCTTATTTATTACTATATTATGTCATATTATAAAATTAATAAGACTAAAAATTTCTAAAGGCAATCCTCATAAATTTTGCCACATAAAACATAATTACTCGATCGCAAAATTGAGATTAACTAAATTTTTTTTTAATCCACAAAAAATCTTTATTAAAAAATACAGTAACCAACTAATTATAATATTGTTGATGGATCAAAATGCAGTAAAATATCAATTACAATTAAATGTATAAATTAATATATTTTAATTAGAAAATGTTTACTTGTTATAATTTTTTAGAATCATAATATACCATATTATTGTGTTTTGAAATTCTACTTCTGTTTTTTTTATCTTCTCAAGTGGAAATTAGGAAGAATTCAACATAAATAATAATCACGGGTATCTATCTAGTTAATTAGATAATAAGAGAGATGAGTAAACTAATATCTCTTCAATTCAGAGTTAATGTCCCACTTGCTTTTGGATACTATTTACATTTCACTTTTTAATTTGTATAAAATTCTTAATTTATAAGTTTAAGTATAGTCAAGTGAAATGTTGTTTGATTTATCTCAATGTGATAGTCGTTATTAATATCAACTTTTTATAATTTTTATTATACAAAATTAGAGATAGTATGGATTGTATTAGTGTAAACGTTTAAAAAGCAAATGAGACATTAACTCTGAATTGGATGGAGTATAAAAAAATAAAAATAAAAAGTTTAAGTATATTTTGTTAATTTTTTGTTAATTAACTCTGAATAATACAATTTTTTGTTAATTTTCCTACAATAATACCCACTATTTCCAAGAAAATCTAGTGAGCGACGAAGAAGCTAAGGTGATAACTGAGGCAAAGAATACAATATGAGGACTTTTATAAGAATCTTGATACAAACGAGGAGAAAAGTATTTGTAAGCTTGTAAAAACTAGGTAAAAAAAGAGACATTGATACAATTATATATATATATACCTTCCCGGTATCCTGCACAAGGTAGGGTCCGAATGGGGGTTTTTTCTTTTTTCTTGAAAAATGCGGACAAATGATATCCGTACCTTCAAGGAGGGAGTAAAGAGAGATGCGCGCGATCAAGAAACCCCCAATTGATACTTGCACCTAGCTAATAGGAGTCGAACCTCAAACCTTCTACTCCACATGCAGATGCTCTATCTATTGAGCCACAAGCGCTTTTGTTTTTTGTATTTTGATTGGATTAATTAGTATATCAACTATTAATTCGTAATTAAATATAACATATATTAAATCTCATCAACCTCCGATCAACACAATTATCTATCTAATTACATCTAATTCTAAGATTAACTATATTAATTATAAAAATTTTATTTTCCTAATGTTTACAAATTAAATATTATATCAAAACAAAATCATTAAGTTCTGTTAGAACTATTTAGTATTTAATACCTTCTGAATCAATTTACTTGTCCTATTTGCTTAGACACACTTGTTAAAGTAACATTTTGACTCTTAATATCTCTAATTATGCTTAAGTAAAAATTATCAAAAGTTGATAAGAATAAAATACAAATTAAACGGGATTGATGAATAGTGTGAAAAATCAAATGTGACAACTAAATTGGTTCGGAAGGAGTAAGATTCTTTTACATTATTGACCTTTAGATCAATTAATTTTCATATAATTACACAAATTGGTACTTCTAATTGTAATTATTATTTTCCTTGATTAATTGAATAATACTCTTTTATCAAGTAACCAATTGTCAACAACAAAATTAATATCTGGGTATAACGAGAAACTAAAAAATGTTATTCACATTTCCAAAAAAAATAAAATAAAATGTTATTTACATTTCTAGTGTATAAATAAATTATCATGTCCTTTAGACATTTAGTGCTATGTATGGAAGTATTAAACTTGATTTAATTATTTTTATGACAAAATCATATGTTAATCAGTTTATTTATGAATTTATCACGTTAAATATTTTCTTATTTTGCTCCTTTTACATAGCCTAAGGACTATGAAAATCAAGGTCATTATAATCTTTTGTTACTTATCTACCTTAATATCATCGAGTGATTCCCATTTAGACGAGATTTTATGAGATAAATTTATTTTATCTTATCCTTGATAGACGATAGTGAATTAGTGATATATAACAAAAACTTTAGTTTTGAATCACCATTGATAAAAAAACATTATTACAATTTCACATAAATTAGGTGTTTAATATAGTATTAATTATAATTCGAAAATAAATAATTCAATCAAAAATTATACAATTGAGATTATGGGATAGATGTCATTATAAAAACAAAGACAAATTTAGAGTGTTTGGCTAAATAGCTTATTGGGCAATTTTAGCTTATTTTGATAAGATAAAAGGTTGAGTAGTGGTCAAACCAATCAATACTAAACTTGGTAAACTAGCTAGTTACTTTTAAACAAGCTGCTCATAGTAGCTAGCGGTGCTCATTCGGGTCAGGTGTATTGGGTCGGTTTAAAATCGGATTTTGTGTTCACGTTGGTTTTTACATAATCATAGATCCTTTTTTAAGTCGGGTCAAATCGGGTTCGGTTATAAAGTTGGGTGTCTATCGGGTTATCAGGTCTGTTTTGAACACCTCTAATAACAGCGGACTCAGAATCAGCTAGTCAAACTAATCAATAAAATCAGTTGGTCAAATCAGCCATTGCATCAGTTATCAACTACCAGCTATCAGCCATTTAAAAAAAACCCATTAACTAAATGAAATTCATTTTAAAGTTGGGTCCACTTGTAACTTGTAAGGGCAAGCAAAGCAAGTAAGACCATAAGAGTAGTCTAGAATGGTTTAATAAAGTTGTTGGGAGTTTCCAATTGATACTTAACTCTTAAATTACCATTTAATTCTCATATTGTACTTTTTTTTGGTTTATTAAGCTCCTCATTGGCCTATATTTAGTCCTTTTAATGGGTATTAATAAAGTCCTTGATTACCCTTATAAATTTCCCTCCTGAAAAAGTAGGCCCTACCAAACATGACCTTATATGACTAGCCTCAATTTGCTTAAGTTTGTTAATAGCAACCCTTCATTCTTCTCTACCATTAAAGTCTTAGTCATACTCACACAGAGATTGTAATGAGATTGCTGGACTTGTTTCAAATTTTGATTGGGACCATTTCTTGTATTTGTCTATTCCTCTTTCTTTTTTTCTTCTCCATTCATTTACTCGCCCCATCAAACTCTGATTTAAGACGGAATTTGGGTTTGAATCTGTATAGGCCAGTGTTGTTTCTGACATTTTTGAGTTGGGAAAAATAAAAGAGGTGGACGTTTTTATTTAAGGGTCGATTTTGCTTAATGGGTGTTTGCACCCTAAACAACATTGCTGAATTGAGGTATCAAAACCTTTTTTTAACTTTGAGTGCTAAACAAATGTTTATCTTGTCTAAGACCAATATCTAAGACCAAGAACGACTCTAGTATAAGCTATGACTCATTAGTTAGCTTATTTGACTAAAAATTTAATTACTATTTTATTATTAAATTGTGTATAAAATACTTCCTCCGTTCTTTTTTACTTGCAACATTGTTGACTACGGTACTATTCATTAAGCAAATTGACTTTTATATTGTCGGTAATCTAAAAGTTAAAATATAGTCATATGAGATCTTGTTTGAATCGCCTCGATTCAAAATTTATTAATTTTGAGTTTTTATAATTTTTCCATAAGTATGATTAGAGATATTAAAGATTAAATTCGTACATTGGGGAGTGTGAAAAAGCAAATGGTGCAAGTAATATGGAACGGAGGAAGTATATCATATTCCTTTTTTCATAGAGAATGAGACATTTGGATTTTGCACTAAAACCAAGGAGGGGTGGAGGACCACCTAAAAGTGAGTGGAAAACTTTTTTTTTATAAAAGGTATTGATATTGATATGTTGTTGTGTTGTTGTAGTAAGGGTAAAAGAGTAAAAAAATGACAAAATTAAAAATGAGACATTTTTAGTGAATTGACCCAATAAAAAATATGGTCTTATAATTATGTATGTATATGATAGAGAATGGTAACAAAATTGATTCTACATATATAAATAGATGAGTCCTTGACAATTCAACCAATATTGTCAACATACAAGACTAAATAATTAATGTTAAACTCTCTTTTATTTGCCTCTTTCAAAGTATTAGATGTTTTGGGGACCTCTCACCTTCAACTAACTGTTTTTATTTTGAAACAATACGACATACTTTTAGACATCTAAAGTAGGGCTCTCTTCTTCTAAAGAAGCAAAAGAGCTCCAAAAAGATGGGACCTATGCAAGAGTTTATAGAACAGACAGTTTCCTGAGAGATTGTCTTTTTAAGAGATATTTTTCAAGCTCAATCCATCAAAACTTAATTAAACTAGAAAATGATAATGGGCTCACCAAATTGAGATGGTCTGTCAAAAAAGTCGTATCTCACAAGAATTTGTGTAATCAACTTAATTACACACCACACCACCGTCGTCATCATCATACCCAATATCCCGCTTTAAGGCAGAGTCTGAGTGAGATAAGGTGACAAACGATCCACACCACATATGGTTGAAACTTGAAAATAGAAAACATTAATGACATTGTTATTTAATCAAAATCAAAAGAGTTTTCAAATCACGGCAGGTTTTAAGCATGTAGAATGATATTCAATCTCAATATTAATTCAAATTACTAATTATTAATGGCTTAATTTTTGTAAGATAAATAGGCCGCAAAATATAAAGTCCAAATTAACCAAAGTACAAAGACTTAATTAGAGAAACGGGATTATAATTAAGACCTTTTCAAAAGTTTCCTCAATGAACTAGAATAAAATGACTCATTAACGATGCTTGATATAAATTAGCTATGAACAATTATTTTATATAAAACTAAGTAAAAATTCTCATCAACAAAGATTTATATTTCCTTAAATGTACCTTATTTCGATAAGGTTAAAAATTAATATAAATAACGAACAATTTTTTATAACTCTTTATATAGACTGTGAAGTTGCATATGACGTATATATGTAAACAATATTTTTGTTTAATAATGTATACTAATATGTAAACCTTTCAAACTCTACTCTAAGTAAAACCCAATTTTTTACATTCTTGTTCCAGTCTCTCTCTTGAGAGACCATCTATAGTATAGACACCTCTTAAGAACCCAACCCATATCTCCCTTTTATCTTACAAAACCACCAATTAGTTTTTTTTTTAATTTTGTTATTAAATTGGGTCAGCCCAAAACTTAATGTCTATTGTAAAGCAGTCTCAAATAAAGAATTTGTGTTCCTAATAATGTATGTGATGTTTAAAATAAAATCATGCATAAATCACATTCTACACTTAAGGGGAAATCAAATTTTGAAATCAAAAGATAAATGGGTTATGGGTCCCTACTAGAAGAAGTAAGAACAAGAATAATTAAATGCAATGAAATGTCAAACTCAAGTAAACATATAGCCAAAATAAAAAGATGTTGAGTTTTTTTTTCCACAAAAAACATCCAAATTTTTTTTATCATTATCGAAATAAAAAGATTCTTTCTCCTTTTAATTTTTGTTTTGACTTCATAATTATCCCAAAATTTAAATAAAATTTGGAATGTTCAATAAAACCCTATTTTATACGTAACTAAAGAAGTAAGGAATTTTCTTTTTCAAACACATTTAGCATCTGATGAAATGGGATTATTACAAAACTAAATGTCCTTGTTGTTTCAAGCCAGAAGGGTCACTATCCCTAAACTAACACTAAATTCCTTAGAAAAAATAAATTATGTCGAGTATATTGTCTTTGTCGGCAATTTTGTCAAATAATACTGAGAAACCGCATATTGTAAAGACGACTCTCAAAAGTCCAGTCCAAATTTATAACACAAATTATTGAGAGAGACGGTCATTTTGAGGATTGGGTTGATCCATTATGGAAACACAAAATCTCACAAGAGACGGTCTATATGATAGACCACAAAATTGGGCCAGCCCATTTCCCTTAACTGATTTTTTTTATTATAATATCATTTATATTATGTTATAATCCTAAATGTAAGGTATTATAACCTCGAATATAATATTCTATAACCCCAAATTTAAGTTATTATAACCCCAAATAATTTATTATAACCCCAAATATACTATATTATATTTTGGGCTGGGCTTCATAAATTCCGTCTATAGAATAGACCGTCTCCCATGAGACTTACTGTTAGGGAAAATGTAGAGTAAATGTCGGTAATAAACTTTAATGAATTGGGCCTGAGAGACGTCTCTCAGAAAAACAGTCTCTCAAGACACTATCAGTTCTAAATATATATTATTACAACTCTAGATATATATTTGCACTGGACTTTTGAGAGTCGTTTTTACAAAAGACGATCTCTCAAGAGAGCATCCGAATCTATATTTAGAGTTGTAATAATATATATTTAGAATTGGACTGGACTTTTAAAAGCCGTCTTTACAAAACACGATATCAAGCAATCATATAGTGTTTCGCAAATTCTCTAAAGAAACAGTATTTTTAAGAGACACTCCTTTTGGGCTGATCTGATCTATTATCAAATATCAATGTAATTAGATCAAAATAACGTTCAACAATATAAGGATTAATATCACCATTTAATTTAATTCTTGCAAAATTAAGCGACAAATTTTTTTTTATTACAATGAAGTAAAGTTTGCCAGTAAAAAGTAATCTCTATGGTATAAAAATATAATTTTCAAAGTGACAACCAAAAATATAAATTTTAAAATTCATATATTTTTTATTTCGATAGTTTTAACACAAAGTAAAATAGTGTATAAGGTTTCTACACTACAGTTTTGCAAGTGATCGTGAATTATAAGTTTTTGTAACTTTTTTAATTGATATTACATATTATACACTTATTAATGAATGCATATCATAATATACTAAACTTGAAAATAAAAATTACTTGATTTATAAAAAAATTAGGTGACATAGCAGTAAGTAGTTTGATCAATTATTACTTTTTCTATCACAAAATATATCGATATTTGAAAATATCATTGATCAATACACATAAATATATGCAATTAATATTTAACAATAAAAATGAAAGTAATAAAACATGGATAAGTCCATAAATAAAATTATTACTTTTAAAAAAATTTGATATCTACATAAAATTATTTTTTAAGAAAAATCATGTTTCATTACTAACTCACTTGTTAAAATTATAACAAGGGTCAGTTTGAGCTTTAAGTAAATGTGGGTGGGGGTGGATATGGGCCCTTTAAATGTAATATCAAATGGGCCAGATTTTGAGAGATTGGCCCAATCTAACCTGACCCATTTTTATTGATCTGTAAGTACAAACTCAAACATATAAACATAATGTTGTTGATCTGTAAGTACATTGAATTTGATATCATTTCAAGGTACCAAGTAAAAAAAACTACAAGAAACTAGACATTTGTAACGCTTCTTTTAACATTTTGCGACGAAGAGACGCAATATAGCTCAACAATGCTTCAAAAAAGTATGACATTTCATTCTACTCGGAATGATTAAACGATGTGTTCAACCTTTTTCGTATAATTTCTTCTCCGTTCACATCCTGGCCAATATTATTGTAGTAAACTTCGTTTTATGTGGAAATTGCTAACATCTTTGCTATCACGAAGGCAGACCCCGCCTAGGTAGGACCGCAAGAACCTAGGTTGAAGCCGGTAATATTTAATTGTTATCGTAAGGCACTGTCATCATCTGACCATTTTAGAAAGCCCCTTGTTGCTTAGTTCTATAAGTCTTAGGAATTTTGATCCAAATCAATCTCTCACTCCACAGTGAATTATACTGTGGCAGTGTCACTCAAGTCATTAGCTCAACTCTAAATCTTCAATTTGGCCATAAACTTGAAAAAGGGAAAAAAAATTAAAAAAAAAAAAGAACTAATTTTTTTTAAAAAAAATCGGATACCGAATCTGTAGACTTTAAAAAAACAAACGATATTCATATTCGATTTGAAAAATCGGATACCCAATGAGGATTATCCTTTTTTTACTAATCGAGTAAAATCTCTGAGTTTAAAAAACTGAATACCGGATAACCTGGTCGAGTTTTCAAAATCGGATATTTTTATCGCTCGTACCTATAGTAACTAATTAAAATATGACAAAAGGTTAGTCAGAAAAAACAATATACTTCCTTCGTTCCATATTAGTTGCACCATGCTTTTTCACAATTCTCAACGTACGAATTCAATCTCTAATATATCTACTCATACATATCGAAAAATTATAAAAACTAAAAATTCATAAACTTTGAATTGAGACGATTCAAACAAGATCTCATATAACTATACTTTAACTTTTAGATTACCGACAATATAAAAGTCAATTCGCTTGACAAATAGTACCGCAGTCAATAATGTTGCAAGTAAAAAATGAACGGAGGAAGTACAAAGGTTAAATGATTAAGTAATATTCTCTCCTATTCTTCTTAGGTGTCCCATTTACTTTTAGAACACTATTCATTCATCACTCTTATTTTGTGTTTTATTATTAATCTATAAGTTTAAATATAGTCATGTGGGATTTCATTTGATTCGTTATAATGTAAAGTTTATTAACATCAACTTTTAATAATGAATTATTAGATATATAAGGATTGAATAAATATATTGAATGAAGTAAAAAAATAGATGAAATACTCAAGATAGGTTGGAGAAATAAAATACTAAGACTATTCACATTAAATAAAAAATAGGTGAAACTATTAGCACAAATTTTTAAAATTGTTAATATAAATCTGGACTCAGCGTCCAAATTATCCAATGTGATTGATGATCTTAGTGTTTTGTTTGATTTTCCAAAGTTTATCAACGGCGATGAAATTGAGTTTTACGGGGATGTTTTTTCAATAACAATCTGGTATAAAAATCACATATCAGTAGGACTGAGATATCTGCCCATATATAGGTCTTGGAATGCATTCAAATTATCAAGAGAATCATTAGCAATTGTACAAGCACTCGTTAATTGTGTTCTTGATCATATAATTCGTCGTAAGCCTCATGGAGGGTTGAAAGATTTTAGAAATTATAAATTTCTCAGTTCGTTGAAAACCATGTCGGTTCCAAAAAAGTTAAATTTTGGGTGGAATTAATAAATCCAAAGAAGGGTACTGTTGGATTAAAGAAAGACATGGAGGATTTTAGTAATATATAAAAAAAATCAATAAATAAGTAAAAAAAAATTAATTATTTAAATAATAAAAAAAATGAAAATCCAAAGGAGGGTGATGTTGGATTAAAGGAAGACATGGGGGATTTTATAAATGTTTTGGACAAGTTATTCGAGGGTGGTACTCCCGATGCTGAGTTGCTAAAATTGCCGCAGCGTTAGTTTTACGCTATTATCCGGCATATGGGATGCGGAGGAAAGGGTTGCATTTTATGTCAACCTTCATAACCGGTATGTCAATGATGAGATGGATGTGCATTTGGTTAGTTGTTGTTATGCTGCTATCAATTTTCGTTTAGGATTTCCGTTCTCTTGGCAACCCAAGATATCTCCGAGTTTTGTGTTTGATTACACTTTGAGATATCCAACTGTTTAAGACGCTAGCGATTCTATCAAGTTTTCCGATGAAAACCCGATAGAAATGCTGAGATTTATTAAAAATGTCTTTCATCACTATCGTCATGCCCCGGGAGGATATTATTTGGAACTCCGACATTTCGAATGGGAGTTATCTGAGATATTTTGTAAAGTCCTACTGAAAATGTATTGTGGGATGTGCATTTCGAACACATTCTTAAACTCGTAGTCGACAGGTATTTTTTAATTTATGCTAATATTTAGTGAAAATGATACTATTGGACCTATTTGCTTGATTGATTTCTATATCATACTTTTGGTCTGATTGTGCAAGTATATAAAATGCAGGGAGCAGGGATGTAAATTAATCAAGGTTCCAAGGGCAAAGTTGTTAAAGGTGGTGGATGCTCAAGCCAAGACAGCAATAAAGGCTCTATCTGAGTTAGCTGAAAAAAATGTTGTATTATATTTTCATCTTAATATTTTGTCAAACTCTCAAACTAATGGTGCTAATGAGGTACATTTTGGCCATGTGTGGCATAATCTTTAAGTGACATAAATTGATTGTCTTCATCTTCTTTTTCCCACTTTAATTACCTTTTCGTCGTTTTAAGTTCCATTCTTTCCGCTGTCATTTCTTTTTCTTTTGTTCTTACTTAATACAATCCATCTCAACATCTACATTAAAAAAACAAATTTTAATGGTTAATCGTTCATTCTCAACACTCAACACTCAACAACGTTGATCTTCATTAAAAATCGCTACTCAGTTGTGAACTACTAATCATGGTTAAAAACAGGGAGTCTAAAGCGAAGAAGAGGGGGTGGCTCAGGTAGCAAAGCTTATTGACTCTGTATCTGATGCTGAGATAGCAAACTTTACTTGTGAAATTTCTTTGATAAGACTTTAAATATATTAAATATTCTTGTCCCTTTAGTTAAGCCTAATTCCCTGAATAGTTGAACAAATATTTGTTCATAGGGGTTGGAGAATGGGGTAAGGCACTGAATGAAATTTTGGAAGAAGACAAGGTTGATTTTAGTGATGAGAATGCTTATCATTATTCCACTTTTTTATCTAAGAAACAAACTACTTGTAGAAAGAGGATGATTGAGGTTATGAGGAATCATTAGCAATTGTACAAGCACTCGTTAATTGTATTCTTAATCATATAATTCGTGGTAAGCCTCATAGAGGGTTGAAAGATTTTAGAAATTATAAGATTTTTCAGTGCGTTAAAACCATGTCGGTTTCAAAAAAGTTAAATTTTGGGTGGAATTAATAAATCCGAAGGAGGGTGCTGTTGGAATAAAGGGAGACATGAGGAGTTTAGTAATATATAAAAAAATCAATATATTTAATGTTAATAGCATTTTTATTTCCAATTTTAAAATAAAATGAAAAAATAAAAAAATAAAAAAAAATGAAAAAATAAGTAAAAAAAATTAATTGTTTAAATGATAAAAAATGTTTTAATTTTCATTTTCACCATTATCACACTCTTTTATTGACCTATAGATTTGTTGGGATAAATGTTTGACAAATCATTAGAATAAATCATAATCATAAATCTTATTAGAAGAACTGTGAAAATCCACATGTCATCTTCTCAAGAGATATGCCAAATGTCAAATGCTTCTAAAAGGCAGTAAATAAATTAACAACATAGATTCAATTTAAAAATAGCAAGTAAGCATTTAAATAATACCTTTTTTACAAGTTACAACCAATTCTTGATTGAAAATAATAACTTTAAAAATATAATCACATATCTGATTGATATCAAAGATAATAATTTATACAAAATTACATCACAAAATCTCATAAGAGACGGTCTATACGATAGACGTTTTAAGTTTTGGGTCTGGCCCAATTTATAAATTAAAAAAGAAAACTAATTGGTGGTTTTGTAAGTTAAAAGGAGATATGGGCTGGACTCTTGAGAGACGTCTATACTATAGACGGTCTCTCAAGAGAGTTCCTATTCTAAAAATGAGCCAAATAAAAGCTCAAACTGAGGCCTAGCTAGAGATGGGCAAGGGTCTACGACCCTATTCGGACCCTGTTGGACCTTATCCTTTTTTAAGGGTAAGGGTCTATGTTTTTTAGACCCTAAGGGTCTGGGTTTGAATCCGGATCTAAAAAATATTATGAAGGTCTGGTCCGGGTAGATCAGACTAGACCCTTGGACCCTTTTTATTTTGTTAATGTTATTAGATAATAATATGATTAGGGGGAAAATCCCGGCTAGTTTTGGTAATCTTAAGAGCTTATTATTACTTGATTTGTCGAATAATCTGATTGTTGGTCCGATTGATGAGAGTATAATGGGTAATAATAATCAGTTTATTGAGACTTTGATCTTGTCGAATAACCCATTGGGAGGGTCTATAACCAAATCGATTGGGAATTTGCGTGAACTTGAAAGGATTGAAATGGAGAACGATGGGCTTTCTTGTTGGAGTGCTCATGTGTTATCCAGTTTTCCCACATCGGAGAAAGAGAAGAATATGCATTACTTTATAAACTCAAGGAATAACTCCTACTATCACCAATTGGTTTTAGTAATGAACCTTCTTTGGGTTTATGAGTGGACCACTTCTCCTCCTCCTTGTTTAGGTTGCTCATGTCTATTTTCTAAATTCTATCATGGTACCAGAGCCCGATTTGTTGTTGGGCCCTTATACTTGACATTTATTCTTACCACTGGTTAAGGGACCTTTAATTGGATGTTCTTCCCAATAGGTTTGTAACTCTTCTGGTGGGCTAAAATTCTAAAGATCCTCATATGTGAGGGGGAGTGTTGAAGTGCCCATGTGTTACCCACATGTGAGTTGTCCCACATTGGAGAAAGAGAAGAATATGCATCACCTTATAAACTCAAAGAGTAACTCCAACTATCACCAATTGGTTTTAGTAGTAAACTTTCTTTGGGTTTATGAGTGGATCACTTCTTCTCCTCCTTGTTTGGGCTGTCCAGTCCCATTTTTAGTGAACCTTCTTTGGGTTTATGAGTGGACCACTTTTTCTCCTTCTTATTTGGATTGCCCAAGCCTATTTTCTAAATTCTATCATTTTTGGGGTATTCCCGAAGAAATTGGGAATGCAAATATATTGACCACAATTATGTTATCAAGGAATAGTTTAATTAGTGAAATTCCTGTTTTACGGAATAATTTATTTGGTAAGATTCCTCAGCATAAGATGGAGATTCTTGGTTGTTCGTATTCTGGAAATACTTTGTGGTGATCCCCTCCCTCAAAATTGAACACTACTTTGCTTGTCAATTAACAACTTATTAGGGTATGGTTCAAGACCCTAAGGGTCAGGATCTAGACCCTTAGGTTCTAGGTCAAGGTCTAATTTATC
Organism: Amaranthus palmeri; assembly: GCA_019776075.1. NCBI lineage: Eukaryota > Viridiplantae > Streptophyta > Magnoliopsida > Caryophyllales > Amaranthaceae > Amaranthus > Amaranthus palmeri. The sequence continues at coordinate 489,673 of JAAKBH010000342.1, read as the reverse complement.
AGAGTTCGAGTCTGAACCCTACCCTAAATTTAGGGTCCAGACCCTACCCATACCCTTAAATATCCATCCCTAGGCCCAACCCATTAAATAACAATCAAAAAATAATATGAATACAACAACTAGATTAGATCGACTAACTATTTTGACAAGTTTGCTTACGTAGGTTATTTTCTTCTTTCATTTACTAATTTTGCCTCCATTGCCAACCCATTTTGTGTTTAATTATGATAGAGGTGTTCAACAGCAGTACGGGTCGATCCGGGTCAAGGCTTGGATCACATTTTAACGGTCATTAGCAGGTCGGGTTAATAACAAGACTTTGTATAAAGGATTGGTCTGATAGCTATAGAAATTGATTGTAAAATAATATTTTACCACTTTTTTTTATATATATTTTTATATAAAATTGTTATATTTTATAGTTGAATTGACCTAACGGACATAAAGTATAATAAAAAATTATTTTATTTAAAAAATAGGTCAAAGTGGGTCGTATTTAAATGGACTTGACACACCCCGACCCGTTTAATATTTGACATGACCCATCCCGACCTACCCTGACCCATTTAATATTTGACATGATCCCCATCTCGACCTACCCTGACCTGGTCAATTGAACACCTCTAATCATGATCCTATTTGTGGATCAAATTGTAAGGCTTTGATTAAGGTCTTTGTTAGGTGGAGTATATACGTGTAATATTATGAAGATAATTATATCATGATAATTTTTATAACAATATTTTTTAGTTTTCTTCAATATCTTTTTGGTTGGTCTCTTTGTATAGTAATCATTATTTACAAATTTATGGTCCAACCAGTCTCTTGAAAGACCGTATCTCTGAGAGATATTTTTCAGGTCTTACCCATTAAACTTCTACTTATTTCTATATCCTTAATGTTTACTTAAATCATCCTTAATGGGTGCTTATATCAACCATAATACCTACTTACACCATTTTTTAATGCCTAGTTATCGTATTATTGATGATATACTTATCGTATTCTTAATGTCTACTTGTATTATCTTTAATACCTACTTACGCTATACTTAAATGTATACTTTTAATATTTTTAATGTCTACTTACATTATCCTTAGCTTACCGTATCATTATTGTCTGCTTACAATATATTAAATGTCAACTTACAATAACATTAATGTTCATCGAGTAACTTTCTCACAAGAATTTGTGTTTATGGTCACTTGCTCATTTAAATTTACAAATTCAATATTTTGTTCTAATAGGTGCTCTCACATGAGAGACCGTCTTTTGTAAATACGAATCTCAAAAGTCCAGCCCAAGTGTATATTTAGAGTTGATTCCATATATATATAGAATTGAATCGGACTTTTGAGAGTCGTCTTTATAAAAAAACGGTTTCACATAAGAATTTGTGTTGTTCTAATGACGAAGGTATGTATAACAGAATGACGCACAAAATTTAGTTTATGATGGGCCTGGTCATCTTTATCAAGAATTGAAAATTGCTCGGCCCAACTTCAAGAATTCTTTTCTTTATTTTCAGGCACTTTCCTAAAATACAACCCGTTTTGTATGAGGCTGTCTTACGGTGAGACAATTGTAATTCCTCAAACAAGAAATTCATAAGGTAAAAGGTTCTATTATTAGACTTTTTAACACAAATATGAGATATGTCTCACGGTAAGAACATCTCATACAAGAATTTGTACCTTAGATAAAGTCTCTCTATTATTGGACTCTTTATGTGGGTTTTAGTGATAAAGTTAAAAAACTCACAATAGCGCAGGCGGAGAAAGCCTACAGATATAGTGCATCACTTCTCTTCAAGTTCGGGCCTGAAAGCCAATTACTCTAAATCTGGTATCTACTCGCAGGGATCAGTGATAACTTCAGGAAGCATACAGTTAGCACCCTAGACTTTACTTTTGAGAGCCTACCGGTACCTATACGCGCCTCTCACCTCAAAACGATATATAGCTGCAGATTGTGAATTATGATAATAATAAGTTGAAGGTATATTTAGGTCTAACACAAAAATTTAAATTCATCTCATCTAATTAGAATTAGAATACCAAATTTAACAACATAATTAAACAATAGACATAATTTTAGTTAATCATGTATTTAAGTAGTTAAATAAACTTTAGTTTCCATAGATAACATAATGTAATTGTTTCATATGTGATCTGCTTGACGGTGATTAAAATATAAATTTATGTATTTTGGTATAACAAATTAGTGAATTTATTGCTCTTTTTGGTTAGATTCGTTAAATCTGATATAATTCGTTAAGGTTGCGTTTGGGAACAAGTATTTCATTTGAAATTGTAGATTTCAATTATGAATTCATTAAAGAAGCGTTTGGGAACAATATCTTAAATATCCGATATAATCTTTTACTTGCTAAACACTAAATTTGAGTCAAATCCACATTTTCAAATGAAATCAACATTTCCAAACATAGCATAAAACACATTGCAAGTTCGTTAAGTTAATTCGTAATAATTCTATATCAAGTTTGTTAATGGTATGTTTGGCAACTTAGAATTCATTTTTAAATGTTGAATTAAACCAATTACTATGTTTGACAAATCTTAAATTTTAAATGTGGAACTGGGTCAATTACGTAGACTTGCTATAATAATGTAAAATTTGGTCAAGTAACAAAATTTGCAAAATCTAAGCATATATACAGATGTCATTTACAATTCTTGAATGTGAATATCAAAATTAAATTCTTTCTTTTCAGTTAAATTCTATGTTGCCAAACACTACCTAAGTTAATTCGTTATAATTTGTATACACAATATATTTCAAGTTTATTAAGTTCGTTATAGTTAGCTTTCAAAAGTTGTCGTTAATGGAAATAATTTTTTTTTAATTAGCTTGAATAAAAAAAAATAAATTCCAAAAACAACTTGTGAAAAATAATTTAATTTTCAGCTTCATCCTTATATTAATCACAAACCAACAACCTAAATGAAATCCAAAATTTTGTAGAAACATTTACTAAAAAAGAAAAAGTAAAAATCACGATTATCACACAACTAACAACATTGTAGGGCTGATGTAATAAATGAAATGTAATAAATTGAACTTATTATAATAAGTTCAAAGACCAAATTAAATAGACATAGATTTATGAATCATGTGTATAATTTGTTCAATTAATTTAATTTAGTTTGCGTTAATTCAATATAATTTTTCGACATGATCTTCTTGTCGGTGATTAAAATGTATTTTAGGACGACGACTTAGCGAAATAGTTATTTCCTAGGTTGTTGAATTCGCTATGGTTCCTTAAAACATATTGCAAGTTCGTTAAGTTCATTAAAACAAATTGCAAGTTCGTTAAGTTCGTTATATTTACTTAACATAAGTTTTGAATGAACCTTCACGATGTTAATTTTATTAACATCATTTTTTCATAATTTTTAATCAAACACAATTTGAGATAATTATACTCCTTTCATAATTTTTAATTTTATTATACTCCTTTTTAGTTTTTTTTATTTCTTTCTTATTTTTTAGTTTGTTTATTTTTTTAGTTTCTCTTTTTCCTCTAATGCACGGCTCTTTTTCTTTTGGGGTAAAAATAGACTATTTTCCTCTAGTCCATCTTAAAGGGAATATGTGTATGGAATGTTTGTCACCTTACCTCACTCAGACTCTGCCTCTGAGCGGGATATTGGGTATAATGATGATGATGATAATGTTGATGGTGAATTTGGGATAATTATGACTCAATACATATATTGACAAACGTGCAAAAATCAAATAGGACAATAACAAAAAGTAAATTTTCAGCAATAATAATATAATATCTTTCGAATAGCCGTATAAAACTTGTGAAATTTACACTTATTTCAGTTTCATTTTTATTAATTACGAACCAACAACCTAAATGAAACACTCAAACAATAGAAACGTTTCGCACAAACATTTATTGTTAGAGAAAAAGTAAAAATGACGACTAATTAAGAACATTATTATTTGATTATTATTTTTGATCCTATAAAAGGAAAGGAAAAGTATATCTTAATAAGTTGAAGATAAAGGGCTTAAAAAACCTAATTTTATTGTTTAACCCAAATTGTTATGAGAGACGGTCTTAATTTTAATAGACCTCTTTAATTAACTTGTTCAGCCTATTATTATTTTTTAGTTTAACTAAGCTTTAATAGGCTGGACATGAGCGACGTCTTTCAAAGAGACGGTCACTGATTATTTAATACTAAATTTAGTCAACAAAATTTTACATATATATATATATATATATATATATATATATATATATATATATATATATATATATATATATATATATATATTATATATATATATATATATATATATATATATATATATATATATATATATATATATATATATATATATATATATAAAGGATAAGAATGATATTTGATATTACCTTTATATACAAAAATGATAATATATATGTTACTCCTATAAATTAAGAACATTTTTATGATATGTTATCTTTTTCTGTGTATGTAGTCACTTTTACAATTAATTATTTTTGATTCGATCGTGACTTTATAAGGGTATATTTCTACACAAATTCTTGTTAGGTTGACCCATTAAGAAAAAAATAGAATAAATGTAGGTACAGCCGGTCTTGGCCGACACCGTCTCAAGGTGAGACGGCACAGCCCAAGCCGCACCTATAGGGGAGAGTAAACTACAACATGATCAGTTTCTATCTTAACACATTCATTTTCATAGTTAAAGTGTTCAGTTTCTAATATGATCAGTTATGCTTCTAGTATGTTTTAGACTAAATGACAATTGTCCATTTATATCAATCAGTTTTAAGACTAAATGGATCAATTGTCCAATAAAGTGTATCAGCTTCATTGATAATAGCCTCAATTTAGTCAGTTTATTTTCATATTAAGATACTCAATTTATATATTAAAGTACTCAGTTGTCATCTTAAAATAGTCAGTTTATATATCAACGTGCTCATTTCGCCTCTTAAAGTATACACTTCACTTACTAAATTGCTATTTTAAAATACTCAATTGTGCTCTTAACATACTCAATTGTCCTCTTAAAAAAAATTGATATACAATTTGTATATGATTTCACAAATAATGGTATTGAATCAAATTATATGTTTGATTTTCTACCCCATCTTCAATTCATTAGTACTCTTCAGTTATCTTGTTAACTTCATCAATTGTTGCCTTATATAGTGTTTCTACTACCTTCCTTGCTTCTTCATTGTCTCCATGTAAGTGTGGAACGTCATGCATGTTGTCATCACTATATCCATCAAACCAGACGTTGTTAAGAATCAAATTGAGGCTATTATCAATGAAACTGATACACTTTATTGGACAATTGATCCATTTAGTCTTAAAACTGATTGATATAAATGGACAATTGTCATTTAGTCTTAAAACTGAACACTTTAACCATGAAAATGAATGTGTTAAGATAGAAACTGATCATATTGCAGTTTACTCTCCCCTATAGCGCGCGGCTTGGGCTGGGCCGTCTCACCTTGAGGCCGTCTCGGCCAAGTTTTGGTGATGTAGGTAATAAGCTTTAATGAGTTGGGCCTGAGGCCCTCAGATACGTCTCTCAAAAAGACGGTCTCTCAAAAAAAACATCATTCTTATTATATTCGTCCATTTTATTTTTGTAATTAACTTAAATAAAAAAAATAAACTCCAAAAACACTTGTTAAAAGTTATTCAAATTTCAGTTTCATCCTTATTAATCACATGCCAACAACGTAAAGGAAACCCCCCAAAGCCCAAACACTACCAACAATTAGCAAAACATTTATTGAAAAAGAAAAACAAAAAATGATGATGACGTCACAACTAGCTAATAACATTATAGGGCTGATGTAATAAAAGAAAAGGCAAAATCATGAAGATTGATGACAATTAATAATAAAACTAACATTTTAACTCAAATTCTTCGGTTATAGTTTGAAAATGAGTCACAACATTTTCATGATTGCCTGGGCCGTCTCTTAAATTTTAGGGTCTCTGTGCTAAATTTGTTTTTATATAGATCCTTTGAAAAAAACTAAATATTAATATATGATAGAATATTTTCATTGATTACACTAATAATAATATTTGACACTTTTTTATTAAGTTACTAGCGTGGAAACCCGTGCAACGCACGGTTTTTTTAGCATCGATATATAAATACGTATGATATTAAAAATGTCAAGGATATTATGCAGTATAAAAACTCAATTTTGACAGTTATATGTATAAATAAACTCTGTAGTTTTATAAATTGTCACAAATATATTATGCAGTATATTAAATTTTCAAATTTACTCAAAATATAAGGATGATTGTTAACCACAGTTACTATTTGAGTAAATGTCAATTTGAGAAAAAATAAATATCCAAAGCCTATCATTATCCGATAAGTGGCAGTGTTGATAGAGGAGATGGCACGTGTAATTAATTTCAGTCCTTTTAATATGTTTTATGATTCTCCGAGTAAAATAGTATACGTATAAGTTATTAAAACAATAAAATCAAATAAGTATAAAAATGGATTTTTAGGGCCCTCTGATCATTGGCTCAATGCGGTAGACCGCTTTGCACTAATCGACAACCATGCCTCCTAATTGTTTTAGGAGTTTGCTCAGCGTAAAGTAATTGTGTGAGTAATTGTTTGTGGTCTAAATAGTTATAGCTATGGCAAACTCTAACGGTACATTTTTGTAGAAATTTGGATATCTAATTAGTTTTGTAAACTAAAATTGACAAAAATGTTGAGAAAAAAATTTTAAACCGTTGCTTTTGATTTTAGAACACTATAAGTCATAAACTTTTATAAAGAACTAGTATAAAACCCGTGTAATGTACGAAGTTATAAGTATAAGATTATACGTGCAATTTTTGAGATTTATTTCATTGATATATTTCAAAATTTACTCTCCTAATAAACAGATTTTAAAAGGCAATGTTAAAGTTTATATTGACTGCAATAAATGTAGTTTGCAAAAAATACTATTTAAATAATTTAGAAATTTTATTTCCAATCAAAGATTTGAAATAAGTTCATACAATAGTAGTGATTCATTCTAAAAAAATTTGTTTAATTTAGAATTAAAATCCTTTAATCATTAATTATGTCATTTATCAAGTCAAAAATTATGTTTTGATATTTATTACCCCCTACGTTTCCTTTTGTTCTTCCCATTTGGAATATGGGAAAAAATCAAGATAAAATATAATTGCACAATGGATACTATGAGAGTTGAGTAAAATAATATAAAAAAGGAAAAATTACTTTTAAAAATCCGACCTTTGGGTCGTTCTCTTCTAAAAATCCGACCTTTTGATTATTTTCAAAAAATCCCACCTTTGCACCCCATCTTCACTTAAAGTACACAGCCCATTGTTTAACCTGAAGAACCGGTTAAAATGACTTTTATAAAAAAAGGTCGGATTTTTAGATGAGAACAACCCAAAGGTCTGATTTTTAGAAGAGAACAACCCAAAGGTCGGATTTTTAAAAGTAAATTTTCCTTTTTTATAAAATTCATTTTAACCGGTTCTTCAGGTAGACAATGGGCTGTATACTTTAAGTGAAGATGGGGTGCAAAGGTGGGACTTTTAGAAAATAATCAAAAAGTCGGATTTTTAGAAGAGAACAACCCAAAGGTCGGATTTTTAAAAGTAAATTTTCCTATAAAAAATAAAGATTCTAAGATTAATTTGAAAGTGTATTAATGTCATTAAATTTCATTGGGTGCATGTAAAGTAAATACATTGGAAATTAAAATGTAAATTAATTTCCATAAATTAGAGTGCAAGTGTAATAATTTTCTTCTATTTTGTTGGTTTACCAAAATAGAAAAATTTTAAATGGGAAGAACTTTTAAAATTTTCCACAAGAGGAAAGTGAGAAGAACATATGAAAACGGAGGGAGTACATGAATAAAATACACTCTAATAAAAGATTTTCAATGTTATTGTTTGTAATAGCTTTTTAGATAAACTAAAAATTTTAAATGTAATTTTAATTAAGAATCCACATTAGAATTTGACATTCAATAAATTTTGATCTATTTCGCAAATGGCTATGAGATAGTCATTTGTCATTTTACAACAAAATTATTAAATTGTATGATTATATATATATATATATATATATATAATATATATTATATATATATATATATATATAATATATTATATATATATATATATATTTATATATATATCAGTAGTTTTAATTAATTACTTCGACTGATATATATCTATATATATCTATATTATATATATATATATCTAGTATCTATATATATATATATATATATATATATATATCTATATATATATATATATATATATATATATATATATATATATATATATATATATATATATATATATATATATATATATATATATATATATATATATATATATATATATATATATATATATATATATCAGTCGAAGCTAATTAATTAAACTACTACTTTATCGAACAATGATTTCTTTTAAAAAGTAGCTAGCACCGTTTAGCTACCACTAATAAGTAACTACATAAACTGCTATGCTGAAACACCTCAAAGACGTTAATTACACAATGATATCTTTTAATATTTAAGTTTAATATTGCAAAATTTTAAATGAAAAGTTGTTTTAGATCCAATATAATAGGAAAAACTAAGTTAAGTTTTTAATTAAACAAATTACATGTTATTTTTTTAGCAATTTTAAATAGCAATGAGAATTTAAAATATAAATCTATGACCCATTGGATCAAACTCAACAAACGTGAAACCAACCCAACCTGCCGATTGATCTGACAGGTCTAAATGTAGCTAAATTATTTCTATAAAGATGTAATTTATTGCAAAAAAAAGTAGCTTTTATAGTATGTTACAAGATAAAAATAGTTTCATGCAATTTTTGTTTGTCATTTATAAAATAATTAATTTTTATGAAATGGAAATTATTGAATTTAATTATGATAATAAGTTGAAGGTATAAGTCTAATAAAAACATGAAATACAATAATTAAATTAACAAATCTAACCAACATAATTAAATAGAGATAATTTTATATTAATCACGTGTTTAATTTGTTAAATTTATTAGTTTCCATTAAAAAAATAATATCATTGATTCAGACATGATCTTTTTGTCGGTGATTAATTTATATATGTTTTAATATATCTAACTTAACGAATTTATTTTTGTTGTTAACTAGATTCGTTATATTAATTCGTTATAGCTGGTTAAGACATATTGCAAGTTCGTTAAATAATTATATTTGCTTAAAATAAAGTCTTACACACCAATGAATTTATTTGTACATAATTAGCTTATGTATATAAAAAAACAAATTACAAAACAACTTATGAAAAATTACACATTTTCAACAAAATAATTAATTCTCATTAAGCACAGACCAACAACCAAAATTTATATCATAATTAAATGAGATATCACATACATTAAAAATGAACACAAATTTGTGTGAGAGACGATCTCTTTGAGAGACCATCTCTTTTGGGTTGAATCATTTTATTTTTTAAAATATTGTAAGTAGACATTAAAAATGATGTAAGTAGACATTCAAGATATTGAAAGAAGGCATTAAGGATACGGTAAAGAGGCATTAAAAACAATACAAGTAGTTACTAAAAATACAGTGTGTACACATTAATATTTAATGGCCTGAGATATTGAGATACGTCTTTTAAAAAAACGATCTCTCAAGAGACTAGTTGGAAAATAAACCCTCAAATTCACCAACATGTAGAAACATTTATTGAAAAAGAAAAATTTGAAAATGACGATGACAATATAATGACACAATAAACATTATAGGGTTGATGTAATAAAAGAAAAGGCAAAATCATGAAGATTTACAACATTTAATATAATTAATAATAAATCAAACAAAACCTATTTGATTCAACCAATCAAAGCCTTGATTGCAACATAAAATCTTCATCACTAATGGTTTGAAAATGAGTCACAACATTTTCATGATTGTCTCCTGTTTTAATTAGTTGTTAACGGTCTAAATAGTTGTAGTTATAGAAAGTTGTAATTATTGATGCACAAGTTAATTAGTTGTTAGAATTTTGATGTTAAATTAGTTGTGTAAATTAAAAAAAATCTATGACCTGTTGAATCAAACCCGACAAACCAGAAACCTATCGAACATGATAGATTTATTCCTTCAAAAATGTAAATATTATGCCAAAAAAATATTTTTTACAATTATAAATAGTTTCATGCAATTTTTCTTTGTCATTTATAAAATAAATTTTACATGAATTGTGTAATTATTGAATATTATATGATAATTATAGTTGAAAGTATAAGTCTAATAGAAACATAAACTTCATCTTACTATTAAAATGCAAATTTCAGTAACTTGGTTAATTATAAAAAAGTTTTATATTAATCACGTGTTTAATTTGTTAAATTAAAATCAATCACGTGTTTAAAATTTACAAAGAGTTTTATATTTATCACGTGTTTAATTTTTTAAAGAAGTGTTTGATATTTATCACGTGTTTAATTTGTTTAATTTATTAGTTTCCATTAAAAGAATATATATAATTGATTCCAGTATGATCTTCTTGTCGGTGATTAAAATTTATGTATATATTTTAGTATATATATCTAACTAAACGAATTTATTATTGTTGTTGTTAGCTAGATTCATTTTACAAATTCGTTATAGTTCGTTAAGACATATTGCAAGTTCGTTAAAATCGTTATAGTTAATTGTTATATGATCGTTAAAACATATTCCAAGTTCATTAAATCATGATTACAGTTTCTTAAAAACTTTTACCCCATCAATAATTCTTTTTTGTAGTTGCTTAAATTAAAAAAACAATTCCAAAAGAGTAATGAAATCATTACACAAACAAAAACCAAATTCTATTTCATAAGATGGGATATCACATACATCGAAAATAAAACTCTTAAATTCACTACCATGCAGAAATATTTATTGAAAACGAAAAAATTAAAAATGACAATGACGATGACTATGACACTAACACTGACACTGATACTGACATGACTAAGAACATTATAGGGATGATGTAATAAAATGAAAGGCAAAACAAAAAACACTAACATTTAATAATAAGAGCAACAAAAGCTATTTGATCACACCAATCAAAGCACTAGTTTTAACTCAAGTTCCTCATCAGTAAGAGTTTGAAAATGAGTGACAACATTTTCAAGTTTTCCTCCAGTTGCTTCTAGAAGGCGGCTAGCATTCCCTCCACAAAGATCCAAACCCATTTTGTATTCCTTGAACCATATGTACCTACGGGTGGGTCCAGCGGGAAAGGATGGTGGATAAGGTTGTGTTTGACCTGATGCGTTATTACCTTTTTCAAATCCCGGTAGCCCTAGGCTTAGATCTAGCGAAACCCTAGGGCTAGGTAGTGGAGGTTTTTTGTATCGTCTTTTTGCAGATGGTTCGCCTTCCTCCCCCTCCTTAAAATTAGGGTTCTCAATTTGTTGAGTCCCTAAAGAGTTCTCACCATAACCCTTAGATTTAGGGATCTCAACATCTTGAGTCACCAAAGGTCTCTTACCTTTACCCTTAGATTTAGGGATCTCAACACCTTGATTCTCCAAAGGCTTCTTACCTTTATCTTTAGGGATCTCAACTTGTTGACCCCCCAAAGGGTTCTTATCATGTCCCTTAGATTTAAGGGTCTCAGCATCTTGAATCACCAAAGCCTTCTTTCCTCTACCTCTACCCTTAGGAAAAGAGTTAGTCTCAACAACTCGAACACCCAAAGCCCTCTTACCCTTAGATTTAGGGGTCTCAACATCTTGAATCACCAAAGCCTTCCTACCCCTACCCCTACCCTTACCCCTACCCCTACCCCTACCCCTACCCCTACCCTTAGAATAAGGGTTAGTCTCCACATCTTGAGTCCCCAAAGCCCTCTTACCCTCAGATTTAGGGGTCTCACCATCTTGAATAACCAAAGCCTTCTTTCCCCTACCCCTACCCTTACCCTTAGAAAAAGGATTAGTCTCAACATCTTGAGTCCCCAAAGCCCTCTTACCCTTAGATTTAGGGGTCTCAGCATCTTGAATAACCAAAGCCTTCTTTCCCCTACCCCTACCCCTACCCCTACCTCTACCCCTACCCTTAGAAGAAGGGTTAGTCTCAACATCTTGAGTCCCCAAAGCTCTCTTACCCTCAAATTTAGTGGTCTCAGCATCTTGAATAACCAAAGCCTTCTTTCCCCTACCCCTACCCCTACCCCTACCCTTAGAATAAGGGTTAGTCTCAACATCTTGAGTCCCCAAAGCCCTCTTACCCTCAAATTTAGGGGTCTCAACATCTTGAATCACCAAAGCCTTCTTTCCTCTACCCCTACCCATAGAACAAGGATTAGTCTCAACATTTTCAGTCCCCAAAGCCCTCTTACCCTCAAATTTAGGGGTCTCAACATCTTGAATCACCACAGCCATCTTACCTCTACCCCTACCCATAGAACAAGGATTAGTCTCAACATCTTGAGCCCCCAAAACCCTCTCACCCTTAGATTTAGGGGTCTCAACATCTCGAATCACCAAAGCCGTCTTACCTCTCCCCCCACCCATAAAACACGGATTAGTCTCAACATCTTGATTCCCCAAAACCCTCTCACCCTTAGGAGTCTCAACTTCTTGATTCACCAAAGCATTCTCACCTCTACCCTTAGAATCAAGATGATTCACCCCAACATCTTGAGTCTCTAAACCCTTGTTACCCTTAGAATTAAGGGTATCAACTTGATCTTGAATAACCAAAGGGATAAGACTTACTCCTCCTTCGTTAGCATAAAGGCACTTCCCAACATGACAAGAAATAGGCCTCTTAGTGGGGCCATCTACAAAATAATAACACCCCCAAAAACCACGTAAAATGGATCTTCCAACATCCCTAGAAAATTTAGGACACCTTATAGGATGTTTCACTACACCATTTTCATCATGATCCTCACTTGTGGGACCCTCAACTTCTTCCCCTAATTCCTCCACAACATTAGAACCTTGAGAACTATGCACTGAAATTTCTAAATCATAAGGAGGAATAGGATAACTTCGGAGATTGATTTTTCGAATCACCATTGAAAAAGAAAATAAAGAATGACTGACTGAAAGAGAAAACAGAAAATATTATTTAATAATTTACTCTCATGAAAAATGAAAACTTGTGAGTTTGTGTGTGAAATGAGAGGGTTTGGGGGGTGGTATTTGAAGAGGATGATTAAGGCTATAGATTTTTTTTCAGCGAGATATATTGGGTATAATGATGATAAAATTAAGACAGGAGGTATAAATAATCACTAGGGTGATGAATTATTTGGGATTATTATATTATTAAAAATGAAATTATTTAATTTGGTAATTTATGGAATGTGAGGAATTAATGATACTACAAAGATGTAATCGGATATGATTATATTGCAGCGGGAATCATATTTTGTTTTACGTTTCAAAGTAACAAACTTAGATGGTTTCATTTTATTTTAATAATTTAATAAAGATAATTAATTTAGGAGTAAAAGAGATATCACAAAGGGTGTACTCTATCATTAGTGCATGCATGAAATGGAAGAAAATTATGTTCGATATCTTTATTTTTAGAAGTAGTTTATTTCTTTCCATAATTAACGATATCACATGATTTTTGGATCATTAATAATTATATTAATTAAATTAAATAAATACTATTTCCAATTCACCACTAAGTTCTCATTTGTTTTTTGACACTATTCATATCTTAATCTTAATTTGTATTTTATTATTAATCTATAAGTTAAAACATAGTCAAGTGGGATCTTGTTTGATTCGTCTCAATGCAAGGATTATTTATTTCAACTTTCCATGATTTTTAATTATGCACAATTAGAGATATTAACGATTGAATAAGGAACATATGAGTACTAACGAAAATCCAAACGCTTCGATTGATGTGTGGACATACCTTAAGTGATATAATTTTGAAATGAAGATTTAGCGTTGCGGATATTAAGAAAAAGATAAAAGAGAATTGTTTAAGATGCATGGTTAAGCAAGTGCAATGTCGAGGCATTAGAAAATCGAACTTAAGGAAAATATAGAAAGTTGGAACTCAAAAAAATAAAAGAGGGCGAGAAAGACCGAAAGACCTAAAGAGCAAAAGTAAAAAGAAATATTCCTTTTATTCACCTTAGGTATCCCATTTAGTTAATATGGTACACAATTCATCTATCACTCATAAATTATATTTTATTATTATAAAACACAGTCATACGGGATCTTATCTGATACGTTTTAATGTAAAGCTTATTAATTACAACTTTTGATAATTTTTAATTATATATATTAAAGATGGAACAAGTGCATTGGATAGTGTATAAAAAGTAATTAAGACACTTAAGATTAATAAGAGGGAATATGAAGGTTTTAGGCTTAGAGGTTGCAGATGACAAAAAATCCAAATGACAACTAAAAAATGATACTTCCTCTGTATCTTTTCAAATATCTCATTTACTTTTAGGTTACTATTCATCAATCACTCTGATTTAAATTTATATTTTATTCTTAATTCATGTATTAAAACATAGTCAAATGATATCTTTTTTTGTTCATCTCAACATAAGATTTATTAATATCTAGTTTTAATAATTTTTAATTATACTACGTAATTATCACTATTAAGTATTGAATTAGTGCATTGACAAACATGAAAAAATGGAACAACTGAAATGAAACTATGTGTGAATATATATATATATATATATATATATATATATATATATATATATATATATATATATATATATATATATATATATATATATATATATATATATATATATATCTATATATATATATATATATATATATATATATATATATATATATATATATATATATATATATATATATATATAATTGTGCAAATTAGATATCAAATCAGACTGGATATTATATACAAAATTTTAATTTAATATAAAAAAAACACAATTCAAACCCAATCCAAAAAATAACAATTTCAAAAAATTTGGATATTCAAATTCCTAGATTGGGTATTGGAATATCCAAATCCAAACAATATACTATTCAAGTTTGATACTACCTCGTATTCAGCCTAATTGTCCTATTTAATTTTTTATACTTACCGAGACCGCATTTTAAACCTTAATATCTCAAATTATTCTTAATTAAATATTATAAAAATTTGATATTAATAATCCTTATATTGAAACGAATCAAACAAGATCCCACATGACTATGTTTTGACTTATAGATTAAGAGTAAAATACGAATTAAGATTAACTTGTAAATAGTTTCAAAAAAAGGGACATTTGGGCTGAATAGAAGGGAGTATTTTTTATTTTTTAAAATTGAGGACTTATAATTTGTAACAATATGTTTTAGTTTCACTTTCGCCTTAAAAACGTTGAACTACTTGTCTAGCACTAACATTGATAAATAAAAAAAACAAAATAAAAGAAGCACAAAACTTACGTATTTTCTAATTAATATCTATTTTTTCCTTCTTTATTCTTATTATTTAAATAAAATTAACGTTAATAATTCAATATTTCACTAATTTGATTTCGAATTGGTATATTTTCAAAATGCAGATATCTTGATTTGGATTAGGTTTAGACATACTAAAAATTAAAAAGGCCGAAATTCTGTTGTTTGTACTTCTTTTAAAACCTTTTGGTTTTTACAATCTTATAGTAGTTAACGTCTGTGGATGAAAGATAGATGAAAATTCATACCCATTAGAAGAGTGCGATCAAAGAGTCCCGGCATAATGCTACAAATAGTTGGGATTTAATTAGATCAATATTTTCTAGACTTCCTCTATGTGATAAAGTCTATCTTATGAATCATGGTCTAACATGTAAAGTCTATTTGATCTAAAGCACTAAAATAGATTGTAGATTTTGAAAGAAATGACTCCCTCCTTTACTTGTAGCTTATTCCACTCAGAGCCGTCTTGGAAAATTTGGGGGCCCTGTGCTAAATTTTGTGTGCGTCTTATTTATAGTAAATATAATATATATTTTATCAATAAATTTAACATATTTCTTTTTTTGATTAACTTTTTCATATACGGGAGAAAGAGGGGCCTTGTGCGGTCGATCACCTCGCACACCCTCAAAGACCCCTCTGATTCCACTAGACAAAAAAATCTCATATAAACTAAAATAATTAAAAAGACAAATTCAAAGAGACAGAGTAGCGTAAATTACTTCTACTTTATTGCTATTTTGTAATTTTGAAGATGATTTCTAAAAGAAAATCCATTAAACAACAATTTTTTTTAATTTACATTTAACCACAAAACGTCCAACGTGCAAATTTGTATAAAAAGAAGCAAAAATTCATTAAATAATATTTAATTAAAATTTATGGATTACATCTCTTGTAATTTTTTTTTTTTGAAGATATCTCTTGTAACTTTATTAACTTCTCCTCTAAATTTAAGATTCGGGATAAGGAGATTCTCATACGAGCAAAAGAAAGGGAAATCAAATCCTTCTTATATGTAATTCTTATTAAATTCGAAAATTATTTAACATTAGATCACATAAACTTTTTTATTGCCATTGAGAATCATGGGTAAATTACATGAATGGTTAAGTATTTTTCCGTTCACTCTATTATAGGGGTACGGACGTACGACTTGATTTTTACCATAACGATAGAATTCATTTTTTCTCTCTATCACAGATTCTTAAGCGGAATCCTAAATAAACTTTTTTACAGCATTAAACTAATTTTTGTTTTTAACCTTCCCAAACAAAGTGCATATAACTCGCTCCATCTGCAGAGTCAACCCTATAAGGAGACAAGAGGAGCTTATGCCCTAAGCCTAACCAAAAAAATTAGAAAAACGACGCTTTAATATTTAATAACTATGGATCTATAATTATTATTATATATTTAGTAATTAGGTCATATAATTAATGTTTTGCTCCGAACCTCTCAAATTTCAGGCCCGACCCTGCCATGGAGCCCTAGAGCCTCAAACTCAAATCAAGATCATTACATGCACTAATGGGCATCTCTATACCTTCCTTAATTACACATGCAACTTCACAATTCTTTTTAGGGCAAATATTAACATCATTATTTTGAGTTATTCCATTAAATTGATCTCCAAAATTTAATGGAAAAAAAGGATGAGCTTGAGGTTGTTGAGTTGGGAATTGCACAATGGGCGTCAAAATATGAGCAACTTGCAAGCCAGTTGAGAAATGCCAATAACCCTGAGTCGTCGACAAAATCGTCGATGAAGGAGGTTGCGGAATCCATCCTAAAGATGGTAATGCATCAACTCTTTCGCTTATAAGATGTTGTTGCATGGAACTGCATGAAGGATGACGAAGAAGATGACGATGAAGATGACGACGACGATGATTACTATAAGGGCAATTCTTTTTGCCCTTAATATCATTACCATTTACATGGTATTTTAGTTTCATATGGTAGTGTTTTTGTAAATTCTTTTCTTTCTTGTGAGCATTTTGGTGGCCACCTAGGGCTTGGATTGTGCTAAATTTTTTAGGGCATAAATGACATGCAAAAATATAATCAAGTTTGTCATAATCATGGTGAATTATTGGCTTTTTGGGTGTTTTCGAGGAATCAGTTTCCTTTTGTTTAAGGCGCTGAGTTTTCATTGGTTTTGAGTCGGAAACAGAAATAGGATCACGAATAGGAATGGAAATAGTCGAGTTTTTTGTAGATTTGATACGACTAGACGAACAATGACAATTACTTACCATAATGAAAAAAGATTGGAAAAAATTTATATTTTTAGAAAAAGGGATATATTTTTAGCTTAAGGATGGATTAAGTTGTAGGAAAAATTGAGCATTTTTTATAGAAAATAAAGAAGGGGTATAGGTGTGGTTGTGGGTTGACAAAGGTCCAAAATAGAGTGAAGAAAGTAGGGATAGACATGAAGTTATTATTAAAGGACAAATAAAGGAGACTTTCATGAGTTTGTTTAGGTTTTTGGTTCTAGTAAATAGTTAAAGAAAAAGGTGCTTATTTTCCTCACAATTAATACTAGTTGTTAGTGAGAATCCCTAGGTTTAATTAAGTTGAAATTAAATGTAAACATTTACCAATCAATGGAAGAAACACCAAAAATAATTGATGCCCAACCTAGTTATTTGAAGTGATATTATGTTCTAAACAAGGTATTAACCACCCTTGTGTTGTCATCAAAGTTATGTTGGGTAATTAAAATAATACTCCCTCCGAATTATTTTAGATGTCCCATTTGAGTTTTCACGGTTATTAAGGGTGGTGTGGGGTCCATTAAAAAGGGGGTAGTTGGGTATTTTAATTGATTAAATTAATTGTAAAGGTGGTAGTTGGGTATTGGGAATTGGAAAAGTGGGGGTATTTAGGTAAAAAAAAAGATAGACAAAAAAGAAAATGGGACAATTGATATGAATTTGCCAAATAAGAAAATGAGACAACTAAAATAATTCGGAGGGAGTATTTATTTAGTAAATATAACTTTTAAGCAAGAAATATGATATGAAATGAATAAAATTAAGTTTAGTTTGGAAAAACAACAAGTTTGTTATATTTAGCTAAAAATAAGGAAATAAAAACGCAGTTTTTATTATATATCCACATCAAACTGAAAGGCTAAATTACAGATTTAGTGTAGTAATATATTATGTTATAACCGAATCTAATTAGATTTCTTTATTATAGTGTAAAGCTCGTTTTCTACTTTGCACCATTTCATTTCAAGTAATATTAACTGCAAGAAACATTAATAAAAAGTTTAAATAAATGTGTTAAGAAGTTAATTTTTCGAAAAAGAGAAATTAATCTTGATATATAAGTAATTATAAGTAATTTAGTATACATGTACATAAATGAAAATATGAAGATTTCCCCTTTTTCCTCCCAAAAAGATTATATTTTCCTTTCAGCGAAATTACAACTTAAATGTACAATAAGAGTAACAACAAATAAAGAAAAAAAAACAAAAAAGAAAGTGAGTGCATGCAATGATCAGATTTACACATATAATCTTCATAAAATTTTATATGTCAGATTTTTAACCGTATGATCGTAGTAAAATCGGAGAGACATAGGGATTTATTATGAACGGTTGGATAGTTATTTGAAACTCATATTTTATGGTCGCGACTGAATTTTAAAATATTTTCTTTTTTTAAGTTAAATTTTAAAATATTTTCTTTTCTCATAGTAACACATGCTATTAGGTGCTCTTTACCAAAACCATCAATGATCACTTCTACCTTTATATTAATAATTAATAAAATATTAAAAGAAAATATTAAATAGAGCAAAATTTACAATGATAATATCAACAATCATATTTTATGATCGCGACTGAATTTTAAATATTTTTTTTCTCATATTAACAATCCTACTAGAATATATTATATTAATCATGATGCTGTTACACCTCCACCTAGTAACTATATATGGCATGCTTTATAGTCCTACAGTCCGTCATGCTGATAAAAACTTTGATCATAAAAAATTGTTAATTGGTTAATAATTTTTCATTATTACCTGACATTTCATTACTTCCCTCCAATTAATGTCCAAGGGTTGTTAAGGGCATCTTTAGCCCTAATTTAGCCCGTTTTGAAACAAAAATTTCTCTTGAGAGACCGTTTATAACAAAGATGGCTCTCCCAACAGCGTAATCTAATGATTTTAAATTTAAAATTAAAGCTTATGACTAATTAGTTACTTATTTTGCAAAATAAATTGGCCCTTAATTAATTACCCGTCTATGCCATAAACGGTTTATATCTTCAGCCCTGATTTAGCCCATTTTGAAAAGGGCTTAGTAAAAATCGGGGTAAAAATGAGTTGGGCTAAAAATGGACATTGTATGTTAAAAAATGGGTTGAAAATGAGTAAATACACATATTTATAGATGTCATGTTAATATGTTATACCAATGAAAGAAGTTCTCCTTTATTAACATTGATATTAATGATCTCGACTTGAAAAATAAATAATTTTCAAAAAAACAATCACATTTGAATAGAAAATAAAAAAATCACAATGATATGATGCTGCAGCTCCATGTTGTCCGGCAAATGCCTATGGATCGTGTCGAGTTTATTTTACAAGGCCCAACCCGAACTGATCCATTTTAGTTTGAGCCCGGCCTAGTCCATCTTCGCTCGTTGAACACCTCAAGTTAGGATTAAAATTAATAAAATGAATATTAAGTGGTTTAATAATTTAACGAGTTTTCTTATACATTACCTCCGTTTTAAATACTTGTTACTAATAGTGATATGTAATATGGTTAATACTCCCTCCGGTCCAGTTTAGATGTCCCATTTGACTGGGCACGGAGATTAAGATAGTGGTGGGGTATATGTAAAAAGGTGGTAGTTGGGTATTTTAATTGATTAAAATAATTATAAAGGTGATAGTTGGGTATTGGGAATTGAAAAAGTGGGGGTATTTATGTAAATAAGGATATCCAAAAAAGGAAATGGGACAAGTAAAGAGGAATTGCCAAAAAAGAAAATGGGACAAGTAAACTGGACCGGAGGGAGTAATAAATATCATTGTCAGTTACAAGGATAATAGAACGAAGGAAGTACATGGCTTTAGGGCTGAACAAAGCTTCGTCTGGTCTACGGTTTAAATGGTCTGGTTTGATTTTTTTTCAAATTGAATTACTGTTTATGGTTTTGTCTCGGTTTTTTATTTTTCAGAACAAACCGGACCGCAAACTATACTGTGGTTGAAAATCATAATTTTGTATTTAACTACCTAGATTAGGAGTGTTCACTAATCCAAACCCGAATCGGAAGACCGAAATCTCGAATATGCTAAAACCGGTTAGACTGAAAATAATTTCTGATACAAAAAATAAATTAAAAAATGGAAAATTTTAAAATAAATTTAGCAAATTAATTATTATAAAATTAAAATTTTTGAATTAAATAATTATTTTGTGTTGAAAATAAAATTTTTAAAGCCCTTTAAATAAGTAAATACATAATAATCGTAAATATTATTCCTCTTCAAAATCACTTTTATGTAATCTGGTCTCATCCGATGCAACTCGGATTTTCCCCGGTTCAGACCGGACCGAAAATCCGGAATGGTGAATATGTAAGACTCGGAGACCGAACCGGATGCAACCGGTCCGATCCGGGCTCATTTTGCACGCCCCCTAACCTAGATATTTTAAGATGTAGTTATTTTTATATAGCAATATATACTTGAATGATTTTAATGTTATCAACTCATTACAAATTATTATATTTGTTAGTTGTAGATGTGAAATATTTGCATAATACATGTATTAAATTGGATAAAAATATAAAAATGAAAAACCGTAGACCAGATCAGATTGGACCGTTGTAAAACAGTTTAGCCCGGTCCGGTCTGGAAAATTTTCAAACCGAAATTTCTAATTTGGTCTGATTTTAATGTTAAACCAGACCAAATCGAACCGTGTTTACCGCTATATGGCTTTGCCGTCAAACATGGTTTTAATGGAATTTAAATAGTACTTTCTCAATTTCATTTTGTTGTTTACATTGGCTTTTTGTAAAGTTTTAAGTATAATTGGAGTCTGAATATTTATAAATATATTATACAATAAAATATATATATATATATATATATATATATATATATATATATATATATATATATATATATATATATATATATATATATATATATATATATATATATATATATATATATATATATATATATATATATATATATATATATATATATATATATATATATATATATATATATATCGAAAATAATCTAATATGATAATACATAAATATATTTTAACTTTTGTATTTTCATAAAAATTATATTTAAATTTATCTTTACTGTTATAAAATATTTTAAATGTAACCTTAAAAAAAAATTGGAGAAAGTAGAACATTACTAATTTTCGGTTATTATACAACTTTAAAGATGTATCAATTTTGACTTGTAAATAAATATACAACTTCATGATTATTATAGAATCCACACTGATTTTGTTTTTCCATTATCTATCATATATGATTCTTTTTTTTTTTGTTATTAACTACTAGTATAAGAGATAGATAAGGATAACTTGTAAATGCCACATAAGGATAGATGATAGGGAGTGGATAAGATGGACTAGTAGTAATTAAATTGGCAAACATATTATTGAATTAATCTGGGAATTATGAGTTAATTTAGTGGTTAAAATTGTTACTTTGTGTTTGCGACAAATTTTCAATAATAAAGCAATTAAAGGCCCATAAATAAGTGATTTGATTAAATGCCCAATTATAAAGTACCAACAACAAATCAAGCATCGATATCGAGGAACTAATAAGCGTAGTGGGCTCATAACTTAGAAGCCCCATGATATGTTATATATCTAATAACACTCACTCAAATAAGAACCCGTTGAGTAAGAAGTGTAAATGTATTATATATTCTCCTTATAGATGACAGCTACTCTTGTGAGAGACCGTCTCTTAAAGAGAACCGACTTTCTGATTTTATCATTAATTTGTATTAATTGGACTATTTAACTCATATATCTAATGCGTCTTTCGAAAAGATCGTCTCTCACAACAATTTGTGTATAGATGATGCTAAATATTCTACTTTGATAAGAGAAACTAGATAGTGCCCGTGCGATGCACGGTTTTATCAAATTTTATAAGTATAAATAAATAGCAAAAACAAATCCTAGTAGAAGTATATTATGTTTTAACTATCTCAAAATATCTAATACACTAATAAATAATATTCACTTAACAAAAAAATTGAAAAAATTTTATAAATAATTAAAATAAATAAAATATAATATATAATTTGCTAATATATTAAATAAGATTTGACCTAAAAAGTAAAAAAAATAATTAATAAGAAAAATAATATATTCAAAATAAAAAAGTAGAAAGTCAAAGATCATAATAACAATGACATCATCATTTAATTTAGGAGGGAAAATTTTTAATGTGGAAGCGACACGTAAGCAATTCTAAAAGGTGATGATGTAAGCGTGTTTTGTTTTAGTAATAGTTATAGATTATAGATTATAGATGAGTGAAATACTAAAATTCGAACCCAAATTTGTTTGGATTCAGTGGAAGTATAACTAATAGAAATAATCCGTTTAATATATTTTAAAATACCTATACTTAAGGTTTATCAAATATAATAATGTTTTAAATTCAAGCCTCAAACTATTTTGTAATTTATTTGGAGAATTTCTCATGTCTTGAAACCAATGATGAGTTATAAAATTATTGGGAAATACAAATTACAATACATCCTTTTCAATAAACATTACAAAGAAATCCTATGCAATTGTTCACCCATATTATTTCGTAACTTTGTCTTCAATCTCATTATTAACATAAAAAGGTAGTATTAATATTGTTGGGTTGCTCTATTTTATATCTATTTATTTTGTAAAAAAAATTCTTTAAAATTATTAATTACAAAGTTGACTTATACTTTTATAATAAAATATAGTCTTTGAAAAGTATATATGGACCGGTTATCAAAGTATGATTTATATCAATTAACTATAATTCGAGTTTCACTAGTCTTATGCGTTAGCTTATTAAAAACTAAGAGAATCAATGATAATATTTAGCTCAGTAGGTAAGATGCACGCAACAATTATCTTAGGTTAGGTTGCGAGATCAATCCTTGCTAACTACAATTTTTATGAAAATAATCTGAGGTTGCGTTGCGAGATCAATCCTTGCTAATTTCATTTTTCCATAACTACAATTCATCACCACACTCAGTGTACCCGCTCATAGACAAACTATAGTCAGGGTCTAGGGAGAGAAGATAGATGACAACTCATAACCATATAGGAAAGTGCGGTCTTTCCATAACATTAACACAAAAACTTGCGTAAGACCGTCCTATTTTAAGACCACAACTAGGCCGGCCCATTGTAGGCGTGTGTTCTATACGCGCGCGCCTATTTCCCTCCAGAATTCCTTTTTTTTTCATTTTTTGGGCGTTTTTCAACTTGGACCTTAAAGGTATCAATTTTGATCTTAAAGATATCAATTTCAATGTAAAGTAGTGTTTAAACATATCAATTAAAGTAAAATTTCAATTTGAACCTATAAGTGATCAATTGTGGTATTAAACTGATCAATTTCCACCTAAATTGAAATTGATGTCTTTAAGATCAAAATTGATACCTTTAAGATTAAAATTGAAAAATGCTCAGAAAATGAAAAAAAAGAGAGAAAGCTTGTAAGGAGCGCGATGGGTTGGAATATTGGACCGTCTTATTCTAAGACGGTCTCTCCCAAGATTGCCTGAAGGTACATATGCATAAACAAAATTTTAATATTAATGATTAACTCAACTTAAATCTCTTTATAAGTTGGGCCTTAAACAATTACACCTCAAAACTGCCCTCGAAAACGACCCTGCCTATACCCACAAGCCCTATCATATCTCAAGGAACCAATACGCTTGGTGGGCCTATAACCGACATGCCCCATGATAAAATGCCTAGTTTGTTTGGATTCAAGTACCAACGAAATATACACAATAATTTATATATATATATATATATATATATATATATATATATATATATATATATATATATATATATATATATATATATATATATATATATATATATATATATATTTTGACGACTTAAATAAAATGTGGTTATATTTGGGAGATAAATAATTATGATATTGATTTTTGTCACTATTAATGATGTTAAAATGATAATTTGGAAAATGAGACTTTAAATGGATATTTTTGAAATATTTGTTTGTAGGAAAAAAACTCTGAACATATAATAAAATGTATAATAATGTATGCTTGATTATTACTAATTAATAAAACTTTGTATTAAATTGCTTAAAGTGAAATATGAGAAAAATGAAGCCCTCCTACTTGTTGTAATCCAAATATAGGTGTTGAACAAGTTGTTCTATTGGATTAATATAGTTGCTGACAGGTAGGGATGAGCATGGATTAAATTTGGGTTGGTTGACCCAGATCTAGACCCAATTTTTATTGGACTTAGGCATTAACACCCAAATCTATTGGGTCTAAAAATTTTGGACCCTCATCTAGCGCGTAGGGTCTGGATTTGGGCCCAATACAATATGTTTCTTGAAAAACTTTAAAACTATATTATACAATATTCGTCCATTCGTATAAAATTATCTAAACGTTTTCAACTGATACAAATATTCTAATATTTCATATAAGTGTCCAAATATATGAAGCTTTTCAACATTCAAGACTATAAAACAAAAATTTTATCAAGTCTTTTGATTTTAATGTATAGATACAACGCTCACATTTCAAATTACATGAATCGACAAAGATTCGAATCGTGTAATATTCCAAAATATAACAAAGTTCTATAAAAAAATCTTTCAAAAAAAATATAAAAAAGTTCCAAATCAAACAATAAAATACACATGATACATAACATAATTTAGAAGTAAAAGATGTAAACAGGTCAATGGATTGGATATAGGTCAGATATGGGTCTCAAACATGAACTTGGACCTTAAGATCATGGACCCAGACCTGACTCGGATCCATAAGGTATAAAAATAGGTGGATCCAAATCCTTATATAAGTTGAGGTCAGGTCAAGTCTAGACCCTTAGGTACCAAGACCTATCCCATCTCTATTGACAGAGTGACATGTTTCTTTCATGATACTTTATATAGACGACGTAATGACTTTCCTTCTATTTGATGCTATATAAGTAGGAAGAGTGTGCATACTAAGGTTACATGAAAATACTCAGCTGACTTTGATTATTTGAGATAACGACCTCTTGTGAAATATAGGTATAGGGTAAAGCCTCCGCCACAAGCATACTTGTTCCCTCAAATTAATAATTGTAAAATATGATAGTCATTATTAAATGTCAAATTGACTAATGTGTTGTAATGCACACATTAATTTATAACTCAAACATATAATTATTTTCTTAAATTATTTTCAAACTTAATTATATTACGAGATGAGTTGAAATTTACTTAATTTTCTAAATTAGAGAGTTTATCCCTATCTTTCTTGCATTTTTGTTATTGTAGGTTAGAATCAATTAATGATTGAGTAAAGTCCCTAGAAAATTAGTTTTATTAGTCAGTTATTAACCTTTAAAAAAGATGTAGAATTTTAGATTTAAAACTTTCTTAAATTGTAAGACTTTTTTAGGTGGTTTAATATGATAAATTATTTTACAACCGTCTACCCTTATATTTATATATATCTAGAAAAAAATGTGACATTAACGCTCCCGTAACTACTTTTTGAATTTAATTTTTTCCTTTTAAATGCAATTTCAAAATTGATCATAATAATGAAGTCTTAGATTTTCTGTTTTAACTTTTAACTTTTTCCATGTGTATCTATATACAAAATAAAAAACAAACACTGATGTTTTAATGGAAAAATAAAATTCCCCCACCTACATAAATCCTTATTTTTAGAAATTTATCATTAAAAATCAAGATGATAGCTTCAAGGGAATGTCTCTTCATCATTCTCGAGCCGGAGGACTCTTTTTGGCCGCACTCTCCTTTATGCGTATAAGTTGTCGCCGTCCTTCCCTCCTCAGACCTTGTTCATAGTTTTCTATGAGCGGGATACACCGGGTAGGATGATGATGATTATATTAATTAAAAAAAGGAGGTCTCCTGAGAGACCGTCTATGGCATAGACGACTCTCTCAATAGCCCAGCCCAATAGCTGACATGACTATTAAGTTACTCATTTAACAAATGAGCTGACTCATATTTACCCATCTATGCTATAGACGGTCTATAGCAAGAATTTGCAATTAAAAATAAAGTAAAATAAATAAAAAATTTGTTAAGATTTGTGAATATTTATAGACCTTAGAAAAATTGTTGAATAAAATCGACATAATGTGGCTATTCATACGAAATACTCGTGGCACAATGATGCAATACCCAACCAAAGCCAGACTACTCATTTTTCTTTCTATCTTTCTTCAAAATCTCCATTGACCTCCATTTTTAACGCTTTTCCAATTAGGTTAAATTTCCTGCTCGCAATTTTCACTTTCACCTCCATTACAGATTTACAGTTGAATCTTCATCTTAATTCTTCAATCAATCAATAAATCTTGATTTAAGCTTTTTTTTCTGATTTAATTTTCATTTTTTTACCGCGCAGATTCTGCTTCGTCAATTTTGCCATTTTTTTCTTTCTATTTTTTTTGGTAATTACATATAAACAATATTTATTAGAGAGAGAAACGCAATACCCAAATCTCATCACCGAAAACCCTCAGCCCCCTTTTATTCTTTCTCTCTCTTCTTCTCAATTACAATCGATTCTGATTTTAATTGATTCGATTTTCAACCCCTTTAAAGAATTCTATTTGCATCGGAGTTTTATTGGGTTGTTGATAAAATTTTGATTGATCCGATTAACTATTTAGATTTAATAAAGTGGGTAGGCTGGTTTTGATTTTCTGGATGAAGAATTTTCTGGGTTGTAGATAATTAAAATTTTGAATTAATTAGATAAAAGGGATGCCAGGTTTACAAAGAAATGATCAATTATGCAATGGGAGCTCATCGTATTATTCATTATCGATTAATAATAATGGATCAGTTTGTTCATCCAATAATGGATTTTGGTCTAAACATAGCGATGATATTAATTCTAATCGGCTTCAGAAGGTAATAGCCTCATCTTTTTCGTGTGGATGAAATCTGATCAGTTTTTAGTTTTGATTAGTTTGAACTGGATCTTAGTATTAAACTGATAGTTGTAAGGGTTTTAAGTATAGTCTGGGGGGAATTCAGATCCCCTTTTTTTAGAATTATTTTTCGTATTGTTTACTTTGGTAATTTTGTTGTTGGAATATTAAGTCTGTTATTAGTGTTTTGTATCAAATTTCTGGTATAGAGGTGTTCATTGTGGAATTTCTGTATGGGCTATGTGCTTTTATTGTTTGGGATATTGATGAGGTGGCATATTTTGTTCATAGAACTGAATGTGATGAAAGTTGAAGTTAATGGATTGGAATTTATGTGGATGACCATTGGGATTGATCTATTGATTTATGTAGTCGACTTTGATCTTTTGGGATGCTTTGACATTGTTGTTCAGCTGGAATGTGATGTTGGATAAGTTGTTTATGCAGATATAGGCATGATTTTTGAAGTTTTGGATTGAAATGGACAGCTTTAAATACATCATTGTTGTCAAGTAGAATGCTAGTTGATGGTTTTTGATTTGTAATTGACTAAATACTACTTGTTCCCTAAATGTTAGTGCCCAACTTCTCTAATCTACTTGCTTATTGTGAATTGCAAATTGAAACAAGGGAATTTTAGGCCATTTTGAGATAATTATGGGACGTTTTGGATGAGTTGAGAGTTCACATAGAGAACTAGGTAGCACTAGAGGAACATTTGGGAGGAGTAGGGAGTACAAGATGTTTTTTAACTAGGGAGTTCGCTTATATGTGTTTGACCTGTTTATTGCATATACATGTATTGGGTTAGAGCGTTGTGATGATAGGCTTTGGATTGATCATTTCCTTTTAGACTACTTTTTTGGTGTATAAGTAATTTTTTGTAATTTCTAATGTGTATTTATTCATACCATAGTTCTGGAGTGATCTACCTCAGCAAGCTCGTCAGAAGCTCGTGAGGATTGAAAAACAAACTCTATTTGAACAAGCTCGGAAGAACATGTACTGTTCCAGATGCAATGGCTTGTTGCTCGAAGGGTTTGCGCAAATTGTTATGTATGGAAAGTCGTTGCAGCATGAAGGAGCGGGTGGTCGTCTTCCTTGCAGTAGAGTTGGAGGAACGAGTAAAGATCAAATGAATGGTGGGATGTGTACACCACCAGTTTGCCAGGACGAAACTCAAGATCCCTCCGTCCACCCTTGGGGAGGTTTAACCACTACAAGAGATGGGGCACTTACACTTTTGGATTGTTATTTATGTTCAAAATCCCTTAAAGGACTTCAAAATGTGTGTCCCTTTTTCTATTGAAGTCATGGTTGTTTTACCCCATTTCATTCTTTGTTCAAATCTTGGAAGTTTTAATTCCTTGAATTTCACCAGGTATTTGATAGTGCTCGTGCAAGGGAGCGAGAACGTGAATTGCTTTATCCCGATGCTTGCGGAGGCGGTGGTCGGGGTTGGATAAGTCAAGGAATAGCAAGTTATGGAAGAGGACATGGGACTAGGGAAACATGTGCTCTGCATACGGCTAGACTGTCTTGCGACACATTGGTAGATTTTTGGACGGCACTTGGAGAGGAAACACGTCATTCTCTTTTAAGGATGAAAGAAGAAGATTTCATTGAAAGACTTATGTATCGGTATGTGTGAAGTTTTTTTTATGAGTATAATACATTCAGATCTCAAAATGCGATTGTTTTGCGTGATTCCTTATGTAGATTAGTTTGCATTTGAACCAATCATATTATACCATTCCGTTTCGCTATTAAGGAAATTTTGGGGCTAATAATTTCTAAAAATATGGGATGTATAGTATGACATCTGTTTACCTGGTTTTAGTTGATTAAGTGATTTGAAAAGGATTATATTTTCTATTTTATTATTATTATTATTTACTTTGCTTATATTAGGGACTAATGGTGGGCATATTTTGTGCCATATTAGTTGTGTGTCTGAAGAGGTACAACTCGCTCAATTGCTGTTGTTTCTACCTTTTTGGGAGCTTCTTTGCTTTGAGAGGAAGGAAAATGACTAGTTTTTATAATTAGTTTACCTATTACTAAGGATGTGCCACTAAGCTGATATGATTACTTTTGTACTTTATTTGTAGCATTAGTGCCTTGTTGGCCATAATAGTAATAATTCATGTGACAAGGTCAATATGAGTGGTTTTTAGAAAATGAAATATGCTAGGAGATGTACCTTAATCAGTCCGTTTTAGATCAAAAAGTTATTCTGTGGCATCACTGAAAATTTCTAGATGCTGCCCAATTTAGTATTTAGTTGAGCACTAATGGGATTGCAAGTTGGTAAGATGCTTATATGCTATGTCAAGATTAATTAGCGGAAATATCTTCAAAGGATAAATTTTGAATTAAAAAAGACATAACAAAGGGTCTTGGAGCCATATATTCTAAAGACAGTAGGAGAAAACTGTTATGATGGTTTGATCATGTGCAAATAACACCAAAAAAGTATTCTAAAGACGATTGGAGCTGTATATAGGTTAAAACTTTACGGAGATTATACATAATAGTGAATGGAAGAGAAGAATTGACATTGATGATCGTTGGAAGTGAATTTCTTCATTGTAGATTGAGCTGAATGAACTATAGTTTTTATCATCCACAATCTCTAAATTTCATTTGTGATGGTTCGTGTAGCTAATCAAGGCTTTTTCATTGTCGTGTATAGTTGAGTATTGATATTCTAGGTATTTATTCTTGGCCTTTGCTTCACAGAAACATAAGTGAAAAGCTGAAATGTAGGAATGAGGAACCATAATAATTCTCTACTTTTTAGAAGATATGAAACCTACAATAATATTTTATTTTTCCTTTACTTGAAAGAATTATATCAAAATTTTATTTGTTCACATAGTTAATTTTTCCAAAATTTGTCATTGAAATTATTTGTGATAAATTGATAATTAATTTCATAGTTTTTGTGAAATTTTTTGGTAGCACTAGTTGTATTTTTGTATATTTTAGGCTTCAAGGTTATTACCTATTATAGATTACCATATAAAGTATAAACTGATATAATAAGCTACATTAAAAAGTTAATACCTCCATAATTATTCATACTATAAATATACATATCTTACAATTCAAGTAATTTATATTTCAAATTCACCACTTGAATCAGTGGCGTTGAGGTTGTGGTTGTTGCTCTTCTTTATTTTTATTATAATGATGATGTGGTTGACCACAACCATACAATTCATATTCTCAAAATTCGACAAATCGTTTGATGGTAGGTTGTAATGTATTAAATGATTGTAGTGAACAATCCATAATCTGTCGTACCCAGGTTTATTATTTGGGTGTTAGTGGATTACTCTTGAGAACTAGTAAGCCATAATTGCTTCCAAAATGTTGAAGGATTTGGATTTTGGTTTGGCTTATTACTTGAATATGCAGAGTCTTTACAATTTGAGGCAAGATTTGGGTGGTTGAATTGATGTGTGTTGTTGCTTGTGTAGTTAGATACCAAATCATACCCATAACTATTCATTGATGTAACATTCCATTTGTTCTCATCGCCATTTGATGAATGTTTAACTACAGATTCTTGTTGCTGCCTTGAAAATGTTTGGATATAGGTGGGTCAACATGTGTTAGTTGGTTTGATGAATCCCTTTGTCGTACTTCAATTCCCTCGGAAATGATGGGTAACCCTCACTGTGATAAGGCTCATGCAAATCATTCCCACCTCCAACGCCATCATCATTCAGGGGGGATTATGCTATTTCTTCTTCGCATCAAATTTCTGTTGGGTTGTTGCATTTGACTTTGTTGCCTAATAATTTCCGTCTGAATATCACCATCGTCATCATCTTCATAGCCACATTTGTTACCTCACTTTAACTCATCTTCAAGCTCGACTATTCGGATGATCTTATCCTTTTTCTTATCTTTATAAAGCGCAAGCAATTTGTGGGAGCAATTGTAATCAACATCTTTTTTGAGTAATTTTACTTATTGACAGCTTCAATATTTACCCTAGAAGATTTAAAAAGATGCAATGTTAGCTTTCAAATACAAAGTCATTAGCACCCATTCTTTGTTTTTCTAAAAGCTTTAAAGTCTCATTTTTGTGAATTATTTTTGTTGCGTGTCACCGGGTACCTATAGTTTGCAATATGCGGCCCATGACTTGACCTACCTTACAACTTGGACAATTTGCTAACCGACAAAAAGTTCTTTTCTCCACATGAATACCTGCGATGCAAGACTTCGGTAGATTTATACGGAGTCTTTAGAGTTTTTCAAAAAGAGTGAGAATCTCCTAGGTATTCTTACTTCATACTATCATTGTTGGAGAGTAACAAAGATAGTATTATCTAGTGGCTAACAACCACTTCTCTACCTATCTTAAGTCTTAACACCATCGATTAAACCCTTATCAACTCCACGAGAGATCAACTAGAAAGGGCATCTCTCTTGAACCTCTACTAGTGTTGAACCAATCCTTTGGATGACCATTTACCACTATGGAGAAACATGAGGAATCCAAGGCAACCTTTCATCCATTAACACCATTTATTCCCCAGACCGTTGCATTTCATTGTCTTGAATAAAATTTTGTGTTAACTCAGTCGTAAGCTTTCTCGAAGTCCAACTTCAAAAGTTTTCCTGTGTTTCCTTTCCTCTAAAAATTCTACCATTTGAAAGAATAATCTTTACAAAATTTGAAATAATAAATATAGATGCTAGAAGATGACTATTTAGCTTAAAGATAAAACTTGACTGTTTCTTCTCTTCTTTTCTCTCCTTCTAGTAAATAATTAGTAACGGGATTGATTTGGTCTATCGAAAAAGCAAATTCATGTCAACTGAAACTTGATACACATGAAATATTGTGATTATTAATGTTCAGGTAGTTTGACTTGGAAAGTAAGGTTAAGTTATAAGTTCATGTTGCTTTTGTAGTTTTTAGTTGCTTGGAGACCATATTATTGTGATTATATCTTTAATGATTACGCTGTTTCTGTTTTCTTCTTTTAATGTGAGCATATAGTGCAAAAACATAGATGCATTGTATCTAGGGATACCAATAGGTTTGACTCGAATTCGATATGTACACTCTGGCTTTGCTCCAAATAAAAGTCGGAAATTTCTTTCTCCTCTACCTCCGACTCATATTCGAATTTTTTTTCCTTTGACTTTGTTCCGACTCGAATAATTGGACCTCTGATCTAATTGGATTATGACATACATTTTTACAATGGAAGAGTCTCGAGGAAAATCCTTTTATGATGGGTCTAATAACTCTACTACCAATAATTCCTTAGAAAGTATAGTCGAAAAAGGGACATTTATAAGTTCATATCAGTCCTGAAAAGTGCGATTTGTCTTAAACAAAATAGAAATATAAATATTTGAATGAAGTCGGAGTTGAATCTTAAAATGTAGTTGAGTTGGAATCGAGTTAGATTGTTGGTTTTTTATGAGATATAACTTCGATTCGACTCAGAGTCAAAGTATATAGTAGGATTTGGAGTCATACTTCTTTTCTTTGGATATTGAATTATCTTTCTCGAATCGAGTTGGACTAGGAATGTATTCGGACTGGTTACCATCCCTAATTGTATCATGTGGACGAGTTGTAAAAGTTTACGAAGTTGTCGAAATGATAATATTCAAATTATCAAAGTTTTAAAAACCATTTATTTAGGGGCTTTCCAATAGATTTTCTCATGGTTTTGGCCGATATTTGGAGGTATGAGTACAACAATATCACCTATGTTACCGCATCATCGTGATTTTGTTACCATAACTGCAATAAAAATTGCATTTTAGCACTATCGTTCGTAGGCATAGAGTGCGATGAATATTGGGGCCTTTCTTGCTGAGCATGGGATTTCTCTATTGATAGCAAGTGTCATGATGGTATACCTCCATTCAGCTCGAATGTCTTAAACTTATGCCATCCATGCGGAGATTTATTCTTTAGTACGAACAAGGACATAACAATGTTGTCTTGCTGATATGAGATCTATGAGGATGCTGTTTAGCAATTATCTTTTGAAGGGAGGCTAGGCTTAAGCATCTTGCAAAATAGAAGTCTCAACTCTCATGTTGGTGTCTTTAATGAAGTATAAATGTATCTCTTGTTTCACCATATTTGTCGCATAGTGCAAAATATTGCCCATAATATCGTATCACAACCATATTGTAAAGGTTTTTGAGCTTGCCGCGACTAAAATATAGGTTGACTGACTGAAAAACTATATGCGCGACCGTAATTGAAACTACAATCTTAAACTATAAATGATCTATTGGGAGTGGTATGGTTGAGATTGATTGTTTTTTATAATCAAGAGTATTATCAAATGCTCTAATTTGTTTGTGGATTTATTTAGGTTTGGGGTGATCATTATGTATTCATGCAAAAGCCATCTTTACATGCAAGTTGGATGAAAGTGTGGCCACTTTTTTTTTTTTTTTTTTTTTTGGCTATTAACCCAAAAACCTTTTACAACCTAGGCTTTTAAACACCTAAACACGAAAGGAAGGCACCAACCAAACAAACCAGTTGGCGGTCAAACAAACCAAGAAAAGATAAAACAAGGCTCCTATACAAAGGCCTAACTACCCAACCTTCCCAAAACCTAAAGCAACCAAAAAGGAAGAAGCTTAGCATTCCGTAGAGGCCAAGCCTGAAAAGCACCTTAGCCTGTACCGCCACTACAATACTAGCATTGGTAGACTAACATTTACACAACTAATCCACCAAAAGTCCTAGATCTCAAGAAGGAGAAGTCCAAGGAAAGAAAAAATGGTGGTACTGATATTCAACCCAACAGGCACTTATGTTGCATATCGTTGCTACTAGTAGCTTCACTACATATTTCTTTGCCTTTTAACTTCTTTTTGCTAATCACTTGGACACATTCACACTCCACTTCATTGGAAGAATCACCCAGAGATCTCCTACCAGTGGAAAAATTTAAGTCGAAAATTAAGGGGAATTGGTGTGGTTCTCAAAATTGAGTTAAAAAAACAAGGGGGCAAAGAATTTTTTTTTTGTACTGCAGGGTGGGTTATGGGAAGGGGGAAGGCTAGGTGACATCTGAACCTAGGATCTTTCATGAAAAGTAGTACTTGGCTACTTGCTCTTCAATTGAGATAAGACCCAATTCTCATAAGGGGGCAAATGATTAAACCTCAAAAGTTAAGTTGAAAATAATGGGCAAAGGTTTCCTTGACCTCTTAATTGTAAAAACATTAAGTCTACACACTAATATGAGTGTTGCTTATGATTTAGAAGTCATTATTTCATATAGATTATAATAGAAAGAAAAAAAGTTTGGCCCCTCCCGCTTTACTTAAGTTCGGTCATTGGCTTTTATGAAGCCTTTTTATATATAGTTTTAGTTAAGAAGTTTGATTGCATGTCACAGGTTTGATAGCAAGAGGTTTTGTCGAGATTGCAGAAGGAACGTCATTCGCGAGTTCAAGGAACTCAAGGAATTGAAACGCATGCGGAGAGAACCTCGGTGCACAGATTGGTTTTGTGTTGCGGATACTGCTTTCCAGTATGAGGTTCGCATCTAAGTCTATCTTAGTTTTCTTTTTATCGGCAACTTTCATCCACTAACATTTTCTTCTGTACCTCTTTTGTGTTTTAGACTTGATCCTTTTATGCAGATTCTGTGTTGTACCATTTACCATTCTTTCTTCTTTGACTATGTCAGGTATCAAATGATACAATCCATGCTGATTGGCACCAAACATTCATTGATTCCTATGGGTCATATCATCACTTTGAATGGGCAGTGGGCTCAGGAGAAGGAAAATCTGACATTTTGGATTTCAAAAATGTTGGGATGAGTCCTAGTGTTGAAGCAAGTGGCCTAGATCTTGATGGTTTGACTGCCTGCTATATCACCTTAAGAGCCTGGAAATTGGACGGTCGGTGCTCTGAGTTTTCTGTGAAAGCTCATGCATTGAAGAAAAGGCAATGTGTTCATTGTCGGCTGGTTGTTGGAGATGGTTATGTAACGATTATGCCTGGGGAAGATATACAAGAATTTTTTGAGCACGCTGAAGAAGCTGAAGAAGAGGAAGTATGTTTTTGAGCTTCTCCTATTTGGTGTTTTGTACTTTTGTTATGTTAGTTCCTATTTGTTGGAAGAGTTCCTTTATGCCTCTTTTCATCAGCAGATCCAATGAAAAGAAGTATTATGTGAAGAATTTTCTCATATTGATGCATTTGTGTAGCTATTTAATTTATTTATAAGAAAGAGCAAAATGATCTAGTAATGAACTTATTCCAGCAAGATCTTATTTTAGCTTTTCTTTAGCCTCAAAAAGCATTTGGTATAAGTTATCCTGTCTGAACTGTCAGGATGATGAATCCATGGACAAGGATGGAAGTGATTTGGATGGTGAATGCTCTCGACCACAGAAGCACGCAAAGAGTCCTGAACTTGCACGAGAATTTCTCCTAGATGCTGCTACTGTCATTTTTAAGGAACAGGCATGTTCTATCTGCTAATCTTGTGTGAACATTGTTAGCTTGTAACTTATCAATGTGTATTGTGATGATGATACTTATATGCTGGATCATAGATGTTTTGCATTTTTCCAAATTTTAGCATGTGGCCTCTTCTACGACATTACACAAGTTTTGGGTCTTGTGCGTATAGCCTTGTAGTAATTGTGTTGCCTGCTCTGTTGGATGTTATGGCATGTTCTTTTAGATGGAATTCATGAGCCATCCCTATAGATACTTTCTTTAAATACTTTAACGGCATGTTTGGTTCATGGTACTAAATGGTGGTAGATGGTAATGGGAATGATTTATATTTTATAGTGTTATTAGTGTAGAATTTCATCAAAAGTTCCATGTTTGTCCCATGGTGATGAAATTTTGATCACAAAAAATTTTTTGTTCACAAATTTCCATTACCCCATGATACCAGCTCTTCTAATGGTAATGCGTTAGAATGATTTTTATGAAGAAAATGAGATGATTGAAGTTGGACAAGCATTGCCATCAAGGTAGCTAAGAGATTGTTCAACCAAAATTAAACTAGTTTTCATTCATATTGCCACTATTTATTGTCACCTACCAAACAGGCCATTTACCTCTTATGGCTAACTCTTTACTTTTGTGGTGAATCCTTTGTCCTTATTGTATGGTTCGAATTTCACTGAGTA
This sequence comes from Amaranthus palmeri, assembly GCA_019776075.1. Taxonomy (NCBI): domain Eukaryota; kingdom Viridiplantae; phylum Streptophyta; class Magnoliopsida; order Caryophyllales; family Amaranthaceae; genus Amaranthus; species Amaranthus palmeri. Next base: position 452,755 of record JAAKBH010000342.1, on the reverse strand, counting down.
GGGCTTTGGGGAAGATTTCAAGTTATTTTTTGTTTATCGTCGTTCAATTGTAGTAATACATATTGTGAAAGGAAATTTAAACAATGGAAAAATCGTAGTAGAAAATGACAGAGGTTCGCTTGGATGCTTTTCTAGTTTTATTGCTATTTTGGAGATATCATATGATGTTTGGCTTGTTCAAAATTCCGTATTGGCCCTTATTTGTTAAGATATTATATGTATATATTTGAAAGTTTTGTTTGACATTACTTTCATCATTTTATTGAATTTTCATGTAAATCAAATGTATACTTCCCCTCTTCCATCTAGTAATTTGCAGTGACATTTTCATAGGTTGAAAAGGCTTTTAGAGAAGGTACTGCTCGCCAAAATGCTCACAGCATTTTTGTTTGTCTTGCATTGAAACTTCTTGAAGAACGTATCCATGTTGCTTGCAAAGAAATTACAACATTGGAAAAACAGGTTAGCGTACTAGACCGAATTTTATTTTAATACAAACTTTTCTTTATTTAATAGGACAATTTGTGAGAAGTACCTTGCATAACACTTGTTTTACCAAAAAAAACCACCTTTTAATTTGGTGACTGTTGAGAAACTACCCTTAATGTCATTTTCATTGTGCAAGATTACTTTTTCATAGAATCCAAGTAATTGCCAAGACTAGTTTATCCTTTATTTTTGGGAGATTTCATGTGTTAATCCCGAGACTTTGGTTTTTTCACAAATATTTTCTTAAATCCGCCTGGTGATCTTAAGCTTCCAACTTTTTCATGTGGTAGACAAAATGTTAAGTTTTGGTTAAATTAAGTACTTATTTCAACTGGATTTCGAAGTATGTGGTCATTAGGGTGATCACAACATTTGTTTTTTTTTTGAAAAAAATGTCATTACTTTGGGTAAAAAATAGCGTGAAATTAACAAAATAAAAACTTCCATTGTTTATTATGGGAAAAATTAAAAGGTTAAGGTCTCACATGGATTAAAATAAAGAGTTGTCTACCATGCGGAAAAGCCAAAAATTCAGGATTACACATTGAATTTCCCTTATGGTGTGGTTGGCAACTTGGAATTCATTTTCAAATATTGAATTGACCTAAATACTGTATTTGGTAAATCTTGAATTTGGAAATGTGGAATTGAATCAATTCTACATAAAAGTTCAATAGTAATGTAAAATTGGTCAAGTAAAAATTTGCAAATTCCAAGTGTTTAGGTGTCATTTACAATTCTTGAATTTGAATGCTAAATTTAAATTTCTTATTTTCAAATGAATTCTATGTTGCCAAACACTACCTTATTTTTTTGTATAATATTGTTTATATTTTATTTTATTTTTGCAAAGAAATGATCTTGAAGGTACGCCCTCTGTCCCAAAGATATGCTCAACCTGTTTATTCATGAGTATCAATCCTAATCAAACGAGAATATGTTTGGGATGGAGGTGGTATGTAAAAGAAATTTAGTTTTCGAAATCAGAAGGTAGTCTTTTGCAAAAAAGTTAGTTTGTCTCAAGATTTTTCAAAATGATGAAGGTTTTTGCTTAAGTACTACAAAAAGTATAAGCAAAATTAAGAAAGTGGGGTGTGCCTAGTTTCAACGTTTCTGATTCCCGAGGTTGTGTACAGATGAAACTTCTTGAAGAAGAAGAGAAGGAAAAGCGTGAAGAAGAAGAACGTAGGGAGAAGAAAAGAAACAAGGAAAGAGAAAGGAAGCTGCGAAGAAAGGAGAGATTGAGAGGAAAGGACAAGGATAAGCAATCTACTCGATCTAGTCAAAATCTCATTCCATCTGAAGTTTCCGACGAAACTGTGTCAGCATGCATTGATGATGAAACCATTAATGGCGTTAGAGACTCGGTAAGCGAAAATGGAGATACTAACGTATCTGAGTCCGCCTCTCCAGGATTTCTTGACGAATCATCGTCAAACGACTATACAGCCTCTGATTATCTAAACAATACTCTCAATGGTGCTGATGAGGAGCTTGATAATGTCAAAGAAGGAAATGGAACATACAATTCCGATAACGTGAATGGTTCACAATGGAGGTATAAAGCTCGAAGGGATTTTCCTTTAGAGTCATCTGTTGATTGGTCTGACAGGCTTAGGAGTTCAGATAATGGGGCTGTGGCATACAAGTCTGAATCAAGATATTATGACGACCCCGCTGAAAACAAGGTAGTTAATTTTTATAGTAGGCAACCCAGAGCTACTGCGGTGAAGTTCTCTGCTAAAAATAGTGGCCCTCGGTTTAGTCACAAGGCTCAATGTTCCAGCGTCAGGATGACCGGCGACAGGAGTGACCTGCACTCTTGCGGCTGTAATCAACAAACTGACTATATGGCAAAGACAGAACCACATATGTCTGGAACAAGGCCAAATCGGGCGGAATCAACTTCTGATGTGCATAAGCCAGTTCATCGAATCAACAAGTTTAATCATACGGATTTTACGCGTGATAATTTTGGAAAAATTAGGATTAAGATCTCAAATTATAGTAGTGCTTCAGGAAGAGATTCACCACATACGAAGAAAGTCTGGGAACCTGTAGAACCACAGAAGAGGTATCCTCGTAGTAATTCAGACTCGGACGTTACCTTGAGAATGAGATCATGTAGTTTCAAGACAGAGAATGATGAGTCTGACAAATGCACACCGGAAGTTTGTCCCAGTGAAACTGGTGAGAAGTTTGCTACGAATTCTCAGGTGGATGATAGTCAAGGGAACTGTCGGGTGCAGAAAAATAGCCCGAATGGATTTGAGACAGAAGCCACGTGTCATCCCAAGGAAACGGCTGAAGCGGAAAATGATTCGTGTTTAACGGCAAATTCTAACCATACTGACGTTACTGATTTTCCTGTCAGCAGCAGTTCAAGTTCCGATAACTGCTCGTCGTGCCAAAGCGAGGGAGACACTAATACACCATCCTCGAACCATCAAAATCTTGAATCGTCATCTATTACAGATTCAGAAGATAGTTGTGAACAGTCAGAAGGACAAGATAGCACAGAAGCTAAAGGAATTTCAGCATGTGTTAATGGCTCATTGGATGGTCATGATGTTGTGAAGGAGAAAAGCGAAAAGGCTGTCGGTCAGGAAGATACCCCATCGACACAATCAAGTTTTTTGTCTCAGTTTGTGAGGAATCATTTTCCTTGGCACTCCCCTGCAAAAGCTTCTACGCATACTCTCGACAATGGCAGTGTTGCATCTATACCGCAAGGCTTGGTTCCATCCGTGCACAACCCGGGCATTTCATTTCCTGTTTTCCAAGGTCCATCTACCGTGGGTTACTATCATCAAAACTCAGTTCCATGGTCAACAGCTTCGGCTAATGGGTTGTTTGCATATCCCCATGTAAACCCTTACCTTTTGACTAGCTCAATGGGCTATGGTCTAAATCGGGATTCAAATTTCTGCATGAATTATGGGCAAATGCAGCATTTGGCATCTCCCTTCATCAGCCGTCATTCGATTCCCGTCTACCAGCCAGTTCATACAGCTAGTATGTTGAAGCCACAGGAGCAGACAATTCCCCTTGAAGTCAACAGGGTAAAAGATCTCGGATGTGAATCTAGAGGAGAGAATGTCGTCACTCGACACCATTCAACAGGAGGGTCTGATCAACCGAGCATAACCAAATCGGATACAAAAAGCACAGGCTTCTCATTGTTCCAGTTCGGCGGGCCTGTGGCTCTTCCAACCCGTAAATCCAGCGAGCAGTCTTTGGACGAGAAGAAAACCGGTGAGCTTTCTTCGTGCCATGTTGAAGGCGATCAAAAAGCTAGGAGTAAGAAAGGAATTACAGTCGAAGAATACAATTTGTTTGCTGCAAGGACGGGGATAGAGTTTTCGATTCATTAGTATAGTTGAGAAAGGTATAGAGATTGCAGTTTGGAAGTCAGTCTCTACCTACTTATTTCATAGTTGAAGTTTGTGTTCATTGTAATTTGGTACATTAATAATGCTTTGAAAAAGATCCACATAAAGAGTTTTTCTTTTGATTGATGTGTTCTATTATCAGTTTTGGTACTGTTGAGAAAGATACAATTTGAGAGTGCCTTAATTTGAATGGTTTCCTCTTGTTTTTCATTGTATGATGGTTCATACTCTTGTTTCCTCCACACATTGTTAGTATCTCATTCTAATTTTCTTTTGTCTAGTTTTAACGAATACTTCCGCTGGTTTTTAATAGTTGCTACAGATAGTGACATGAAACCTCACAAGATGCCACTATATGTAGTAACTAATAAAAAACAGAGGAAGTAGTAAAAGAGAATCATTGAAGAATCTTATGTATTTGTAATAATGAAAACTGAAAAAATGTGGAGTATCATTGTTAGTATTAGTTTTAGGATAATAGTTGGTGAAAACTGAAAAAATGTGGAGATCATAAGTATTGAAAAAACGTTATACAAATATGTATACATCTGTCACATACTTATCCTCAAAATCTAGACCTAGAAGAAATAGGTTGGTTTTGAGGAACATGAGAGAGGATTATACTCATTAAAAAAACCGTTGAAATAGATTTAATTGGGAAAAGAGGATCGTAAGTCTTTCTTAGGAAATCCCTTTCAATAAGAGATATTGTGGTGAGGAAGTCTAAGGAAGTAGTCAAAAAACTGTCCATAAATACAATAATATAAGAAATGATAAGTAACAACGAGTCGACAAAAAATAATGTTTTGGTTCGCTGTGTGGAAATTCAATAGAAGAGACATAACCAGTAAATTGCTGATACTTGGCATGTGAAGTTCGCTTTGGGCCATTGAATGATTATACAATACATGACCACAAAATCAAGATACACATGACCACTAAACCCCATAGGTTGATAAAGTCATGTACTAATGCATTTTTAACATCTAACTGGTGTAATGACCAATCTTTAGATCGATCAAGATCACGAATAGTGCAAAAAGTTGTCCACTTAACCACTAAGACTAAAAGCAGTTTTATAGTCCACATTAATATACTGAGTCGCGTCATCTCCAGTAAAGTGAGTTTTTCCTTGTAAATGAATCATCAAAGTTAGTTTTGTACCTTAGAGTTTAAAAATAATGACTTACATTCACATTATAAGGACGAGAAACTAACTTCAATGTCTTATTTTGAATAAAAGCAATGTATTCAAACGATTGTTATTCATATTGTGCAAGACAAAGACTATATTAATTATCATTTAACAGCGGTAAAAAGGGAGTGACGATAATAAAGACGTTCAAAGGTCATTTAGGTTGAAATATTCTTGGATTCCAATATATGGTTGGGTTACAAACATAGGCAAACCTTAGTATTAAATTCTTGAGCAGCATCTCTAAAAAAAAGTTAAATTCTTAAACTTTTTTTTTAGTTAATTTTTATTTAGCTAAATGTACTTGTTTTGCAGGAATCCTTTGTAGTAATGAAAAGAAGCATTTAATTAACAATAATACTACATTTTTTTTCCATTACTTATCTATGTAGCAGGTGCAAAGTTTAGCACTGAACAAAAATAACAAAAACTACAATGAAAAAGAAAACAAAACAACTTGCAATATCAAAAAAAAAAAAAAAAATGCAACCCTAAATCTTTCATGCTATCTGTTCATCTTGATTCCTATTCATTTCTTGAACTTCAAAACTGCCAGGTATAAGCTCGAATCGTCAACAAACTCATCCATCACAAATGAATGATCAGAAGCAACCTTTTCCAGCATCGTCTTGTCGGGTAAGTCGGAGACAACAATATCCGGGTACTGCTGTTGTTGCTGCGCCAAAGCCTGTCTGCCTTCGAGATGACTGATCACCACTCGCGCACCTGCATGCACAACGACTGATCAGAAGCCCTTCAAACTATTTCTTGTATGCATTTGCAAGATGCATCTTGAAGATAAAAAGAATTTAAAGGGCACACCAGTGCACAAAGTGCCCACGAGCGAGGGTCCAGGAAAGGGTCCCACCACAAGGGTGTAACTAGATTTCGGCAAAAGGAAGCTTCTAGGACTTAAACCCATGACCTTCCAGTCACACAGCGACACCTAAACCGGTGTGCTACGCCTTGCGATAACAGATAAGAAAATGATAATAGAAAGATGAACAAACCAAAGTGTACCTGGTGAACAAAGATTTGTAAGAGCTTTGAAGATCTCTTCAAGTGTAAAAGGCAGTCCGGGCAAGAAATACAGAAAAACGACATCCAAGGGTGCCCATTTTTCAGGTACCAAAATTAATTCCCCTTGCCAACACTTCACTTTGTCGTGTCTCTCTTTTATACAAGCAAGTGATAGGAGGGATTCATGAACAACAAGCAAAAGTTGGCAAGGAGTAGAGTCGACCAACCGATCAATAAATTTATCTGAACCTAGAGAGGCCATAACCTTTGAGGTTCCCACGACATTTCCAGCAGAGATAATTCGGTCAGTCTTTCTGTCAAGTTCCTCTTCAGAATTTGTGCCGTTAGATTCGAGGAATGACCAATCTTTCTCTACTAAATCATCAAAATTCATTACAGCAACGACCCCTTCTTGTGGTGGAGTTGCAGCACAAGCTAGTGAACGCTTAACAAGAGATGAATGAAATTGAACAGATGACAATGCAACGGAGAGACGATGATGGCCACATTGACTATGAGAATACAACTTTAGTCTATTAGAAAGTGGAGGCTGTTGGCAGGTTGATGGGCTAAAGAAGAATGAAAGAGAAGTCATAATAACAATGTATTCTATATCTTTCCGGCAAAGTAATATGCCAAATTGACGATAATTAACAATCTTGTGTTATATTGATACTAATACACTCAATATCCAGGTTTCTTCATCTTCTTGCTCAGCAACCCTATACGGAAGAAAATACATGTTATCAGCAAACTGTGACCATATCTAGCAGTCGTTACAACACAGCGTTCCACATTCTTTAACAAATGCAGATTCACGAAGACCAAGCAAGATTAGCTGAAACAGAGAAACTAATTAAATTCTATTCAGAAGGTAAGCACATTTCAACTGAAATCATTTGCTCAAACAAGTAATGCAGCGACTCATCTTGCAACTAGTTGTTCATTAGTTGAAATTAAGTCCTAAAGCATTGGACGGCCCTACTTTATGAGAGTTTCAATAAACAAAGTGGAAGTAGAATTTGAATTTTCATAAAAAGAGAAGTTTTTAATATGAAAATCTTGACTTAAAATTATTGATTGATTTCAAAGTCGGGATCATAGGATATTAGATGGGAGAATCAATTATAGCTCCTACACGATCCTTAAAATAAGGAAAAAATGATGATTATTGTTAATTTATGATGGAACTTCTTCCAATCTAGTTGGCTGCTTAAGGAACTTGCCCTCCATTGAAATGATTGCATTTAAAACTCTGTTTTTGTCGGCTCACAGTTTCACCAGATCTCTTAAACAAAGAATGCAAGAGAAGTTTCTAGTTATATGTTCCATAATATATAGGATTTCGCTACTTGCTCCTTTACGGAATATCGTCTAGTATTTGATAAATAAGCATCGTCTCTCAAATTTTAACAAAATCAACAAATGCAGTTGGACTCATATGAATCATTCCTCGACAAGTTTGAATCACTTCGAGGTCATCCATAACTTCATTCCTTCACCTCTCTCTTTCCATATGCACTTCTAAACTTCCTCTCTCTTTCCATATACACTTCTAAACTTCTCTTACGAGTGAATCTTCCTACGCTCCTTGATTGACTATACAAAGAAATAAGACATAGTGCATAAACAAATATAACCCATTATTACATCGAGACATCACCTTTAGTTAAAAAAAAAAGAGATGACACTGATAAAGTTTGGGGATGTATGGCTACAGATAATAAGTAATTTAGTTAGCATCTTTCAAGCAGGATTCAAAAATGCTTAATTTATGTGATCATGTCACTCGTAGACCGTAGTCCATGTCTCTAAAGGCAATGACCTTGTTTGGTGATCGGCTTTTCTTGGTTCTTAAGCAGAGATGACAGCTGAATTCATTGGTTTTTGGCTCACTTTTTACCCAATTTTAAGGAACATAGCTCGCATATCCCTCTAGCTTAAACCCCAATAAAAACAATCAAAACTTCCTGTTGGTCAAACAAACCTAACTCTTCTTACTCAATGGCCTCAAAAACCCTAATTCTCCCACAGAAAAATCAGTCTGATAAAAAACATTTGTGACATGATTAGCACTCCATTGCACATAAAAATTAATCAAACCAAGTTATTAACACTGTAAAAACCAATCAGAATCACAAAGCTACTAGATTCAATTAACCACAACAAATTCAAACTTCAATGTAAAAAAAGAAGAAACAGAATAAAATTTGTATGTTGATGAAAATAGCATTGATAAAGTTTTAAGAGTGAATAAAAATACCTAAATTAGAAAAAAAAAAAAAAAAAAGAAAAGAATTAGACTTACAAGAATGAACGAGAAGAAATTTGAGTTCAATTTAGAATCAGATTTTGAATTTTTGTTCAACACCGCCAAATAATTTAACCATTACAATCCAACTTGCAAGTGAGGATATAGGAGTTGGAAGAGAAATTGTATCTATTTAAACCGAAATTTGAAAGAGCTTGTGGTTGCCATTGTTGCAGAGAAGATTAGAGTTATGAATGGAAATGGAGGAATTGATGAATTTTCAAGTAATGGATGAGGTTGGAGGTCTGAGTAACTAATAGAGTAATATATCTTTTTTATTTTTTATTTTTTTTATTATTTTATACGTTCTGAAATACTCGCTACATTCAATTAGGTGCACTATTTATCGTTCAAACTTATTTTATATATTGCGACTAATATGTAAGTAAAAATATAGTCAAGTGAAATCTTATTTGAATCATTTAATCGCATACTTTCATAATATTAACTTTTTATTACATAGAGAAAAATATTTCTTCAATCATTTACGAAACCATTTACTAAACTTTTGGGTTTCATCCTCTATATCACTTCTACATTTATAACGTCCCATTAGCTAACTAATGAATGGCTTAAAGCCTACAATCTCTTTTTGTTTCACCTAATACCTTTACACAATTGTCGTGTGAGAGGCTATCACCGTGACACGCTATTATACACGGGTTGGGTAACCTTTATAAAACAATTATGAGGTCCTTGTTTTCAAAGTGGATCCACCAAGATACGATTTCCCATAAGAACAGCTCGTAAACAGGAAGTATACCGAATACCCAAGCTAGAAACACCATATTTCGGATGCTCCCATGTTTTTGAAATAACTAATGTGTTGTGTGTGCACCCATTAAACTACCAAGATCTATGTTTAGACACAAATTTGAAACTATGAACACTCAATTATATACTCAATTCAAATTTAGAAATCAAATAGCCTAAATTTACCATTTTTCATATACATATACTAAAAAAAAGATACAACTATCGATCGATCAGTTAATCTCAATACAACATCGAAACGTTAAGGCTGAGTATTAGGTAATTTGTTGAGAACCGAATGCTCGGGTTTATGATCACACTCGAAATCGAGATGCACGAATGCCCTCTCGACTTCTGGGAGCATCTCGATCTTTATCTGCAATGACTCTCCGATTGCATGGGCTTCTTTCAAGGGCAAGTCTTCCGGTAGCTCAATATCAACCTTATTATTGATCAAGTCACAGGTCACAACCATTATTAGATGTTCTTCATACAAACATAGCCAAGATAAACTTATGATCTGCCTGAAAATGAAGCACAATGGAGACTAACCTCGACGAAGTATAGAGCCCCGAATGTGTATGCTCGAACTGTATCGACTCGTTTTATTTGAGCATGATGCCTTATTACAAGGTATGTGAGTTTCTGCAGGACTTCTGGAGGAGCTGCTTGTCCTACTAGAGATACTGCAGAAGAATAGTGAAAAGAACTCTTAGAAGAAATACTTTTGCACAAATACAATCCCACAAATAATTTTAAAGATGACTTCGCGGGTAGGAGCGGAAAGGGATGTGAAAAACTTAGACTTACAGGATAAGATGGTAGAAAATCGAAATGAATGGAGAAGAATCCAATTGGACGAATACTAAATATGATCTATCGACTATCGGTTCATGTACCCGATTCCATTCTTTGAAATTAAAGCTTTGACATTATTATTATTGTATTCAGATTATTTAAGTCCATTTTGATGTTACTAAACATTTATAGATCTTTGATTAGAAAAAAGAGTTTTTTTGCCAACTATAACTTTCGAGTTTAGGCTTTTCACAAATATTAGCGAACAACTGCCATCTCGTATAAACAAGAAGACGAAACAACCACTTTTGCAGGTGGTGGTGGTGGTGGTGGGGTGGGGGAATGGTGGTGATCGGGGAGGGGCATAGAGAGGTTGGGGAAGAGGGGTATAATTGGGGTAATTACATATGTTGCATTAATGAATTTATTGAAATTCAAAGATCATTAGCTCGGTCAACGGTCATTTAGCAGGTTATCTCACCTGAATCTGGTAAAGTGGCTGTATCGTTGTCATATTTATAAATGTAAAGAGTGAAGACTGTTCGCAAAAATAAACTTCAAGGCAGTTGTTTGTGAAAAGCTTAAACTCAAAGGTTGTAGTCGCATAAAACTCTACAAGTTATAATGAAATACTTTAAAATGACTTGTTAAATCACGTGCACATGTCGACGATTGTTATCTATGGTCGAGGAGAAACAACATTTTTGTTATCACTTTCAAGGGTAACGTTGTGTACCTTCGAGCTCCCAAACCTCACCTAAATGGGAGCAACTTAGTTCCTTTAAAGTGGAAATAGGTTAGGAAGGAAAATAGAGGATATGAACCTGCATTTTCAAGAACTGTTCCAGACCAATTGGTAATGGTATAAACTGCAAGAGCAATAGCACCAATAGGATCTATCCACCAATAAAATCGGTCACCAAGAATGGCAGCAATCAAACCCACAACATTCGTCACCACATCGAAGTAATGATCCTGTTATAGGTCAAAACCGAAGCATGTTACAGTTTGACGCTTTGGCGAATCACAATCTTAAAGTTTACTTTTTGCGAATTACAGCCATCAAAGTATCAAAATCTACAGCGTTCATGCGAAATCACTTTCCAAACATTTAGTTGTCGGAATTCTGGGATTTGGCCGGAACGATGTAGATTTTTATACTTGAGTTGTAATCCGCAGAAAATAAACATTAAGGTTGTAAGGTCCCAATTACTAAGGCTGTAATCCGCAAATTATTCTAACTAGAATACATGTATACCTTTGCATAAGCGCGAACAATCCTATTCCCCGAACTTCTGCAGTAAACCCAGAGTGCGAGTTTTACAAATGTAGCAAAAAGCATGATGGAATAGAGCCATATAAGCTGTTCAGGAGTTAACTTTGGAAAAGGTTCATTCTTTATTAGCTTTTCCACAGCTTCAATTAGCACTTGAAACCCTGCATCAGTAATATTTGCAAGTGAATCAAACAACAAAAAAATGCATTTTCATCGACTATTGATGTTTTAGGTCGATTTTTTCTCCATGAAACAGCCAGTAGCCAACTTTTGCCAAATATTTTGAGAACATTTGACTAAACAACTAGCAAATCGTTCAATGCTTCCAACAAATCTAGTCAACAGATCGATTATCTCAATAATTGTCGCATATAAAAGACTGATATTGTTCTTCTACACTAAGGGATATACTCAATGGGCAATTTGGCAAATGTTTTTTTTAGTTTTTGGCTGGTCAAATAACAAAAATTTGCTTTTCATCGACTATAGATGTTTTTGGTCGATTTTTCCCCATGAAACAGCCAACAGCCAACAGCCAACAACCATTTTGTACCAAACATTTTCATAGCATCCGACTTAACAACTAGCAAATCATTCAATACTTCCAAGTTCCAACAAGTCAAGTCAATAGGTCAGTTATCTCAATAATTGTCACATATAAAAGACTAATATTGTTCTTCTACAATAAGGAATATACTCAATGGGTAGTTTGACAAATGTTTTTCCTAGGCTTTTGGCTTACTCAAACAACAAAAAATTGGTATTCAAAAAAAAAAAAAAACAAAAAATTGCTTTTTGATCGACTCTTGATGTTTCTAGTCGATTTTTCCCCTTGAAACAACCCACAGCCAACAACCAACAACTAATTTTTACCAAACATTTTCATAACAACCGACTTAACAATCAGCAAATCATTCAATACATCCAACAACTCCAGTCAATAGGCCGATCATCTCAATATGTTGAATTTAACATCAGTTAAGACAGCTTACCTAGAGTGGCCATGACAGCAGCAAATATCACAATTCCAACCGGTTGAACCCTTAGTTTTCCGATAGGATACTGGTAAATATTGATGTTTTTCATCGACAAATGCGTGAACCAAAGAATCCCACCGGCCATCAGATCTAACAATGAGTCCAGTGTTGATGCTGCTATAGCTAAAGACCCACTTCTTATAGTTGCATATATCTGTACTTTTATGTGCACCCATTTAGCCAAACCTACTTATGTATAACTCATAGTACACAGTGCTAACTTATAGCTATATACAAAGGAAATCTTACCTTTAGTACAAGCAAGATAATGTTGGCTACATTGGAAATGTTCATTGCTCTTTCGTGTTGGGCTTGTTCTCGGTCTTCTTCTTCCTCGTTGATGTCTAGGGGAGAATCTAAACCGTCTACCTCCTCGAACGACTTCAATGTTGCTACTTGTCTTTCGTAGTACTCCTTCTCCGCTTTAGATCAATGATACATTATGTATAAAAGTTATGTCAATAAGTAGCTAAAACAATACAAGTAGCATTGGATTTACCCATATAGTTACTTCTACCTAGGCTCTCATCTAGCCGGGTTTAGGGGTCAGATGTATTCGGCATTACCCTTGTACAAACAATAAAGTTTAATCAATAGTTTCTAAATGGATCACCCTCAAGAATTGATTAACCAGTTGGGATTTGTAGGGAAATCACTAAAAAGTTAGATTATTCTGGATAAATTTTTCTAAAGTTTATTTCTATCGACTCTTGGAGCAAGTATCTTGTGCAACTCCATACTTCCTCCGTTCCATTTTACTTGCAACACTTACCGTTTTTGGAAGTTTCATATTAGTTTCAACATTACTATTTTTGGCAAAAATAGTCTACTTATTTTATCCTCTCTTTATTCCTACCACATATCACCATCAATCATACATCATTCCGTTAATTATTTAATATACTCACTAGTCACAACCACTATCTACTTATAATAATTTTTTTTATTTCTACCCCACATATCACCATTAATCATACACCATCCCTACTTTCATCATACTAATTTGACAACCCTTAAATATTGTGTCAAACCCAATGGTGCAACTATAACAGAACAGAGGAAGTATATAAATATAATCCATTACTTATCTTTGCATCAATCAACAATGAATTGAATGTCCTAACTTATTCAATTGATCACCCTCAAGAATTGATTAAACAAGTTCATAGTACATTACTTCCCTTGCCATTTGTTCATAGTAGAGAGCATATCTTAATAAAGGTTTGATAAAATACATCATCTAACTTTAAGAATAAACAATTGTCATTTTTGTGAATTGTGAATATAGCCAACCCCAATCTACTCGGATTGTTGTTTTGACATTGTCATTTTTGTGAAATAATAACAATAATTGAGTTTTTAAACTAATTTAAGAGAGAAACAACATGAGAGCTAGCTTTAGTAGCAATGTAGCAAAACTCAAGTTATAGTCATCTACCTAGTATCCCGCACAAGTTAGCGTCCGGGAGAGTAGGGTGACGGGCAAATCCTACTCGTGCCCCTCCAAGAAGAGGGCAAGGAGAAACGCGCACTCAATTCATCCCAAATAGAGGTGTTCAAAACAGACTTGTCCTACTTAACCCAACTTCAAAATGAATTTAAAACTATGTAAAAATCAATATGGACATAGTACATGATTTGAAGCCGACCTGAAACATATGTTCCAAAATTGACCCAACGACGAAAGACCCAAATGAACACTTCTAATCCAAAAAAGATAGGTTCCCATAACGATAAGAAAAGTAGCACACAAAGTGCCTAAAAAGACACATACAACTTACAACACACCCTAACATATATAAAATATGATATTTATCATGATCATAATATAGAATCAAGAATAAATTTTACCTTGAATCAACCCAGAAGTATTGGAAAGGTTAAAATCAAAAGGGGATTCAGGATCCAAAGCAATTTGCACTTTTTGAGGGAGCTTAGAAAGAAAGTCATTCATCAAACTTGTAAAAGAGTATTGACAATGCACTTCTTCATCTCTTCCATTCACAATCTTATCCAACAATGGCTTCTTAGCACCATCCAATTCACTTCCTCCTTCCATATTTTTCTCTATTTTTCCCAAAATCAACAAAAACCCAATAAAATTCAAGAACTAAAATTAAGATTACAATCTTGAAAATTACATAAAATGAAATAATTTGAGAGAAAATGACAAATCATTCAAGAGAAGTACAAATACAAAAGAGAAAATTCTTATGCATGATTGGACCATACCATACCCATTATGAAGATAAAAGGATAAATAATAAACTTTTTCAGAGCCACTCACACATAATTATTTATACATATGGATCTGAAAAAACCTAGAACAACAAATGCATACGTTCGAACAATACAGTCAATTTTACATAAAAACAAGGATGATATTGACGACAAGGACAATAGACATGTAATTATACCATAAAATTGATTTAGAAGAGACAAATATTACTTTCTCCATTACATTAAAGTTCACCAAAAAAAAAATTTCACGATACGGCCTTAATTGGGTTAGCTCAAATTCTATAAAAAAGATTGTTTTTTATAAGTGCAAATTCATATTTTATTGGTTGTTTTATTTCTTTATTTTTTGTTAATGGGTTGTTTGTATGGATTAGTCTCACGGTGAGAATAATATGGTCGCATACAAGACTTGTTGAAAATTGTTTAGTTCACAAGAATTAAGATAAATAGGCGTATGGTGACTAGTGAGACCATTTTGATTGGGTTGACAATGTGTTAAAACGATAAGTTATAATTTTAAGGAAATTTGATTTCAAACATATGAACTTTGCCTCATTTGCTTCTAAACGTTCGAACTTTTGATTAATATTTAGAGGCATGAACTTTGGGGGTTGTCCGCCAAAAAAGTTACAGCCGGTTTTAGTAACCCTCTTTGTAATAGGTAAGTTGTATCTTTTTTGGCGGACACCCCCCAAAGTTCATGCCTCTAAATATTAATCGAAAATTCGAATGTTTAAAAGCAAATGAGGCAAAGTTCAGATGTTTGAAATTAAATTTTCCTAATTTTAAGGTCATCAATTATAGGAATAGGTTAATTGTATGAATCCGTTTAATAGTAACACAATCTTATATAAGACATGTTGGAAATTCATTGTTATAGATGGTAGATATAGTATTTTACTGAATAATAAATTTAATAGAGAAAAAGAGATCAGGATCATAAGTCTTAAGAAAAATATTAAAGTTAGTAAAAAAAATATATGAGACCCATAAATGAAACAACCTAAATGGTAACAACTATAAATAATAGATAGCGTATTTTATGTATGGAGCTTGTCTCGTTTGGAGTCTATATCACTTTTATCGGGAAATTGGATTCAGTATACTTCCATTGAATTCCTAGCCTTTCATTTTCCTTAGTCTACCTTATTTATTTTTTAATTTTTTTTTTGTTAGAATACACAAGGACATGTTTTTGCGTTGGCAATAATATGGCAATGAGACAACCAACATTTAGTGCCCAAGAAGTGAGATATAACTTTGACCCTTTGATTATTTACACAAATCTTGGATTCTTGGTAGTTACTAGTTAGGACAATAGGGCAAAGCATAAAGGTTATAAAATTTAGGTAATTAAATTTGTACTTAAATGGACAATCTAAAATAAAAATGGCTATCCAAAATAGGATACTAATTTCTAGAAGATTCGAGGTGTAATGTGTCAATACTAAATACTAGTCTATATATTTATATTGATTATGTCTTTATGCATGCATGATCAGGGGCGAAGCCACATGGGGCCTGTGGAGGCCCGGCTCCCCTTGCCGAAAATGCGAGTCTTTGTAATTTTGGTTTTGGCCCCCCTTTCTAATATGATATATAGTTCAAATAGTGTAAAAATATAACAAAAATTACTATGGCTCTTTGGTTAGAGTAACACATATGTTATCTAAGGTTAAGAGATCGAATTCTCACTTAAACAATTATTTTTTTATAGACTAATAGATTTATAGTTTTATACTATAATGTCATTATTATTTATCTTACATGATCTAACATTCATCTTTTTTAGCGTGTGTTTATATTTTTATATCTTAATCTTAATATTGTTTTTTGGAGAATTATTTAGTAAATATATAGAGCTAAAAACACTTAATTTATTCAAAAATAATAATTATAGGGAAGCTTCAACTTTATTGTTAAATATAATTTTTGCAATAATGATTCAAATTTATTTCGGTCTATATAATTTTAATATTTTCATAGTTTAACTAGTGTCTAATGGTTTTCGTTCGAGTCGTCGTTGATTTCGGGTTAAGTTTTTCAAGTGGGCTTGAAATCGAATTTTGTGTCCATATTGTTTTTACATAATTGTAAATTTTCAAAGTCGAATCAAATCGGATTCGATTACAATGTCGTGTAAATTTCGAGTCATCGTGTCTGCATCTAACACCTCTAGTTTTTATACAGTAAAAAAAATTCTACTACATCGATAGTTTGGCCCCCCGTAATTCAAAATCCTGGCTTCGCCCCTGTTCATGATTATAGTTTTTTAACCTAAGCAATCTAGGCTAGGTTACCACCTTTTTTAATGTATATATGTATTACAAGAATATAAATATGATTAGCAAAATTTTTTTAAAAAAGCTCTAGTTTTTAAAATAGGATATTATATACCTAAGCAATCATAGTTTTGAATATCAAAAAAAAAAAACTCTCATACTTTCATACTTCCATTGCTATACAACTATATACATGTAATTAAAAAGAATCGATCACAGTCAAAAAGATAAAGAAAAGCAAATTTAATTGAATAGACTAATTAAAAAGGTAATTAAGTGTGACATATTTGATAATTTTATGATACAATAATATCTTACCTCCATTATTCTTTTTATAAATATTAGTGACCTGAATACGTGCAATTTATATTTCAAAAAAAAAAAACGTGCAATTTATATATTCTTTGTATTATTACATCCTTTTATTCTTTTTGTTAAAGCAAGTGACAATATTCGGGACTATGACAATAACTTTAATCACTTAGTTGAACATGCCTTAGAATGTACTTTGGATAATAATGATAAGGATGTGTCAAGATGCGTGGGATTAAAGTTTGGTACGTTTGATGTGGCCTTACTTGATCAAGGCAACAAAGCTTGAAACGACAGAAGCCCCGCTCGACCAGCTAATGGTCGCTCGACCTGGTCGAGCGGATGAGGGGAGGTCGAGCAGATGGTCAGAAAGCAGGCAGAATGTTTCTGGAAGATGGGCTCGACTCGAGCAAGGTTGGCTCGACTCGAGCAAGGTTGGCTCGACCCAAATTTTGGTCGAGCGAAGAGTCAGAAAGTTACATTGGATTCCTTTTGTGCTGTTTTCTGTTTTGGAGTATTTAGTAGCTTGCTTTATTGCTTGTTTAATTGAGTAGCTTTATTTCTATGTTAATTGTAATGTTTATTAGCATAGTTATTAGGAAGTTACAAGTGAGTTTATGGTGTTTAATGTGAGACTCTAAGAATACCACCCATCTTACATTATAAAAGGGGGTGTAATTCATAGAGTAAGATACACCAAGAAACATACATTGAGAGCTAGTGCATTGCTTAAGAAACTATTGAGAGTGTTCATACTTTGCATTAGAATTTGAGAAGTTCTTAAGAGATTGTTCTTAAGACTTGGGAAGGTTTATTATATTGTAATTGTTGAGTTCAATTATAATAAACAACATTTGAGGGGGAGGTATCCAAGATACCTCATAAACACTTGTGTCTTTATTTTGCTCTTATATTTTCATTGTGCTTTCTCTGTTAAGAACCTCGCTTGGCACCGTTCCTTTCACTTTTTATTACTTGTCTCCTTATTTTTTTTACTATTTAATAATAATTATTAATTAGTATTTTATTCTTAATTCATAAACTATAACTTAAAATATAGTCAGGTGAGATTTTATTTCATTCATCTCAATACAACATAAAAATTATTAATATTAATTTTTCATATATAATTTTCCTTCATACGCAATTAGAGGATATTAAGAATTAAAATATTATCTCGATAAATATAAAATAGGTAAATGAAACAACTAAGCTGAATTGGAGAAAATATTATTTTTCACAATTCAAGATATCAATTAAGTATAAATAAAAGAGACAAAAAACATTTTTATCGGTATACAATTATGTCCTTCAAGGTAAATTACTTTGAGACATTGATATTGATATTACCTTGGGATTATTTTTCTTTCTTAATATAAAATGAAATTATGCATAACAAAAATGAAAAACTACATTGACATAATCTTCATGGAGTCACAGCTGCAGTAAATTATCTCAAAAGTGGTATTAATAAATATTCCACACTCATAACCTGAAAAATAATAGAAATTTCATTCTTAATAATTGGTTCACATTATAATATATGTCTTAGATATTGATTATACAATATACCGATTCATCTTATGAATGCATTTTAAAGGCTCTGTTCTAATTTTAGAATTCAGTGTAAAATCACAACTTAATAAAGCAATTTCAAAATACTGTTTAAAAAAAACCAAAAAAAAACTCATTTCTTAAACTAATCGTATTATATTCTCTCTGTTCTATTGAATTTACAACATTCTTTTATTTTAGTCCAACCTTAATTTTTCTCAATTTTTCTCAGTATTTAAAACATACAATAAAATAACTAAAAAAAAAACATACAATAAAAGATTAATAAATATTATTAAAAGAATAGTATTCATTCAAAAAGCCACTTACTTGCCATAGTAACATATAAAAGGACTCAGCTGCAACACTGCTACGTATGTCAATGCTTTTGGCACGGTACCAAACATATATACCCAATATTGAATGTCCAATGACCTAGAAACCAATATGATATATACAAAAATAATTATTATATAAATTTTTTTAATTATATATATTATTTAATCAACAACCCTAATAATATATGTAAACACATAAAATAATAAGAAACTATAACAAAATAATCAAGCGAGTTAAAGTTTTCAGCAAAGTTTTTCGCAAAAGTTAGTGTTTGAGGAGGAGGATAGCGGACAAATCATATCCTATGAAAAGGGTTAGCAATTTAATCAACAATTACTAAAAGTAAAATCACTCATTAAATCATGTGCACTTTTTCATAAATGTGAAATCGCACATAGCGTTGGTTTACAAAGGGTCAAAGGTCAATGGAAAACAACCACTTTATTAGTTTTGTTATTAATACAGGTAAGAGTACTATATATATCTGACCCTCCCAAACTACACCCTGGATGAGTGCCACTTAATTAATTATATTGGGATAAAAATATATATATATAATTTAAAAAATATGGTAGAAGACACTCTTACCATTGTGCATTTGCTCCAAATTGTTGAAGCTTGAATTCCTCCCACTAGAATTCCAAACATGAAAGTTGCTTCAAGTAGAAATACACAGATTTGAAACATCTACAACACCATATATACATTGGTCAAAGTCAAATGGAGGAGGAATTTCAGTCATTGGTTTTAATAGTCAACCGATATAAATAATCTTGATTATTGACTAAGTGGTAAACAGCTTTATTATAATTTATTTTTTAACTTATTTCTTAATTCTATTGGAATCCGATGAAATTAGATCAGATTAAAAAAGATTTAAAATTAGTTAATGAAGTTTTAAAATAAACCTTTTTGTCGCCCAATTTAACCGCTAGAGTTTTGATTCCGTTCCTCCTATCTCCTTCAATATCAGGTATATCCTGCATAATTTTCAGAACAATTTTATATCAATATATTGATATTTAATTTACATGCATGGGCAAATAATCTCTAATTAAATAATAAATTGCTATAAATATATATGTATATATATTGTTAAATTTATTATATATTATTCTGTAAAAGTAAGTTTTTTAATAAATGATGTAATTTTTGATGAACAAGTAATAAAAATCAATAATTGAATGAGAAAAATCAATTATGTTCAACAAAATCAGCATAAATTAATTGTGTAGCAACACAATACTTACCTTAAATAATCCAGTTACAACGGAAAAGAAACCTATAATCATAATCCCGAAAGTCAAAGTATTTGAGAAGATAATTGGTCGTCCAAAGAAGAAAACCTACCAACAGAAAATGGCATTTTTTGTTACACTAGTATACAACCATAACCGTTAGAATATTGTCTAACAATATACTATACCGTCCCTTATAATTTAAAGCAAAGAGAAAGTAGTTATTTTTTAAGAAAAAGGTAGATAATGGTAATAAATGAAGAGAGAGAATAAATTGTGTGGTTGAAATTAAAAGATAGTTAAAATGTATGGATGAGATTAAACGAAAGTGATGGACCATACTCTAAAAATAGAAATGATGCAAATAAGTGGGACGGACCAAAATGAAAAATGCTGCAAATTAGATGGGACGGAGGGAGTATTTCTTTGTCGCATTGATATTGCAACAATTTTTTTAGATGCTCTATTTGTAAAATTTTCTATAGTTAGAATTATCGATGACTTGATTTATCATGATATAAGACTTGATTAAGAAAATTAATTAAATTGTTAGCAATTGTAGAGAATATACTTTTCTTCGTTCCATAATATTTACTACTGATATTGACATTTTTCCAAATAACATGTCACACTTGGTAGCAATAATTATGAAACAGAGGAAGTATAAGAATTAATTCCTTACGCAATTAAAGGAGTTGAGAGATACCTGTATGTGCAAATAGAATACAGTTTGAACTGTTGCGCGAGCTCCGACAAAAGACAATGTTGCAACCAAAGAATATTTCTTCCATCTCAACATTGGAAGCTGTATTCATTACATTTCAAATTATGGAAATTAAAAAAAAATAACTTCAATTACTAATTAATTATAATCACATATGAAAATGAAGAAAAGTATAAAAAATATATAAAAAAGGTAAAATAATATTTTCTTTTTCTTTTCAATTTGTTTTTCCACGTTATACATTGATGTCAAACCATTATATTTATATTTATATTTATAGAGTAACAATAAAATACCAATAAGATGTCAAGTTAATTTATTTTCGTTTATCCATTAGGTGAATTTTTTTCTAAAAAAAAGATACAAATAAAAGAAAAAAATGAGTAGTCGAATTAAAAAAATAAGTATATAGATAAAAGTAATAAAACAAGTCATTGTCATTAAAAAGTAAAACCAAGTATGTTAACATATCTTTGTACGTGCTTTTAAAAAACAATCTAACTAATATTAGAACTATTTCAACCAAATTGGAAGTTGACACGTTCTATTTAAAGTAAGTGTCTTACGTAAATATTATTAGTTTAGTCAATTGTTTTTTAAAACAATTAAAAATAAATAAATAGAAGTTGAAATTAGTCTTACGTCAACTGAGTATCCAAACCCTGCAACAATATAGACTATAGCAATCCATAATAAGTATGGCGATCCTGATCTCCATGCGAGTAACAAACTCTATAGCAATAAAAATTAATTGATCAATTTATCAAATTAATTAAGGATGAGATTGAATAACAACGCTACTTAATATAAAAAGGATATAAAGAAATTAATATATGTAATCTAATATATTAATCAATAAAAGCTAATTAGATTATTATACATTCACAAAAAGTAAATTTAAATTATTATTCATTCACAAAAAATAATTAAGGAAATTAGTATACCATAACAGCACTAGTTGCAGTTATCAGAATTCCGTCTGTAATAGATAATTCACCAGAGGCCAATGGCAGATATGGCTTGTTAATCTGTTTCAATAAAGAATGCAATAACTTTAAGTATTATGTCTACAATTAAAGTCTAAAATTTGTAATATAAATAGAAAGATTTTTTAGTAGAATAACAAATAAAACGACTAAAAATATTAAATAGGAAAATCATTAAGGAACAAAGTGAGTAACCAGAGTAGCCGACCCTAAGGATTAGCCAGTGGGCAAAAAGGGCCACCGCCAAGAAGTTAATAAGTGATAAGAATAAACAAAAAAAACTGAAATTAACTAAAAAAACACACCTTATCAATCTCCATATCGCAAATTTGATTTATACCAACGGCATAAATTACGCACAATATTATAACAATAATTCCCTATCATAATAAATTATAGATATTAGCAAATAATTATTTTAGCTTTAGAGAAAAATGTTTTTTAACTAAAAATGTAAATATACTGGTAATTACCTCAATAACTCTGGCAAAAAATGATGGACTAAAATCTGAGAGATTCTCTACCGCAACAAGTGACGTTGATAGTAAAAAAGCAATCTATTACGAACAAGATTATTATTAGTTTTATCGATTAAACATTACGCGCAAATATTTAGACAATAAAATTGATAATTATTTATTTTTCAATCATTTTCTTAAATATTATTACATTTATTTAAATTAGAATATATCTTCTATTGAAAATTTAATATAATTACCAAAATTATTGTCTAAACTCTAAACCTATACACCATGAGCTTAAGTTAGAAAATCGAAATAAAATATGCAATTATTGCGAGAATTATGAGTTAGCCTGCTTATTGATGCATGGTTTAGTTTTACACCATAACAATATACTACTTTTAATTTTAAATACTTAACAAGTTATTTAGGTGGGTTCGATATGATAGTGTTATTTTATTTTTCTTTTATTACAAATAGAAAAAAATACATAAATATATTTAAAAATTGAAAACTAGTCGAGAAGAATCAAGTAGGATCAAAGGTCCAGCCGACACGTTAATGATGGGTTAATTAAAAAAAAAACTAATTAAGCTTAAAATAAAAAAGTTACGTACCGTTGCATAGATGGAATAAGGACGAGTGAATTTATAGAATGCATTAAGAGCTTGTGAAAAAGATTTGACTCTTGTTTTTGCTACTTTTACTTTTGTTTCAGCTTCAATTTTGGTTGCATCATGCACCCTCTTTTCATTAAACCTTCGCCTTATTTCACTGTCTACATGGGTTAAAATTTGATATTTTGTGTTCTCCATCTCCACTTAATTACTCTGCTGCTTTGCTAAAACAACAACATTCAAAATATATATTAAATAATTATTTTTAATATTTTTATTCGTTTTCGAGTAAAGTTAAAATATGAGTTTTTTAAAATACGAATGTGCATCTACTTTATTTTTTAAAATGACTACGATAAACTACTAATTCATTTCAACTAAATTATGTACTAATATGCTCAACTAATCTAATTAACGAACAAAAAACAATAAATTAAAAATAAAACTACTTAGCTACCTTGATCCAATTAATTAATATCAATGAAAGATAAAAAATATATCAAATGATAACCCACTAGCCAATAACCCAACTCAATAATTAACTTACAAGTACTCATTATCAAGATAATAATAAATCATTGTTAATCATGAAGATTTGCACGTGTTGCTCTCTAGCTAAAAATAATTTTTAATTAATAAATTTAAACCCTCAAAATACCGTATATTATAAACTAATAAGAAGAATCAGGTTAAAAATACAATAGATTATATTGTATATTTGGGGTGGGCCTAGTGTGCCTTTAGTTGCATATGAAGTATATTAGAGCTAATGCTCATAATAAAAAATATATATTCAGAGACGTATAATTGATTATGTCAATAAACCAACTCAACCAAAAGCTTAAGCTGATGGTTGAGCCCCAAAGATATGTTATATACTCTAACACGTCCCCTTACACGAGAGTCCTCATACCTGGTGCTAAATATTCCACTTTTAAATGAGGAATGCGTGGTTGAGATTTGAACCTGTGACCTCTTGTCACGTTGGAATCTAATACCATGTCAAGGAATCAATTCAACCAAAAGCTTAAGCTGATGGTTGAGGCCTAAGATACAGATTCATCATGTTTTATTGTAGAAGAATTGAAAATACAAACCAAAGATAATAAAAGATTAGATAGAGCTTACAGGTGGTTGATTAGAAATTAATAGAGATTAGAGATAAAAGAGTATATTTTTGTTTAAGCAATCGGAATAAATGAGGAAAAGTATGAATGAAGTTTTAGTGTTGCAAGATCTATATATAGCTAGCTATTACATTGCAAGGAAACAACATAAAGTATTTGTTTATTCAGCACTAGTCCTGCATGCCTTAAATATTTTGTGAAAGATGAATAAAATAAATTAAAATCTTTATAGTTTAAATTCTTTGTTATTTGCAACTTTAATGTTTTTTTTTAAAATTAAATCAACTATAAAATTTAAAGTATTAACGTCTACTATGTTCAGGCCAAATCACATGATTTTGAGCATTTTAGCGATCGAAATTATAAATCTTCAATCATGCATAGTAAAAAAAATAATTATATTTACATGTAAGAGCAAGGTTTGGAGCCCTAAGGACCGTACATAAAAACTAACACTATTTTATAATTAATTACAATTATTTTAACTTCCTATGAGAGAATAAAAGGTAAACATAATAAAGTATATTAAAAAATCTTATATTTTTAATATAACTATAGTATTAAATTACATTAAAAAATTCAAATTATTTTTGATATACAACAACAAGGACTATATATGAAATTTTCTAGTAAAAGTTATAAAAATATGTATTAAAACAAATTAAAAAAATTCTTTAAAACTATGATTTTTAATGAATCACATAATTCAACTCGATTATAATATACGATTAAAATATACAATTATATTATAGAAAATAATGGTCTTCAATAGGAACGTATTTACTTCAAATTGGCCTACTGCGAATAAATTAGCTTACGCTTTCGACACTACTAAATTTAATAAATATATGTTGGCCGGTTCATCACTAAATTCTAACTAATCCCCACGTTTTTTTCTATCAAAAGTTAAACCTTAAACAAGTAATCCCTCCCGGCCAATTTAGTTGTCCCATTTGCTTTTTCACATTATTTATCAATTCCGTTTACTTTGGATTTTATTCTTAATCCATATGTTAAAACATAGTCATGTGAGATTTTGTTTGATTCGTCTCAACTCTCAATGCAAGGATAATTTTTTGTCAACTCTCAAAATAAATGTGACCTCGACAAATGTGCCCAAGCAAATGAGACAACTAAATTGGTTCGGAGGGAGTATTATAGAAGTACTTTATACACACGCATGCGCACAAACCAATTAAAATATTACATAAGAATTAAATGATCAAATATCAAAAATTCAAGTAAAGTTTAATAGTAAAAGTAGTAAAAATTAAATTTAAGGTCTTTGATTCGAGTCTTTTTACATGATTGATGCTAATTAATAAAAATTAACTGGTGTTACAACAAGTCTTGTAGGAGACCGTTTCCTCATGAAACAAGGTTATATAAATTTTTTTAACTGATCATTTTAAGATTGTAAGTGATCACTTTAAGACTATAAAAATTATCATTTTAATAAGTGATCAAAGTGTACATTAAGCCACTTCAATAAAGAGATTATACCATTAAATCATCACATTTTAAAATTTATAATTTTTTATAATTTTTTTAAATTAAAATGTGAGAATTAAACCCTTTATCATAATGATTAAAAGGAAAACATAATCTTTGAATTGACCATTATGATACCTAATATAGTAATATAACATTCATCGGTTAATTTAAAATAAAAAGTTTATGTTTGAAAAATCTAAGAATTGTGTCTCAGTTCCACCAAAGATTTTAGATATTATATATAACAAAAGTTGTTATCATCACTAATCACTAATCACTAATCACTAACTAATCACATTGACCTTTCACACTTATGTGAAAGAATATACAAAAGATTTGGTATAAAGAAAATTAAAATACTTGTAATATTGTTTCTCAATAATAATTAATTTTAGTAAGAATATCACACATGCAAATTTCGAAAAGATGAGTCGTGGATAGGAGAATTCACAAGAGGGTTCGCATTATTTTTATGTGGAATAATTTTAAGGAAAAATAACATTAATAACTTCTAATTATGCGTGGTTTAAATATAAAACTCCCAACTATTGATTAATATTCAAAACTTTTCAACTTTAGGCCCATTTTAAATTTAAAGTCCAAGATAATAACTTATAACCGGATGAATTGGTTTTAGTAGAGAAATAGTGGGACCTAATTGTATTTATTAATCACTTCACTCCCTTTGACCTTACATGACTCTTCACGTACCCTTCCATTTAACAAAATGGTAACCAGTTAAACAAGTTATGAAATTATATCGGTGCTTTAGAATTAAAATGGGCCTAAAGTTGAGAGTTTTGAATAATAATCAATAGTTAGGAGTTTTATATTTAAACCACGAATAGTTGGGAGTTTTAAAAGTAATTTTCTCTAATTTTAAATGTATAAATTTACCAAGTATTTTTATTTAACGAGTATAATCAAATACAATTGTTAAAAAATAGTTGTCATTTTTAAGTTGGTGTATGGACTTTTTTTCAGAAAACTGATACTCAACTGAACAATTTCTAGAATAGAATAAAAAAATATGTATTGAGTCAGGATGCTTTAAACACTTAGGGGGTGTCTGGTATGTTTGTTAGAGTATATAATATATCATACGGCTTTGACCATCAGCTTAAACTTTTATGAAGATTTGATTGAACCACCACGTATAAAAAATCCTCATTGCTTGTGTGCATAGAATTGGTAAAGATGAATAAGTACATGTCAAAATATACTTTCTGACACTACCGCACGATTTTCACTAAGGAAATATGCGAGTCCGTAACATTAAAAACTTAGCCTTTCTCAAAACTTAAAACAAAGAATTAAGACCCTTCCTAAAAATTATCAACTAAAAGATGAACAAGTGTCATCTCATTTTATATGTCTTAACAGGATGATCCAAAGATTAAGGGCTTCTTTATTTTTTTTTTGTATATATTATAAAAATTAGAGCCATTCATGAAAATGTAAAGAAAAAAACTTTAACTTAGAAAAGTAGAATACATATAATAATTTATCGTTAATTACATGAAAATAACAAATTAATGACAATATATTTTTACTTTTATTTTGATAATATATTTTGTTTTAACTTCATCGTAACTTATAAAAAAAAAATCACCCATACCAATAATTGTAAGTTTGTAAATCATATTATACACATTAAAATGCACATATCACCATAAAAAAAAAAAAAAAAAAAAAAAAAAAAAAAATCATACTTTCATACTTCCGTTGCTATACAACTATATATACATATAATTAAAAAGAACCGATCACAGTGAAAAAGATAAAGAAAAGCAAATTTAATTGATGAATAGACTAAAAATGTAATTAAGTGTGACATATTTAATAATTTTATGATACAATAATTTCATATACCTCCATTATTCTTTATTATAAATATTATTAGTGACCTGAATACGTGTAATTTATATGTTCGTTGTATTATTATACTCTCTTATTCAACTTAAATGTCTCATTTAGTTTTTTCACACTTGCCGAGACAACATTTTAACCCTTAATATCTCAAATTATTCTTAATTAAAAATTATAAAAATTTGATATTAATAATCCTTGTATTAAGACGAATCAAATAAGATTTCACTTGACTATATTATAACTTATAGATTAAGAGTAAAATGTAAATTAAGAGTGATAAGTGAATAGTGCAAAAAAACTAAATGAAACATTTAGGCTGAATAGGAGGTAGTATCATTTTATTCTTTTTATTCTTTATTATAAATATTACTATTCAATAATAATTATTAATTAGTATTTTATTCTTAATCCATAAACTATAACTTAAAATATAGTCAGGTGAGATTTTATTTCATTCATCTCAATGCAATATAAAAATTATTAATATTAATTTTTCATATGTAATTTTTGATCCTACACAATATATTAGAGGATATTAAGTATAAAAATATTATGTCGATGAATATAAAATAGGTAAATGAAACAACTAAGCTGAATTGGAAAAAATATTATTTTTCACAATTCAAGATATCAATTAAGTATAAATAAAAGAGACAAAAAGCATTTTTATCGGTATACAATTATGTCTCAAGGTAAACTACTTTTTTTTTTTTGAGTTAAAGGTAAACTACTTTGATACATTGATATTGATATTACCTTGGAATTATTTTTCTTTCTTAATATAAAATGAAATTATGCAAAACAAAAATGAAAAACTACGTTGACATAATCTTCACGGAGTCACAGCTGCAGTAAATTATCTCAAAAGTGGTATTAATAAATATTCCACGCTCATAACCTGAAAAATAATAGAAATTTCATTCTTAATAATTGGTTCACATTATAGTTTATATCTTTGATATCGATTATACAATATGCCGATTTATCTTTAAAATGCATTTTAAAGGCTCTATTCTAATTTAAAAATTTAGTGTAAAATCACGACTTAATAATGTAATTTCAAAATACTTTTAAAAAACACCAAAAAAAAGTCATTACTTAAATTAATTGTATTATATTCTCTCTATTCTATTGAATTTATAGCATTTTTTATTTTAGTCCAACTTTAATTTTTCTCAATTTTACTCCATATTTAAAACATACACTAGAAGATTAATAAATATTATTAGAAAGAAATTATTCATTTAAAAAGCCACTTACTTGCCACAATAACATATAAAAGGACTCAGCTGCAACACTGCTACGTATGTCAATGCTTTTGGCACGGTACCAAACATATATACCCAATATTGAATGTCCAATGACCTAGAAACCAATATGATATATACAAAAATAATCAATAATTATTATATAAATTTTTTAATTATAAAAATATATTATTTTATGGACAACCCTAATATATGTAAACACATAAAATAATAAGAAACTATAACAAAATAATCAAGAGAGTCAAAGTTTTCAGCAAAGTATAGCGGACAAATCTTAACCCATAAAAAGGGTTAACAATCAATAATTACTAAAAATAAGATCATTTATTAAATCGTGTGCACGTTTTCTTATATGTGAAATTGCACATAACGTTTATTAACAAACATCAATGGAAAACAACCACTTTGTTAGTTGTGTTATTAATACAGGTAAGATTATATATATCTAACTCTCCCAAACTACACCCCGGATGAGTGTCGCTTAATTAATATATTGGGATAAAAAAATAAAATATAATTTTAATTATGGAAGAAGACACTCTTACCATTGTGCATTTGCTCCAAATTGTTGAAGCTTGAATTCCTCCCACTAGAATTCCAAATATGAAAGTTGCTTCAAGTAGAAATACACAGATTTGAAACATCTACAACACCATA
The DNA here is from genome assembly GCA_019776075.1 of Amaranthus palmeri. Classification (NCBI taxonomy): domain Eukaryota; kingdom Viridiplantae; phylum Streptophyta; class Magnoliopsida; order Caryophyllales; family Amaranthaceae; genus Amaranthus; species Amaranthus palmeri. The sequence goes on along the minus strand of JAAKBH010000342.1, from coordinate 423,312 downwards.
CATTAGTCAAAGTCAAATGGAGTAGGAAGTTGAGTCATTGGTTTTAAAAGTCAACCGCTATAAATAAGCTCGATTATCGACTAAGTGGTAAACAACTTAACTACAATTTATTTTTTTAACTTATTTCTTAATTTTATTGAAATCAGATGAAATTAGATCAGATAAAAAAGATTCAAAATTAGTTAATGAAGTTTTAAAATAAACCTTTTTGTCGCCCAATTTAACCGCTAGAGTTTTGATTCCGTTCCTCCTGTCTCCTTCAATATCAGGTATATCCTGCATAGTTTTTAGAACGACAATTTTATATCAATATATTGATAATTACATGCACGGGCAAATAATCTCTAATTTAATAATAAATTCCTATAAATATATATTTTGTTAAATTTATTATATATTATTCTGTAAAAGTCAGTTTTTTAATAAATGATGTAAGTTTTTTTTGAACAAGTAATAAAAATCAATAATTCAATGAGAAAAATCAATTATGTTCAACAAAATTACCATAAATTAATTGTGTAGCAACACAATACTTACCTTAAATAGTCCAGTTACAACGGAAAAGAAACCTATAATCATTATCCCGAAAATCAAAGTATTTGAGAAGATAATTGGTCGTCCAAAGAAGAAAACCTACCAACAGAAAATGGCATTTATTGTTACACTAGTATACAACCATAACCGTTAGAATATTGTCTAACAATATACTATACCGTCCCATATAATTTGAAGCAAAGAGAAAGTGATTGTTTTTTAAGAAAAAGATAGATAATGGTAATAAATAAAGAGAAAGAATAAATTGTGTGGTTGAAATTAAAAGATAGTTAAAATGTATGGATGAGATTAAAAGAAAGTGGTGGGCCATACTCTAAAAATAGAAATGATGCAAATTAAATGGGGCGGACTAAAATGAAAAATGCTGCAAATTAGATGGGACTGAGGGAGTATTCCTTTGTCGCATTGATATTGCAACAATTTTTTTAGATACTCTATTTTGTAAAATTTTCTATTGTTAGAATTATCGATGACTTGATTTATCATGATATAAGACTAGATTAAGAAAATTAATTAAATTGTTAGCAATTGTAGAGAATATACTTCCTTCGTTCCATAATATTTACTATTGATAGTGACATTTTCCCAAATAACATATCACACTCGGTAGCAAGAATTATGAAACGGAGGAAGTATAAGAATTAATTCCTTACGCAATTAAAGGGTTGAGAGATACCTGTATGTGCAAATAGAATACAGTTTGAACTGTTGCGCGAGCTCCGACAAAAGACAATGTTGCAACCAAAGAATATTTCTTCCATCTCAACATTGGAAGCTGTAATCATTACATTTTAAATCATGAAAATTAAAAAAAATAATTTCAATTAATTACTAAATATAATCTTTGTACGTGCTTTTAAGAACAACCTAACTAATTAATATTAGAACTATTTCAACCAAATTGAAAGTTGACACGTTTATTTAAAGTAAGTGTCTTACGTAAATATAATTAGTTTAGTCAATTAAAAAAAATAAGTAGAAGTTGAAATTAATTAGTGTCTTACATCGACTGAGTATCCAAACCCTGCAACAATGTAGACTGCAGCAATCCATAATAAGTATGGTGATCCTGATCTCCACGCCAGTAACAAACTCTGTAGCAACAAAAATTATTTGATTAATTTATCAAATTAAATAAGGATAAGATTGAATAAGAGCGCTACTTCAAATAAAAAGGATAAGAAGAAATTAATATATGTAATCTAATATATATTAATCGATAAAAGATAATTAGATTATTATTCATTCACAAAAAATAAATTTAAATTATTATTCATTCACAAAAATTAATTAAGGAAATTAGTATACCATAACAGCACTAGTTGCAGTTATCAGAATCCCATCTGTAATAGATAATTCACCAGAGGCCAATGGCAGATATGGCTTGTTAATCTGTTTCAATAAAGAATGCAATAACTTTAATTATTATGTCTAAAATTAAAGTCTAAAATTTGTAATATAAATAGAAAGATTTTTTTAGTAGAATAACAAATAAAACGACCAAAAATATCAAATAGGAAAATCATTAAGGAACAAAGTGCGTAACCATGGCCGATTCTAAGGATGGGTAGTGGGCAAAAAGGATCACCGCCCAGAAATCAATAAGTGACAAGAACTAATAAAAAAAACTGAAACTAACTAAAAAAAACACACCTTATCAATCTCCATATCGCAAATTTGATTTATACCAACGGCATAAATTACGCACAATATTATAACAATAATTCCCTATCATAATAAATTATAGATATTAGCAAATAATTATTTTAGCTTTAGAGAAAAATGTTTTTTAATTAAAAATGTAAATATACTGGTAATTACCTCAATAACTCTGGCAAAAAATGATGGACTAAAATCTGAGAGATTCTCTACCGCAACTAGTGACGTTGATAGTAAAAAAGCAATCTATTACGAACAAGATTGTTATTAGTTTTATCGATTAAACATTAGACAATAAAATTGATAATTATTTATTTTTTTAATTATTTTCTTAAATATTATTACATTTATTTAAGTTAGAAGATATATTCTATTGAATTTAATATAATTATCAAAATTATTGTCTGAACTCTAAACCTATACACCACGAGCTTAAGTTAGAAAATCGAAATAATTTATGCAATTATTGTTGCGAAAATTATGAGTTAGCCTGCTTATTGACGCATGGTTTAGTTTTACACCATAACAATATACTACTTTTAATTTTAAATACTAATTAACAAGTTATTTATATTAGGTGGGTTTAATATGATAGTGTTATTTTATTTTTCTTTTATTACAAATAGAAAAAAATACATAAATATATTTAAAAATTGAAAACTGGTCGAGAAGAGTCAAGTAGGATCAAAGGTCCAGCGACACGTTAATGATGGGTTAATTAAAAAACTAATTAAGCTTAAAATAAAAAAGATACGTACCGTTGCATAGATGGAATAAGGACGAGTGAATTTATAGAATGCATTAAGAGCTTGTGAAAAAGATTTGACTCTTGTTTTTGCTACTTTTACTTTTGTTTCAGCTTCAATTTTGGTTGCATCATGCACCCTCTTTCCATTAACCCTTCGCCTTATTTCACTGTCTACTTGGGTTATAATTTGATATTTTGTGTTCTCCATCTCCACTTATTTGCTAAAACAACAACATTCAAAATATATATTAAATAATTATTTTTAATATTATTATTGGGTTTCGAGTAAAGTTAAAATATGAGTTTTTTAAAATACGAATGTGCATGTACTTTATTATTTAAAATGACTACGATAAACTACAAATTCATTTCAACTAATAAATTGTGTACAGTCTGCTCAACTAATCTAATTAACGAACAAAAAACAATAAATTAAGAATAAAACTACTTAGTTTCCTTGATTCAATTAATACCAATGAATAAGTAAAAAGAAAAAATCAAACGATAGGCATATGCACTAGCTAATAATTCAAACTCACTAAATAACACACAAGTGCTCATTATAAAGGTAATAACTCGTCATTAGCTATGAAGAATTGCACGTGTTGCTCTCTAACTAAAAAAATTTTGATTAAAAATTTCAAATAAAATAAAAAATTTAGGCCTTCAAAATAGCGGTATATTATAAATTAATAAAAAGAATCAGGTTAAAAAATACATCATATTTTTGAGGTGGGCCAAGTGTGCCTTGGTTGCATATCATCATCATTCTACCTAGTGTATCTCGCTTATAGAAAAACTATGAATAGGGTCTAGAGAGGGGAAGGACGGCGACAACTCATACCCATAAAGGAGAGCGCGACCAAAGAAAGTCTCCCCACTCGAAAAAAATTAAGAGAAACCCCTGCGTTGTGGGAGATAAAAACGCAATAGATAATAGAAGATTAGATAGTACTTACAAGAGGTTGATTAGAAATTAATAGAGATAAAAGAGTATATTTTTGTTTAAGCCAATCGGAATATGAGGAAAAGTATGAATGAAGTTTTAGTCTCGCAAGATCTATATATAGCTAGCTATTACAAGGAAACAACATCATATTTGTTTATTCAAAACTACTCTTGCATGCAATCCTTATTTTGTAATAAGATACATAAAATAATTTAAAATCTTTATAGTTTAAATTCTTTATTATTTGCATCAACTTTAATGTTTTTTTAAATTACAAGTTTACAACCGATCATTAAAGTATTAATGTCTAGTATATATGTTCATGCCAAGTCACATTTACAGGTTGAATAAATCTTCAATTATGAATAATAGAAAAAGATAATGATATTTACAGGATGAAGGTTTGGAGCGTCAAGACTGTACATAAAAACTAACACTATTTTTATAATCAATTACAATTATTTTAACTACTTATGAGAGAATAAAAGGTAAATATAATAACAAATATTATAAAATCTTATATTGTCTAAATAAGTATAGTATTAAGTTACATTAAAAAATTCAAATTATTTTTTATATACAACACCAAGAATTATATATGAAATTTTCTGGTAAAAATTATAAAATGTTAATGTAATAAAATATGTATTAAAATGTAAATAAATTCTTTAATAACTATGATTTTTAATGAACCACATGATTCAACTCGATTATATTACCTCCTATTCATAGAGAATAAGACATTTATTTTTTTACACTATTTACTCATTATTCTTAATTTATATTTTATTCTTAATCTATAGATTAGAACATAGTCAACTGAGATTTTGTTTGATTCTTCTCAATGCAAAGATTATTAATATTCATTTTTTATAATATTTCGTTAAGTATAATAAGAGATATTAAATATTAAATAAGTGCATTGAATAATGTGAAAAAAAAATATCTCATTCTCTATAAATAATGTACATTTATACTATACAAAATAATGGTCTTCATTGGGAACTTATTTAATTCAAATTGACCTAGTGCGAATAAAATAGCTTACGCTTTCGACACTATTAAATACTAATATATGATGGCCGGTTCATCACTAACTATTCCGCCACGTTTTTTTCTATCAAAAGTTAAACCTTATACTTTATCTGTTTCAATTTACTTGTCACGTCTTATTTTTTCACGCAATTCAATTCATTAATTCATTCTTTAATATCTTTATGTATAATAAAAAAAAATAAAAATTTAATATAAATTATCTTTGCAATGAAACGATCAAAATCTCATTTGACTATGTATTAACTTATAGATTAATCAAAAATTAAGAATGCTGAATAAATAGTGAGAATTAAACCCTTTATCATAATGATTAAACCGATCTTTTTATGATTGTACGTGATCATTTTAAAACTATAAAAATTATTTTAATAAGTAATCATTGTATTGTTTTTATAATTTTTTTTCTTTAAAATGTGAGAATTAAACCCTTTATCATAATGATTAAAAGGAAAACATAATCTTTGAATTGACCATTATGATACCTAATATAGTAATATAACATTCATATCGGTTAATTTAAAATAAAAAGTTAAATGTTTGAAAAATCTAAGAATTGTGTCTCGGTCCACCAAAGATTTTAGATATTATATATAACAAAAGTTGTTATCATCAGTAATCACTAATTAATCACTAACTAATCACATTGACCTTTCACACTTATGTCAAAGAATATACAAAAGATTTGGTATGAAGAACTTCAAAATACTTCTAATATTTTTCACAATAAAAATTAATTTTAGTAAGAATATCACATGCAAATTTCGAAAAGGTGAGTCGTGGATAGGAGAATACACAAGAGTTGAATGTTTCGTCCAGACTTGGTTCGCACTATTTTTATGTGGAATAATTTTAAATGTACAAATTTACTAAGTATTTTTATTTAACGAGTATGATCAAATGCAATGGTTAAAAAAATAGTTGTCATTTTTTTTTGGCAAATAAAAAACTTTTTCATTTACCAGAAAAACCATATACATCAAGTCTAGGATCTCGAAAAATCATATTTGCATCAGTGTAGAACCGAGGCCCACCTTCTAGGAAGGGTTTTCCCGGCCCACCTTCTCGGAAAAACCATAGTTGTCATTTTTAACTTGGTCTGTGGACCTTTTTTTTTAGAAAACTAATACTCAACTGAACAATTTCTAGAATAAAATAAGAAAATAAGTATTGAGTAAAGATGCTTTAAACACTTAAGATGTGTATGGTATAACTATTAGAGTTTATAATATATCATACGGCTTTGACCATCAGTTAAACTTTTATGATTTTTATTGCTCTTATGGGCGTAGCATATGTTAGTGGCTCGGGACACAAGAGAATGAAGGGAAGAGCCAGGGTTAGATTTCCAAAGAGGAGTTGGTCTTGCCTAAGCCACGTGACGCAATCTATTATACTTCCTCCGTTCTTTTTTACTTGCTACATTGTTGACTTCGGTACTATTTATTAAGCAAATTGACTTTTATATTGTCGGTAATCTAAAAGTTAAAACATAGTCATATGAGATCTTGCTTGAATCGTCTCGATTCAAAGTTTATTAATTTTGAATTTTTATAATTTTTTCAATATGTATAATTAGAGATATAAATGATGCAATTCGTACATTGGAGAGTGTGAAAAAACAAATGGCGCAACTAATATGGAACGGAGGAAGTATTAGTCTATAACTAAAAATCACTTTTAGTTTTAAAGTGATCGATAAAAAATTAGACAAATTATATGGATTCGTCACATGGCCGGTGTAATGGTATCATACAAGACGAATTGTATATCTAATAATCTCTCCTATTCAAATTAATTGTCCACTATGAGTTTGGACCGGATTTTAAGAAAAAATGGTCGTGGGGTGGTAGTGGGGTATTTTAAGTGATTATAATAATTGAAAAGGTGATAGTGGAGTATTTTAAGTGATTATAATAATTGAAAAGGTGGTAGGTGGGGTATTATTAAATAATATAAGTTGAGGGTATTTAGGTAAAAAGTTTTGCCAAAAATAGAAAGTGGACAAGTAAAGAGACTTTACCAAATAAGGAAAGTGGACAATTAATTTGAATAGGAGGGAGTATATACAATTAAGATAACATTAGGTCTTGTATGAAATCGCCTCACTATATGAAAGTAAAACCATATAGTTAGCCTATGTCACTAACAAGTATTGTATGAGACTATCTGTGAGACGGGCCCATACAAGATAATTGTCGTCATTTAAAGAGAAAAAAAATTAATAAACTATTTTATTATTATTTTTTTAACATATTAGAGTTGGGCCAGCCCATATTGACTCGTTTCACAGTGAGACGGTCTTAATAAAGAATTTATCGTTTACCAATTGATCACTTTAATTAAAATTATAAATGATCAAATTAATTGTAACACCCGAATTTCCTTCCGTCCTTCACGATTTTCGTTTTGTTTAAGTGGTCGGGAATTCAGGTGTGTGTTACATTATAAACTAAATGTATTTGGGGTTAGTCCAATAAAGATAGTCTCACCATATAATTTGCCTAGTCGTACTCTAATAAGCAGTCAACAGTACCAAAATCTTTTATAACAGTTGATTTCACAGTTGACTTATTATCTAATACTTTTAACTAATCAAAACAGTCAATAATTTTAACCAATAGCTCTAACTATCAGTCATTTATCAAACAGACACTAAACTTCAATATGTAAATTCTTATTCCCTGCTATGAGTCGTGTCATTTACAATCAGGCCAATTTCAAATTAGATAAAAACTTAAAAAATCTAGTGAAAATCGAATTTATGACACATGCATATAAATTTTCCATTTTGGTTCTATAAAAATATAATGTGTTCCCTACCATAAATTATCGACGTGGAAAATTAGGTCAAACTATTCTAATTTCTAACTACCAACAATTTAAAAAAAACTAAAAATAAAAAAAATAAATAAAAAATAATTCTAACTACCCAAATGCTGACCTTGGTATAACATCCTCGCGTTCCTTTCATTAATTATTTAATTAGAGTTCAAACTTTAATAAGTTTATAATTAGGCACCTAATTAAGCACTAACCATAATATTATAACCCAATAATTATTTATAATTTTTTAAAAATGCTTCATATTCCACACACCCAACACGCTAGCTTACCATAAATCTAAAATAATCTATATTTTCGTCCCACTTATTTTACATCATTTTAAATTACAATAAGAGAACTTTTTCAGCCAAATAATGTAAAATGAATGGAAAATACGCTACAACATAGTACACTTTTTAGTGGGAAATATTTAACGACATTTAATTTAAATATCACTATTTTAAGTTTTTAATGGTATATATAGTAGTTTTAGTTACGTTTATTGGAGCTTTAGCAGCAAAATAAAAAAGCTAGCATACTAAAACATTTCACGACATTAGATCTAGTGACATTTCTCATAAATGTAACTACAGGCTATGTGGACAATTTCATGTCACTATCTTTTTGAAAGACAATTTTATGTCACTAAAGACCAGATAAAGTACTCCCTCCTAATCATTTTAGATGTCCCATTTTCTTATTTGGCAAAATCATATCAATTGCCTCATTTCTTTTTTGTCTATCTTTTTTTACCTAAATACCCCCACTTTTCCAATTCCCAATACCCAATACCCAACTACCACCTTTACAATTCATCATCATCATCATCATCCTACCCAGTATATCCCGCTCATAGAGAACTATGAGCAGGGTCTGGGGAGGGAAGGACGGCGGCAACTCATACCCGTGAAGGAGAGCACGGCCAAAAGGAGTCCCCCGGCTCCAAGATGATAAAGATAAAGATTCGTACCTGCCTCGTGGAGTTAAACACATAATAGGTCTAAATACCCAACACCACTCTTAATAACCGTAAAAACCCAAATGGGACATCTAAAATAATTCAGAAGGAGTATTATTTTGACATATTTTTCAATATACCTAAAAGTTCTTTTCCTATAAATATAGATCTCCTAGATGAAGAATCATTAAGCTCTAACTAAATCATCAAATGGAATATATTCTTTTAATACCCATCATAGTGATCATCACTATCTTCCATATCTTCTCAAAATCAACCACAAAATCAAACCTTCCACCTGGACCAAAACCATGGCCCATCATAGGCAATATACTTGAGCTTGGGGACAAGCCTCATCAAACATTCACCGAGCTTTCGAAAACTTACGGTCCAATAATGTTTTTAAAACTCGGGTTTGTCCCTACACTAGTAATATCTTCACCAGAAATTGCTCAAGAAATGTTCCTTAAACACGATGCAACCTTCTCAGATAGAATTGTTCCTGACTCTGTCCGAGCCATGGATCATGATAAATATTCCATGATCTGGCTCCCAGTAAGCCCAAAATGGCGTAACCTTCGAAAAATAGCAGCCGTACAATTATTCACAAATAATCGACTAGATGGTGGCAAAGAATTGCGCCAAAAAAAGGCGCAAGAGTTGGGTGAATATGTACGACAATGTAGGGAAATGGGTGCACCAGTCGATATCAATAAGGCCGCGTCTACTAGTGTATCAAACTTGTTGTCTAACACAATTTTTTCTATGGATTTGAGTAGCCATACTTCAACCAATTCCCAAGAATTTAATGAGCTTATTTTGCATATGATGGAAGAGGCAGTAACACCAAATGTGTCTGATTTATTTCCTATGCTTAAGCATTTGGATTTACAAGGGGTATTAAAAAAAACTAGTAAATATACTCATAAAATCATGAAAATTTTTGATAAAATTATAAAGGAAAGGCTATTGAAGGATCCTATGAATCTTACAAATGATGTATTAGGGACTTTGCTCAAGCTTTTGGAGGATAAAGAAATGAGTATTCATGATGTCAAACATTTCCTTATGGTAAGTGTTACTTTATACTATAGTATCTTTCATTTCATGTGTCTAGCTAGTGTAATTTGCCCTAACACTATTTCTTAAATGAGACCGTCTTATGGTGAGATCATTTCTAATGATCTGAGATAATTATATAGGCTCATCTTATGACGAGACAATCTCATACAAGACGAGTTGTTTGCATAATAATCCTTTTGTCACCCTACAATGCCACAAATTATATTCATATAGTTTTAGTTTCCTCTAGAGGGATTATTTCGAACATGCTTATATTGAGAGCAAATACTTAAGGGTGAAATAAAAGTCAACTATATAAATAAATGTAAGTGTATATGAATGAATATAAATATATAATGATACGAGCAAGATGAGAGAAAAGAAATATGATTAATCTTATTTTCTACTTTAATATATGCGTCTATTTCTTCTTCTGGATCACTATGTAACTACATTTTACTCTTAGTAACAACTATATTCTATTAGTTTTCTACTATAATAACTTTATTATTCTCTAATATATTCAAAAAATATATCTTTAGTAGTTGATTTAAAGAGTCAATGGTAACAAAGTTCTCCTATAACATACTAGTTTTGCTATAATAAAGACAAACAAAATTGGTATTTATAGTAAAATATCATCTATCTAAAACGACCAAAAAATTATTTATTGAATTACAATATGTATTGTTCCTTATTTTCTACCTTGTTATTTAGGATTTATTTACAGGTGGAATACATACAACTTCTGTCACAGTGGAATGGGCTATGACTGAATTATTACACAATCCACAAATAATGAAAAAGGCTCAAATTGAGATAGACGAAGTAGTTGGCAAAGATAGACCCATACAAGAATCAGATATTACCAAATTACCATATCTTCAAGCAATTGTGAAAGAAACACTACGATTACATCCGCCAGCTCCTCTTTTAATTCCTCGCAAAACTATAAAAGACGTAGAATTATGTAACTATTTTGTGCCACAAAACTCGAACATTTTGATAAACTTATGGGGAATGGCTCGTGATTCAACCATATGGTCGAATTCATGTTTATTTTCTCCTGAAAGATTTCTGGATAGTGAAATTGATTTCAAAGGACGATATTTCGAGTTTATACCCTTTGGATCTGGAAGAAGAATATGTCCAGGTTTGCCGTTAGCTCATAGGATGACACATTTACTCTTGGCAACTCTAATATCATTTAATTGGAAGATTAGCCCGGATACTATAGACATGGAAGAAAAGTCTGGGATTGCTTTGCTAAAACTTAAGCCCCTTCGAGTTATTCCATTTCTTTAATAAATATTAATTTCTTTTATGTCGAAAATAAAATAAATTCATTATTAGACAATTTAAAGTTAAATATGAACATAAATGTTATTAAAAATGTTACCTAGTTTTTATTTATTGATATATTATAAGTATTTTATTTGATTTTATGTTTTTGATCAAAACTGAGGTATTTTCTAAGGTTTCATTTGTAGAATTGTCTCGATTTGAGGGACTCTTTAATCGTGTTCGTCTTTATGTGTATAAGTTTTTGTTTACCTTACCTCCTCAGACCCTGGTCATAATTCCTATGAGCAGGATACTTGCTACGGACATATTATCTCCATTTCTTGATTATGGAGGAAAATTAAACACATTTAATATTAAATAATCTTAAAAAGTTATGTTGATGATAAATATTATCATAATTAATAATTATTTAATGATTAAAAAGAAATATGAACAACCACTAAATTAAAATTTATACTAGAAATCATTAACATTACTAAAAAAATTTATACTAGAAATCATTAACATTACTAATAGAATTATTAAATACGATCCAAATGATTGTGAAATTTGTTCTTTGGTTTAACGCAAATTGTTATATGACACAGTCTCACCAAGATGCACCTCATACATGGGTTACAAGGGCAAAGCTACACCGAGGTCAGGGGAGGCCTGGCCCCTCTTAGTGAAAATGCAATCCTTTGTATGTTGAGCTTTGGCCCATTTGCTAAATTTATGATATTAAAGAATGCAAAAACATAATAAAGTTTACTATAACTCAATAGTTTGAGTAATACATTTATTATTTAAGGTCAAGAAATTAAATCCTAACTTAAACTATACTTTTTAATAAACTAATAAATTTAAATAATAATGTTATTGCTCTTTACCTTTTATTATTTTACATTTATCCTTTTTAGTGTGTATTTATATAAATATTTTTACTATCTTAATTTTAATAGTATTTTTTGAGACTTAAAAAGGGGAATAATAGAGTCAAAAAAACATTTGGATTTTTCAAAAGTAATATTTACAGGGAATCTTATTATCTTAACTTCATTTATTTGTTAAATGTAATTTTTGCTATGATTCAAGTTCATTTAAGTCTATATAATATCAATATTTTCATAATTTTAACTAGTTTTTTATAATACTCCTAAATAATTTGCTCCTGTATCGATCATTTGGGCCCCCTAGTTTCAAATCCTAGCTCCGCCCCAAATGGGTCATTGCCAAAGATTAACCACCATGTTCCAGACCACATGATAGTGACATTTTCCAACACAACATGTCACAATCAGTTGCAAGCATTTCAAAACGGAGGTAATACATTATTATAAGAATATAAGTTTCTTAATTGAGGTCGTCTCACCGAAATACAATTTTTCACAAGAACAGCTCTCGATTTAAAGCCTAGTAGTATCAGTGGCGGAGCCACATTGGGTCACCCAGGGTCATGTGCCCCTAGGCGTTTTTTTAAAAATATTTAACGTAAACTTTTCTATTGGTAAGAGTAAAAGTGTAAAATTAATACTGAACTCTTTTGATGATAAATACTCCCTCATTTTAGTAATTTTGTCTTATTTATTTATTTATTTTATCGTATTTTTTAATTAGATTAGTTAATTTAATTTGTTTAATCTCTTTTTGAGGTATGTCGTATTCAAAATTTTAGCAAATAAGAGTAAAATAGTTGCTAATTTTGCAAATAAAACTCTGCCGAAATCTCGTCCACTATTGATGCCCCTGGAACTCCGGACCCTGTATCCGCCAACCTAAGTTACAATGGCTCAAAGGGAAGTATATTAGTAAGATGGACGTGCAAAACATGGGAAGCACGTAGGTTGACCAAACCTAGAATGTGTGAAGCATTAACAATTATCGGTTAGAGACATTATTATGCGAATTTCGCGCCCAACAACTAAATTTCTTCCTTCATCAAAACCTTTGGATTCATCTTTTGCTCCTTCACACCCTTCTTTCTAACTTTCCCTTACATTTTCATTCTCTTTCTCTCTCTTCTTTTTTTTTTTTTCTGTTGAAATCTTTCTAATTTTCCATTAATTTCCATTGATTTTTTCCTACATTTATTGGGTATATTTCTTATTTAATCTTCTGGGTTTTCATTGTTTTTTTCATTAACATTGTTTTCAAGATTCAATTTTTTTAATCACCCATTTAACATTGGTGTTATGACATTATATATTCTAATATTGCAATATGAGATTGTATAATAATTTTTGTTATAGATTAGCAAATTGTTGTATTTATCATCTACGTTCATAGATGCTATGATCAGGGTCTTGGGAGGAATGCCCTCATCACAGGAAATGAATGAATCTTATATTAATGTTTTGTTGCTTCTGTTTTCCTTAATTAAAAACGTCATTGTTTTGTGTTTTTGGCTTGAACCTATAAAATTTAACACCTTAATGGTTGTTTTTCGCAAAAGTTTTAAACTTTAAGGTTGTTATTCGAACATTATTCTACTTATTAAATGGTATTGTTTTTATTAATTTTTTTCTCCAAATCACAAAATTTTGATCTTGACATTGACTTTTTGTGATGCAGGAATTGATTTGCAGGATATTATTAGCATAGATAAGATATCTATAAAGAGAAATTCAAAACAAAGATCAGATTTTTTTTGTGGGTTAATTGAGCTGCTGCACCAAAACTTGAACTATGTTCTGCTGTGGTGGTGCAGAAGAGGAAAACGCCGGGCCGCCTGCTAACCAAAACACAGCACCTCCTAGGGGGAACAATCCTGTTGGTGGTAATCTCTTGCTTTAACTTATTGTATATACTTGTAATTATAAGCTATCCCTCCGAATCATTTTAGATGTCGCATTTGGGTTTTCACGGTTATTAAGGGTGGTGTGGAGTTCATTAAAAATGTGGTAGTTGGGTATTTTAATTTATTGAATAAATTGTAAAGGTGGTAGTTGGGTATTGGGAATTGGAAAAGTGGGGTATTTAGGTAAAAGAAAGATAGACAAAAAAGGAAATGGGACAATTGATAGATTTTGCCAAATAAGGAAATGGGACATCTAAAATGATTCGGATGGAGTATTATCTATTGCATTAGTGTAGCATTTGATTGTAAAAACTAAAAAAATTGGAATTTTGAGGAGTTTAGTTGTGAATTTTAACATAAGTTGATGGTTGTAACCCGAGATATGTTGCGTAATACCCTGTAAGAAAAGAGCATTAGAGGGAACAATAACTCGAAAGTAAATGCGAGTTTTAGTTCCTGAATGGGCATTCTGACCAGCGTCACATGATTCACACATTTTCTCGCGAATCATGAATTGAAAAAGAAAATTATGGTTGGTTTTGAGCTATTCTTGGGTAAATTTGAGCGAATTGATGTTCAAAAGGTGAATTACCTAGTGAATTATGTTACACTGATTCCGACCATGAGAGTGGAGAAGCTTAGAATTGAACTCTCAACCTCTTGGTTTGGCGCAATTTGTAGGTGGGGATAGAGGAGAGCCAAAAGCGGGTAATGCAGCAAGAAGTGGTGCGCCAGTAAAAGCCTTGCCGATAGAATTGCCAGCTTTGTCATTGGATGAATTGAACAAATTAACAAATAACTTCAGTCAGAAGACATTGGTCGGAGAAGGTTCTTATGGACGCGTTTTTCATGCAAAGCTAAGCAGTGGCGAAGAGGCGGCTATAAAGAAATTGGATACCAGTTCTGCACAGGATTCTGATGCTGAATTTGCAAATCAGGTAGGTTTCATAACATATAGTTCTTCTTACAGTTTAAAAGTGTGATCAATTTAAGATATATGATGAAGTTATCGTTTTCTATCTTACTTGTTATGTGTTCTTTTAGGTTTCGATCGTTTCAAGGCTAAAGCACGAGCATTTTACAGAGCTTATAGGCTATTGTTTGGAGCAAAATAACAGAATATTGGTTTATCAATTTGCAACAATGGGTTCTTTACATGATGTATTGCATGGTATGCTAGAGTAATGTTTTCATAGAATGTAGTCGAGTTTTTGGATACAAAACTTGATTATCGTTTCTTCGTGAGATAGGAAGGAAAGGCGTACAAGGAGCAGCACCAGGACCTGCTCTAACATGGGCACAAAGAGTTAAAATTGCGTTCGGAGCTGCAAAAGGTCTAGAATATCTACACGAAAAAGTGCAGCCATCTATTGTTCACCGTGATGTTAGATCGAGCAATGTCCTTTTATTTAATGACTTCATGTCAAAAATAGCAGACTTCAACCTGACGAGTGCATCTTCCGACACAGCAGCTCGCTTGCACTCGACTAGAGTTTTGGGAACATTTGGCTACCATGCTCCTGAGTACGCCTTTCTTTCTCTTTGTAGTGTTTGTTAGTGAGACAAGAATTGTAAAATCTAATATACAAATATTAGTAACTATTCGGCTTTTTTCTTAACCAGGTATGCCATGACTGGGCAGATAACTCAAAAAAGTGATGTATACAGTTTTGGTGTGGTTCTTCTGGAGCTTTTGACTGGACGAAAGCCAGTAGATCATACTATGCCCAAAGGGCAGCAAAGTCTGGTTACGTGGGTTCGTTTCTTGTATTCATGTTAGTTATTTTCCTTTGTATGATTGCGGTTTTGGTTAACGAATTTCTTCTCGTCATAGGCAACTCCCCGATTGAGTGAAGATAAAGTAAAACAATGTGTTGATCCCAAGCTTAATGACAATTATCCAGCAAAGGCAGTGGCCAAGGTCTTTCTCTTTTCTTTGCTTCACTAGATAAAGTAAAACTTGCATCGTTTCATCTCAAACTTAAACGACAACCATAACAACATTACATTGTCCCGATGCCACAAAAGTTGATTTCCTCTATGTAGGGTAAGAGGGTCATTAATCTCACACTTAAGCTGCTTTAAAGTGCATAGTTTGAGCATTAAGATACACACAAAAATACTTGTTATTGAAGAACTTCATGTAAATTTATGATCAGGGGTGAATCCATGACACTAGTATAGAATGGCTCGTTTAATGATTTGTATGGGTGCTGAACCGACGAGAAAGTTTTGATTAAATTCGGTGCACACTACAATAGTTACACCATCTTAAATATACTAGTAGGTTAATGGAGTGAGGAATAGAAAATTTAGGTTAGTAGAGCGGAGAGTGAAGAATGGTGCACAATAAAATTATTGTGCAGTGTGCACCATCTCGAATCAAGGGACTCTTAGGCCGCATCCTTCTTTATGGATACGGGTAGCCGTCTTCCTTCCGTCCCCAGATCCTGATTATAGTTTCTCTAGGCGGGATACATTGGGTATGATGATGCCGTCCCCAGATCCTGATTATAGTTTCTCTAGGCGGGATACATTGGGTATGATGATGATGATAATAGGATGTTAATCAAACGCCCCGAGCCATGGGGGCCTTTAGTTCCCACCTATTTACATTCATTTTCTGATAAATCTACATAAGCTATTGTAAATGACTCCAGTTTGATAATGTTCAGATGGCAGCAGTAGCAGCATTATGTGTTCAATACGAAGCCGACTTTAGGCCTAACATGACAATTGTGGTCAAGGCTTTGCAGCCTCTTCTGAATGCTGCTAACAAACCAGCAGGCCCAGATGCACAAGCGTGATACAGATACTAGTTCAAGATTCCAAGATGGTTCATCACGTCCATTATTCATTCCATTATCGTACTCTTTTCGGTGTAATTTTTACTTATAGTATTTCTTCATTTAGACATTCATGCCGTTCTGCTCAGTTCAGAATCACTGAGAAGGCTATCATGTTGAGTTCCAACGATTTAGGCAGACTACATTTCTCCGACTCGAGTCTTTCGTGTAAGAAAAAATCTTTAATCAAATTTTGAAGGGTATTCCTTCTCTTAGATTTGTGCATAATAAAAAAGAGATCATACAGCATCTTGTATTAAACCCCATTTATCTACTCTTCTGTTTTAAGCAGTTTTAAAATTTCAACTAAGTTTATGTAGCTAAAATGAATGAAGGATAATCCATATAAACGACAATATTGACACAGATTTGTTGGTTTATACAGTCAATCCCAATCTTTTGGGATTAAGACTCTAATGGTGTTGGCGTCATTTAAAATTTGAGAGATTATAGAAACATACCACACTTTTCATTGAAAATTTGACGGAATAAGGCCAGTGAAAGTTTTCCACGTCTGCTCAATGTTTGATACTGCTGCCCTCTGCTCTGAACCCTTAGTCGATCTAACCAGCTCGTTCTACTTTTCACTTAACTGCCTTAATGTACCGGTGAAAAGCACAAAGTTTGGTGCTTCTTCTACTTCCTCCTCCCCTTTGGATCAAAATCGACCTCAACATCAGTGTCAACAACACAAACAGCGTTAGATGGCTTAGCATCAACATCAAATTTAAACACGGAATCCTCGGGCATAATTATAATAGTATCTTTCCTACACTTTAACATGAGTACGATAAACAGAATGCACCCTCGGGAACTTTTTTTTGTGTATCGAAGATTTAAGAATAAGTAGCTCGATCCAGGTCAACATAGTCGAGATGGATCGAGTCTCCATCTTCTAGATTCATGTTTTCATCATCCAGTCAGGCAATATTGTTGTCCCTTCATCAGCACTAAACTTCAACACTCCACAGTATTATTAAGAGCAAACCAATCAAAATTTTCTCTATTCTCTTCATTTTGACTTGCAATTTTCAATTATGACCTGTAATCCTTCAAATTTTTTATGCATTAGAATGATTTTGATATAAACATATAATAGTATTTTTGAAATTTCTGCTTGTGCGTTCAACCAACTCGACTATCATTCTTCTATGTGTTATAACTTATATGTTACACAATTCAGGCAAGCCGGGACCTAGACCACTGTCACCTGATTCACTAATCTACTTGTGAATCGCGAATCAAAATAAGCGAATTATGGTGCGTTTTGGGTTATTTTAGGGTCATTTTGAACAAATCGCAAACTCAAAAAGCGAATAACAGGCGAATTATGTTAGACTGACCTAGCTTTAATTAACCAATCTTTTTGATAAGGATGAAGTACAATTCCACATTTCTAACAACACAAAATAAAGAAAATCAGCATCATTGCTCCTCAAAAGATTCATCAATGAGTAATTAATCATGTATATTATCATTACATTTTACATTTACAATAACTGAAAGCCAGTAGCTAGCTGGTTAGTTAAATTCCTGAACTACCCAATAGGAAGCATATAAGGAGAAAGTTTTTAGTAGTAGGCACTAGGCAGTTGGTAAAAACGAAACGTTTTCACTCAAATTTAGTTCTCATTCAGTTTGCACTCGTCTTT
Organism: Amaranthus palmeri; assembly: GCA_019776075.1. Taxonomy (NCBI): domain Eukaryota; kingdom Viridiplantae; phylum Streptophyta; class Magnoliopsida; order Caryophyllales; family Amaranthaceae; genus Amaranthus; species Amaranthus palmeri. Next base: position 404,923 of record JAAKBH010000342.1, on the reverse strand, counting down.
TACCTCTTACATTGCGGTGAAAAGTTGCATCTTGTCCAGGCAATCTAAGCGTGCTCTTTGGTGCACTTATCCATTGACTGCCTGCAATAGCAAATCTCCAAAGTGCGTTTACATGTTCAGGTGAAGCATAATCAATGCCAACACGGGGACCGACCAGTATTTTTTCCGGCTTTGGTCCATCCAGAAGTTCTAAACCACCTGCATATAGCAAAATACTTTTTCGACACAGATCACCAAATTTCAGGATAGCTAATAGGAAGAAGGGCAGGAATTCTTACCAGGCACGTAAAGAGGATGATTCGACCAGTCAGTTGATAACCCAAGAGCTTGGCCAACCTGTGAATGAAGTGACATGCGATATGAAATAGCATTCGTCTGTTATCTATCCCTTATATCAGCTATTAAACACTGCATAAGTCGCATTCGTCATCTGCGTAGCTTACTACTACAATTTGTACTATCACTAAGCTAACACCATGTGATACTGATCATGAAATATACACCAAACGTCTGTCCCCATAGTTACACGGAAAGTGGAACGTAACCGCGTTCCACAATCCGGAAATGTCTGTCCCCATCCAATCACTATAAAACACTACCCAAATTGCTCAAAGTGACGTACCGATGTAGAACTTTTTTTGAAGTAATTTTGGCCTTCATTTACATATTAACGAAAAATTAATGAAGAAAAAAACGAGATGAAACCTAGAAAACAAAAAATCCATTTGAAAACAATTTCTTAAAGCAAAAAAAACCATTTTAATTTACTTTTGTTTTCAAATATATTTTTTATACATAGTGTTTCTTGCACCCAATCGTTCTTGAGTCAATCTAAATTGCGTTCCTTGTTCCCGTTCCCACTTCCCGTTCCAAATTGAATGTCGTTCTCGTTCCATGTAAAAATGCCCCAAATCCTTTTAAATGACCTATCTCAATCACTCTACACTCTACAGTCTCAACTCTCAATTTTCCCACCATTCCCCAGCAATAAGTCCATACTGCAAATTGCGGTAACAATGACCACGGTAACGAGACTGTGGTGCAATAACGGAAGTGATGCGGTTACCATAATGCCAAATATCGATCCAAAGCATAAGAAATTTCGTGAAACTGCCCAAAAACATTATTTTACACCTTGACAACAAGAACAAATATGATCATCTTTTAAAAACCCTTACAACTCGACCAATGCAATCTGGCCTTATATTTGCACTATTCCATTTCCCTGCCTAACCATGGTTCCCACTGATCAAGATATTCGGGACTTTTTATTTATCCTGGGTTCCAATGAACATGCACAAAAAATAATTCTTCGTCGAAGTCTCAAGGTCTCAACTGTTATTTCTAATTTTCCTTTCTCGACCAAAATAAAATGAAAATGCTACACATTAAAAAAAACATTATATTCCTGGTTTGTATTAGAGAAAGTGATAGGCATAGATATCATTCATGAACAAACTGACTGATCATTGAAGTATCATGTAATAGCTAATTGCTGAAAAGATAAGTATAATCCTTCCCGAAATCAAAAGCCAAAACTATAATAAAAACCACCAAGCAACATATTTTACTCAGAGTCATCATATTATAAACATATTGTCAAGGTTGAATCCTAACCTTTCCTGGCCCAGCAAGAAGAACCGGCTTATCAGTAATCTGGCCACGACGCTGTTGAATAGTCGTCAAGCCTGCAAAATTACTCTAAAAATCAGGTTTCAGAACACTCCATTGCTTACCATTTTGCTATTGTCACCCATATTATTCAACTATTCAATAATAACAAATTGCTTCATACAAAATTAGAAATATTTTCTTGAACATCTAGAACCAGAAGATCAATATGAATACTTGATGAATCAAACACAAAGCAACTATAATCCTAATTAAAATTGCTAATTGCTAACCAATAACAACTCATTTCCTCACCAACCAACCTCGTATGTATTTTTCGTTCAATGTAACTATGTCACATAATAAAATGTCTAAACACTCATAGCTTCATACACAAGAGTATAGCTATTACGAGAGATTACCGCTGACCGGAGCACAAGAACGTATCAAGACAGCGGCCCCGACACCCTCCTTGTCAGCGACAATGTTAAGCATCATGTGAAGACCATAGCAGAGATAAACATATGCATGTCCCCCACGACCAAACTGTCAAAATTGATGAAGATACAACAACCAAATTAATAACTTCACACTTTGATGGCCTGTCAAGAAAAGCCAAACATATATTCATGTTTCTACACAACATCATAGTGCTCGTATCGTATCGGTTGTATGGTAGAGGTTTTCAAATTTAGTAACCGATATTACCCGTATCATAAAGGTGTAAAAAACCGCGTTTTAGGCGGTTTCAAACAATGTTTCATGGTTAAGGCTGAAGTTTGGTGATACGATAATCGCATCACCCCAGTTACCTTATTACCGTGTTTGTTACTAAAAGTGCGATCGTTACTATATTTTGCACCATCAACATTAATAATCCAAAATGCAAGCACTGAAGAGAATGATTGGGTTAGTATATCTTACAACAGGAGCTGTCCTAGCAGTAATACCAAAGCGACCATGACAAGCTGAATCATTCGGCCTATAAGCTTCTACCTGCAAAAGTGTACCATCAATTCCAGAATACTCATAGGAGCTGATTCAAGATAAATATACCTGATAACCTCAGCTAAACTACATATAATTTGAGTGACGCACAATCCAAATTCCAAAATGACAAAAAAAAAAAAATAAAGCTTTCTTAATTTGAAGGATAAATCGATAATTAGCTCACTGAAAAATGGTTCCAACTTCCAAACGAAAACACAGAGGATGATAGTTTTCCTGTTTGTTCTATGGAAAATTAAAATTAAAAAGGGGATTAGCCGATTAGTTGCTACACTTCTTTGTTTTGATGTGATGCAATTTATTATTTTGATTGTTGATATCTTTAATTATGCAGAATTAAAAACTATAAAAAAAATTGCACACTCGGTCAAATCAAACAATATCCCACTAAAACTACAGTTTTTCTTATTCATAATCATAAAGAATAAAAAAAGTATTGGTTAATGAATAGTACTTACTATAGCAACTAATTCTGGAGTAATATGAACCAAAAACAACTTATTCAGACCAACAAAACAAACAGAACAATTAGAAACCCAACAAACAAAAAAAAAGAAACTAGCTTCTAATCCTTTAAGTAATTTCATCGAACAGCTTCCGTGCATAACAAATAAAACAATAATCATACCTCAGTTATCTGAAGTATAACATCATCTCGTCTTAGAAACTTTCCCAGAAGAAGAGGAGCGAGATCAAGAGCATCTATAGAGTAAAAATCAGGTTCTAGAAGGGTAAGATTTTGGTAATCAAGCCCAGAAACGTTGGAAAATGGGCGTTCTGGTAGTAATGGGGATTTTAGTTTGAATTTGGACTTAGAGGAACGAAATTTGAGTATAGATTGTGATGGGTTTTCCTCAGGAGAATCTTTTAAATTAATGGCGGTTGACTTTGGACGATTTTTGGTACGTTGAGGTCTGGTCATCGGAACGTTATTGCACCGGAATTGATGGGGGAAGAAGAGAAGTTGAATGGTAGTCGGAAGCAGCATAAACAATTACACTAACCAGTGATTTGTTTTCCGAGATTTTTTTTTAATAATATTGGTTTATTAATAAACATCATACGACATCTACATCAGAGATAAAAATTAGCAAGTACATAGCAACTAAAATCAATATAATTCATTAATAACAAAACTATGATCGTTGTGCATGAGATCTGATAATTCTGAATATCCTCTTCCACATCGCTGTTTGATAAAGTCTTCTACGAGAGGGTCTTTCAATTGTTGTATATGAGATCGTTGTTTACCGAGAATTTACTTTCAAAAATCTTGTTAAATACTTTTTAAAAATGGTATCCTACTAGACCGATTTAGCTATTAATTGGGATTTTTGCAATTTTTATGTGTAAAGTATTTTTTTAATTTAATTTAAAATATAGAATGTGTGTAGATGTATGTGCTTTGTTAGTTTGTAAGTATTTTGTTAGATGTACCGAAAAGTGTTTATAAGAGACGAAAGTTGGGTTATATTGACATTCCTTAAAAGATGTAGATGTCATAAATAAATGGCTATTGGAGATGTTGAATGTTTAAGTTGAATTGGTAATCTTCAAGAGATGTAATTTTTAATGTCCGTCGCTCTAAGATCTCGCTAGGGTATTGTGTGTTATGAGTTATGTTCATCCCTAATGGCATTGGGTTCAAAGTAATGGACAACAACAATGCTAAAACTTTATTGTCTATTATTACTCTATAAGTTTTGTTATATAAAGAATCATGATCTGGAAAACACAATTAAGTTCAAATATTTATTGGGCTGGCCCAAATCCGATCTGTTTAGTCTTATGATGAAATACATGGATTTTTGCTATATAGATTGCTACTTGATTGTCACAACGGAGAGTAATAGGTTTGAAGCTAAAAGAATTTTACTTTCAAAACTAAAAAGCCAATATACTATGTTTAAAGCTAAAAAGAATTTTACTTTCAAAACTAAAAAATAATATAGCGAATTTTATGTTAAAAAAAATAATATAGCGAATTTTAATTAAAAATAAAGACATAAAACTTTTAAATATTAACGTTGAAATAAAATATGTCAAAACTCAAATAACCAGTCTGTTAATAAATCGTCTTTTTAAAAAACGTCACTCATAGTCAATCAATAAAATTTATTGTCTACTATTACTCTATAATTTTCTTTAAAGGCGGACCCAATCAAAGGTTTCTCACAAGAATTCGTAAAAGAAAACTAGGGATGGCAATGAATCGGACTCGGCTCGAATTATACATACTCCAACTTTTCTCCGGATAATAGTCGGAGTTTTTTTTTTCAGTCCACCTCCACTCGGAGTCGGATTATGCATACTCCAAGTTAACCCCGACTCAGACTCTCGGACCTCCAATGGAGTTGGATGCAGAGTCGGATTATTATCAAACAGTATCATTGTAATATTGTATTAATGATTTTAAAGCATACAAAATTAATAAAACATATTTTTCAAATACAATTTAACAAAAAATGTGTACTTTGAATTCAAGTTTAACAAGAGAAATAAAAATAAAACTTTCTCGCATTTTAATTTGGAATATTTTATTTCTCTAGATCTGATTTGCCATATTCTGATTAATTAATCTAAATAAAAATACCAAGTTGTTTTTCAAAATCAAAAAATGCAATTAGTATGAGAAGAAGCTTGAATTTGTCACGTCCCAGAGTTTTAAAAGAAACAAAATATTGGTGTAAAAGTCAAACTCAAAATCAGATTCCCTATAGGGTCGGAGTCGGGTCGGAGTGTCAGATTATTATGGTCCAACTCCGATCCGTCTCTAACTCGAACTCAAATCATAAAGTCGAAGTCGGATGACTTTTTCCTCAAACTCTAATCAGATTAATTTCCTCAAATCGAAGTCGGAGTTGGGTCACTAGTTTCCGCATTCCTCTCCCACATTCTAGAATCTTCTGTAAACCAGAACCCTCCAGATTTCTCTATTCTCCCCTTTTTCTTTTCTTCCGCCTCAATCTCACCATTTCCATACTTTTGCTGTTTTGCATTCACTTCTAGTCTGTAGCTGCTTTTTTCCATCTGCTCTTCATCTGAAATGGCGAAATACGGCGAAGGAGACAAACGATGGATAGTAGAAGACCGTCCGGATGGTACCAACGTCCACAATTGGCACTGGGCTGAAACCGATTGTTTCGAATGGTCCAAAACCCACCTCTCCAATTCCCTTTCTTCACTCCCTATTCTTTCTGGTGAAGGAAATCTCTTCATCAAAACGAAAAAAATCGACAAAATCGACGGTGAAGCTTATGTTAACATTCGCAAGGGTAAAATCATACCTGGGTATGAACTTTTCCTTACACTTTCTTGGGAAGGTGAAGCCAAAGATGAAAATGGTGATTCAATTCTTAAATCTGAGGGTAAAGTTGAGATTCCGTATATTTCCGATGAAAACGCTGATGAAGACCCAGATGTTAAAATCACGTTTTCTGATGAGGGTCCGATTGGTAAGAGGATTAAGGAAGCGTTTATTGAAAAAGGTAAGGGTTTGATTCTGGAGAAAATTAGGGATTATGTGAAAACTATGGCTAAAGGAGGGCCTTGTAAGGATGAGATGGAGACTAAGAAATTGTCTGTGAAGAGTAGTGGTGGGACCCAGAAAGAGGCAGCAGCTACGGCATCGTCGGCGAAAAAGGTCGTGAAGAAGGAGGTGAAGAGCGAGGATAGAAAAGGGTTTAGGACAATAAAGTTGAGCGAGAAGTTTAGGTGTAGGGCGGTTGATTTGTATGAGATTTTGATGGATGAGAATAGATGGAAAGGTTTTACTCAGAGTAATGCTAAGATAAGTAAGGAAGTGGGTGGTGAATTCAGTATTTTTAATGGGTCTGTTAATGGGACTAATGTGGATTTGCAGGAAGGGAAATTGATTGTTCAGAAATGGAGGTTTGGTAATTGGCCTGATGGTGTTTTCTCTACGGTAATGAGTTTACCTTATGCAATGTTTTTGTTTTTCTTTGATGTTTTTGGGTTTGTGAATATTGTGATTTGTGATTCATGTAATACATTCATTTCTGTTGATGATTTATTTCTCTGTAATTGAGTTTGTTGCTTTTGTACATTGATGGCCTCTTTGCTATTGCAAGCGTTACGTTTGACCTCTCGCCTTAACACTATGTTTGGATAGCAATTTGGAGAGAAAAGAAAAGAAAGGAAAGGACGGCGAGGGAGGGAAGGGAAGGGAAGGGAAGGGAAGGGAAAGGAATGGAAAGGAAAAGGAAAGGAAAGTAGCCAAGATTTTGTTGATGTTCAGGAGGAGGGAAGGGAAAGGAAGGGAGAAAGAGTTTTCCCATCAAATCTTTCGGAAAAGATTGATATCTTAACATTCTATCCAATCCTCCAAATACTTCCCCTCCAAATCCATTTCCTTCCATTTTGTTATCTAAACAAGGGATCTTCATCCCTCCAAATCCCTCCTTTTCCTTTCTCTTCATTTTCTTCCATCCAAACACACCCTAAAGGCTGCTCGAGCGGTGTTGATTTAAGCATGTAACTAAGAATTTGGTCATCAATTTCCTTTGGGGCTTGTCATTACATAGAACTTCATGTGATTCGATGGTAAATGGGACATATGTAATGATTATCGAGTTTAGGTATTGGCCGAATACTTAAAGATGAGGGTATTGTATACATCAGCTATAAGTTGATTAGGAATGTAAACGAGTAGAGGGTTTAAGTGAATGTTCTAGACTTTTTTACTAGGTGGTATAGCATTGAGTTACAAGGAGATACTTTTCCTGAAAACATTGTCTATATTTGAGAATTGTTTTCGAGATCTAAGCAAGTTTATTGTGATGTTAGTTTCAATATGGAGGACATAGGTTTATCTAGTTAAATGTGTAGGATATATGACAATTAAATCGAGAAAATTAGTGGAACAAAAATTAGGCTTGCTAATGAAAAGGATGTTACATTTTAAAGGGAACCGTATAGATGAGGGTTATCAATGTTGAGGAAGGAATATGAGGTGAGCCGTGAGCCTTTAGTGACTTGTTATTGAGTATGTGGTTTTGTGATTCTAGAATTTGATGCATTCACTTGGTTGATGTAATAGACAAAAATCATATCTATAATGTGTCATAGGTGTAAGTTGAAAGAATTTGATGAGTTGTGAACAGTGAAACATAATTCGCTAATTAGTTCTTTTGGATTCACGATTCGCTTTAAATGGTTCTAAAATAAACTAAAATCGACCATAATTTACTTTTTTGGATTCGCGAGGCAATTAGCGATCATGTGAAATGAGAAATGGGACAGATGGAAAGAATAGGAGGAAGTATATATATTGCTTAAGCCTTAACATTGTGCTGAATTGTTTTAGGTAAGTAGATCCTACCACTGTTACTCTCTTATAATTTGGTTTTGGATCAATATATAGGTTGAGCAAATAAGTGATGACTCTTGTGGGATTTGAGAAACAAGTTTGCTTCAATTAGCGGAACAAAATAATATTACTTCATCTATAGGTGGTCGAACTTTTTCAATATTAGGGAAGATGTAATGCTTTGCTCGATACTTATCAAATTGCTTCTTAATGTTTTATTATTAGGTATTGGTTCAGCGTGATGTTTCTTATGTGTGAAAGTCTGACGTTTATATCATGCCTCGTTTGGTCGAGAGAGGATTGATCTACACTTAGAGAGTTAGGCTACTTTAGTGTTTTTACATGTTGAATACATTGATGAATATTTTTTGTGAAGAGGATTAGAATAGAGGGTAGGCTGAATACTTTCATTTCAAGTATGCTTTAATACAAACCATCAATTTGTTTAGTTATGTAACCCACTAGGATCAAGGTCTTTTTGTGCATTGTATTTTTGTTTTTCTTCCGAAATGAAACAATAAATGTTTTTGAAGAATTAATGCAATAGTTCGACATATAGAGAATTACTAATAGAAACACAACCCGAAGCCATGGAAAAAAACTTTACCGTTACATTATGTAGTCTAACGTGTTTGAGAGTTGTCGTGACACATAACGGCGAATGAATTCATTCAGTCAAAACGCATCGTTGACCATTACATAACTTGTAGTATTTGATATTTCAATGTTACAACGTCATTTGTAGTAGTAGAAAAATTTCTAACAATCTCCAACTACAAATCGCATAAAATATTAGTTGTTTATTTAACATTTTAATCTTCATTATAATCAGTATATCCCACTACTATTAAATATAATTAACTTATAGATTGATTTATCAAACATTAGAAGTACCATATAAGTGTAATTATAATAGCTATGAGCTTTTTCAATGCAGAATAATAGTAGTTCAAAAAAAAACTTATAAGCTTGAGATTTGTGTTGTTACTTTTCTATAGCAATTTTTCGTGACAACGCGACCATTTCTTTGCCAATGCACTTGCAATTGTATTTTATTATGTAGTGGGAAGTGTTCGCTTGTTGGGTGATTTTGTATGTGTTTTAATCCGTTACTTATGTTATTGTTGGTTGTTGGTTTGTTCAGGTTAAACTGACATTTGAGGAACCAGAAGCTGGTGTTACCATTGTCAAGTTGGTGCAAACTGATGTTCCAGAGGAAGACAGGTTTGTTGTGTTGGGTTAAGTAATAATGTATTCGGTTTGCTAAAAAGATGTAGAGCATGCCCTTAGAACGATTATTGACCGCGCTTTCTTGTTGTATGCAGATACGGAAATGAAACTGTGGTGGAGAACACCGAGAGAGGTTGGCGAGATCTTATCTTCCACAAAATCCGAGCAATCTTTGGATTCGGTCTTTGACAACTCAACTAAGGATATTCATTCCTTGTTTAACACACGCTATTCGCTATTCGCTATTTGGTATCGTTGTTTACGTTTAGCCATGAATGATATTTGTTGAAGTGGCTGGACTATCTGTTTGATCATTGTTAAATTAGCCACATCGTTGTTTTAATTTAACAAGATTTGAGTTATGAAGGGTTTTCCTTCTATTTGTTCAACAAGAATTCTGCTCTTTTGTTTGTGTTTCTATTATTACTTGGAAACTCCATATCTGGTATGTTGAGTGTGGCATTTACGGTCCGTTTAATTGTCGGTATTAAATGGTTGAAATTTAAACATAATGTTGTTGATCTGTAACTGTAAGTACATTGTTTGATATCATTTCAAGATACCAAGTAAAAAACCACTACAAGAAACTAGGCATTTGTAACGCTTCTTTTAACATTTTGCGACGAAGCGACGCAATATAGCTCAACAACGCTTCAAAAAATGTCGGTATTTTCAATGTAATGATTTACCAACACTTCAAAAAGCTTCACAATTTTCACCAATTAGGATGCTTTTTGATGTCATTATTTTTTTCTTTTTGCGACGCTTTTAGTATCAATATTTACATTTGCAGTGCTTATTTACGTCACTATTTGTCAATTTTTATATGTCAAGATATCATTTTACGACGCTTCTAAATGTCACTATTTGTCGATTAGTGACACCTGTAGTGTCACTATTTGTCTTTATAAGACACATTTACGCCAATATTTGTCTTTTACGACGCTATATGGCGTTACTATTTGTCTTCTTACGACGCTTCTAAACGTCATTATCTACGTTTGTGTCACTTTTTGCATTCATTATTCAGACATTATTTATATTAGCGACGCTTTTCCATCACTAAATATTTTTGCGACACACTATAGTGTCACTATCTTGCATATTAGGACGTTTATTGATTTCATTATCTATAGTTTGCGACACTTTTATTCAATCACAAATTGCGTAAAACCATCATATGTAACGAAATAATTTAAACATTAAGAATCTATCATAAAATTGAATAACTATTACGATATAAAAAAAAGTTTGGGATATTGTACATAGTAGACACGAAATTTTGCAAAAGGCTAATGGTTGTAAATCTTTAAAAAAGTTCCACAAAATTCACTAATAATAGCATAAAAACCATTAAAAATTTCTATTTAAAATTCAAATATCAACAACAATAATTATGTTTCTACACTTAGGATAACCAATGATGCGCAAGTATGATTTAACTTGCAATGTTGTGTGTAGAGCTTCTAGTTATCTCGAATCAATTAACGTTGAAATACACCTCGATGTACTATGATCACAATCCTGTATTTAATTAAAAAAAAAACATTTTAATTAGCCTCAAAATTCGAGTAGTATCATAGTACGACAGTCATAGCTAGCACGGAATTAGGATCCTCTCCATTACTAAAATGTAATGGAGGATCCATTACAAGATCTAATGGCTAATAATTGACACATATTTTAGAATAAAAAAAATATCATAATTCCTCCTATTAAAACAAAATTAAGCAATTATAGCCATTGGATTTTGTAATAGTTCCTCCATTACATTTTAGTAATGGAGAGGATCCTAATTCAGCTAGCACGAGTATGACATTTCATTCTACTCGGAATGATTAAACGATATGTTCAGCCTTTTTCGTTCACATCCTGGCCAAAATTATTGTAGTAAACTTCGTTTTATGTGGAAATCGATCTTAAACGTTTGTAGGCATGCACCAGCACTTGTGGTAAATTTAAATTATGAGTTGCAGTCAAATAACCGTTATTTACTAAGATCTTCTCTTAATAAACTTGAATGGAAATATAATATCTCATCAAGGGAAAGACCAATTTATAACATCCAACCCATTTGATAAGAAAGCCCCTTGTTGCTTAGTTCTAAGTCTTAGGAATTTTGATCCAAATCAATCTCTCACTCCACACTGAATAATACTGTGGCAGTGCCACTCAAGCCATTAGCTTAAGTCTAAATTTTCAATTTGGCCATAAACTTGAAAAAGGAAAAATATAAAAAATAGAAAACAACTAATTTTTTTTAAAAAAATCTGATACCGGATATGTAGACTTTAAAAAAACAAACGATATTCATATTCGATTTGAAAAATCGGATACCTGGTAAGGATTATCCGTTTTTTACTAATCGAGTAAAATCTCCGATTTTAAAAAACTGAATATCGGATCGAGTTTTTGAAACCGGATATTTTTGATCACTCGTACCTATAGTAGCTGGTTAGAATATGACAAGAGGTTAGCCAACAAAAAAAATATACTTCCTTCGTTCCATATTAGTTGCACCATTTACATTTTCACAATTCTCAATGTACGAATTCAATCTTTAATATATCTACTCATACATATCGAAAAATTATAAAAACTAAAAATTCATAAACTTTGAATTGAGACGATTCAAACAAGATCTCATATGACTATGTTTTAAGTTTTAGATTACCGACGATATAAAAGTCAATTTGCTTGATAAATAGTACCACAGTCAATAATGTTGCAAATAAAAAAGAACGGAGGAAGTACAAAGGTTAAATTATAATTTACTTTTGAGACACTATTCATTTATAACTCTTAAATTGTAATTTATTATTAATCTATAAGTTAAAATATTGTCATGTGGGATTTTATTTGATTCGTTTTAATGTAAAGTTTATTAATATCAACTTTTTATAATTTTTAATTATAAATTATTTGATAAATCAAGGATTAAATAAATAACATAAAATGGAGTGAATAAAATAAATAAGACACTCAAAATAAATAGGAGGGAGGGAGTAGACCTGGGAAAATTCGATCTGACCCGAAAATGGACCCGGGACCCAACCCGTTAAAACCCGAACCCGACCGATCCGAAAGAGGCTTAACCCAAGACATGACCGACCCGATAATTACCCGACCGAAAATGACCCGACCGACCCGTTTGACAGGTCTAATGTCAATTTTTAGAGTAATCTCAATGTTAGAATTCATTTCAAATAAAATTTTTGTTTTCAACTTATCTATACATATTGACTATATCATTTGAACCTTAAAACTCATTAATAGATATTAAAAAATACGCAATTAACATCTTTTTATCCATCGTAATTATTTTTCTTTAAAAAAAGGACATTATAATCATCTTAATTGAATACATATATCTTGTTAAATCAGTCGAATGACTTTTTTATTCTTCTACATTTCAGACATTTTCAGTAAGCAAATCGATATAATTTATAAGAACGTTTTGCACATTTGAATGAGCTTTTTAGAAAAGAAATGTCGCTAGCTTAGATTATAAAACATGTATCTTATAAATCGAAATAAGTACTTAGTTATTTGTATATATTTTCAACATGAAATTGTGAAAATAATTTGTAACACCCCGTCATTTTAATGACGTCATAAATTATTATTATTATTATAATCAGTTTTGGAGATTTTATAAATATATTAAATTAATTTGATTTAGTTTTAACAAAATCTCTTTTATATACGAATTTAAATGTTAACGTATATCTATATTAGAGATACAATTACAATTTCTAAAATAAAGCGGTTCGAATAAAAATAATTATTTTATTAAAATGTGTGAGCACTCGAAGGTGAGTCTCTTAGTTGGGTCTCGTTAAAAAAAAAAAATAGATAAATAAATAAATAAACAAATAGATAAATAATATAAAAAGGAGGAGTTAGGGTTTTTGTTGGAGGTGAGACAAAACCCTTCACTAACATAGGAATAAGCCGTCACCTTACCCTTTCTATCATTCATGGTTGATCCTCCTTCCAAGCTAGCTGCAGGCCCACAGCTCCTCCTTGCTCCACCAGCACCGGCTGCCCTCCACCCACGCACATAGCAGGAGACCGGCAGCCGTCACCCACGTGCAAAACAGAACCGACAGCAGCCCAAGGCTGCGTTTTCGTCGCCCACGGCAGCAGCAAGCTGCGGCTCTCCCACCACCAGCAGCGAGGCTGCTGTGCCGCCAGCAGGGGGGCAGCCACCACTCATAGTGGGTCACCACTTACCTCCTTGTCCATCTCCTAGTTTCACCCTTGTGAGCCATCCTTTATTTCTCCATTTATTTAGTTTCTTGTTCTAGTTTGAATTTACAAAGTTTATGAGATTTGGGTTGATAATGTGTAAATTTTATTAAGTGTTATTGTGGTTAATAATTAAAGATGTTAGCTTTGAACAATGAATTAATTAGAGTTTCATTTAAAGATGAAATTTTAAATGGTGTGGTCTTTCATGTTACTTTTGGTGGTGTATTAGTTTATTCATTCTTGCTATAGATAATGGTTAAAAGTATTATCTTTGAACATGAAATGACTAGGGTTTTTATGTAGAAATGAAATTGCTAACGATGTGAGTCTTACGCTATATATTGGTGATGATTGATTAAATAACCTTAAAAGTTATTTTAAGACTTAGTCGATTGGCTATTATTGTGGTAATTAGTAATGGTGGAATTTAAGTTGACTATGGAAGTGATTTTGGTTGTTAAATTGGGAATAATAGTTGCTAATTGTGTAGTTTGATTGTTGCGAATCACAAGCACACTTATTATGTTATTGAAACTATAGATACATGATATTAGGAAGTCATGAGCATAGTGCCAACTTATTGTCGATGGTTGCTAAAGTTACATGATATTAAGATTTTTGATTTTTAGGGTTTACATTTTGGGAGAATTTGATTTTTAGGGTTTATAACTTGAAATTTGAATATATAGTTTAGCTGAATCCATTCACTCTTTATTTGAGATAAAGAAAAGAAAATTATGAGATTATTGAATCAAATATCCCTAAAATTACGAGATAATTGAATATGAAATTAGATCTCTTTGATTCAATTAAATCTGCCTCAGGTACTGGTTTACGTTTAGGGACATGGAGCAGCAGGCACCGATAATTTGCTTGTTGCTGGAGCATGCGTTATCAAAGGTGGAGCATGCGTTATACAAGATTGAGCTGCCACTTGATTTATCACACTACGACCAGATGATAGATTCTGACGGCTTTATGATTGATTCTAAAAACATTTCTCCTGTCATCACCTTCAAAGAGGGAGACGTTCTGTCTGTCTGCGCGTCAGTCACTCTTGGCTCCAAAATCTACTATTTTGGGGGTGTCCATTACAAGGTTAAAGATACAAGACGGCAACTTAAGGTTCAGTTTTTCGATACTCAGCACCCAGAACTAGGAATGCAAACTGCGTCACCGTTGACTGTTCCCAAGTTTCTTCCTTGCGTCTTTGTTGCTGATGGCATGATCTATGCCCTTGGTGCTTATCTAGCTTCGATTCAGGATGAGAAGACGCCCCTTCCCGGTTGTAAGGGTACCGGTTATTTCGAACGTTACGATCCTACTTTGGACCAGTGGCAAGTCCTGTCTGACCCTCCGCTTCCAAATTCTGTGTGGGCAAATGCTTTTTTTTCAGTACGTGCCACCATGGTGGGTCGTCGGGTTTTCATAGGTTTTCCATATCTCTATGTCGTCTTCAACTTGGATGACCAGGATTGGGAACAGCTTCCGCCTCGAGAACTGGCTCGTAGATTCTTTTGTGCCTCCTTCTTCGTGCAGGACTCTGCTTCCCTTTACCACCTCCATCATAGGGAACCGGTACAGGTTATAAAGAATGGACCCCTGGCCCTTACCTCCACGGAAGAATTGCTCAAGAGTCCGTGTTTGGATGTTGGCAAGGGACAAGTTGTCGCGGAAGGTACTGATTTGGAGGACATGTTCTTTTCCCACTCAGATTTCTGTCCTGATAGAATTTTTCAACACATGGGTGGTCGCTTTTTCTGTTATGTTGTTTCTGCCCAACTCGCCGATTTGGTCGACCGCAGACACTTTGAACCTAATTCTCGTGGTGTATGGATCAAATTTTTCGAGGCTCACGATGGTAACGGTGAGGCCAAATTCCGCACTTTAGCTTCTTTTTGCTATAAGATCGACGCCAACTTTTTCAATCAAGCCACTTCTATCTGCTGCTCTGTTCTTGGCACTGTTCCAGACTGTAAGACTCTGATATTCTTCTTTTTTTCAGTAATCTTGACTGTTTCATTGTGCGTTTGGTGATTGTATTGTGTTCATTTGCTGTTTGATTGGCTTATATAGTATGCTGATTTTTTTGTTGGTTGTTCTTATGTATGACTTGATAGCAGTATTTTCATTTGCTGAATTGTTGCTCATACGGTCATACCAGTTGATGGTAGTGTGTTCGTTTGCTGATTATTGCTCATACAATTTAATAGCTATGTGCTAATTTGCTGTTCGCTGCTTATATTTTGATTATTGCTCATACAAGTTAATAGCTATGTGCTAATTTGCTGTTCGTTGCTTATATTTTGAGTCAATTGATTGCTGTGAACTCCACTTACCATAGTTACATGGAACGCGGATTCCGCGTTCCAGGAACGTCCGTCCCCAATCACCAGGAAACACGACCCCAATCACTTATGGTGACGTCCTGGTGTAGAAGACTTGTTATAAAACGTATTTTTGCTTTATATACAAATTAACGAAAAAATAAGGGAGAAAAAAGACGAGATGAAACTTAAAAATAAAAAAAATTCACTTGAAAATAATTTCTTTAGGCAAAAGAATCATTTTTAATTTAATTTTGTTTTCAAATATATATTGTATACATCATGTATCGCGTACCCAATCGTTCCAAAGTCAATTTAGGTTGCGTTCCGTGTTCCCGTTCCCGTTTCCCGTTCAAACCGAATGTCGTCCAGGTAACAATGCCACTTACTACCAAATAGCTGAATTGAAGTTGCACAATGAGTCACTATCTAGCTCCAAAGATGAGAGAGAGAGACCATCTCCATTTACATACACAGAGTATTATTTTTAAATTAAGCCTGTGCCTGTCAATATTGTTCAGGGGAAATCAAAATTTTCTTGAATAATCAATCTAGTTACTGGTTACTATGTTAAACAAATTTTGTCTAATAAATTTTATTTATGTCTCTTAATAGTTTTTTATGGTTATAATTGCAGCATGGATTAAAGCGCCGCTTGAGAAAAAGCTTGTTATCAAGCTGAAGCCCGAAAGTAGAAGAAAGACCCTTGGTGAAGCTGAGCAGAGGCACCATGTAGTGGATGACATGAAGCTTATAACTCGTAATCAATGGAACCTTTAATTTTTACTTGTTTTCTTATCATCTTATTATGTGTGAATTACTTGGATAATTCTTATGTGTGAATTACTTTGAGATTGTTTATGAATTGCAGTTGAAGAAGAAAACAGACGGCTGGTAGCCGAGTTGGAAAAACTTAAAGAGCTTGTGAAGATGCATGATAAAAGTTGTTCCATGGTTCATGTCCGTGGTGGCTTTTAAGTTCTATGGTGCTTTTTAGATGGTGATTGCTGCATGAGAGTGCTGTTTGTCCGAAGATATGTTGGCATAGTTGGTTAGATAATAAATATTATGTTAGTTTGATCTGAATTTAAGTTAATAGTTTAAAGATCTTGATTTCATGGTAAGTAATGGGAAAATTTGAAAAAAATAAGCTTTTATCACAAAAAAATCAAAACGTAAGCTTCGGGGAAACTTAAATCTAAAAATAATCGTTTGTGACTCCTAAGCTAGGTTTGGAGTATGTTCGCTGTTAATAATAGCGAACAAAAGGTAGCAAGTCAAAAAAAGTTGTTGCTAACAACGAACAAAGACGGAATAAAAAGGTCATTCTTTGTTCGCTGTTTAAAACAGCGTACAAACAAGTAATGTAGTTTCCACTAATTTCCTCCATATTTAATCATGATAATACTCCTTTCCAGTAATTTCCAAAATACTTTCTTTCCAAAATATTAACTCATGACAATCAAAATACTTTCTTTCCATGTCCGTGGTGCTTTTTAGATGGCGATTGTTGTATGAGAGTGTTGTTTGTCCAAAGAACTATGTTGGCATAATTGAAGTAAATAGTTAGAGACAATGATATTTAAGTTTTAAAGATCTAGACTTCATGGTAAGTAATGGTGCACTCTTAAAGTTGTGCCTGTTCATAATGGAGTCCTTATTTTCTATTCTATTGCCCTGTGTCTTTCAAATCCTTTCTTCGTTTCATCAAGATTGATTGTTCACTGGTCTTCTAGGGATTCCTTGACTTTGTGTTTCATGTGTTTTTGTTGGCAGTGATTTAAAATTGGGATTAATCTGTTGAAATAATGTGGAAATTATTATTTGGTAAAAGTTAAATTTCTTGCTGTTACCTTAATCTCTAGAGTGCGACAAACTGACAAAGTCTATTTATGTCTCTTTGTTTTGGTTCAGATTTAGGTTATATATTGCAAACCCTTGTTCTTAGTAGTTTGCTTGTATGTTACTATAATTTGTTTGATTTTTCTCAGAGATTTGCTCAGCAAGTCAGCTCACATTGCTTCTACTTCTACTTCATCCAGCCTTCCCTTTTGCCAATTAGTGCTACTTGTATATTCCGAATTTTGATATAGTTGAAACTTCTGCTTAATAAGAGCAGTCCCATTGTTTTAATGATGTTTATGTGTGTTACGATCTTGGAACCATGCACTTGTGGCCACCAAATTTTTTTAAAAAAGGTGCTTTTTCCACGTTTCAGTGTCCCTAGAGTACTCATTAGTGATAATGGGACCCACTTTATTTAGCATAAATTCGAGCCCCTTCTACGGAAATATGGTGTGCGGCACAGGCAGGGGCGGATCTAGGCCATATCAATGCTGTCAATTGACAGCATTTGAATTATATATATGCCCTAAATCACCCCAAACTTCTCTATCCTCCCTTTAACCTCTCACTCGTCAAACTCGCACCACCATCAGCACTTGACTCATCGTCGGTGCGCCATTTACCGAACAATACCACCCCCACAGTCCACCGCACACCCGTTTTCCCATTCTCTCTCACCCCATCTCACTCATCTAAATTAGAACCAGAATCACAAACCCCATACCCAAAAAATCCCAAAACCCATAATCATGGCCCCAATTAACTCCCCTGACTTGTGATTTTGAGGAAGGTAAGGCTAAGACTTAGATAGTTAACCTCCCTTCAACGTTCATGCTGATTAGGAACCAGCTTGTTCAGCGGGTTGGACTACTTGGGACGTTGATTGGATCGATGGTTAGATGAGCCGCTTGAACCTTTCTTGGAAGGTTTGGAAGAAACTTCTTTTATCCCTATGAGCAAGGATGAGCTGGCTCAGGCGAGAGTTACCTTGAACGTCAGCACTATATTTTCTAGGGGTGAGCAAAATCAAATATCCGATCCGAAACATGCAGTCGGATCGGATATCCGATATCCGAAAACTGATATATCTGATATCTGATATCCGATTCGATCCGACTCGGATATTCGATATCCGGTATCCGACAATATTCGAATCGGATATTCGAGATATCCGATATCCAATGCCTATGAGAAAAAGTTGAAAATTTTCTGTCGGATATTCGAGATATCCGATGCCTTATGAATAGCGGATATCCGAAACTACTTATAATATGCGGATATCCGATATCCGACTATCCGGAATAATTTCGGATATCCGATATCCGACAATTGAAAAAAATGTCGGATATTCGGATATTCGAATCTATAAATATTGATATCCGAATTTGTATCCGATATCCGAATTTTCGAATCGGATATTTGATCCGAATTGTAACTTCGAATCGGATATCCTAAAAATATAATCGAATATCAGATCGAATCATCGGATAATCGGATCATCAGATAGTTTTGCTCAGCCCTAATATTTTCAAATGACCTGAACGCTATGCTTGAAGCTAGAGCTCAGTATGTGGTTGAGGACTACTGTCATGTCCTTAAGGATAAAGATTACTGGTGTAGGTTTGGGAGGTGAGGATGCAAGGCAATGAGTATAGCATTTCTTACTCTGATTCTGAAGACATATTTATCCCGGTCAATCTTTACCATTTCCAATTTGGTGTTAGGTTTCCCTTTATTCTTTTTTTTCCCTGGTTTTGTGTCATTACCAATTGTCCCTGAATCAATTGAAACATTAGGCTACCAGGAAGATCATTACCTTCATCTTTATATGTGAATATATGCGACTTTCCATGACCTCCTTTCTCTTTGCTGCTCTTTTCAAATTGGACAAGTCTCATGGCTCGAAACTTTTATAGACTTTCGTTTCTGTGAATAAGACTTTGGTAATTTACCTAAATTTGAATACTCTGAAGAAGTATATGTGAACAAGGCAATTTGGGTCAGGGTTCCTAAAGCCCCAAGTCATTCCCACAGGTATTTACCTCCAATCTATTGGAGCAAACCTAACTTCAGGCCCTTACTTACAGCAGAGTCATAGTTGAAGGATGACTCAAACTCTAACGGCTTATCTAGAAGAATGGCCTAGACCTTGTCTTTTTATGGAGGACAACATGCAGAAGGCATGACAAGCATGGGAGCACTGTCACCTTCCCGGGGCTGAAAAGTTGAAGGATTAAAGTACTTACTTTTCTTTGTTGGCTTGGAAGCTGGAACCTTAGAGGACCCACCCTTTGACGACTGCAGTAACTTTGTTCCCCCCTTCACCAATCTTATTTTCCTGGGAGCCCTACCAGCGGTATCAGGCACCGAGAAATAAGCAAACACGATAGGATGACGATCCACCCAGTTCTCTGGATCCTGGTAATCACGCTTGGCCGGAGGAAGATACCTTGGATTAGATGACCTAAATGGGATATGTAAAGTGCATACCGCTCTCCTATCCCAACTAGCATTAAACCTTGGATGATTAGGATCGTAATAATAAGAAGCAGTTGTACGACTAGCATATTAGAGAACTTGTAGGGGTGATTTGGCACTGTTGACCATCCGTATAAGGGCATGGGGCCCAAAAGCATTCGCAACAGGAGTCACAGGAAGGGAACACCGGTAACCTCAATCAACTGTAACCTCAGGCTACCAAGAAGAAACTTCTCCCCTTTGTTATCATTGTTGTCTAAATGTATTTCCTGTGTTTTACAATTTACTCACTTAATTTTCAGAGGAAGCTGTCAAGAAGGTTGGCTGAAGGTGGTTAGGCATATTGCCCTCTGGCCGTTACCGGCGTTTCCTTTCTGTGGTTCCCGTTGCGGATGCTTTTAGGCCCCATGCCCTTATGCAGATGGTCCGCAGTGCCAAATTTCTCCTACCAGTTCTATAGTTGCTAGTCGTACAATTGCTTTTTATTATTACGATCCTAATCATCTAAGGCTTAATGCTAGTTGGGATAGAGGAACAATATGCACTTTAGATACCCTATTTAGGTTATCTGGTTCAGGGCATCTTCCTCCGGCCAAGCGTGATTACCAGGATCCATAGAACTGAGTGGATCGTCATCCTATCGCGTTTGCTGATTTCTGGGTGCCTGATACCGCTGGTAGGGCTCCCAGGAAAATAAGGTTGGTGAAGGGGGAACAGGAGTTACTGCAGTCGTCAAAGGGTGGGTCCTCTAAGGTTCCAGCTTCCAAGCCAACAAAGAAAAGTAAGTAATCTAATCCTTCAACTTTTCAGCCCCGGGAAGGTGATAGCGCTTGTTATGCCTTCTGCATATTGTCCTCCATAAAATGACAAGGTCTAGGCCATTCTTCTAGGAGAGCCATTAGAATTTGAGTCATCCTTTAACTATGATACTGCTGTAAGTGAGGGTCTGAAGTTAGGTTTGCTCCAATAGATTGGACGTAAATACCTGTGGGAGTGACCTGGGGCTTTAGGAACCCTGACCCAAATTGCCTTGTTCATATACTTCTTCAGATCTGGGTAAATTACCAAAGTATTATTCACAGAAATGAAAGTCTATAGAAGTTTCGAGCCATGAGACTTGTCCAGTTTGAAAAGAGCAGCAAAGAGAAAGAAGGTCATGGGAAGTTGCATATATTCACATATAAAGATGAAGAAAATGATCTTCCTGATAGCCTGATGTTGCAGTTGATTGAGGGACAACTGGTAATGACACAAAACCAGGGAGAAAAAAGGATGAAAGGAAACCTGAGACCAAACTGGAAATGGTAAAGGTTGACCGGGATAAATATGTCTTCAGGATCAGAGTCAGAAATGATATACTCATTGGCTTGCATTCTCACCTCTCCAACCTACATCAGTAAACTTTATCTTTGGGGACATGACAGTAGTCCTCAACCACATACTGACCTCTAGCTTCAAGCATAGCGTTCAGGTCTTTCGAAAATATAGCGCTGACGTTTAAGGTAACGTTCACTTGAGTCAGCTCATCCTTGCTTATAGGGATAACAGAAGTTTCTTTCAGACCTTCCAAGGAAGGTTCAAGCGGTTCATCTAACCATCAAAGGTGGAGCCAATCAATGTCCCAAGTAGTCCGGCTCACTAAACTAGCTGGTTCCTAATCAGCGTGAATGTTGAAGAAAGGGAGGTCAACTATAGAAGTCTTAGTCTTACCTTTCTCAAAATCACGAGTCAGGGGAGTTTAGTGGGGCCATGATTATGGGGTTTGGGATTTTTTGAGTATTGGGTTTGTGATTTGGGTTCTAATTTAGATGAGTGAGATGGGGTGAGAGAGAATGAGAAAACAGGCGTACGGTGGACTGTGGGGGTGGTATTGTACGGTAAATGGCGCACTGGCGGTGAGTCGTGTGTCGGTGGTGGTGCGAGTTTGACGGGTGAAAGGGAGGATAGAGAAATAATTTGGGGTGATTTAGGGCATATCGCAAAACTCAAATTCACCCTTGACCAAATTGAACACCTTTGTGGTCTAAGGAAACAAAATAGCATACGCTATTTCACAATCTCCTTGTGAATTAACTCTATGAAACACAACCCCCCTCGCGAATTGATTTTGTCCCAATTTTATTATTATTTGCAACTCCAAATTTCTAAGTGTTGGCTATCTTATTCGAATTGTTCGACTTTTTTTGTTCCAACATTATTTTTTCCTTTTCTTTAAAGAAGTAAATACAAGTTGCCTTCCAAAAAGTGCTCGTTTTAACGACTGCGCGCTTGACTTAGCAACCTCAAGTAGGTATATTAACATCGACAAGGAATAGATCATCCTTTCTTTCTTCATCAATTGGCTCGCCAACCACGTAATGTTTCATTCTTTGGCCATGCACTTAAAAGGTGGATGATTGGCCACTTACCTTAACAAAACCATAGAGGAATAGAACATCTCGACCTTAGTTTACCAAGAAAAAGTCTTTAACAAGAATCGTAAACAAGAACCTTCTTGCCTAGGCATCTTTTTGTCTTTTGTTTCTAGACTCTAGCATTCTCGTAAGCATCTAGGCGAATCTCATCAAGCTCATTTAAATCAGGAAGACGAGTTTCACCGTGTCTTTCAAATCATAATTGAGGGTTCGAATAGCTCAGTGAGCACGATGCTCAAGCTCTACGAGAAGGTGACAATGCTTCCCGTAGAGCAAATGAAACGGTCTAGTCTCGATAGCAGTCTTAATAGTTGTCCTATGTAATTATTTAGTTTTGTTGTTGAAACAGTTTACTTAGTTTTGTAATTGATTTTGTTTCTTGTTTGTGGTATTATGCCAAGATTAAGATGGTGAGAGGTAGACAATGTTGATTGATGCAAGTATTGCTATGTTAGTTTGAGAGGTTACTATAATTTGTTTTTTTCGTTTGTTTTGAATTCGAGTGTCTTGGTGGATTGGTTTTGATTTGGGGTGTATCTTGATGAATGTTGGCGGTTCGAATGATGCACATCCTGATTTTGGTTGATCTGAACCAAGATTAATTGTTGATTGTTGTTGAGATCTCTGATACCCAGTTTTTAGTTATGGGATTTGATCATTTGGGTATTTGAAATTGTTCTTGGTGGGTATTTGGAGTTGATTTGTCGGTTAGTAATGGGATCTGAACCAAGTCAAGAGTACTGTTTTTTCCATTGCTTAAGAACAGATAGAGATGCAACTCCTGAGTTAATAAGTCAAACTTTCGAAGGCATCTACCAAAACATCTTGTATCTGACTTTCTTTTTGTTATTTTTACTATTTTGCTTTTAGGTTCAAGCTCTTGTTGGATTTAAGAACACTATCAAACACCTTGATGATCATTTGGTTGACATTGGTTCAAAGGTACGTGCGTTCCATTATTCGGTTATTACTTCAATGAATCTCGTGTTGGATTTGAGAACACTATCAAACACCATGATGATCATTTGGTTGACATTGGTTCAAAGGTACGTGCGTTCCATTATTCGGTTATTACTTCACTGAATCTTGTGTTGGATTTGAGAACACTAAACCCAAGTGAGGAAGTTTAAAGAAGGTATGTCGCTGCATTTGAGCAATAAGAAAGGTGATCTTTATGTACCTTTGAAGTTTCACAAATTCTTGCGAGAGCGGTCTTTATAAAAGACCGTCTCTATTTGAACTGGCCCATAAAGAAAATGTAGAGTAAAAGTAGATATTAAGCTTTGTTGGGTTAGGCCTGAAAGGCATTGAAGTTTTGTTTCCAAGTTCGTTAACCGAAGAACAGAAGACCAAAATCAGAGAATAACGTTTTGTTTTTTCTGTTCAATGATGTTCCAAAATGTCCGATGTAACTTGATGGTTTAAATTTTTCCTCTTCAATAATTTGGTTAATATTTTTTATGTAGCTTAGGTTTTTGGTTTTAGATATTGCAATTCTGCTGTGCTTAAAGGGACATCCACTTGCAAGTTGGGATGATTGTATCATCAATACATAATTGTATTATTTGAATTCTGGTATTTGAAATTATTCTTGGTGGGAATTTGGAGTCGATTTGTTTATGTTGATTCAGTTACGAGTTCTTTGACCAAATGCATTGAAATATTTCCTCCGTTCCATAATACTTGCTATTGAATGACATTTTCCCACACAATATGTCACACTCGGTAGCAAGTATTATAGAACAGAGAAAGTATCAGCTTAGAATTCTTGGATTGGGAAAGGTGGGGCTTATTCAGGTGAGTCTCCTCTGCTTCCTATCAATACCTTTTGACTTTTACCGGAGAAATGACAAGTACTATGAAAATGGTAAGGCCATCAGGACTATAAATACTCAGTTGATCTTGGGAGTGACTGTTTCATATTGAGACCGCCCATTTTTCTCTCAAGCCCGATACCATTTATAAATTAAATATCAATAGGAAAAATAGAATAACGGCCATGTTTGAAAACATTATTCACGGAAATATTTTTAAAACCGCAAGACTTTAAGCTCGACCATTTGGGAAAGAAATCAAAAAGATTTGCACATTCATTTCTTTACAAATTTCTGTAGATCTTCAATAAATTATTAAGAACATCGACATTTCATCAGTAAAGCTTTAAAAATCTCTGCAATTGGAGGATTTAATGAGTGAATTCTAAATTGAAATGACTTATAGAAATTACGAAGAGATGCATACGAAACTGAAGGTAATATTATGATATATCGTATATAAATATGATAACGTTCAAATGATATGTAAAATGATAATGTACTGTTATAGGGTTAAGGATTGATAGTAATCAAATGATGGTGGTTCATAACATTGATGGTGAAATCGAAGAAAAATTCACGATTCAAATGATTGATACAGGTATTTCACAAAACACTATCATCAATTCTATTATTATAGATCAGTTGTATGCATACAATTTACGATAAGTCTTTGTGGCAGTTGTATGTTCTATTAATATTTTTTAATGGTTATAATTGCAGCATGGATTAAAGGGCCGCTTGAGAAAAATCTTAATAAGGAGGAGAAGAAGTAGTCCACTCATAAACCCAAGAAAGGTTCACTATCAAAACCAATTGGTGATAGTAGAAGTTACTCCTTGAGTTTATGAAGTGATGTATATTCATCTCTTTTCCCGATGTGAAACAACTAACATGTGGGTAACACACGGGCACTTCAACATGAGTCCATGTATTTCTAATTCTATAAACATTTGTCATCATCGTTTAATGATATGGGTGATTCTCTTGCATAGCTAATATAATTTGTTATACTTTGTAGATTTGCATCGGTAGTTTTGTTGTATATATATCCATATAATTTCTTGGCGGCAACTATTCTATGTTTTTTTTTAATTATCTGAGATTTTGAAATACGAGAAAACAAATTATAACAGAATGTCATACTATTAGGAGTTGTTTGGTTGACGTAGGAATTAAATTCCTATGGGAAATTGTAATTCATTGAAATTTATTTTTTTGTCAATTTCCTAATATTGTTTGTTTGACAATAGGTATTTCATTTCCTTGGAACTAATTCATGGGAATTGTTAATGACCAAGGGGAATATATGATAATTTAATTTCTATGTCTTATAGGAATTAACTTCCCTTGGTTTTTATAATTCCCAGGAATTTTAGATTTTTTGGCAACCACGTAAATTAGCATAATACTATTCCCCGAGAACCCAAAATTTCAAGGGTAATTATCTGAGATTCTGAAATACGAGAAAACAAAGTATAACAGAATGTCATTATTAGCTTAAACAAAAAATTAAAATTGATTAAAATGTACTACGGGAATTAAAATTGATTTGGAGATCTAATGATGGTTAGGAGGACTTAGGAGAATTAAAATGTACTTAATATAAAAATAACTGAAGTATTTTGTGATGTATGGATCGGGTGTTGACTATCATTATACACAAATTCTTATTTGAGACCGTCTTTTCTCAAAAGCCCGGTCCAATTTTACATATATATTGTAACAACTCTAAATATAGATTTAGATTGGACTTTTGAGAGTCGTCTTTACAAAAGACGGTCTCTCAAGAGAGCATCTGATCATTATATGTCTAATTTTTTTGTTTTTATCAACTAAATTAATTATAGACTCAGTGCATTATAGTAAAAGGTGGATCTTGGTTTTAGGTTATTATAACAACTTCCTTATGTAAATTGTGAGTTAGTTATTTTACTAAATTGTTGGAAAAAAACACGGAGCTACATTTTTATTTAAGTTTAATTATAAGTTTTTATTGGAGCCGGTCTATTTAAGAGACCACTGTTAATTGAGCTTGGCCCATTAATAATTTTTAAAATATTGTAAGTCGGTATTAAGTTGATGTAAGTAGACATTTAAGATAGTGAAATAGGCATTAAGAATACGGTAAATAAGCATTAAGAATACAATAAGTAGGTTTTAATTTTTAATGAACTAGGGTTGGGATACGTCTCTCGAAGTTCTCGAAGAGACGGCTCTTAAAAGATTAGCTGATGTTTAATATTACAATTAACTGAAAAATAGAAAATCTTTTAAAATTAGTTATTAGTGCTGGTGGGCTGGGCTTCTAAGTGAAAAAGTATATATAGAGCTGATAGTTCTGAAACTTCTATCATTTCAAATTTGTTTATGTTCTCCTATCTTACTCGGAGAAAATTACTTTTTTCTACAACTATAAGAAAAAGGCATAGAAATCGAGAATAGTAAGTATGTCAAGTTTAGGTATGTCTTACAGTACTATAGCAGATTGTTTTGATCAAT
Source organism: Amaranthus palmeri (assembly GCA_019776075.1). Taxonomy (NCBI): domain Eukaryota; kingdom Viridiplantae; phylum Streptophyta; class Magnoliopsida; order Caryophyllales; family Amaranthaceae; genus Amaranthus; species Amaranthus palmeri. The sequence goes on along the minus strand of JAAKBH010000342.1, from coordinate 378,111 downwards.
ACGTTGAAATTGTTGAATCATTTAATCCTTCGATGTTTCAGAACAATCGTGACTATCGATTGAAGGTTTATGAAGGTTTCACTCTTTTTTTGGAATATAGAAGGAGATACGGTTTACATGCCGATAATATTCTGCGGTTAATTTATCGAACACAATCGGCGAATTCTGGATCTAGATTAGACGAGATCAATGAGCGGCTATTGATTGAATTAGAAACTCCATCACCAGATTCTCAATCAAGAATCGAGGCTCTGAAAATGATTAAGATCTCTCCGACTGATATTGAGAGCGATAATTCACATTCAAATTGTCCGATTTGTCAAGATCGGTTCGAGATCGGTACTGAAGCGAGGAAAACGTCGTGTAATCACATCTATCATTCTGAATGCATTGTTACATGGTTGATGTTGCGCAATACTTGCCCTATTTGTCGGAGTCAGTTAGAATTGGATCCTGTTAATGGCAAGGCAACCGTGAAATCCGCCATTCGTAGTTGAAGAGATTCACGAGAACTAGCCTATATAAAAATAAAATTAAAATAGTTATTATTTAGAAGCTAATTATTACTTTATATTTTTTTTTAGGAAAAATTGTTTCTAAAAAGACAACATTTTGATCATATGCAAATAAAGAGTCAACGTTTCATTTATTCAATAAAAAGACAACCTTTGTCTCATTTTTGCAAATAAAGAGTCAACGTTTTATTTATTCAATAAATTTAGAGTTAAAAACTTACCTGCTATAGTTAATAAATGAAACGTTGACTCTTTATTTGCAAAAATGAGACAAAGGTTGTCTTTTTATTGAATAAATGAAACGTTGACTCTTTATTTGCAGATGGCCAAAAAGTTGGCTTTTTAGAAACAATTTTTTTTTGTAAGGTTTGTTTTTTTTTTGAAAATAGGTGGTTGCTAGTAGCCTATGGCATTGGTGTGATGATATTAGACATATACATTGTTTTTAAGTTTCTTACATTTATCACTTTATTAACATATAATGAAAGACAACACAAGTCATCACACAATACTTCAGTTATTTTTATTACAAGTCGTTGTCATCGTCATCATATCAAGTGTATCCCGCTCATAGGCAAACTATAGTCAGGGTATGGGGAGAGAACATAGACTGCAGGTTATACCCAATAGGAGAGTGTGGTCAAAGAGTTTCTCGGCTCAAAAGGGTCTTCAAAGAGAGAGACACTTGCAACTATCCGAAAGCCTGCAACAAACACCTACGTTAACCATGCATAGTAATCAACTAATTAAAGATACACAAAAAATAAAATACGTACAAATAACTAAACGAACGATAATGGTAAGATAGAGGATAAAGAGTGATAATGGTAACAAACGGTGGTTGAGAGGGGCATGTCTAGTGATCTAAGACGTGAATAAGGCACTACCAACTAGCCATATCCCTAGTCAAGTCCTTAGAGAGGTGGAGTTCGTACATGTCACTTTTAATTTGCTCCTCCCACGTCCTCCTATGTCTTCCACGACTTCTCTTGCCCTCCACTATGATGCATTCGATCCTTCTAACTGAGGCGTCATGTGTCTTTCTCTGCACGTGTCCAAACCATTTCAGCCTATTCTCCCGCATTTTTGCAGAGAGAGGTGCAACTCCTAACTTCTCCCTAAACCCCTGATTTATTATCCTGTCCATCATAGTTTTACTGCACATCCACCTCAGCATACGCATTTCTGTTATATCCATCCTCTGTTTAAAAACTTTATTTACGGACCAACATTCTATCTCGTACAACAAAGTCGGCCATTATTTTTATCATAAATAAATTTTTAATTCTCCTAACCATTAATGGATCTCCATATAATACCAGCTAGTCAGTTTAAGAGTTAAGACCAATATTAATGTTGAAAACCAATATATAATGATAATAAGAAAATAGATAAATGTCACGTGCATACCTTCAACTTCAGCTATTGAAATAATAATAACAAGAAATGTCGATAATTGAAATTTGTTTATATTATAATTTATAAATAAGTACTAGTGTTGTATTATTAACAAGTAAATTAGGGTTTAGAGTTTGTTTTATGAATGATTGGTGTTTTAGGGTTTGTTATTTGTGATTTGAGATCTTTTTAAATGCTTGTAGCTTTGTACCTCTTATCAACAAATTTATTAATATGATTAGTGTTTTTAGAGGTGTTCAAAACAGACCCGATAATCCGATAGATACCCGACTTTATAATCGAACCCGATTTGACCCGACTTAAAAATGAATCTAAAATTATGTAAAAACCAAAGTGAACACAAACCCGATTTTGAACCGACCCGAAACACCTGACCCGAAATTAACCCGATGACCAGAGTGAACACCTCTAAGTGTTTTAGGGTTTATCATTTGTGATTTATAATCTATATAAATACTAATAATAGCTTTATACTTCATGTCCTTTTAATCTGTGAATATGTACTTTGTTGTGTTATAAACAAGTTAATATGCACCTGTGTCCTGCAATGCATAATCCTCAATTTGGAAAAAGGGAAATTTTGAACAACTAGCATCTAAAAACTAACTCAAAAATTAAGTACCTATGACCTACACTACATAGAAGTATAACTACAGAAAAAAAAAAAAAAAAAAAAAAAAAAAAAAAGGAAGAGAACAGTAGGTAAAAGAGGATTTTTCACTTCTCAAAGCAATCCTCTCCTTCTCTTATAGTCACCAACTGAAAGAGTCATTGCATGTGTTCTTCCATCATCTACCGGAACTTGGCAACCTATATTCGCCTCGATCTTTTGTTTTCTGGCCAAAAAGGCGGTTGTCGCTCCATAGACACCCCCAAACCTATTTAGTAGCTTCAGTGAAATGGGTAGATCAAAATTATGTAGCGTGTTTGACTCCGTTCCCTTGTCTACTGGTGCTCTTGTATCGATTAATTTGCCTGCTTCAGCTGCAGCCTCCAAAGCTTCAGCTGTAGCAGTAAACCCGGTATTTGTAATAGCCTTGGGATCACTACTATCGCCATCAGTAAGTCCGCTTCCTTTAGCAGCTTCTTCTGTTGTTGCAGTCTTGCCTTCCTTGATTGCTGCAAAGTAGTTTGTGGACCTAGTCCACCGTCTTGAAAAAGGATCATACCCAGCATCTCCGGGATTCAAACTTCGGTCTACTGCTCTCATAGAGGAAACTCGAAAGTTCTCGGCTCGGTTCTTTTTGTTCATCTCCGCAAGCTTAAGGGCCTTCAAATCCCTTTCTTGGCCCTGTCGAGCTTTTTCAAGTTCTTGTAACTTGGCTTTGATTCTTTCAACCTCGGCTACTTCCCCTCTGTACACTGCAACGTCCAACTCTCTCCTCAGTTTTTCCTTTTCAGCTGCAATGTTCATCGGTCTGGCTGAGATTGATTTCTTTTCCTGCAACATTTGTTTAACGGTCTCAGCTGAGTAAACAAAACTATTTATTTTACTGATAGCCTCCTCCTTCTCCTGAACTTCACTACTGTGTGGCATACGGCCACCAGATCGTTCCACCTCTCGTCTCCACTCATTGAACTCTTCTAAAGTAGGTGGAGCGTCAGATATCCGAGCCATCTGCCACCGTGCAGCAGAACGATCACTGCCCCACACACAATTCAGATACTTGTGGGTAGTCTTATTCTCAAGCTGGTACCTTTTGTTTGGATCAGATGCATCAACATTTTGAACCATACATAACCGGTAAATACTTCGATCATCCTTCATTCCGATACCCACCCTGACAAAGCAACCAATAATCAAGTTCTCGAAAAATGGTTCCATGAACCACTTTGCCAATTTTGACCTCTTGATAGTGATGCTCTTTATCTGTTCGTATGTGGGAACGTTGGAGCTGGTCTTGTCTCTCTCTTCATCGCTATAATCCATTCCTCCACTTCTGGTTGACCCTTCATCATCACTTTGAGAGTCACTTCCATTTTCACTCTCACTAGAACTCCCTGAGCTTAGAACACCAACGCCTTTCCTCTTCTTTGGAGAGTATTCCCGGGAAACGTGATGTTCATTGATTGATCCCAACTTCCCCTCAGAATCCCGCTTCATTCGTCTCGCTTTCAACTCTTTTAAGGCATCAGCCTTGGCTGCTGCACGGTCAGCAGATCTAGCAGAAGAACGCACACCACGAGAAGCAGTAGCAGTAGGTGACATGTCTTTTGCAGACTGGGTCTTTTTCTCACTGATCAATCTTGATCGCATCTGTTTGTGCAATTTTTTATCGTCTCTCTTTGCGGCCCTATCGGACAGAATCATTTCCCTCTCAAGCTCTGTCAACTTCGAGAGCTCTTCCCTATCATCTTCATCCTTGTATAGGTCACTACCAGTGTCAGAATCATCACTGCTATACGCTTCACGATCAGATCTCCAATCTTTGTTATCCATATCATCATCACTTCCTTGACCATCATCTTTTTTTGATCTTTTCTTCAAAGGAACTTGAGACCCAGATAGCTTTCTGCTTGCATGTCCATGGTTATCATCAGAGTTATCATCCTTTGAATCACTTCCATTGTCAGAATATGAGCCCTTGTGCCGCCTTTTGGAAGATGGATGTGAGTTGTTTTTTCTCCTGGATGCACCAGTTCTTCCCGCTGCCTCCAAAAGCATGTTTTCTAAATCTGCCCCCGACATGACTGCAATGTTATAAGGATTTGCTAAGCCGTAAACTTCTGAGACAACCTGATCAAGAGCTGTAAACTGAAAATGCCCAAACATAAATCCATATAAAAATCGTTACAATACAGTACACAATCAGTAAATTTGGAGCAAAATTACATATGGATCAGTGGCACATCAGTAACATAAAGAATAATGCAGGTAGAGTAAAACTAACTTAACAATACATGGGGAGAAGAGTGGACAGGAACATACCTCTAGCACAATACAGAAAATAAGTTACACGGTTAAAAGAAGTACAGTATATTTTTAAACAAGGAATTACTGTTATATTCCACTAGTTCACATAAGAACTCATGACCTTAAATCGAAAATTTGATCGCCTTCAGTCATGTGACGAAACCCCCAATTCTCAAGGGTACTATACACTATGGCTCCTTCCCTTTCTGTGTGCACCTAACATAAAGCCAAATCCCAAAATTATAATCCCCAATAAGTCATTCTCCCTATCACTCAAGGATCTCATTTTTGCTCAATTTCAAGCACACCCACTAAAAAGCCAAAACCTACTATTATCCATAACAAGCCTAACAAGAAATCATATGTGAAGCTTTAAAAGGTATTCCACCTAGATCGAACTGCTTTCACAAAATACACGAACTTTGTTGCATTTTAATGGTTTCATCATCTCTTCCATTATTATTATATTAATATTATTTTCTTGTATAAAAAATTAATCTTAATCAACAAAAACATCAACATTAGAAACTGAAATTTTCATAACCAATCCTCAAAATCATCATAAAAAAAGTTAAAGATAAAACTCATTTGAATTTAACATCAAGAAGAGGCAGAACTGAAATTTTTTTTAGATTAAAGAACTCAAATTTTTTATTGGTGGGAGTATACCTTAATACGGAGGAGAAGATAATGGTGAAGACTGAATGCTTCGTGTAGTTGCGAAGGAGGGCGTGGCTGGCTTCAGGAGCCGCTAGGGCTAGTGCGACTGTAAGTTGGCCGGTGCTAGCAGCGGCTTCTAGGCTGAGGCTACGACAACGAGACAAGGAACAGAGAAAGAGATTAGAAACTTGAAATAAAAACAAAACCCTAACTTTTGGGGATTTCAAAAAATCAAAATAATACCTAAACTGAATTGAAGGTTGGTTGGTTTGGTGGTGGGCCGTCGGCGTTGATGGGCCTGGTAGCCTTGATTTCACGTTCACCGGTTCACGATAGCAGCATTAGCGGCCAGCAGAGGGGTGGCGACAAGCGAGAGACGCCGGCGAAGGTGGCCGTGGGAAACTGGGTTTTAGGGTTTTTTTTGTGGGTGGGTAATGGTGAATCTGACAAGAGAGGAGAGGGAGAAGTCGAGAACGCACACGATTAATTTTCTTTCTTGCTTTTTTTTATTAAATTAATTTTTTTTAAATGAGATTTACTACGTAAATAATTGTATCTATTTTTTTTTTAAAACAAATAATTGTATCTATTTGTTTATGATTTTAATGATTCTGTAATTTTTTTATTTTGATTATTATTTTTTTACAGAGATTTATTTTTTTTAAATGAATCGTGATTGACTTAGATGGTTTACAGTTAAATTCGCCTCATTTAATCATTTTCAACCAACAATATAAGAATACATGGAGGAATTTACATTCTCCAATTTTCCAAATGGGTAAATTATTAATTAAACTACATTTTTGTTTCATCAAAGCTTTTTTGTGATTTAAATATTAAAAATAAATAATAATTGAGTTTATTTTCAATAATTATACTAGTTTGGTGTGTTTATTTAAAAATAAACAATAATTTGATTTATTTTCAACAGATCGACTAAGAATTGGTTTTTATTTTTTACAATTTTCCTATTTCAGGATTATAGGTTTAGCCACAATAACTAATAATGCAAGTTTTCACCAAATTTCCCACCATTAGATTATAGCCGAACCGGAAAAATCAATTATCAAGTTTATGTAGTTCTCTTTCTAAATGATTAATATAATGTACTACAATTTTATCAATGGGTTGACCCTAACTCAACGTGAACTCGATGGATTGACCCTAACTCAACATGAACCCGACACATTTTTATTCAAAATTGACCCGTTTCAAAAATTTGAAACTCACCCAAACAACCATTTCGATTGGTCACAAGTACATGTATTTCAATAGGTAGTTTTTGACAAAATAAATAGGAAAAATTAATTTTAAAAACACAAATTCTAAAATGAGACGATCTCATAGTGAGATTATTTTTATTTGGCAGATCAACGACTCCACGTATATTTAGTCTATTATGAGATCACTTACCATTTACAAAAATTTAATTAGAGAAATGAGCTAATTATATGGGTCCATCTCATGGTAAAACGGACTCATACGTCATTGGCTATTTGAAAAATTGCTGAGGGTTTCAATTCTAATAATCAACATATTATTTTTAGAACAATCTCAACTTTAAAATATTTTAAAAAAATCTCAACTTTTATAACAAATTTATAAAAAATATACATGAATCAATAAATCAATGTCACAAGATTTTTTTTCTTTTTAGATAAAAAACACAAAGTTATTGGAATTTTTATATACAAAGCACCTTAAGTTAGAATTTTAAAATTAATTTTTCCAAATATTATATTGTGTATTAGGTCATTTTTACAAAAATGACATATTTTTGGGTAGTTTTGACAGATTTTTCATTGTAATTAACAAATTTAGTATATTAATTAATCTAAAGAGAATTATAATTTAAATATTTAAATTCGTATTTTTTTGATTTATCATCATTTCGTTCTTTTGTGTTTTATGTACCTGCAATTATATGAAAGCCCGGTGTTCCCGCACATAGATACTCTATGGTTAGGGTCCGGGGAAGGAAGGTCGACGACGTCTCATACCCAGAAGGAGAGGGCGGTCATAAGAGTCCTTCGGCTCTAAAATAGTCCTCAAGGATAGGACCTGAAAATATTTGAAACCTGTATCTTACACCCACATTAGCCAAGCATAGGGATCATTTAAAAAGTATAAACAATACAAGTAGAAGAGGCAGTGAATAGCGATGACAAAAGACACAGAACAGTAACAAACAAGTCTAGTAATCTAGGACGTGAATAAGGCGCCGCCATTTGGCTCTATCCCTAGTCAGGTCCTTAGAAAGGTGTAGTTTGAGCAGGTCGCTGTTAATCTGCTCCTCCCACGTCCTCTTAGGTCTTTCCCGGCTTCTCTTGCCCTCCACTATGATGCGTTCAACTCTTCTCACTGGGGCATCATGGGTGCTTCTCTGCACATGCCCAAACCATCTGAGCCTGTTCTCCCGCATCTTTGTAGAGAGAGGTGCAACCCCTAACTTCTCCCTAAACTCCTGATTTCTAATCTTGTCCATCCTTGTCTTACCACACATCAATCTCAGCATGCGTATCTCTGTTACTTCCATTCTCTGCTCGAAAGCCTTTTTTACAGGCCAGCACTCTGTTCCGTACAACAAAGCCGGCCTAATCGCAACGCGGTAGAATTTCCCTTTTAGTCTACTAGAAAATCTTTTATCACAAAGCACCCCAGTCGCTGCTCTCCATTTGAGCCAACATGTCTGTATACGGTTAGTAACGTCACCCTCAATCTCCCCATTGTTCTGAATTACTGAACCCAGATATTTGAACTTGGACGTGCATGCATGTATTTATGTATTTATGTTATTTATGATTTTAGAGTTAATTTTTGAATTTTAATATCTCTAAATACTCATTACTCATAAAATATAATAAATATAATAAAATTCAAAGTTCCCTCAAAACCCTATTTCTTTGATGAATATTTCAAATAATTATAAAATTATAAAAAAATATATATTCTCTTTGTTTTCTTAAGTTCTCCCAACAAAAGTTTTTTCACTTTAGAATACTTCCTATTTTTGAAAAATTTTTATTCCACTTTTACTCCTTAAAACCACACATCCCTTAATTCACACTGCTATTTAATTATTTTTTTTGTCTCATACTTTTAATACAATCATTATTTCAGATCACTATTTAATTATTTTCTCTCTAATACTTCCAATACAATCATTAATTTACACTACTATTTAATTAAAATAATACTCACTACAACCCAAAAATTCTATCTACCTTAATATTTGTGAAAAAACCCAAAGTGGAAGAACAAATAAGATCGAAGGGGTAATAAAATTTTAAGTTCCCTCAAAACCCTATTTTTTGAGGAATATTTCAAATAATCATACAATCAAAAAAAAATATGTATAATACACTTTCCTATTCAGCCTAAATGTCCCATTTTGTTTTTCACACTTGCCGAGGTAACATTTCAACCCTTAATATTTCAAATTATTCTTAATTAAAAATTATAAAAACTTGATATTAATAATCCTTGTATTGAGACGAATCAAACAAGATCCCACATGACTATGTTTTAACTTATAGGTGAAAAGTAAAATACAAATTAAGAGTAATGAGTGAATAGTGTCAAAAACGAAATGAGACATTTATGCTGAATAGGAGGTAATAATTTTTAAAGTTCCCTCAAAACCCTATTTCTTTGAGGACAATTTTTTTTTTTTTTTTAAAATTGACTAGGTAAAATTATGTCTTTCCATCGAATTAGGAAATTAGTTAAGAAACTTCCTTTATAACCATCATCTCCAAACATTCATCACATCATTACTCTCACTTTCTCTCTCTACCGCCCCTCTTCTCTCTAACTTTCCCTGTTTTCCACTTCCCACAGAATCACTAAGCAACAACAATGGCTGCCCAACTCACAAAATACCAATTAATTTCAAATAACGCCATTGTTAATGACTTTAAAGGCTCTTTTTCTCCCTTCAAAACCAGAAAAAGTACTGCTTTTATTTATGGGGTTGTCTTTGTTTTTCTTACCTTTTTTGCTTTCCTAACTTTCTCCCCTTCTTCTTCTTCCTCTTCTTGGTTCATCAATTTTTTTACACTCAATAGTACTTCTCCTTCGATTTCATCTTTTAATTCTTCTAGATCTCATGATTCGCAGAATTTGATTGAAACCCAAGTTCCGCCTGATAAAGATGAACAAATTCAGTTTAATCATACTGATTTTGTTTACCCTAACCCTAAAATCGACCCCCAAAGTTCTCCATCGATTAAAGTTGGAAATTCTAGTGTTAATGATACTAAAACTGATACAATTACACCCCAAATCTCCCCAAATAGTACTAATTACCCACAAAATAAGAACAATAATCAGACTAGTGTAGTTCTAGTTCCTCCCCAAATTACCCCAGAAATTTCCTCTAATTCAACTGTTTTTAGGGCAAATTTTACAAAGAAAGAAGATAAAGGGGTAAAAGAGAATAATGGGCAAATTCAACCCACAAAGAAGCAGGATAATAGCAGATCAAACGGTACCGTTTCAGGGAAAAGTTTGATTGAGTCATTGATTGGTTGTGATTTGTATGATGGAGAATGGGTTAGAGATGATTCATATCCTTTATATAAACCAGGATCATGTAAATTAATTGATGAACAATTCAATTGTTTTGTTAATGGTAGACCTGATAATGATTATATGAAGCTTAAATGGAAGCCTAAAGGTTGCACACTACCTAGGTAATTTCACTTGTTTGTTTACATTAACTTTTTGCTAATTTTGTGCAATATTTTAATCATTTTAAATCATAGCCAACTCGTATTGGTCTGCCTTCTTTTCCGTCCTCCTAAATTCTAAACCCCCCTTGAAATGATGAGGGTTTTGATTTGACTTGGACATATTGGGATGATGATGATGATTGGACCCTAGCTTAGGCGAAACCCATTGGAATGATGATGATGTGAGATTGTAACATTTTACTTCATCCGTTTCATAATACCTGCACTGAGTGTGACATATTGTGTGAGAAAATGTCGCAATCAGTAGAAGTATTATGAAACGGGAAGTATATAAAAAGTCTTCACATGGATTTACTAATTTTGGAATTTTAATGGGGTTAATTATTGCTTAATTTAGTGTGATTTCTTTTCTTAGTTTCCATAAAAGTGTACCTATTTTTATTGTTGATCTTAAATTTAAGGCAATTGTAATCATGGTTTAGAATCTTTTGAGCATTAAAATTGTTTTAGATTCCTTTTTTATGGAACAAAAAGAAAAAAAAATCTAATTGGTAATATGCACTAGGGTTACCAATATATAATCCATGAACTATTTGCATGCTTGATGGGAAATTTGTTCTTTTTCTAATTAAAATTGACTTAATATTGTATCTTCATCTGTATTAACAGGCAAATACATAATCTTTCTGATCAATTATCAATCTAATTAATAAAACTATGATCGTTGTAGATGATATTTGACACTTATGCCTACCCTCGCGTTATGAATCGGTTCAATAGTCCAACCCCGATATCTTGGTTTCCGGTGGCAATGCACCGTCAACCCATATATGGGGTGTTTCGATTTGATCTACATGAAGTAGAATCGATCTCGATACAATTTTTTGTAGATTGGAACCCGTGACTTCTTGTCACGGTGCTTTCTGATACCATGTCAAGGAATCAATTCAACCAAAAGCTTAAGTTTATGGTTGAAGCCCCAGGATATGTTTTATACTCCGACATAACTTTAGCGAAAATTAAAATCATCACCTTAAACTTCCATATCTCATATCTAGAGACATAAAAATCCAATAAAGGAAAGTTTAGTTTTGATGAAACATTGAATAACTTGTAAAATCTTCTCTTGATGTTATTTACATCATAATAAAGTCTAACTATAGTTTTTTGTTGCTTGTATATGTTGGCTATGCTGTCATTCCTTGCATCATAGTTTATATTGATTGCTTTTATACTTGTTTTGCCTGAATTAATTAATCATTCAAATTAAATCAACTATTTTTATGCTTCATAGGAAAGTATAGTTTTAATGAATATTTGAATATCTTTTACCGATTCACATTCTTGTGTAGGTTGAACGGAAAGCAAATGTTGAAATTATTGAAGGGGAAACGGCTTGTTTTTGTTGGAGATTCGCTGAATCGAAATATGTGGGAATCTCTAGTTTGCATTCTTAAGAACTCGGTTAAAAATCCGAAGAATGTATTTGAGGCCCATGGTAAACGCCACTTTCGGACTGAAGCTTCATACTCGTTTGTATTCAAAGTAAGATATGTACCTATACATACGATATTCAGTCTTCGTGTACTCAATTTAATGTTTAATCAACTAAATTGGCTTCGTTTTTGGTGCTTGAGTAGGATTATGGTTGTACCATCGAGTTCTTTGTAGCCCCATTCTTGGTTCAACCGTGGGATGTCAAAAACCCGGATGGAACTACCAATGAAACTCTTCGACTTGATATTGTGGTTGAAGAATCTGAACGGTTTAAGAACGCTGATATATTAGTTTATAATACCGGTCATTGGTGGACTCATGAAAAGACATCGAAAGGGTGCGTAATTTGCACTTACTGTTATCATATATCTTCGTACATTGTCATTCAATATCGAAGCTAAATTGTGTTTTTGTATGATAGGGAGGATTATTATCAAGAAGGTAGCAATGTTTACAAACAATTAAGTGTTAAGGAAGCGTTTCAAAAGGCTATAACGACCTGGGGGAGATGGGTTGACGCCAATATTAATCCTCAGAGGACGCATGTCTTCTTCCGTGGCTATTCCAATACGCATTTCAGGTCTGTATGAACTGAACTTAAAACGTTTTATAATGGTGTTGCTGAAAATGATTTGTTACGCTCATTTTTATACGTTGAATGAAATTATGCTTCAAATAGCTTTTACTTGAATCCTTAACCATCATTCCATGGATCTTGTCGTCCGGATATAGAGAACTCTAGGTAAATCATTACCACATAAGCCACTTACGTACATCTGCATAATACGGTAACAAATGCGATCGCGGTAATGGACACGGTGATGCAGTATTGAGAGTTATGCAGTTATCCCAATGCTAAAATTTTGGCCGAAAACCTGAGATCTCCATAGACAGCCTAATATACCTTTTAGACATTTAGAACACGAGAGTTATCGGTTCACTTTTTCTGAAAATGAGGCCGATGCGATGCGATGCGATGAAGACTTACATTTATTGTATAGTCATTGTTTATTGCTAGCATTGACAAATCTAGATCAGTAACTTGCTACTGTGGATCTTACCCTGGATCCGGATATAAAGTAATCTAGATAAATGGTTCCCCCATAAGCCACATACTTCCATGATTCCATCTGCATAACGCGGTAACAGTTGTGATCGCAGTAATGGACATGGTGATGCAATTATCCCAACGCGAAAATTTGGCCAAAAGCCAAAGATCTCCCTTGAAACAGCCTAAAATGATTTGTACACCTTACCACACGCGAAATGTACAATGCGGCACTTACATTGATCGTATGGTCATTGTTTTTAATGAAGTATTAAGAATTATGCAAAATCTAACAAATTCGTTACCTTTTCTATCTTACAGAGGAGGGCAATGGAATTCCGGGGGCCAGTGCGACAGCGAGACGGAACCGATTAGGAATGAGGCTTACCTAACAAAATATCCATGGAAAATGAGAACTCTCGAGACGGTACTGAAGGGTATGAAAACACCTATTTCCTTTCTTAATATCACGAGAATGACAGATTACCGCAAGGATGCGCACCCATCAGTGTACCGAAAGCTACACGTATCCGGAGAAGAGAAAAGTTCACCCTTAAAGTTTCAAGATTGTAGTCATTGGTGTCTTCCCGGAGTTCCTGATTTTTGGAACGAGCTTTTGTTTGCCGAAATGCTAAGAAAACAATACCAGAATCGACATCAAAACACTAAAACATAAGCGAAAACGAACACCCACTCGCTAGCTACATTCTTCGACACAAATTTTACCTATTTATTTTTGCAGAATGTAAATTCAATGTGATTGGATTTTTTTTTTTTTAATTTTTTTTATACATATTCAATTTTTAATTAAGGATAAATCTAGGAAAGTAAATAGGATTCTTTCTAGAGATTATTTATTCGGTTCAGTTCAATCTGGTTTTAGTTTAGACCGTAGGTCCGGTCTAATTCTGCACACCTAGTTTTTGACATTTTGAAGTGGAAATATAATCACTTTATGAAAATTTAGTGTCGGTGATGATAAATGGAGCAGACAATTTTGGTGATATTGACAATTTTTTTTTGTAATTTTCCTTTCAAGTAGGGATGACAATTCAGTCCGAATTCGACCCTAGTCCGACTCGATCCGAGGAAAGTAATTCGATTCGAGTCCGAGGAAAAAGTCATCCGACTCCGACTCCGACTTTATGATCCTAGTCAGAGTTAGAGACGGACCGGAGGTGGACCTGATTAAAAATCCGAGACACCGACCCGACTCCGACCCTGTAGGACATTTGACTTTGAATTTGACTTTTACACTTATATTTTATTTCCTTTAAAACTCTAGACGTGACTGATTCAAGCTCTCTCTTATACTAGTTGTAATTTTCGATTTTGAAAAACTGGTATCTTTATTTTGATTAATGAATCAAGATACTAAAATGAAATCAAGACAAATAAAATACGTCAAATCAAAATACGAGAAAATTTTGTTAAATTGTAGTAGACTCTAGTAGTAGTAGGATTATTTCTCTAGTTAGAATTGAATTCAAATTGAAGTATATATTTTTTTGTTAGATTGTATTTGAAAATGTATTTTGTTAATTTTATATGCTTTAAAATCATTAGTACAATATCATAACGATACTGTTTGATAATAATTCGAAACTGCATCCGACTCCGTTGGAGATCCGAGAGTCCGAGTCGGGGCAAACATGGAGTATGCATAATCCGACTCCGAGTGGAGGTGGACTGAAAACAAAAGTCCGACTATTATCCGGAGCAAAGTCGGCGTATGTATAATCCGAGCCGAGTCCGATCCATTGTCATCCCTACTTTCAAGTACATGCATGAAGAAATGCAAAAAATTAGTTGACTGGTGGGTAAATTATATACACCCTCCGTCCTGATGAGTTAGTAGCAAAGAGAAAATAGGTGAATATTAAGAAAATGGTAATAAATGAAGAAAGAAAATGAATTGTGTGGATGAAAATAAAAGAGTTAAAATGTACGGATGAGATTAAAAGAAAGTGATGGGCCATAGTCCAAAAATAGAAATGCTGCAATTTAAGTGGAACGGACGAAAATGGAAAATGCTGCAAATTATAAGGGCCAGAGGGAGTACTAGTTATAGGTGAATAAAATATATTTATTGGTAATTTGAATGTCTATGAAGGTCTCTTGACCTAGTCTAATGATTTTAAATTTAAAAATACAACTGATGACTAATCAGTTACTTATTTTGCAAAATGAGTTGACTCATATTTACCCGTCTATGCTATAGACGGTCTATAGCAAGAATTTGTGATTAGTGAAGGGATAAATAACGATAAATCATGATGGAAGTGGATGTGAGTTGTACTTATTGATGTTATACATTGGGGGGGAAAGCCCATGTGATTATAGAATATATATATGGCATGTATTAGGACTTAGATCTAAAACAAAGTATTAGATTTCCTGATTGATTACATAGTGTTCATATTGTAACGACTTTTTCATGATTGGAACTTGAAAATGGTTGCTTCTAGGTATTTTCTATATACATCGCCGTCGATTAGCATGTGTAAAACAGTTTATAACACAAAGTCTTATCATTGGAGGGCCTCAAAAGTTCATTTTTATACTTATTTTATTTAATATATTTTGTATCAGAGTAATCAAGTCTTAGAATAGGACGATCTTACGTAAGTTTTTGTGAAAAACTAATATAGTATAGCGTTGAGTATACCCGACTATCACACAGGTAACTTGGATATGATCAATTGATCATCATCTCGACGTAATTTAATTTTCATTAATTCTTAAATAAAACGTTCTTACGGTGAGATTATTTTCATTTGATATTTTAATTGGTCTAATATACAATTTTTGTCTTAAAATGATCACTTTCAACAATTAAAGTGATCACTTATAATTTTAAAATGATTACTTATGATCTTAAAGTAATCAATTGAAGAAATAGACTATTATGAAACGTATTTGGTATGTTGATGATGACGAGATGATAAATAGACGAGTGAGCAAGATAAATCACGAGAAGTCGAGAATTGGTGTATTTCTATATAGGAAAAGGAAGAGGCCCATTTTACTATTCATTTGATTTTGGGAGCAGCCCATACTTAAAAAAGAATTTTAATTTCACACCTGGGCCCTGGCCTATAAAATAGCAGCTATTTTTGTGAGAGATTGTTTTTTAATGAGACGACCTAAAAACAATAGGACTATATTTTTACGTTCTCTTTAATTTTTATTAATTGGGCTATTCAACTCATATAACTAATACATGTCTCGGAGAGACCGTCTCTCACAACATTATGTGATAAAATATTCATAGGGATGGCAGGGCAGGTTGAGGCGGGTAAAGTTATATGAGTTTTGAACTATTTTCGTTCACGTTGGAGCAAGTATAGATATGAATTTGGAGGGTAGTGGACAGATATGAGTATAAAAATCCTACCCGCTATTAGTAGGTAGGTGGTGAGTATGAAGTCTTACCCGCTCCATATCCACCCACCCCGCCACATATCCTAATAAGGGAAATATTTGAGTCCAATTATTGAATGAACAACAGCTTCTTTCACTCTTTATTTGGTTTGGTGTTTTTCAAATTTGGTTTGGATTAGGTTTGAAAATTCAAATTCCGAAATAATTTTGTTTGGATTAGGTTTGAAGCTAAAAATCGAAACCCGAATTTTTAGACCGCAAACCAAAATATTTAAGAAATTACATATAGCCCACTAAGATTACTCTATTAGGCTAGGCCCAAAATTTGTTGATTTTAATCCTAAAAAAAAGAAAATCCTAACCCTATCCTTACCCTCTTATGCACAGTCCACCACACCCCTCTCCCTTTTCATTTCTATTCTACATTAACCCAAAATTCAAAAAAGAAATCTTCCATTCTCTCTCTAAAAGCTTCAACCTTCAAAAACCTAAGTCTTCCATTCTACAGGAAGCCGTCGACTCCCCTGCTTTCCATAGTGATTGTAGTTTAAATAGTAATTCGGCCCAAAGAAAAATTCGGCCTAGGAAATTGGGTCTCGGCGGTTTGTTTTGGTCTACAAATAAAAAATGCGGTTCAATTTAGTTCGTCTAGAAACTAATTCAGAAACTAATTTGGTTTGGTGTTGATCTGAAAATATGGAGACCAAATAAAATATGGTTCGATTTGGTTTCGATGAAAGTCCAAACCGTAGGCGTAGACCGAACTTTCACCCTTAGCCGTCGCCCAGGCCCTCATGTCAACAAAGCAAAACTAATGGTTATAGAAGGTCCATATATATTATAAATTGCAAAGAAAAAGGCTCTCAATGTACTATTTCGCCTAAAACCCCGAAATATCTAGGATCGACCCAGATGATGCATATACCCAACATGTTGGATTCTCAAATAGTTTATGACATACTCCTTAAGTTAATAATTTTCTTTGGTGTGGGACAATTTATCCGACAATAATAAACACTTTTACTCTTTTAGTATTTCACCTCATAAGAAAAAAGGTAAACTACTTACAAGTCCTAAATAACATCATTACTCAAACCAATTAGTAGTAGTAAGAGATATGCCTTAAATTTGTAAAGTATACACTCTCTTTTCTTTTTCTTATACGTAACAAATTAAACTTATTATTAGTATTATTATCTTTTAAGCTTTTTTTATTCATTGCGATTAATGTGTATAAAAATATATAGTAAAGTGAGATTTTTTTTAAATCGTTTAATCGCATACTTTCATGATATCAACTTTTTTAAATTTTTAGTTATGCAAAGTTGAAGATATAAATTATCAAAATTACACATAAAATTACACACATGAAATAAAACTTAAATGTAGCTAGTATAATATAATAAACATAGGAAGTAATAAACATAATGAAGCTAAATGTACTCAATAGTGTCTTACAAATTGAATTGAGTTGAACAAAATTGACAAAAGATTTAAAGTCTACTAAAATGTAAAAGTAAAATAACAGAGTTGAATTAAGTTGAATTAAAATTAAAAATCTTTTAAAATAACCAAATTATATAAAATGGTAATAAACTGAAACTAAGTTGTAAAAAGTACAATTATAATACTTAAATGAAGATATTAGAATTAAATTATTGAAAATAATTATTCTTTTTATTTCTTTAAATTTAAATTTGCTAACACTATTCAAATTTAAATAAAAATTGTTTTTAAATTTTGACGTTTCATAATAAAATTAAAGAAACAAAAGGAGTAAATAGTTAATCTCCAATAGCTTGTGATTAAGCCTTAAGGTCACGTATAAACCGTTTTGGTAAATTAAGTGGTAGAAGATCTTGGAAGGCCTTTTTTGAGTCAAGGGATTCTCTGATCGCACTTTCCTTTATCTTTCCCCCCAGAACCTAAGCATAGGTTTTTATAAATGGCATACGCTGGGTATAATGATGATGATGATAAGTGGTAGAAGATAATTGTCATTTAATGTGTACCTCCTTTTAGCCAAGCATTTATTGGTTTCCTCTAATTAATTTCTCAAATCTACTCCTCCTTGCAATACCTCATTATTGGTTGTGCCCTTCTTGGACTTTCTTTCACTTGTGACGTTATATATATATTAATTAATCCACCATGCGCATACATACAAGTGGACCTTGGACAACTCTTATTACTCCTATTATAGTCTATAGCGGGATATTGGGATAATGACTCTGTCTTTATGCTCGACTGTGAATTCAGCTGACTCTTATACCCATAAACGAAGGCAATGATGTTAAAAAAATAGATGTATTGATGAGATGTTCAGATTCAAACGCAAGATTAGGTAATAATGCAAATATATTGTACATTCAATGAACTAACTATGCTATCAAACTGTTTTGAACATAAGCGTATTCGATAATTATATACTTTACTAAATGTTATATATATATTTCAAAAAATAATCATCAACATGATAGTATTTTGTACTCTTATTTTTTAGACTCTAGAGTCTAGAGTAATGCGTTATTTTTTATAGTTTTTAGGCTCAATTTTATACCATTAGCATTTGAATCTCAAATTATTTGAAATAACCCTAATATAAAGTACTACTCCTAATATATTTACAACAAAATAAAGTTACAATATTATCAAAAGAAATGAGAGTCAAAAAAAAATATATACCATTTTCTAAATTAAGAACACCTTAAATTTGTAAAATCATTAGTCTCTTTTTAAAGATTTGAAGCATCTAAAACTTCTCTACAAAACCACTAATTAGCAAATCCAACCACACAAACATAAAATCTACCATGACCATCCAAAATTTAAAGAATCCAACTAAAAATATTTAAAATTAATAATAAAAAAGTCCCGATTTTGTACAACAATAAAAAAAACTAAAAAAAACATAAACTACACCCCCTCATTCCCATTAAAATTGTTACGTCTAAAACAGCCAAGACTGAGAAAGTATAAATAAAAATATCATGATCACGATGCAGGCTGAGGCTGAGGCTTGCCAAGCGACAAAGTAATATCTCCATTAGTCGTCTCAGGCGAAGGTCGTTTAGGCGTGGCGGGTTTAACGGAGGCGGGAGAGGAGGACGAGGCGGCGACGGTGACGGCGGACGTGGAAGTGGGGGCCACACGTTCACAAGATGGACACATAGTAAGAGTAGTAGCAGGAAGTTGCATGAAAAAAGGTTGGGAAGTTTTCAAGGCTCTTAATTCTTGAAGCTCTTTTTGTAATCTCCTGTTCTCATCAGTCAAAGTCTCACAGCACCTCTTTAAATACTCACAATCAACCTCAGTCTGCTTCAATTTGGTCCTGTGTCATAATCAAATTCTCGCGTCAATAACCGTGATTTATAAATCACCACAAAATGACAAAAAAAAAATACTACTTTCAAATCAGTTTAGATGTTCCATTTGGAATTTCACGGATTTTAAAGGTTGAGTGGAGTCCATTAAAAAGATGGTAGTTGGGTATTTTAATTGATTAAATTAATTGTAAAGATGGTAGTAAGGTATTGGGAATTGGAAAAGTGAGGGTATTAAGGTAAAAAAAGAATAGACAAAAAAAGAAAATGGGACAATTCGTATGATTTTGCCAAATAAGAAAATGGGATATCTAAACTGATTCGGAGGGAGTAATATTTAAATAAACAAAATCAAAAAGGTAAATTAAAACAACAAAACTTTCACCCTAACACATCCTACCACATAAGGGCGATTTATTAACATCACAAATAACCGTTATTTACTAAGACTTTTCCATTACAACTGCTTTTTAACATTTAATTTACTCATGTGTAATGTTATGTAAATATGTAATGTAATTTCATATCATATCATATCCCAATGAATATAACACAAAGATTTGATTCCAACAGGGTGCACTTTATCATACAGCCATCATAAATACTGTCATTATATAAGTATACTTTATCCGTTTTTTAGTTGCACCTATACATTTTGTAGGTGCACCATTATTTTACCTGTTATTTATTACTTTTATGGTGCGTTTCATTAGTAGTAATAAATAGTGGTAATGAAAATAATTTATAATTTAAAATTTCATTAAGAGATCCATATTATTCCCATGGTAATGAAACTTTGATCACAAAAAATTTTTTTGTATACAAATTTTAATTGCCGCCTAATACCACCTCACACAATAGTAATGCATTGGAATGAATTTTATGAACAAAATGAGATGATTGGAGTTGAACAAGCATGACCATCAAGGTAAATAAGATTTTTCAACTAAAATTACACTAATTTTTCATTTTCATTACCATCGTTTATGACCACCTACCAGAGTAGGCTTGGATTCAGTGTAAACATTTAAGGGGAAAATAAAGTCAAAACTAATGAAATAAGATGCATTTGAAGCAGTTGAGATAGTTGTATAGAAGGTAAAATAGAAGGTAATATATTCTTCCACCCTCCCCTAAGATAAATATTTACCCCACAAAATTGAGAGCTCCTTTCATTTGTCATTACTTTCGAACTATTCCTCCACCTCTACAACAATCAAATTTCACTAATTTCTCATTTATCAACTTCATTTTCTTACTTTAACTTTTTTTTATCCACTTAAATATTTATATCCAATCCAAACATGACCTTTTCTGTATAGTTTTAAGTAAAATAAGAATCATATTATACTAATAATTTCACAAAATTTGCTAAAAGTACACGTTATAAGAATAAAACAAAAGAAAAGAAAATACGAGTCATGACTGTTTCTCAAAAAAACGTACCAAAATGAAAAATAGTAACTACCATGTGCACAAATAAAATCCAATAAAAACACTTGAAGTTAATAATGAGGTAACACATCAATACGAATTTATAATGATATTTTTGTAAAAATTCAACAGTTTTTTATTATTTGGCACTAAAAATGATCATACCAAAACACTTTTTTTAATCTATTTTTATCTTAATCCATTTTTTTAATCTATTTTTATCTTAAGTTTTAACTTTGCTACAAATGTAATTCCTTTTCTTTATAATCACATTTTCACTGACTTAATAATTTTTATAAAATCACATAAATTATATTTCCTTCGTTCTATAATATTTGCTGCATTTTCCATTTTGAGATACTTTATATTACTTGCTACATTTCATTTTTTAGTAAAAAACCAATCATTTAAAGTTATACCTACTTTTTTTTATCCTACTCTATATCTAATAAAACCTATTTTTCTTTTTCATTTTTCAACAAATAATATATTAAAAAACTCCAAAAAAGCAACTTTTCACCTACTACTCATTATTGCACAGTAACTTATTAATCTTTGTGCCCATGCAATGGTAGCAAGTAAATCAGAACGGAGAAAGTATATGCATTTATATTTGCAGATTAAAACACATAAGCTAGCAGAAAGTAGTGAACAGAATTTTATTTATTTGGGACAGTGAATAAATAATAATGTGATGGTCCAAAACCAAATATGTAGGCCCTTTATTTTAGGTTCATTTTTAGCAAATAGCAACCAATACATCAATAATTTTAAAATAGAACTAGCATAAGGGCTTTTTTTTCTTTTTTTGTTTTTATTGAAACAATAATGAGCTTATTTTTCCCCACCAATTAATTTATTCCCATGAAATAAATACCCTACCAGTTATCAGACTTTATTCTTTTTAGTTTAGAATAAAACAAAGTTCAAATTTATCTATAATGTAGAATCCATAAGGAAACATGCAAATTTTCCCCAAACAAAAATATAAAAATAAAAAATAATCAATTTCTAAAATGAAAAACTTTGAGGTAATGTTTTTTTTATTAAAAGAATTTGAGGGACAAAACTAGATATTAAGAAGCCAACCCCAACTCTTTATTTTAATATAAGTATCTGTGTTGGATTCTTAATACTGCTAGGACATGAGTAGGATACTTAGACACTTCATTTTGAATACTGATCATATACACTTTTTTACTCCTTAGGCACGCATGCATGTGTAGTGGATATGAGTTCTCGAGTCCAAGTAATATACCCCTTACTGATCATATAGACTTTTTTACCATAGTCGAATTTAGAATACTAGGATAGGATGAGTGGGCAAACATTAAACTCTATATGCAATATGCTGAACCAACTCAACAATCAATTTTATGACATGTTTCGTATTTAACAAATTAGCTATTATAGATTTTAATCAAATCACTCATGTCATAGCCTAAATAGACCCGATCATAGACTTTCCTTGCCTTAACCAAGGGAAGTATCTTCTAGTTTAGCTTTAGGGTTAGCAATACTTCCTACTCCCAACGTCACACTCAATTTACATTATTATTTATTTTAGATTATTTCACTCATATTACAGCATTTTCTTATTTGAAAACAGACCCACTAATTTCTTTTAATCTCATCCGTAGTTTTTTATTCTCGTTTAACTCCATCAACAAATTAAGTACAATCACTCTATTTATTATCAAATATCCATTTTTCTTTTTAAAACACTTTTGGCTCGTTTGGTTAGTAGAACTAAAAGATGGTAATTGAAATGGCTTTTAGTGAAAAAATTTTCATCAAAAGTTTCATATCATTCCCATGATAATGAAATTTTGATCACAAAAAAGTATCTTTGTTTACAAATTTCCATTATCATCTAATACTACCTCTCCTAATGGTAATACATTGGAACGAATTCTATGAAGAAAATGAGATGATTGGAGTTGGACAAGCATTACCATCAAGGTAACCAAGAGATTTTTTACCTAAAATTACACTAATTTTTCATTTCTATTACCACCATTTATTACTACCTATCAAACAAGTCGTTTATTTAATCTTTTATAGAAAGTCAAAGAATGAGAGTAGTAAATCCTAACTCAAAAAACAAACATGAAAATGACAATAATACAAGTAAGAAGAGACAATAGCTAGGTCTAGTCCCTAGTAAACATATTAAAGAGTTAAATACAAAAACAGATAATAATTGAATAACACCATACACTTCCTATCTCTAAATTGTTAATTGCTTTAAATAACAATATCACATGTCAAGTATTAAGTGTTATATATATGTGTATATGAAGCCTCACAACAAAATTACAATTTACAATATCACATCACAAATGTTAACAATCTTATATAAAACCATACATGTGAACAATATAGACAATTACCAAAAGAAAATATTTTTGTCTTTAAAAATAATTTTATTTGGCATATTTTGATGTTGTATAATTAGCAAAAAGTTTTTGCTTTTTACTCTCTCACATTGCAACAATAAGATTTGATAAAGTTAAAAAGTAACATTTTTTGTTTTGTATGAAATTGTCTCATAAAAGGCATATAAATAACACATTTTTCTAATTAATCACTTTAAAATTGTAAATAATTAATTTAAGAAGATAAGAAATCAGTTAAGACTATAAAAAGCGTTCACTTTTCACATCAAAATTAGTCATTTAAAATTGGTCAATGTTTAGACATGGGTGGATTTGGGGCGTGCCAAGTGTTCAATCACATATGACCCCCAAAATTAAAAGGCCTTGTATATAAAATATAAAAAATTATAAATAACATAGTGATGTTGAAGGGTGATTGGTGTTTTATTTAACATATGAATGATTATAAAATTAACATTATCTTATTTCCTTATTTTTCTATCCTCAAAACTTTTATACTTCACTATTATTAGTCATCAATTAATATTTTATTTTCCTCTTCTATTTAAAGTATATAATATATCATGCCCTTTTTAACATAAGTGAGAAAATTTTAATTTTTAACTTAGTTTAAGATATTTTTATAAAAACAATTTTGATGTACTTAGAAATGGTGTTGAGGTTTTAGTAAATTATAGTAATTAAAACCAAAATCTTAATTAATGAAGGGTTTTGGTTTTGAAAAATAAAGAAAATTAAGCAAAGCATCAACAACATAAACTAAACAGGAATATTTATCAAATTTCATGAAATTGGGAAAATACTTCCTCCGTATTTAATTATTTGCAACTTTGAGGTCCTTCACGGACTCCTAGGCAAAACTTTTAGTAGTGTATTAATATAGATTAATGAAGTTAATGGGGTGAGATTATAGTATTATAATATTAAAAAGTAAGAGAGATTATTAAAAAGTATGAGAGAGAGTATTAAAAAGTAAGAGAGAGTATAAAAAAATAAGAGAGATATAATAAAAAAGTAATAAAAAACTTTCTATAAATGGAGAAAAAAAAAAGTTGCAAATAATAGAATATGCCATTTTTAGTAAAAGTTGCAAATAACCAAATACGGAGGAAGTATTAGTCATAACCATCAATCCAATATCTCGCATAAATCTAAGTCCGGGAGAGAAAAATATCGGATGGATCATATTCGTTTCCCTCCAAGAAAAGGCAAAGAAAAATAATCAAGAGAAACACTTGTGTGCACAATTGATCCACGCTAAATTAGTGTGGACGGAGTTTCAATTTTTTAATTTTTATTTTTTATTATTTTTTATTTTAAAATTTTATTTTTTTAAAATTTAAAATTTTTAAAAAATTGTTTGTTTTAAAATTTAAATTGTTTTAATTTTTTTAAGTATAAGAGTGAAATTGATAAAGTGTAAAAATATAGAATAGAGTGAAAAATAAAGTGAGAATATGGAATAAAAGAAAAGAGGAGTAAAGTAGAGTGTAAGACTTGGTCCACACTAATATTACTGTAGACCAAGTCCATACTAAACTTTAACTAATAAAGAATTAGAGAAAAATCCAATAGAGACAAGTCCCTTTAAGAAGGTGAATCACAAGAATGGATTGATACATGTATCCAATATTATATCCATTATCTAGCAATAAAAGAAAATGACAGTAAAGGCTGGGAAAAGATAATGGAAATGGGAAACCCAAGGTTGTATAGCAATGAAGATTCATTGAGTACATGTGTCTGATCATTGGGGAGAAAAAGGAAGGAACAAATAATGCAAACTGGTGTATGTATAAAAAGATGTACTATTAGACCTGTCTTCCCCTTCCTACTAAAGTTGCTCTACTCCCAAAAGCTGTTTCTAGATAGAGGTGTTCAAAACAGACCCGATGACCTGATTGACACCCGACTTTATAACAGAATTCGATTTGACCCGACTCAAAAATAGATCTTCAATTATGTAAAAATCAATGTGAACACAAAACCCGATAATGAACCGACTCGAAAAACCTGACCCGAAATCAACTCGATGACCCGAATGAACACCTCTATTTGTAGATATACATTATTTTAAAATTTGAAAATAGGAAAATTTGCCAAGAATAATCCCAACTATCACCCGTTGGTCAGAAATAATTCCAACTATTGATTATTTTTTAATAATCCCAACTATCACCAGTTTGCATTATTTTTTAATAGTTGAGATTATTAAAAAAAAATTAAAAAAAAATACTAAAAAACCTGCTACAACCGGTTGAAAAAAGAGTGGGACTGTTTTCAGCAAAATTTATCAATAGTTGGGATTATTACAAAATAATCAATATTTGGGATTATTTCTGGCCAACCGGTGATAGTTTGGATTATTCTTGGCAAATTTTCCTTTGAAAATATGCTATAAAGCCGAATAAAACAAGATTTTATATGACTATATTTTTTCTTGTATAAAAGCCGATGCAAAAGTTAATTTAGTGCAAGTAATATGAAACGGTGGAGGACTGGAAGTATGTCCCTCTCATTTGAGTTCGACACTATTTGAGTTGACTTTCATATTGTCAAAAATCTATTAAAATACGGTTATATATATAAATTCTTATTTAAATTGTCTTGATTCAACGTTTATTAAATTCTAGTTTCCATAAATTTTTTATATCCATCCATAATTAGAGTATTTTCTATATTGGCTTGTATTTCTTTATTTTCATTTTATGTAATCCTAATGAATTTACTTCTTTTAGGAGCATTATTTTCAAAATTAGATATAACTCTAACTTTTACTCTCTTATTTTTTAATAACTCACTACAAGTTTTAACCATCATACATAATTCTATACTCTCATCATAAAAGTAAATAGGTGCTCTATTAAAAGACCATCTTTTGTAAAAACGACTCTTAAAAGTCCAGCCCAAATCTATATTTAGAATTGTAACAATATATATTTAGAATTAGATTGAGTTTTTAAAAGCCGTATTTACAAAAGACAGTCTCAAGTAAGAATTTGTGAAAAGTAAATGGGCAAAATTGGTAGGAGGAGGTGTATTTGTATTGTAGCCCAACCTAAAAGGTAGAGTTATTCACGCCCATAACCTACTCATACCACTACACATTACTACCAATGAGTATTTACTTTTGTTTTTATTACCATCTTTTGTATTTCAACCACATAGGACAACTACCAATACTAACCATGAAAACTCAATCTATCCCTCAATTTTTTAAAAATAGTTGTCTTACATCTTGATTAAACTTGTCCATTTATATACAAGGTAAAGAAAATAAAAAAAATTTAATAAATGGTTTTCAGCCAGTTGCAAACGTGATATTTAAGAAAAAAAAAACTAATTTTGTTAGTCTTTTTTATTGGCTTTGACTTGTTATACTACTATTTTTTCTATGACTAAAATGTTTTTTAACCAACATTTTAAGACTCTAAGCGATAAAACAAGTTAACTAAAAAGTCATCAGGGGCAAAAACACTAGGAGTAAAAAAACAACGTTTTATAGTTAATAATTAGAGACCAGTAGTTACAAACTTTTCAAATCTCAAAGTCCGCCCCAGTGAAAACCACTTAATATTATTAGGATAATAAATTATTCAAAAAAAAAAAGTAGGTGAGACTTATAATAGCGGATATACATATATACAATACAAAATTTTCAAATAATAAAAAATTAAATAAATACTTCCTCCGTTCTGAAATACTCGCTACATAATGAGTTGTAACATTATTCATCGTTCAAACTTAATTTATATAATGCGGTTAATGTGCAAGACACAAATGTTTAAGTGGATTCTTATTTGAATCGTCTAATCGCATACTTTTATAACATTAAATTTTTATAATTTTTAGATGTGATATAGTTCAATATACAAATTATCAAAATAACACGTTGGAATGCGTAAGAAGTAAATAAGGTATAGTATGTAGATGTACCTGGCTCGTCTATTCTGAAACCAAACTTCTACTTGACGAGGGCGAAGATTTAGCTGCTTTGCCAATGCAAGCTTTTGCTTCTGCACCCATTTTCCCACATATCTTTATTATTTTGAAAATATGAATAAAATTATATTGGAAAAATTATAGTGAATATATTCATTAATTTCTCAATAACAATACTGTTCCGAAATATTTGCTACATTTTGTGTTTAAGCATTATTCATCGTTTAAGCTTATTTTATATATTGCGGCTAATATGTAAGTATTAATATATATAGTCAAATGGAATCTTGTTTGAATCGTCTAATTGCATATTTTCAAAATATAAAATTTTTATAATTTTTAAATATGTATAATTTAACATTTAAATGAACAAAATAGTACATTGGATTGGTAAAAAAATTAAATGTAACAAGTATTAAATATTGGAACACTTGTCAAATTTTTGAATTTACAAAAGAGAATTATTAATAGTAATTTTTTCAATTATATTTTATTACTTCGATGGAATTAATAAATATTATTCCAAAGGGGCAAATCAAAAACCCAATGCAAGACCATGTCTCTTAAATATTGGAACACTTGTCAAATTTTTGAATTTTTCAATTCAAATATTGTAAACTCAAAAGAATACACTGTGACCTCATTTGAGACATGTGTTTTCCATAAATATCATAATAAATGACAATAAATTAAGATGAAAAATCAATGGTTTAGACTTTAGATGCACAAGCAATAGCCATCGATTTGAGGGTTTTTTTCTATTAAATTAATTACAAGTATTTATTTTATGTCTATTGGATATTGGATTAGACGTAATTAAAAAGTGATTTGGCTTTAATTTAACATTTATAAATATGAAAATAATTAAATATAAATAAATATAAGAGACAAACTCGACTATAAACGAATTAATAGTTAAAACTCATGACCCCTTGTGATATCATGTCTAAAAATCATATGTATAGGACATAGGGAGCAAAAAGTATACAAAATTTAATTGTAAATATATATACTCTTTCTGTCCTAAAATCTCAATTGTTTAGTTTATTGTGTTGAATTTTTTTTTTTAAGACGACTCGCATTATTTTTTTAGTACTCATTCTTAAAATTAATTTACCGTTTATCTCATTCATATATCTTTAGTATTTTTATCATTTTAATTTATTTTTTTATTTTCGTTATATTTAGAGCTATTTCTTTAATTGTGGGAGCAAAACTAGGTAGTCCTACGACATACTAGGAAAGGCGTGTACTATAAAGCATAATCTAAAAAATTCAACATATGATTATTCACAATTATTATTCATTTTAATTTTCAACTAGCATTTGGACCACCCTTTTCTACCTCCTTTAATTTCTTTGGGTTGGACATATCCACTTACATTAATTTAGATTTATGTGGGTGCAAAATACAAATTAATTGTTTAGCCTTTTTTAATACTTCCTCCGTATTTGGTTATTTGCAACTTTTACCAAAAATGGCGTAAACTATTATTTGCAACTTTCCTTTTTTTTACATTTATAGAAAGTTTTTTATTACTTTTTTATTATCTCTCTCTTACTTTTTTATACTCTCTCTTACTTTTTAATACTCTCTCTCATACTTTTTAATACTCTCTCTTACTTTTTAATATTATAATACTATAATCTCACCCCATTAACTTCATTAATCTATTTTAATACACTACTAAAAGTTTTACCTAGGAGTTCGTGAAGGACCCCAAAGTTGCAAATAATTAAATACGGAGAAAGTAATTAGTTGTATATATTATTTAATTTTTTTAGCTTTGTTTGGTATAAATGGGCGAACACCTTAATAATTGAATTATTGGGTGATTTTTGACTTTTTAATTAGTAATAAAAAATAAAAAATTAAAATTAGTGATTTGGTTTATACAATTAATTTATCACTTTAAATAAAGTTATCGCTATTAAGCACTAAATTAGTCAATTGAACCAGCTATCAACAACAATTATTAAATAAGCCCCTCGTCTTAATACTCCTTTAATCCCATTAAATTTACCCTTTTTAAATAAGTATAAGCTTGTTCCATCTAGTTTGACTTATTTCTATTATTAGTCAAAATCTCATTATTTACTTTTTATCTCATTTTTCAAGATTTCTCCGTTAAATGTCAGAAAAAAAAAGAGGTAAGTAGAATTAAATTCATATATCTTCCGTTAAGAAAAAATAAAATCCAAATTAAGAAGGATTAAATAAAACACAATTAACTCCTCATCATCATCATCATACCCAGTGTTCCCGCATATAAATACTCTATGGTCAGGGTCCGGAGAAGGAAGGTCGACGGCATCTTATACCCATATAAAACACAATTAACTATTATAACTTATTTGAAAATAAAATCTAAACAAAGGTCATAGCAGGTTCTGAGCATGTTTAGGAAGTTCGACCGCACATGGCCCCGAAAAATTAGGGGCCTCGATTAAATTACTTAGTATACGTTAGATGTTTAAAGATATCAAATTGTTATAAAAACATTATAACTTTTTAATTAGCACAGGGCTTTTATAGAATTTGTCAATTTATACTCCGCCTCTGACAAAGGTCAAAATGATTAATGATACTCTAAAAATATAAATGGTATATTTGGTTGACTAACATATATAGTGTGAATGTTGAAGAAAACCAACCCTAGTTAACTACTACATACAAGTGGGTGTGCAAATGGATCTAGTTTAAACCAAGAAGAACGGACCCTGAAGCATGGTGTACGTACAACGTAATCTATGGGATGTAATTTTTATTTAATTTATAATAGAATCTAATTAGAATCTTAACGCGCATATAAAAAAATGGTTTTTGCTCTCCAATTGAGATATATAAGTAATTTAATTCTAAATTCATAATTTCATAGGATATAATGAGTTGTGATTATTATTTATGGTTTTTGCTCTAGGTAAATATTTTTAAAATTGTGATTATTCATGATTAACATATAGATGATTTTTGAAAAATTTTGAAATAATAAAAAAATTAACATTTTTTTCGACATTAAATTAAAATTAAATTTTGAAAAATTTTATAAAAAATCTTAAATAATAAAAAAAATCATAAATTTTCTTTGAAAAATTTTTAACATTTTTTTCGACATTTTATTTTAATTTAAATTTATTTTTTGTAAAAAAAATTGTCATAGCAAGTCATACGGTCACCGAAAAAGTACCCGTTAAAATAGTGATTATTCATGGTTAATCAATAGGTGAAATTATTATAGTAAAATCACAAATAGATTGAATTATTCTAGGTAATTTTTTCAGCACAAAACAACATGAGAGTAAATAGGGGAAAAAAAACAAACTTACAGGATTCAAAGTATGGTGCTCTTTAAAACTTTCTTCAAGAAAAGCAGATTGTTGTTTCGAAAGTCTTAACTTTTTCCTTGTTGATCCATTTTCCTCATCATCACTTCCTCTTGATGTTGTTGTTGTTATTCCCATTATTTCTTCTCCATTTTCTTTCCTTATCATTATTCCTTTTCCTCCACTCTTATTATTTGTGTACAGTGAAAACTCCATAAACGACGACGTTCCACTGTTCGGTGACGACTGTTCCTCCGTTTCCTCCGTCATGGGTCCCACTATTGCTAGCCGGTTCACTTCTGTTGCTTTTGATCCTGGACCGTCTGATGAACCCGGTTCTGAACTCACTGACCCCACTTCACAATATTAGCCTTTGAAAAGTCAATTTATTTATATAACGACAAACTTTACTAAATTGTTTTGTATTACAAGTCAACTCTCTTTAACTATTGGGTTAAAATTCTTTTTCCCTCATTAATAGCATTTTACATTATTTTTTGTGGTTTTCATTTACCAAATTTACCTAATTACTTGTGCCATTTAATTTGAACACATTTAAATTTTACTCATTCCGAATCAGTTTACTTGTCTCATTTGACTTTTTACGGATTTTAAGGGTTGAGTGGAGTCTATTAAAAAGGTGGTAGTTGGGTATTTTAATTGATTAAATTAATTGTAAAGGTGGTAGTTGAGTATTGAAAATTGAAAAAGTAAAGGTATTTAAGTAAAAAAAGATAGACAAAAAAGAAAATAAAACAATTAATATGGTTATGCCAAATAAGAAAATAAGACAGGGAGTAATATTTTTAATTGTAAATTATTTAAAATATAAAAAGTGAATATATATAAAATAAATTTTTTGCTATGTTTTAATTTATAGATTAAAAATAATACTTCTATAGATTCGAAGTAAACTGTAATTCATGTCAAAAAAATGAAATGAAGAAAATCACTGAAACATAGGGATATTAGTGGGTTTTCTTTTATTAATTTAAATTTAATTAAATGAACATTAAATAATAATCTAAAAGATGGTAAAAATTGTTAAAAGTTGGTAAAAAGTGTTAAATATTCCACATTAAATGAGAGGTGCTTCAGATTTAAACTCGTGACCTTTTATCATACTAGCTCTGATGCCATGTCAAGGACCAAGTTGACCAAAAACTTAAGCTTATGTTTAAGACACCCAAGGTATATTATATACTCTAATGAAAATATTTAAGAAAATTAATATTAATAAACCCAAAATTAATATCAATAAAAATTGAGATTATATTCAAATTAAATGTATTTTTTTAATTGATGGGAAATGGGAATAGATGGTTTAATTGAAATTAAATTTATTTTATATATTTTTTTGTTTTTTATTTAATATAATTAATTGCATTAGAAAAAAAAAAGATTAAAAAAAGGAGAAAAGGGTGGAAAATTACAGTTATCAGGAAGCCAAGGAAAGCGGATAGGATGAGGAGGTTGAGTAGAGCGAGGAACAGGGGAGAAAGGCAAGAGATCAAGTTGAAGTGGTGATTGTGATGGATCCGACGATGAAGATGAAGCCACGTTATCTCTTATTTCATGATCATCATCTTTTTGATCATCTCTTTTATTCTCAGCCGTTGATCTTGCTCCTACAGAAGATGATCCCATGCAGAAGCCCACACTTAATTTATTCTCAACGACTACTCCTTTGTTTCCCAAGCTCAAAGCTAACTCCATCTCTTTATTTTTTTAAGGTTTTAGAGAGAGAAAGAAGAGAGAGAAAGAAAGAAAGAAGACGACCTTTGAATGTTTTGTCTACACCACCAAATCCCCTAAAAGGGGTCTGTTACATATATAGGGTGTATAATTTTTTATATTTTTTTCTATTTATTTTAGTCTTTGTCTTATAATTATAGTCTCATTTTGGTCTTTTTCAAAAAAAAAAAGTCTCATTTGGGTTTTGGCTATGTTTATCAACAATATCATGATGATGTTTGAGGTATTTTGGTCATAGACAAACTATATTTCCTCCGTTTCATAGTACTTGCTGTATTTTAATTTTTTACGCAATCTAATGCATAATTTTAATCATTAATATCTTAAACTACACTAATCTAAAATTTATAAAAATATAATATTATAAAAGTATGTGATTAGACGATTCAAACAAGATCCCACTTGAGTACATTTTTACTTACATATTATCCGCAGTATGTAAAATATGCTTGAACGATGAATAGTGCACAAAATCGAAATCTAGCGAGTATTTCAGAAAGGCGGAAGTATTTATTAACATGTCTCTTTTTTTTAAGAATATCAACATGTCTCTTTTAATACAAATTGTTATCAGAGACGGTCTATCTGAGAGAGGCACTAGATATATGGGTTAAAAAGTTTAATTAATACAAATTAAAAAGAAAACAAGAGTGTGGACTTTCACACTCTTGTTTTGAGGTCATCTCTTTGTAAAATGGTCTCTTATTACAGTAGTTGATCTCTTAATTATAACTTCCTCAGTTTTTTTAATGAAGTTCTCAGAATAAATGTTTGTGGGAATTAAGAAATATAACATCTTTTATAAATAAATGTATTATTTTATTGAATAATGAACTTGGAGGAAAACTGAAATACAAATAGGGACCTCAACTATTAAAATATATTTTTATAAATTTAGTGGAAAATATATGGGGACTATAACTTTATAAGTAATACAAAGATGTTAAATTACGTTTATTAAATATTAATACGTGGACGAACAAAGTTATTTTTGTCCAAAATTTATGATATAAATAGAATTTTTTTAATGAACAAAAATGAAACACCCAAAATGGCTTAATGAGAATACACCTTTAATGAACGAAAGAAGTATTTTATTTTTAAATATATAAGTTAAAAATATACTTTTAGTCAAATAAAATTTTACTTGATTCATCTTAATGTGTATTTTATTAAAAATGACTTTCTATAATTTTTAGTTGTGTATACTTTTTTTTTTTGGAAATTTTAGTTATGTATAATTAAAACTAAAATAGAAAATATATATGCAAATTAAATGAGATAAAGAGAGAGAGCGTTATCTAAAAATTGAATAAATATTGTTAGAATAAAGCGATATTGTTATACAAAGACTCAATTCTTATAAATTTAAAATTAGTTTGCTCTAAAGAGAGCATATTGTAGAATATGGTCAAATTATTAACGACCTTACTTGAACAAAATCTGTTCTATAGGCTCGTACCTTTGTAATCTTAGGTTCTAAGGAGACAGGAAATCAAGTCTGGTTGACGAACCATGACCGTGCGATACCGTTGATCCTAGATCATTCGGTGCAGTAGAGGATCGTTTCCTAGTACATTGTACCAGGGATGATTGTACGGTGTTCTTCATCTTTTCTCGAGCCGGAGGACTCCTTTTGGTCGTGCTCTCGTTTATAGGTATGAGTTGCCGTCATCCTTCCCTCCCCAGACCCTGTCTATAGTTCTCTATGAACGAAAAACACTGGATACGATGATGATGATGACATGGTCAAATTATTAAAAAATAATTAATTATATTAAGATATATTTGAAACGAATTATGAATTTTTTTTTAATTATATTTCAAAACACATGTAAACCAAACATAACACAATATTAAAGACAAGGGTGGAGGAAAAGTAATTATAAGTGAAGGATGATTTTATTTATTTTTATTTTTTTGTTT
Organism: Amaranthus palmeri; assembly: GCA_019776075.1. Lineage (NCBI taxonomy): Eukaryota > Viridiplantae > Streptophyta > Magnoliopsida > Caryophyllales > Amaranthaceae > Amaranthus > Amaranthus palmeri. Next base: position 343,877 of record JAAKBH010000342.1, on the reverse strand, counting down.
TAACGTAATTTAAAAATAATTTTTCATTATAAGTAGAAGCATGAAGGAATTATAAAGATTGACCGACAAATCCTGGTTGACAAACACACGTGAATAATTATAAATACGCACAACTGTATCATACGGTTTGTTTTAGATTTGATTTGATTTTTATTTTATTCATTATACCTTTTTTTTATGAGATTATTTATTCATTACTTAGGTCTAAGGTAATCATCTTGTCTAAATCTTTATTCATTACTTTTTTTATGTGATTATTTATTCATTACTCCCTCCTATTCGGCTTAAATGTCTCATTTAGTATTTGCTGAGATAACATTTTAACTCTTAATATCTCAAATTATTCTTAATTAAAAATTATAAAAAAATTGGATATAAATAATCTTTGTATTGAGACGAATCAAACAAGATCTCACATGACTATGTTTTAACTTATAGATTAAGAGTGAAATAGAAAACAAGAGTGATGAGTGAATAGTGCCAAAAAACTAAATAAGACATTTAAGCTGAATAGGAGGTAGTATTATTTCCTATTCTATTAATTCCAATGCATTATTATTTGATTTATACATCTCAAATATTTCTAATTGCTTTTGGTTAGTTAAAAATTATAAATTTGAAATTAATTTTACACAAGTATATTTTATTGAGATAGTTTCATGTTGAAATCATTTTTATTGAACTGACCTAAATGTGAATTTACTGTTTTAAAGTAATCACTTATAATTTTAAAGTAATACTCCCTTCAACACAATTCAATTGTCCCATTTGAGTTGGACACGGATGTTAAGAATGAGATAGGATCCACCAAAAAGGTGATAACTGGGTATTTTAATTGATTAAATTAATTGTAAAGGTGGTAGTTGGGGTATTGAGAATTGAAAAAGTGAGAGTAGTTAGGTAAAAAAATTGACAAAAAAAGAAAATAGGACAATTGAAGTGAATTGTCTAAATAAAGAAATGGGACAATTGAATTATGTTGGAGGGGGTAAATTTTACAGTATTCAAGTAATCATAATCATAACTGATTAGTTAGAACAAAAATTTATTTATATAGATTTGTCTAATGTGAGATGGTCTCATACTAAACGAGCAAAAAAATTTGTACATTCACATGAATCACACAAATGTTTACTTAACTATATTTGAAGTTAACTTTAATAAAAAAAATACAAACTTAGAAAGTTTAATAAATGATAAAAAAAAAAAAACACTTGATAAAAATAAAAAAAAATACTTCACATTATATTTTACAAAAGATTTAGTTTTAATTTGTATTACCTCTCTGCATGGTGCGGAGTGGCTAAATCTTATCATACCACCCTTCCCCACAAATCATTTTTTTCTTTATTAAATTGTTTGGACATGCATTATTTGGGAATACTTTTGTATTAATGAAGTATTCTCTCCTTTTATCATATTCTATTCACTTATAATTCTTAATTTGTAATTAATTTTTAATTTATGGAAATTTCATGTGGTAATACCCGAGGTTTTGGGTTTTCCACGTGGTAACCAAAACTTTTAAAAAATACACGCGGTAATCTTAAGGTTTACGTAATTATTTTACTGTAATCTTTTTTCATATAAAAACGTTAGCAAACGTGAATTTCAAAATTTTAGGGTTGTTGTACGCCTTTTTATGCGATTCACCATTTCAAATGCCATAAATTTCAAACTTTTTCCCCATAACATAAACCCCAACTATACTATTTTTCATCCAAATCATATATTTTCCCACAAATCCAAAGATGATAGAGTTAAGATTTATGTTTATAGATTCATTATAAAAGAATTAGTTCTAAAAATGATGTGTTTTTTTCCAATGGTTAGAATTACTAGAAATTATTAGATTAATCTGTACACGGTCAAATAAAAATAATCTTATTCACTTGCTTGTTTAATTTTATACATAACATTTTTCGAAAGAAATTTGATATATAATTAATTGAGTATAAAAACTATATATGTAGCTTACTAATGAATTTTTTTAATCTGTTATCACATTTCCTTCGTAAAGTTAATATATGTCTTTATAATACTCCACATTCAATGCAAAAATCTTTACCAAATCGGTACACATTGAAAAATATTAGGTCCGTCCTAACTAATTCGGGTAATATATATTTTTTAATTAAAATATTGTAATAGTTTTTCTTTTATGAAATAATCTACTACTTATTATTTAACATATGGACCTTATTTTATAATATAATTTTATTCTAATTTTTTAACATACAATATGCATTGAAAGCTTTTTAAAAATGATTTAAGACCTTTTTATCTAGTAAAAAAGCACTAAATCATTTCAATATATCTTGGCTATTTTTCTAGAAATAGAAATAATTCATACTTTTATGTATTTTTCCATTTCTTAATGGGTGGGAAAAGTAATAATAAATGTTAGAGCGTAAGTGTCAATCAGCAAATCTAGTCTTGTGATCATGATTTTGACCACAAAATATTATTTTCAGTATGACTCATTGCCTTTTTCTATAGGTAAATTCAGTGTCTTATTGGACCTTTCGAATGAAAGTCAACGGTATGAGTAGGAGAAACGCCAAGAATTAGTTAATTAACTTACTTTTGTAAACAAATAAACTACTAATACTAATAATAATACTATTACGTATGTAAATACTTTCTCCGTTCTGAAATGCTCGCTACATTTTTATTGACACCATTCATCGTTCAAGTTAATAAAAAAATCAATATTAAAATAAAATATTATAAATAAAAGCATTAAAATTAAAATGTCATTTGTACTAGTACACGTAGTGCCACATCATAAAAGCAAGCTTTATGATTTGTCACGTCATCAAATAACATACTCCCTCTGTTTCTTTAAGTTCTTCCACCTTACTATAACGGGTAGTTTCAAAAGTTCTTCCATTTTAGAATACTTTCTATTTTTGGAAAATTTTCATCTCACTTTTACCCCTTAAAACCCCACTTTTCTTACTTCACACTATTATTTAATTATTTTCTCTCTCATATTTCCAATACAATCATTACTTCATACTACTTCCTCCGTTCCATAATACTTGCTACATTTCACTTTTTTACGCAATTCAATGCACAATTTTGATCATTAATATCTTAAACTACGCTTATCTAAAAATTATAAAAATTTAATATTATAAAAGTAAGCGATTAGACGATTCAAACAAGATCCCACTTGACTATATTTTTACTTACATATTAGTCGCAATATGTAAAATAAGCTTGAACGATGAATAGTGCACAAAATGGAAATGTAGCGACTATTTTGGAACGGAGGAAGTACTATTTAATTATTTGTTCTCTCATAATTCAAATACAATCATTACTTTCCACTACTATATAATTAAAATAATACCCACTACCACCAAAGATTCCTTCTTTCTTAATATTTGTGAAAAACCCAAAGTGGAAGATCAAAAAGGAACGGAGGGAGTATTGTCTAAGTGAACAATAGGTAACAATCGAGTAACCCTTTGTAGAAGATGGTTCTTGAGGCCAGTTTCAAGTTTTGGTTGTACAATTACTTTTAATCCGGTGAATGATAAAATTTTATTTGCCAAGAAACAAAAATAGATAACAACTCAATGAGTGAAAATAGTTTGTAACTAAATTGTTTATAATAACTAAGTTAAACCTGTGAAAGTTAAATGACATAAAATTTAACTTATTATTCAATATTTCCTAAAATTTATTGTGGCTCTTAAATATAACAAATGAAATTAGTTTGAATTTATCAGGTTAAGACTTAATACTTATTTCCTGGGTTCCCATGAAATTGCAAAATTGCATATTGCATAAAGATTATAAAATTGAATTGTGTTAATGGAAATAAAACAGAATTAAAATATATAAAATGCGAATAAAATAAAGTAATTGAGAGATATTCTGTAAAATAAAATTATAACAAAGTAAAATTAACGAACTAAAAAGAAAGGTATAACGGTATCGTTAGTTACAAAGTTATTATGAGCTATCAATTTCAAGTAGAAGAGAAAAGAGGAAGGAGGGGGGCAATAATAGGCAAGAAATAATGAAATAGAAGATGCTTGTTGTTTATAGAGAGTATAAAAAAATTCCTAATCAATAATTGTAATTTGTAAATTACCATAAAATACAAAAAGACAAAAATAATAATATTAAAATAAACAAAATCAAAAAGATAAATTAAAATAACAAAACCCTCATTCTATCATATCATACAGCATAAAAATAATTTATTAACCTTTTAAATAACCGTTATTTAAAATAACAGAATCCTCATTCTATCATATCCTATCACATAAAAGTAATTTATTAACCTCATAAAAAACCGTTATTTACTAAGACTTTCTCGAGAGTATATACTTCCTCCGTTCTGAAATACTCGCTACATTTCGATTTTGTGCACTATTCATCGTTCAAACTTATTTTACATATTGCAACTAATGTGTAAGTAAAAATATAATTAAGTGGGATTTTGTTTGAATTGTCTAATCGCATACTTTCATAATATTAAATTTTTATAATTTTTAGGTAAGTGTAGTTTAAGATACTTCTATTATTGATTAGAATTGTGAATTGAATTGCGTAAAAAAGTAAAATGTAGCAAGTATTATAGAACAGAGAAAGTCAGAAAGTATACCATAGAAGCACCATAATTGTTGATGGGAGTGGACACATTGATTGCAATACTCATGAAATTAGTGCCAAGATGGAGGAATGATTGCTACATATGCAATACCATTCCATATTCACCATCCCCATCATCATCATCATAAATTAAACAAAACAAATAAATTAACTTATAAAATCAACTTTAACCAAGCATTATCATAACTCAAATCTTATATCATTATTATTTCTTTTATTATCATAAGGTGAAGGCCTTCATCATGTTGCCCCAACAAATCATTATCTACACATTTTAGACTTTATGTTTGCTCCTTTCTTCATTAGCTTCTAGTTGACTAACCAATTTACTTATTTAAAAATCATTAAAATTAAGCAAATTATTTTTTTTCTTAATTTTTTATAATTAGAGTCCTAAGTATGTACATAGAAGGAATATTAGTTATTCTTCCTCTATCTCACTTGTGTCATTTAGTGCATGTATAACTTTTTTGTTCTCTTTTTGTCATGCATGTTAATACTTAGCCATCACTATTTTTTTATATTGTTTGGTTACTTTCTTAATTATACACCATCAATCAATGATCCTTAACTTAGTTTTGATTTTTTTTTCCAAATTAATTGAACTTACTTTTAACAAATTAAATGAATTATTTATAAAATAGGATATTTTTGTAACACTCGGCCCGTCGGACCGCCGGTGACTACTCATAGAGACTGTAGACTAGCCCCACAGACCAACACAAGTCTTTCCAGCGCACTTGACCTCACTCGTGCGCACACAGGAAAACTTCCCAGGAGGTCACCCATCATAAGATTGCTCCCCACCAAGCACGCTTAACTGTGGAGTTCTTAGCAAATGGGCTCCCTAGAAAAGAAGATGCATCTTGTTGATATGAGTAGTCTATCAATCTCTTTTCAAGCTAAATCTGGGGTATCACAATTTTTATATGGAGCCTATTTTTACTTAATTAAACTAATAATTTACAATAAAAAATTAAAGAGAATTAAAGGACTATTATATATTATTATTATTATTATTATAATTATTATTATTATTATTATTATTATTATTATTATTATTGGTACATGTTAGGTTGAAAGAAGGGAAAGAGAAAAAGACAATAAGAATTAGCCTAGATTCCTTCTAAGAAAAACGTTACATATGTTCTGACCGAGACAAAATCCGATTCTCGATATATAATTAAGTTGGAGAAAATGCATGAATTAGGCAACATTTTTGTTGTTATTATTCGAATATGATGAAGTAACAATAATATTCGAAATTAGAAGATGGGATTAGTGTTTAATTGTTGATGTGATGTTGATACTATTCCAAAGCACATGACTAATGACTTGAGTGGAAGTAGTAAATTACAAACTCTTTCAAAAAGATGGGCCTTGATTTTATTCCATTACTTTCATACTTCCATCATTTTGCTACAATTGATTCTTATCTACATAATTTCTCAAGGTTGGTTGTGAATTGTCATAAACATCATCTTGCTTCATTTTTCTTCTTTCTTTAATAATCATCACAACATTTTCACTAATTATTTTTGCAAACAAATTGACAATTTGGAATAGTGATCACAACTAGCTAGCTTGTGTAATCAACTTTTTGAGAATTATCGATTAGTTGAAGACTTTTTCTTTCACGATGTTTTAAGGCCTAAGGATATGATTCTCACCATCTACAGGAAGAATTGATTTTGGGCATGTTTGGTAAATGAATTTTTCAATGGCTTTTTAGCTTTGGAAAAATTATAGCAAAGTATTGTATTATATAAGGTAGTTTTTTGTGCAGGACAACGTTAATGTTAACGGTCAACTGACGAAAATCAGTAAAAGGTAGTGTTTTGCAAAGAATTATATTATATAAGGTAGTTTTTTGCAAAAAATTTTATATAAGTTAGTTTTTTAAAAAAAGGTGTATAGATTAGGTAATTTCTTATAATTTTTCCTTTGGCTTTTTGGATGATCAAACAACAAAAAACAAATGTTTGATAAACTAATTTTGAGCGAACTGAAATGCTGACTATTAAGCCAAATAGAAGGTTGCTAGGAGTAGCTTTTTTCATCGGCATTGACTTTTTATAAACCATGATAAATAGTCAAAATAACCAATTAATTTTTATAGTTAGCTTATCAGACAATATTTTCAGCTTGTCAAACCAATCTTCAACCATCTATACCTTCCCTTGCTCAGTGGCGGACCCAGGATTCAAACTCAGTGAGAGCACAATCGATAAAATAATAATTTAATAAAAAATATCATCAAATACAAAAATAATAATGTTTGCAATTCATTCCCACAAAAGTATATTTTATATTCTATTTCGACGAATAATAAGATCATTGGGTACAGTACAAAATACCTCAATAAAAGTTACCAAGTAATCATTTATTCATTGATCTCCCAATTTGTTTCACAATTTTGTCTTCGCGATATTCATTTTCGAAAAATTTCATGTGAAATCGTATTTTTTAAAGTATTTTTCCATTAATGACACTTTGATCTATACATATTAAACAATTATATATCACTAATCAACAATTATTAATAAAAATTTCTATCAAAAATAATTCACTTTTTTAAAAAAAAATTAAAATTAAATAAAAATTTAATTTCTGACCCAATATAATAGAATGAAAATTTTTTAAAAATTTAATTAAAAATTTTAAATTTAATAATTTACTAATCAACAATTGAGGAGATTTTTTCGTGAATTGTACTAATGAAAGTTGGGTTTTTATAGTTTTTGATTACACAAGTATTAAATAGCGTTGATACTCAGCATAATCACAAGTACATTGTGTCTCAGTTGGCAGGGTGAACGCCTTGAGGCGCACAGGTCGCGTTATCGATTCCCCAAAGCAACAGATTGTTTTGCAATTTTTTAATTTATTTTTAAAAGTCAGTGAGGTCACTTGCGGGCGCGGGAGCCTACTAGGTCCGCCCCTGCCCTTGCTTGTATCGGATTCTACAAACTTACCCTTTTAAATAAAAGACTCAACTTTTCATCTTCTCATATTAATGTGTTCCAAATTGACTTTCACCAATAAGAGGCGTAATAGCGACTTTGATTGAACTTCATTATATACAGCAATAATGTTAAAGTCTTAGAATCTCAAAAGTCGATAGTTCACTCACTGCATAAACCTAAACTAAATCAATGATCGTCCACATAGAAAACTCATCGTCCTCACAAAATTTTATTTTTGATTCATGATCAGACATAATCGTATTAACGGGTAAAAAAACCAAGAAATAAGCTAAAAAGATGCAAAATTTTGATCATTAGACTTAGGGCTATTCAAATATCATGATCTCAATACTTGACCAAACTTTGCTTTAATAATTTGAATGTTTGGCAAATATGTTGATGAATTGATTGTGCTTGGTTTTGCATTCACCAAACACATTAGGGTAAGTCATTGATTTCGTCTATCAGAAAAATTAGTCATCAAAATGATTATTATAAGTTAGGTGAAACCTTTCCATCTTTTGGACATCAAAAAACAAATCATGAGATCAACTTGTTTTTAATCTTAGTTATCAAACCTTGAGGTTTGTTATCATATTAGTGTTGGACTTTTGCAATGCTAGTTAAAAGTTGTCATAAAGGTGTGTTTCACATGATGGCTGGTAGCTAATTAGCGTGACTGAATTGATCTGCTTAGTACATCAATCGGTTTGATCTGCTGATATTGAAAAAGTTAGGCAACTTGTCGAAAATAACTGATTCACAACAACTTGTCCAAAAAAAAAATTTCAGAAGCTAATTTACCAAATTAAGCACCCAAAATATCGTAGAGTTGAAACTCCTTTTTTATCAGGGAAAGCGGGAGAATTCTCACTACAACAAATTTAACTTTTTGCGACATTTGATTTAGTGGCATTTAAAAAAATGCCACTGATATATATTTTTAGTGTAATAATTATTAGTTTTTATTTTAAGTTCCATTATAAAGTGATTTAATGACACTTTATTTTGTCTTTAGTAGCATATGTAATTGTTACCATAGTCTATATTTATTATGCTGCTAAAGGTCTAATGAATGTCACAGAATCATCTATATATACTAGTAGAAATTTAAAGTAGTGACATTTAAATTAAATATCGCTAAATATATCCCACCAAAAGCAAAGTATATTATAGTGTCTCTATAAGAAGGAAAGTGAAATTTAATCCTTAATGTTAGTGTTGAGAAGCAAACAATTATCACAATGGTTAAAGGAAAAACTTTCAATGAAACTCCTCCAAATCAACTTTTGCATAAAAAAATTTGTTGATAACACATTGTAACGAAATGAAAATAATGAAACCCTTATCATAAGGATAAAAGGGAAAACCTTTAACCAAATTAAAATAGGAAAAAAATTTTGGGGTTTCAAGTTGAATATTTTACAGCAGGTTTGAAGAGAACACGTGTTGCATCCACTTCAGTACATTTCTAGTTCAAAGTGCTCTCGTGTGAGGGAGTTTTAGAGTATATAACATATATATCATGGGCTTAATTAAACTTTTGGTTGAATTGGTTCCTTGAATAAAGTACTATTTATTTATTTAATTAATTAAAGAAATAAATACAACAAAATACTAATTGCACCACTTTTTTTTGATAAGAATAATATACTCTGACCACTTGTGGAGAATAAAAAGGGGTATTAACTTTTTTTTTTTTTTTGAAGAAAAAGGGGTATTAACTTAGTTACTTAGATTCAATAATTATCAAGGGAAAAAAAAACCAAATAGTTCTACTAGCCGACCTCATATTTTAAATATTTAATTAAAAAATCCACTATATTATTTTTTTTAAATAACAATAATTTACCGTTGAAATTGATCAAAGAGTTGGTTGTGCGCATTAACCACATTTATTTGTATGGAAATTCAATGGTAAATTAAATATTATTAGCCACGCTTATTAAGCCTGATAAAAATTAAATTTAGAGTCTATTTTCCAATTTTACATAATCAAAACATAATTCTCAATGTACACTGTAGGAAAAAATAATTCCCAATCTATCGTCCACGTGAGATGAAATGTTTTTAAAAAAGTTCCAGAGCAAACCGCCACCTAAGATCGTAATTTAGTATTTTTACCAAACTGTTACCGCTTCTAAGATAGCGGTTTACTTTTACTTTATAATTCAAAAAAAAAACAACAAAATGCTGAAAATATGGGCACTTGGAATTCGACCCCGCAACTTTCCAGTTATATATTTATTTTTTAAATAAACTCACGTATTAGTTATATTTGTGAAAATAAACTCACCTTTCATTTATAGTCGTTTTCAAAGCTTTTTCGTAAGTTAAGAATAAGAAATAAACAATAGTTGAGTTTATTTTCAGCAATTATACAGAATATGTGAGTTTATTCAAGAATAAATAATAGTTGGATTTATTTTCAGCGGATCAAACAAAAATTGATTTATTTTTAACAATTTCCCCTTTTCAACGGATCAAACAAATGAAAACAATCTTTTTATTTGTCCACTTTACCTTTTGCACGCATTTTTTAGCAAATTTTAAGCCTTAATATTGCTAAGTTTGCATTATAAAAAATTATAAAAATTACATATTAAAAAACTTTACATCAAGACAAATCTAAAAAGATCTCACATGAATATACTTTATCATCAATATATACTTCAAAATCTAATTTAAATTTCTCTCTAAAAGTGGACAAACAAAAAGGAACGGAAGGAGTAGTTGATAAAATATATCCATGTTGGATCTAGTTAGATTCATCTTAAAGTATACTTTTTTATTATATATTTTTTTATAATTTTTTATGATATGTATTTAGAAATATTAAGACTCAAAATTTACGTTGAAAATCGTGAAAAAACAGTACAAAACTCTATATACATGTGATGGTGATAAAGAAATGGTGGTTAATTGGCGAGGATCCAATGATGAGGTCCTATATAGTAAAAGCCAAAGCCAAAGGTATGTCCCCTCTAATTGTAGAGATAAAAGGCTAAAGAGTACTACTGGTAGTTGTTACTTTGAATTATCGGGTCGATTTCAGGTTAATTGTTTTTGATCGATTTAAAATCAGATTTTGTATTCGTATTGATTTTTACAATAATTTCTAATACAAATTTTAAATTATGTCGGCTTAAATTAAATTCGATTATAAATTTGAGTAAATATCAAATTATCAGATTTATTTTAAATACGTGTTGATAGTACTAATAATTTGGATCACATAATAAGTGTATACACACGCGTGAGAAAGTAGATTGAATTTTTTAAAAAAAATCACAAGGTGAAGGATGGGTTAGTAAAAGACAGTCATCCACAGTATGTGAGCTGGTCGGATCTGTCATGCTTTTGGGATCCTACCAATTATTCAACTCATGCAGGCTTTCATGCTCTACTTTTTTTTTGTACCTCAATCAACAATTTTCATACCTGTTCCGTTCTAAAATACTTGCTACTCAGTGGCGGATCTAGGGTCCGGAGTCTTAAGGGGCACAGCTAATAGACGAGATTTCGGCAGAGTTTATATGTAAAATTAATAACTATTTTACTCTTATTTGCTAAAGTTTTAAATACGACATACCACAAAAAGAAATGGAACAAATTAAATCAACTAACATTATTAAAAAAATGAGATAAAATAAATAAATAAGACAAAATTACTAAAATGAGGGAGTATTTATCATCAAAAGACTTCAGTATTAATTTTACACTTTTACTCTTACCAATAGAAAAGTCTACATTAAATATTTTTTTAAAAAAATGCCTATGGGCACGTGACCCCGGGTGCTCCAATGTGGCTCCGCCACTGTTGCTACTAATAGTGACATGTTTAGTTGAGAAATGTCACTCTTAGTAGCAAGTATAATGAAACAGAGTAAGTACTATTCTAATAGAAATATAATTGGATGGTATTGCGTTAGAGCAGACCACGTACTTAATGGCTTGCATAATGATAGGTCATATATTAAAAACGTTTGTGACTTAATAGATTAAGTATCTACATGTTGAGCATGAGATTTGGGGTTTGATCTCTACTGAGAGATGGGGTTTCTTGACTGTGCATATCCTCTTTACTCCCTCCTTAAAGAGAACATTAGTTTATGGTTTGTCCACATCTTTCAGGAAAAATATCCACATCCAGATTCTGCCTTGTGCGGAATATTGAAAGTGTTTTTTATCTTTACCTTTTATAATGATAGGTCATATTCGGTAATAGAACAAGTCGTGTCCTGTTGGCCATCTTCAAACAATGATCCTTTACATAACATATTCATATACTCCCTCTGTCCTCTTTGATTTGCATCAAAGAGAAAAAAAGGTAATTTTTAAGAATGTGGTAATAAATAAAGATCAGAGATAAATAAATTTGTGGATGAAATTAAAATAGAGTTAAAATATATTGATGAGATTAAAAGAAAGTGGTGGACCATCATCCAAAAATATAATTGATGTAAATTAAGTGGGATAAACCAAAATGGAAAATACTGCAAATTAAATGGGACGGAAGGAGTATAATTTATATTTATATTTTATTTATATATTTTTCTTATTTTTTTATAAATCGTAATTATATTGCAAACACTATAGGATAATATTGATCAATAAAAGGAAAACATACATATTGAGATACTAGAGCATGTACTTCGTAATGAAAATTTGTGAGAGATGGGAGAGATTCAAGACGATATTAAAACAAAAAGTGTATATTATCGTAATTTATATTGACTGAATTATTTAACTTACGTTGAATGTATGAACTATGTTTTGTAGTGATTGTGGTGAGTAAGAAATTAAAACCTGTCATCTTTAAAAACAATTTATGCATGATAATGCATGCAATTATCTAGGTTAAGGTTGTTTCTGACTCTAGACTAAGTAGACATTTGCCTAGGGCTCAAAGTTAAAATGAAAACAATACTTTAGTTCAACAATATTGTCATGTAGAACGTAGAACACCATTTGTAAAATTTTAACTTACTGTACTTTAGCCCAAAAACTCAACTCAACATTCACTTTTATTTAGACTATTTCTAATGAGTTTAGAAGTACATAACACGTCTAAATTTATAACGATCAATTATAATAATATATAGGATCCGACTCTTTTATATTGCAGATCACCTATTAATAGCTAGAATCAAACCTTTATGAAAAAACCTTTTTATTTCATTTTTGCCTACTCCACAAAAGGTTAAAGGTATTAGGAACAACACTAACATACGTACCAAAAAGACTTAAAATAAACATCATAAATACTTATACTATTGTATGCATGTACGTACTTGTTCCTTTCATAAGAAATAAGATAGAGAATATTATTTAAAAAAAAAAATCATTTAAATTAAAGATTCTCATCATCATCATCCTGCCCAGTATTTCCCGTTCATAGAGATCTAAATTAAAGGTTTTAAGAGTATATATTTGTAAATAGCATACTTAAGAAATAAGATAGAGATTTTATTTACCAATAAGAAAGACCATTTGTTTATTTAATGTGTATTGAAATGTTTATTGTCCACATATGAGTTGTCCTTCATTAGAGAAAGAAAAGACAGTACACGACTTTATAAACTTGAAAAGCGTTTATTGCTGTTTATAGGTGAGTTGTCTTACATCGAAAAAAATAGAAGAGAGTATCCAACTTTATAAATTTGAGGAATAATACCTACTATTACCAATTAGTTTTAGCGGTAAGTCATATTTGGACTTGTAAATGAGTTACCTCTTCTTCTTGAATGAGTTAATTGCTTATGTCTAGGGGTGTTCAATGGGTCGAATAAAGGTCGAGTTGGGCTTAGTAAGTAAATATCGCCTGGGCTGGACAAGGGCCCTTTATAACTAAAATGGGCCTGGCTTCAAAAGCTCGGCTGACCAATTTTTACTGCTCTAATTTTTTTAAAAATCCCATGCATTTATCAGTTTATAATAATAAACTATCATTTATAATAAATAAATTAAAAAATATTAATAATTTCATTGACATTGTCATTTATAATATTTAAATTATACATTAAGTATGCTATTTACAAATGCCCATTTTCAGCATTTATTATGCCCTTTTTATAGCCCGCTTCATTTTAATTATAATATAGCTCATTTTCAGTTTGACCCTTACAAACCCCTTCTAAAAACGAGCTTGATAAAGGCTCAAAATGGAGACCCAGCCCATTGAACACCCCTACTAATGTCCATGCCCATTTCTTAAAATGTAAATAAGTATCATGAAACGGAAGAAGTATAAAAAATACCATAAGTAGGCTATAAAAAAATCTAAAAACCAAAAAAATTAACAAATAGCTTGAAAAGACTAAATTTATGTAGAAATTATTATGGTAATGATTGCAAAATGCTAAGCAATTAAAGGATATTAAAAATTGAATATGAAAGCAATAATTGAAGAATATATGGTTAGTAAGAGATGGAGAAAGATAAGTCTATTCATGCAACTTAGGATAATCAATTAGACTCTTTTATTGGTGATTACAAGTATCTTTAGTCCTAATTAGAAGGACATCATTATTGTGTAGTTTGTCATGCTTACTTTAATTCTAAATTACTATCATTCATTTCATTATAATCATCATTATCACATTCCCTTTTGCATTATTGGATGTTGTTTTTATGTAGGTAAAGAATGGGACAATACACCCCTATAAAATGCATTGAGTCATCATTACCCTAATGATGATATCCTAATCTAATTGTACTATTTACATTCATCTCATTGTAAAATAGGTATCTACCTTCAACTATAAGTTGTGCCTAACCATCTAAGTGGGTCGTGCTCGCACGCGGGCCAACATAAAATAAGCCCGGTCTGATCAGCTTTGCACTATAGGTTGTTTGACATGATAAAAATAACCGAGGAGTGGATTGATGATAGGTTGCGGATTGCGGTTGCAGACTTGCAGCCGAGTATTCGTTTTGGGTCGGTACAAGGCACGAAGCCTAGCTCGACATGTTGGACTTGTGGGCTAGCTTGCTTTTGCACGAACTTAGGGATGTAAGGCCCAAGGCACAACCCACATGCACAAGATTGTTTGGTAAATAGTGGGGTTGTTTGGTAAATAGTTTTTGGTTTTTGTTTTTCTTGGTTGGTTAAAATGAAAAATTAAATTTGTGACTTCATTTTAATGATTTTTGGTTTGTTGGGTCTTGGTCCACTTTTGTCATAATAAACAACGAACAATTAATACTTAGTTTAACAAACATATCTTAAAACAGTTAATCAGTCAAGCTAACTTTAAAACCATCAAAGATATCCAACATTTAAACTCGTCAAATGCGCAAACTAAAAAGGCAACAAACATTTGCCAAATAGCTAATATTTTCATTCTTTTCTTTGCAAAGCATGTTTATTTGCACAACTATTGTTAATTGAACATAGATTTATTGATAATGTTTGATAGTTCCCATTCATGAAGTATCGAATAGAGCTATTAATCGGGACAGATCAGAATGGGTCGAGTCAGGTTAAAATTTTAATAGATGGGAGAAAGTCATTATCTGTTTAAACTTGATATGTCTCGATCCGTTCAAAAAAGCTCACCCTATAATCGTTTAACTTGATTTTGTAGCCTTTGAGTCAATCCGTCCAATTAAACCCCTCTAATGTCAAAGCACCAAACATCTTGTTCTAGTGGCAATGGAACATATATATTTGCCATCAAGTGTCATATATTGCTTATTTGATAACATTTAGTGTAGAGTTTTAGATGATAAGCAAACCGACTAGTCTCCTGAAAGACCATCTTTCTGAAAGACGCCTTTCAGGCCCAGCCCATTATAGCTTAATATTTACTTTTACTCTCCATTCTCTTTATAGACAGTTCAAATAGAGATGGTCTTTTATAAAAGACCGTCTTTCACAAGGATTTGTGAAACCCTAATATCAATTACTGATCCCAAGATCAATCATACATGAAAAACTACACCCATTATTTTATATTTAATTCGAGTACCTTTTTCTGTCAATCCATTCAATTAGCCAAAGATCTTGAACAAGAATTGTACAAACGGTTCATTAGATACAAACTACCACTATTATTCAACAATATATACATAAAATATAAAACATACAATCGTCTAAATAGCTAAATAAATATGTAGACGATATACAATTATCTACTTAATTTTATTAAAAGTGATAAAAATAACATAAACATCTTCTATACATAAGTGTACTATTCCACAAATAACAAGACCATAACATAACTCTAATAAAAGGTAATATGATTATATTGTGTATACATTTAGACGTTGGACTTGTGTCACCAGATTTGCTTATCACCTCGTAAATTGCGAATCTTAAAGCGACTTATCTGTTAAATTACGAAACGCTAATGAAAGATGTTGGATGACTTTGAATATGTAACCATGATACGAACGGATATGCACGTGGGTAGGAGAATTTTACCTACGATTGTAAAATTTTTTAGCATACGAGCAATCTCATGTCAAGTTCAAACTAAAAACACAGTAAATTTTTAGTTGTTAAGTGTATTGAGATCGTTTCTGGTGCAACAGCTAGCTTGTTAGCTCACTTGCAATAAACAAGCAAACAAACTCACTGCCAATCGAGTTAGCGCGATTTATAGACGAATACTCGATAGTTAAGTCGTATATAGTAAACATCAATGCATTGGTTTATTGAAATAGGAAGTATATTAGGGACTGATTAACAGTGTTGTTGATTTCAAAACTGACTATGATTCTAATTTAGCCTTCTCCGAGAATCGCCCCTATCGATGTCGAAGGTTCCAAAAACGCGGCGTCTCCTCAAAGAAGGGGGAGAGATTGACACATTCGCATCAATCTCCACAGCTGTGTCAGTTGTTTGACTCCCTCCATGTACAACAGCAGCGATGCTTGAGAACGAGTTTCGGTCATCCTGAGGAGGCGGCATCTCTTGGTTCGCGTTCCTTGTTGGGGAAACGGACTGAATATATGCGTCAGATATCATCTCTTGGCTCATTCTTGGGAGAGAAGGCCGATGTAATGCGTTATCTATTACAGTACTCGAGTTACTAACAGATCTGATCGGTGTTTGCCCTACTCGATAACTAGTCGCAAGCCTGAGATTTGCATGTCTATGCAGTGTACCCTCGACAGCTTCAGTAGTTACGGTTGGATTTTGCTCCCTACGCATCTCTTGACTAGCCACATTCCCATTCGGAAGAGTAGCCCTGCGATTCGAAACAATATCTTCATAACGTTGTTGAATCTGAGATTGTAGACGTCTGATAAGCGGCTGCACCCGGGATGAGGTTGCCCGGATAATTTGCCTATAACCGTCTACTCGTGGAGCAGACGGTCTCACTGGGATGCTGACGCCTGTATCCTCTTCACGCGGACTGATATGGTTTCCTCGCCCATAAATGGGAGTAACATTCTTAAGCTCGATTTCTCCTTTACACACAGGGCATTCATTGTGTTCAGAATGAATATGCAGCCATTTATAAATGCAGGGCCAACAAAACAAATGGCCACAACAAGTAACAACGGGTTCTTTGGCTAAATCCAAACATATATGGCAATCGAAAAAACTTCCTTCCTCAGAATCGAGCTTTTCGATGACATCTTCCTTCTTAGCAACCGAAGGAATCTCGACAGGCGCTACATTATTCTCACAAGTCTTGACAGCATCATTGCTTCTAAGCTCAGCAGCAACACTACCTTCCCCTGCTAGCAACACCCCGGCATTATCCTCAACGTCAACACCTGCACCCGCGCCAGGAGCAGGATTACTTTCATCATCACCAGAATTGACTGCCATTCGTAACGAATCTGATCCTAATAACCGGTCTAGTTCGGCATGCCTCCATTGCCCGCCATTTCTACTCCTCTGCCTAAAAGAATCACTACTAAAAGGCGATTCCCGCTCACCACCAATCAAAGATTCATCTGATGATGGAATCAATACCGGATGACCTACTGAAGCCGGTGGCGGAGACATTAATCCTAAATTCAATTCCAAATTCATATGATCTTCTGTTCGATCAGCCATCAGTTTTTAATGCAACAGCGATTGAGAAACCTTTAACCTTAATTCACCTAAAATCTTAATTCATCAGCATGGAATCTCAACTCTCCACCTAATTTAGGGGAAAAAACCAATATTGAAATGAAACCCTAAATTCCCTCGATTGAAAGAACAAAATCCACCGAATAAAAAACCCAAAACAAAAAAAGTTACAGGGTAAAATCCAGTATAGTTCGGGGATATAAAAAAGAAAAATAAAATCAACAAAATAAAGATCTTGTTGAGTGAAATAATGATTATAACTTGAAATTCAATAAGAAAAAACCTGGATATTTCTCACTGGCTTCGTCGAAACCAAAGAATTGAGACTTTTTGCCCCAAGTAATTAGGGTTCAAAGCAAATCTGGAAACATTAACAAGTATTTCTTGTAATTGTACTTGCAAATGGCCGATCAAATAGTAGTGGTGAGAGGAGGTCTTGAAGAACTCAAGATTCAAGAACCATAGATGGAGGAGAGAGAAAGTGAGAGAGCTTAACGGAATGTCAGCAACTGTGGAGGATTGGAAGAAATCCGTTTTTTTTTCAAAAAGGCGGAAAAGTAGTTTGTTGGGCTTTAACGAGAGACTCTTTGGCCCAGCCCATTAAAGTTTAATTAATTAGGCGCTCTTCTGAAAGACCGTTTTTTGTAAAGACTACTTTTAAAAATCCAGCCTAAATCTATATTAGAGTTATAACAATATATATTTAGAATTGGACTTGGCTTTTGAGAATCGTCTTTACCAAAGACGATTGGTCTCAAGTAAGAATTTGTGGTAATCAAACTAAATGATGATAATGAGCCGACTAAATTAAGGATGTTCTCTCAAAAGGTCGTGTCTCTCTTTCTCAAACAAAATCGTACCCCTTTTAAAAAAACACATATCTAAGTGGCGGACCTAGATATTAAAATGTGGGGTTGTGGAATAGAAATAATAAAGACATCATCATCATCATACTCAGTGTATCTCGTTTATAAAAAACTATGATCAGAGTATGGAGAGGGAAAAAACAACGACAGCTCATACCCATAGAGGAGAGTACGGTCAAAGAGTCCTTCGGCTCGAGAAAGGTTTTCAAAGAGAGATAAACATACAACTTACAAATAGAACAAATATAATACGAACAAATAACTAAAAAATAATAAAGATAAAAGTAAAGAAGGAGGTAAAAAGCAATAATCAATGGCAAAGAACAATAATAAAATCAAATTCGATAAAAAAAATCAATAAACTATTCTAAAAGTAATATAAAAATTATAGAAATATTATTTAACACTATAATGTAATATTATAATATTGTCGCTATAATCTAAGAACTAATCTAAAAAAACATTCAATCTATTTATAATATACTTAAACCAAAATCATACTCATGTATTAAAACTAATTGAAGTTGTATATTATAGTCATAGATAATTATATTCAAATAAAAATGGGCATTTGAGAAATTGAATTTATTCAAATTATTGAAATTTGGAGCAATTACAAAATTAGGTGTAAATAGGAGTATATAATAATTGATACAAAGTTTAACAAAGAAAACTTAAGTTGCTTAGTGGTAATGCTATTGATTTCCTTATAGCTTTTAAAGTTGTGGGTTTAAATCTCTATAGTACCAATTTATTTATTTATTTTTTCGATATATTGTACTTCATATGCTATGTTTTAAGCTAGGTCCGACACTACTTAAAATGATACTTTCTTCCTTTTAAAATAGTTGTAATATTAGCTTTTTCATGCAGTCCAGTATAATAACTCTATCTTTAATATCTCTATTTATGTATACTAAAAGATCATAAAAAAGTGATATTAAAAATAATCTTTGCATCGAAACGAATCAAACAAGATTCCACTTTACTATATTTAAATTTATAAACTAAAAATTAATTACAAATCAAGGGAGATAAATGAACAGTGTAAGTATTTCCAATGTTGCAACTAAATTAGACCGGAGGAAGTAGATATGTAATCCCTCTTTCACATTTAATTTGCAGTATTTTTCATTTTGGTCCGTCCCACTTAGTTTGCGTCATTTCTATTTTTGGGTGATGACCCACCACTTTCTTTTAATCTCATCCATATATTTTTCCTCCCTTCTAATTTCAACCATATAATTTATTCTCTCTCTTCATTTATTACCACATTCTTAAAAATTAGCGGGTTTAACTCCTGAATCCGATTGATCAAAGTATTATTGTTAGTTGTTACATCTTACTTGGCAAATAGCAATGCCGGAGCATCTTGGTCGTTGCTGAATGTAGGTCCCATATTAAAACAAATAAAGTACATTCCAACAAGAAGTTAAAGCCCTAAAAAAGTAATATTTCAAAATCTATTATTTAGTACTCCCTCCTATTCACCATAGGAGTCCCATTTGACTTTTCACGGATTTTAAGAAGAGTCAAATGGGACCACATGTGTAACAGAAAAATGCAGAGTTTTTGAATTTTTATAGGTGTAAAGTGGGCTTAGTAGGTATAAAGGTGTAAAAAAGTTAAGTTTAGTAGGGATAAATTGGTAAAGTTAACATACCCAAAATAGAAATGAGATATTTAGGGTGACTTGACCCAATAAGAAAATGAGACACTTAAGGTGAATAGGAGGGAGTATTAATTTTAATTAGTCCTATTTTTATTTTTTTTGCAGGTAATTAGTCCTATTTTTATACTTCTATTATTTTTATTTTTGAATTATAACTTACTATTTTCTAATTTTTATTTATTATTAAAATAACTATCTTTTTATTAAAAAATAAGTACAATATAACAAATCTTGTGTGAGACTATTTTACTATGAAATGCGCTCACATAGTCAACTTATTTTTCTAATCAATCACTTTTGAATTGTTTGTGATCATTTCAAAACTCTATTTTAAGATTATAAATAATTTTATTAAGACTGTATGTATACATTAGAACAATCCAATAAAAATTGTTAAATTGTCCGACCGTCACATTTGAAAATTTGTTATTTATTTCCTCCGTTTCATAATTCTTGCTACTGATTGTGACATTTTCTCCAACAATATACTTCCTTCGTTCTTTTTTATTTGCTACATTGTTGACTTCAGTACTATTCATTAAGCAAATTGACTTTTATATTGTCGGTAATCTAAAAGTTAAAACATAGTCATATGAGATCTTGTTTTTTTTTTTGAGATCTTGTTTGAATCGTCTAGATTCAAAGTTTATTAATTTTGAGTTTTTATAATTTTTCGATATATATAATTAGAGATATTAATGATTCAATTCGTACATTGATGAATGTGAAAAAGCAAATGGTGCAAATAATATGAAACGGAGGAAGTATTAAGGAAAAAATGAAAAAAAACCGGTTCCATCATCTAGTATTCCCGAGTCTACGTCTTCCACCCTGTCATCGACCGTACTCTTTCTTTCACTTACTCTCTCTCTCTCTCCTCCCAATATCTGATTCCGTCCACTCCACCGTTAACCGGTTAAACCTGTAAACCTCTTTCTTGCACACGTGCCATCCCTCCACTTTTTACCTTCTCGCACGTGCCTCTTCCCTCACCCATACACTACCATTTCTTCCTTCTATCTCTATATGCCAAATGTGTGTGTGGTGCAACAAATAAAAGTTGGAGAGAGAAACCCACCTCAACAAACCAACACTATTTCTTATACTCCATTCATAACTCCCTTTTTTTTTTCTTTTTACAAATTCACAAATCATCCCAACACTTAAAAAATAATTTATTTAATTTAAATCCCACTTTTTCCTCTTAATTTCCAATTTTTTTCCTAATTTTTATGATTCTTATTGAAATTATTACACCATAAATCCAATTAATTACAAATTTTGGTGCACCATTATGAGGATTAGGAAAAGAAAGGTTCCTTTACCTCTTTCACTTCTATCACCAATACCTCTTACAGATCCTCACCTCTTTAGCCGGTCACCGGTCATGGTGGTGCAAACTGAAGCTCCTTCTAATAATACTGTTAATCATACTTCTTCTAGTATTATCCATGATTCTCAGCCGTCTGATCATTTGACTAAATCATGGTCCTCCGATCTACGCCGTCTGATCGTTGCCAACACAGCTCCTACTCATCATGATGTTATGGTAATTTAATAATTAATTAAATTGTTTTTTGTAGTAACTTTTTTTTTTTTTTTTTTCATGCTTTGAAGAAATTGCACTACTATTCTCCTTTTACTTTAATTACATTTGGTTTATCTTTGAATAAATAATTTTTTTTTATATTTGATCATAATTTCTTCTTATTCTAATTGGTCTTTATATATTTGTACTAGGAAGTTAAAGGAGTACTAACTAACAATGATGATGCCAGGTAAGAATTTCTAATTCATCTTTTGTTATCTAATCATTAAAAATTGCCGTATTTACTCTGAAAAGCACTCACATATATTTGCGTAATGTTTCAATTACTAAGTCTATAACATATTCTAGTACTGCAATCATCCGCTTATATTTGATCCCACATTAAAAAATAAAAGACAGATAGAGTTATATATCCGTCCTATTATCAATTGATTTTAGAATAAAATTCCGACTCAATTGTTTTTTTCACTTACTAATTTTAAATCATGTACTAATATTAGCTAATTAAAACTTGTGCAAAAGTTAACAATAATAAATGGGAAAATACATAAAATTCCATTTGTTTTATCAAATTTACTTTTTATTGAAAAAATTATTATTAATAAATAAAATGTAGCAAAATAAAAAAAAAATAAAAAAAAGTGGGGAAGGTTTTTTAATGAGAGGTTTTGGGCTAGAGCCAGCAAACCTTCCACATCTAATCTTATATAGTCATTTTCTATAATTTGGTTATCTACCCAAAAAATAAAAAAAGAAATAAAATAAAAAAGCGTGGTTTATTATAGTACACCAATGTGGTGGATGTTAGCATGGGGACGATGATGGTCCCCATAAAAATACACATATTTTTCTCTCATTTTCTTACTTAATATTACAAATTATATAATTTAATTTTTTTGCACCATCTTCATCTTCAATATATGTCCATATAACTATGGAGTATAATTAATTTTCTTCATTTGTTCTGTTAGAATATATAACATATTCTAGGGCATGATCAGCCAAAAGTTTAAGCTGATGGTTGAGGCCTTAGAATATGTTATATACTCTGACATGTTTTCTTTGTGTTTCAATGTCTGGCTTTGAATTTATGGGATCTTATGATTTTTAGCAACGTAAAGTTAACAACAACAAAGAATACTGATGGTGCAGCTCCTCATCATTTATCTCCCTCCACTAATGAAGGTATAACACATTTTCCATGCATCTTTTAACTATATATTTTTTTTGTTAGAGAATATAACACATATTGGGCCCTCAATCATCAGCTTAAGTTTTTGTTAGAGAATATAACGTGACATGAGGTCACGGGTTCGAATCTCAACCACCCCTCATTTAAAGTGGAATATTTAGCAACAGATGTAAGGAGGGTATGTATTGCATTCATACTTCTAGCCCAAAGGGCTTTTGTGTGAGAGAGCGTGTTAGAGTATAAAACATATATTAGGGCCTTAAACATCAGTTTAAGCTTTTACGGCCTCAATATATGTTATATACTCTAACATTTTTTTTTTTAATAGTTGGGGATATGTTAGGGAATCCTTGTAAATTGCAACGGAAGAGGAAAAGTCCTTGACTATTCAACTAAGATGCCTATACATGTATCGCATCTCACATAGAAAAGTTAAGTGTAATTATTAAAAAGACAAAGGTTATTATATTTTACTTTTGTTACTGTTAGAGCATATAATATATTTAGAGATTTTAAATAAATAGTATAAGTTGATGTTTGAGACCCTATGGTATCTATTACTATTAGTTGATAATTAAGGTCTTATGATATATTATATATTAGATTAATATTATCCTTAGGCCTTAGGTAAAATGTTAAGCTGACGGTTTAGACTCAACGCATGATATACATATTTTAAACACTATTTTTCGATTTTTTAGTTGCACTCAAACCAACTTTTGTTGTACTATTCATTATGTTATGATAATTTACATGTTGCAACTATTATATATTAGTCACATGGGATTTTATATTATTTATTTTTTTATAACGTTTAGTTGAGTATAAATCAAGATATAAACAATCTTAGAAACACATTAAACCGTGTAAAAAGGCGTTTGAGTGCAAATAAAAAACGATGGAAATATATTATTTTGTTCATAATGATTGATATATTGATTTTTTTTTTATTTGTTGGGTTAATTTAGAAGAAGGAAGATGGTGTGAAGGTGATAAAGCGATTCCTTTAAAGAAAAGAAGAGGAATGAGCTTCAATAACATTAATGTTGAACCCTCGACTCAAGAAGAACTAGAAATAAAATCGAGCCAGAACAACAACAACGACAATAATAATAATAATAATAATAATAATAATAATAATAATAATAATAATAATGGAATAAGTGGAAAGAAGGGAAACAGCAAAAGAGGAAACACAATAATGGAAGGTTCTAGATGTAGTCGTGTGAATGGAAGAGGATGGAGATGTTGTCAACCAACACTTGTTGGTTATTCTCTTTGTGAACATCACTTAGGAAAAGGAAGACTTCGAAGCATCACAACTAATACAGGTTATTATCAATTCTTTCTTTAATTTGTTAACTACATATATTCATTTTTAGTGAACGTTCATATAAATTCTTCTTCTCTATTTATTTTGATATTTTATTATCTAAATCGTAAATTGAAATTAAATCTTCATGTCCATTTTAATTCACATGCCCTCTAAATGATATTTTTTCTGTTCCATTTTAGTTGCACCATAGAGAGTATGACACATTTTTTTAAGGGTTGTCAAATCAGTATGGTAAAAGTAGGGATAATGTATGATTGATGGTAATATGTGGGGTAGAAATTAAAAAAAATAGGGTTATTAAATAATTAATGGGATGATGTATGATTGATGGTGATAAGTGAGATAAAATAAGTAGATTATTTTGCCAAAAATAGTACTTCATATTGTAAGTAATAGTATGAAACTTTAAAAACGATAAGTGTTGCAAGTAAAATGAAACGAAGAAAGTATGTTTGTTCTTATTTGCCTTTTTTAGTCAAATCAATGATCAAGACTTTTTATGTATATGTTTATCGATTTATCATCATCCATTCTTAGTATGTATACATATGCCTAAAATATTTCTAATGATAATTTACAAATTACTTCTGTTTATGTTACTTGTTATATTTAACTTTTTATGCAATTCAAAGTATTATTTTGATTACTTATATGTTGAACTATGCACATTTAAAAATTATATAAAGTTAATAATTTGATAGTATGTGATTAGACAATTCAAACATGATTACACTTGACTATATTTTTTCTTACATATTAGCCTGATATATAAAATAAACTTGAACGAGGAATAGTTTTAATAACCGCAATGTAGCAAGTATTTCTAAACAGTTGATGTATTATAGAAGCATCTTTCTAAATTTAAAGAATTAAAGTTAATATTTAAGCTGTTGTGTAAAAACAAAGCTGGGCGCGATGTAAAGGTTTTCAACAAGCAAATCGATATTTCAATTGGCTCTTGCGTTGTAAATGTGTAAAAGAACCGTGTTCGGGCTTTATCAATAGATACTTTATGATTCAACCGATATTTAAGCATTACGATAACTGCACAACTTCCGTTACCACATCACCATTCCCTTACTGTAATCGCGACCATTTAAACTACGATCAATTTAGACAATATTTTATCGAATGCAGGTGTAAAGGCGAAATCTTCAACCACTAAGAAGAAAAGGAGTAGCAATACCAACAATGAAGATCAAAAAGTGGAGCATGTTAATGAACATAATGATAAGAAGAATGAAAGAACAACCATGAAGCTTGGAGTAGTTAAAGCTAGATCATTAAGCAGTTTATTGAGTCAAACAAACACCATCAATATTGCAGGAGATAATAATGATCATGCAAGTCCACATCAGCATCAGCAGACTACTGTCACTAATTTGGATCATTCCTGATACAAAGTAATACTTGCAACTGATTGTGAAATCTAGTACAATATAATAAAGAATAATTTGCAAATTACAGCTTTAAAGTTTATCACTTTTGCGAATTACAGCCTTGGTGTTTATTTTTTGTGAATTACAGCCACCAAAGTATCAAAGTTTACAAGTTTAAGCCAAAAACACAAATTTTCGACCACTTAACCTAAAATTACGACCACCAAAATGGTCAGAACTCTGTGTTTTGGCTTAAACTTGTAAACTTTGATACTTTAGTGGCTGTAATTCGCAAAAAATAAGCATTATAAGGCTGTAATTCGCAAAAATGATAAACTTTAAAGCTGTAATTCGCAATTTATTCTATAATAAAACGGAAAAAATATACTTGCAACTGATTGTGAAATACTACAAATGGAATATATATGTCTTATGTACTACTCATTTTTTATTATTTAAGATATGAAGTTTTTTTCGCGAAAATGATGCAAAATGGGTGTCACGAAACTGAATTTGATGTTGAGGTTAGAATTACTATCTTTTAGTACTTGTATTTGATTTTTTTTTTTTGAGTTAAACGAATTACTACTTATTTAGTATATACTAAATTACTATTTATAGTTGCTTATCTGATCTGTAATTATCATAAATATAATTGGTGCAATGTCAGTTGTGT
The DNA here is from genome assembly GCA_019776075.1 of Amaranthus palmeri. NCBI lineage: Eukaryota > Viridiplantae > Streptophyta > Magnoliopsida > Caryophyllales > Amaranthaceae > Amaranthus > Amaranthus palmeri. The sequence continues at coordinate 317,573 of JAAKBH010000342.1, read as the reverse complement.
TTTCAGTGTTTGATGTGGTTTACTGGTTTTCATACAATTATTCTAGGTATCTATTTAGTTAGACTTAATCAAAATAACTATAAAATCTGAGTTTTTGTCCCAATTGAAAAAATAAGTATTTTAATTATTAATTTTCTAAAGATTTTAGGTTTAATTTTCCGAAAATATTTTTAATTTTTCGACCTACCCTAAAATTTATGATATTTTCTCTTAAAATACTTAGTTTTCATGTACGCCATTTGTTGAAGTGGTACTACTTAAATAACTGAAACGTAGCAATAGGTAATTTTGTCTGTAGCATTAGAGTTGTCTCACGTCTATACCCTTTAATATTAATAGGAAACCTAAAATGGGCACACAAAATTGGGCCCTTGATCAAGCTCATGTAGAGCATGACTATAATGAATCTGTGTGTAAGTAATTAATAGTGACATATTTAGTGAAGAAATAAGGTATTATCTATCTATTAATTAATAGTGACATATTTAGTGAAGAAATAACGTATTATCCATCTATTAATTTGTCATTCGAGCAATATACGTGCTCGTCCAATTAAGCTCTATTTTTCCACAACTAGTTGTGGGGCCGCGTGCTTCGCACGCGGTCCCCCAAGTTATACTTGCGAGTTTCATAATAATATTTTACTTATTTCGATTAGCAAAAATAGTTAACAAAATATTTAAGTTGAACATGTCTATTAATTTTGCTATACAAATGTTGAATTCTTTAAGACATAGAGTGAACAGTCACTTTAGTTTTATATTAAGTTGTCTACTTTGCAAAAATTATTCAATATCCTACATTCACTTAATGATATAAGTTGGCAAAAAAATAATCATAGAATATTTATATTGCTATTCAAATAAATAGGGGAAACGTTACAACGTCAAACCTCTTATTAATAGATGAATGGTGAGTTGATTGTTTTTCTATAGGCTTTTAATAAGAGGACATGTGAACTTGTGAAGTATTGCTGTAGCAAGATACTGTACTCTAAACACAACCTTCACAACACAACCCAAGCTATAATAGATGACTTTGAACAGAAGCTTAATGTCAAGGACTCTAGGTTCCCTTATTGTCACCCATAAAAGCCACCAAAAAAATTTTGCTGCCCAAAACTTCAAACAGTATACACTAAGTTGGGCATTGGAGAACCAACCAACTTACCAAGGCAAACCAATTTGTGTTTATAATATTTACCCTTCAAGCTATCCCTATATACTCAATGCAAAGAATTAGTTTCCCAAAATCAATACTACAAAAAAGTTGATGAGTGTAACAAGGTTATTTTGAGAAATGGAGGTTGTGAAGGTTTACCAGTGGCTGAAAAAAGATTTGTAGGCCATAGGGTTTGGTATTGGTTTCAATAAACTTCTGAGAACCAAACTGTGATTCTCAAGCTCAGCTGAATACCAGGAATATAACATCCAAGCAAGCAGCAACTCAATTTCTCAGATAAATACATCAACAGAAAAAGAAAAAAATAAATTACATTAGTACAATACATGACATTCAAAGCATCTTTTTACAAGTAAAACCATTCACAAAACACCGGACAAAGTCCTCCCATAGCATTTCACAGAAAGTTGGAAAAAAGAAATTTGAGAAGATAGGTGGTAGCAAGTGGAACACAAAGTGGCATCATCAAGTTGCTGCAGTTTTCCTCAACTCTTGACCCAAAAGAAAGAATGCAGCTACTTTCAAAAACATAATAGCGTAGCTAAGGATGAGACTGAAATTAGTGTTATTGTCGCTTTCTCCGACGTTGCTCTACAGACTCAAAACTAACAAAATAATCCCTTGGAGGTGATTTTCAATATGTACGTGTTGAACGTTGAAGGGTCAACTCTTGTTGAAGTGTCAGGCATAGATTATAAATTTACATTTTAGCCTGCAAGAACCATGTTTGATGATGACATTAAGCAAAGTAACTGCAAAGTTAAAGGAGCCAAATATTAAAATTGTGAGTATGAATCCCACAGGCCACAAGCAATCCCAAAAGGAGTAGTTTTGTAGTATATATAACAGAAAAAAGCCAAAATAAGTCTACAGTATACAAAATTCAATTATCAACAAAACAACCTCATTTAGCATGATTTCATTATTAGCATTAAGCTAGAAAATAAATACGAGAACCCACCAAAAATAAACAAGACTATCTATCGACATGAAAGATATAAAGAAAAACATGTTATACATAAATCAAAAGAAGAAAGCAAGTTTCAATGATTCATGAAAAAATTGGCATAAACATAAATCACATTCACAAAACTCCTAATTACATTAATTTTTATAGTACAACTACTACTAACTAAGATAGAATATCAACTAAAATTAGAAATGCAACTGTAAATTGGAAAGAACAAAATATAGAAACTTACACCATGGAGGAGGACTTGTAATGCAGTAACACACATTTAGCAACTGATCTTTTGGTCGGTGTCTTTGCTGGTGCTGCACCTTCTGCCATTTCTTCGCACTTTCTTGCTTCTAACTCAGCAGTCAACACAGTCACATGAAACACCCACAAATCAGTGAAGGATTATCATGGTGAGATGATTTAAAAGAATGATTATTCCTCAAATGTTTTGAAAGAACTGGACAAAAAAATGTATAACCTTAATTAGATTGCTTTGATTGTAACACAATGGCAGCTAACAGGTATAGGCTTCATAGCTCTTGTACACAAGCTACCCCATAGTTCCTGCCCCGTGCCCCAAAAGCACCAAAAAGCATAGAAGTCGGTATGTGCATGTGATATCCTCTTCCTTGCGGCTTCATCTTCATATAAACACAAAAACCTCAATCTCTCAAAAACCAATATGCAAACCACAAAATCAGTCCTCATATCAACTACTTACTCAAAAACATATTACCATAATATTCCATGACACTTTTTTTTTATATCCTCAATAAATGCAGAAAAATAAACATGATCAACGCACAAATAGATACAGAGCATAGATTTGTTTCAAACAAACAGAATTATGCCCACAACACTGACAGATTTGCTTCAACCTCTTATGTTGTGAAGCTGCGCATTTGTCATTGCCAATACCAAATTGTACAATTGAAGTAGTTTATATACAATTTCATACATATTAGGATTGCGCAATATAAAAATGAAGAAATGAGCTTAAATATCAAAAGTAGTACGCTAGTATCTTATCACTCAAAAATCCAAGCTGATCATATCAAACTTAAAATTTGAAGCCGGCCAATACCAAATTATCCAACACAGAAACAAACCTACCACTGAAGTATTTCACCATAGACTTCTAAAAAATTTGGGTCAAATATTCCTCTTGATTCACAAAACCAATCAATTTATACCATATCACGGAGAGAATTGTGTGCGTCAATAGGAGGAAAAGGTTCGCTATAAAGATGGCTGACCACTGTAACCCTTAAATTAATTTTAAAAAACTTATGAATTACAAATTTTTTTAAAAAAAAAAAACTAATTTCACCCAAAAGATCATATTTATTACATGATAAATGATAGGAAAACAAATTTAACATTAAAAAACCAAAAAATGAGGTAAATCAAACAAAACAAACAAACAAAAACCTTTAAATCACCACATAATAATCCAAATTAACAATCATCAACCAAATTTAATACATAATCAACTTCATCACAACAAAAATATCAATTTACTAATGAAAAAAAGTAAAAACTCTACCTCTAAAAACAGTACCACATCCACCACATTGATTCAAAGAAAAATCAGGAAGTTCAGGCAGTAAATTTTCACACTTTGGGCAACGAACCTACCTACGTTTAGATGATTTAAATGATTTATATAAGAAAGTAATTAAAAAGCATGAAACTATGTAAAATGAAAAAAGGTTACAAAGAAAATTGTTGCACTAATTTCTACTAAAAAAATGGTAACGTCGTCCTAACTCTTTATGTCTAAAATAATAGAACTACTAAAAATAGAATGATAATCTCGCACTAACTTAAAACTAATGAATAAAATGCCCCAATACTTAACCGTCTTAATTAAGAAATTGAAAATCATTCATCACAACCTCCATTCACTTCCTAATAAATTAACTATAGATAACCGTGGGGTTGTTAAAACTGTCGAATGAGAGAATGAAATCAGAAGCTTGCGTGCAGATTCATCCGAAGTGGGCTTTGTCTCGGTCGAAATTATCATCAGTAAAATCCAGAACTTATGTCTAGCATGCGATTCGATCAAATTAAGACAGTTTCGACCGAAATCTCAGTCAATAATGCCCAGCAAATTGTGTTTAGCTTTGCATCGATAAATACAAGTTAACATCAATTGAAATGCAAAACAAGAGAGAAAACATACTGAGCTGTGGCTAAAGGAAAGGAGAATGGAGAGACCAACCGAAGATGATGATTGATGACCTATAAAAATCAACGATCATTTCATTCAACAATAGGAAATGATAACACCCACTGAATTTTCATTTGACAAATGAGAAAAATCCGATGAACCCTAAATTTTCATTTAAAAATAAAACAAAAACCCTAATTTTAATCCAATCCCCATATTTTCATCCCAAAAAAAAATGATTAAAAAAACACCAAGATTTTTCGTGTAAAATTGAAAACTTTGATGAAATTTTGGGGGAAAAAATACCTTGCTCAGATAGGCTTGACTATTTAATTGTTTAAAAGGGAGCTGAACTGGCAGTACAGTAAAAGAAAAGGAACTCAGCCATTCACGAGGAAAGATGATAAGGTTTAGAGCAGGGGTTTAACAAAACTTCAACTTGGAACATTTCGACTAAACCATCATATAAACAACCAAATGCACCACAAACAGCTGTGTTAATTCCTAAAAAGTATAACAGAAATTTAAGTTTCAATTACCCATTTCACATATAAAATTAAACAATGAACTTAATAAAATTTAGCATCTTCATGAAGTAAAACCAAATAATTCATCTATCAAAATCTGCACAATTTCAAATATCAAATATTTCAATTAGTAATATGCAATTCATCATCCCAAATTTAGAGAAAATTTCAGAAAATTAAGGTTAGCATGAAACAAAACTAACCCAATATAAAGAATACATAATAAACTACACCCTTTATTTCCTTATTTCCCATCAACAGGAAAAGTAAATAAATCAATTTTAAGATTTCTAAATTCAATATAAATAATTGAAACAAAAAGTAAACTGTAAATATGTAAGAAAAAGATTACACTGAATCAAGAGCACTGCTATTTGACTGTCAATTTCTTCAATTTCTTCTTTAGAGGGAGGTTTAGCAACTTCAGGTACCGATTTAGCAACTTCCTTTGGAACCCATGAAATTGTCGATATCATCCTCACTGTCTAAATTACAATCCCTACAAAAAGAAAGTAAATGAACAAAAATTTTAGAAAATGATAGAAATATTACATCATTAAAGCTTAAATTAGAAATTTGACCCAAATGTATCAAAAATTGGCACAAGTAAAAAGGAATATTAGAAGAAGAGATGCAGAACAGATGAAGTAAAAACATACATGAGATTCAAAAGCAGATGAAGTGATAAGCACACAAAAATAATGATATTACTTTTTTATACGTAATATCGTTAATTGAACCGTCATTTGAGAAAGCTGTGCAATTGGGATCAAGAAGGTCAAATAGGAAATAAAACAAGAATTTCCAACAAATAAACATTAAACAAACAATAAATCAAATCGCAACTGAAAAAGCCACAAGTAAAACCTCTAAATTAATATTCGAAAACCATATAAACCCAGAAACCCATATCAAATCAAATAAAGAAACAACAAAATCAGATTCTATTTTAAAAAAACACCAACAAAAGGCCCAAACAATTTAAATAATGAATAAAATGGAAATCAAAATTAAGCAGACCAAAATCCAACAACCAAAATACAAACAACCAAAAATACAACAAATCCTTGATTTCAAAACAAAAAAAAAAAAAGAAAATCATACCCTAAAAAACCCTAAGTTGTACATTCAAATCCCAAAATTTTCATTTGAAAATAAACGAAAACCCTAAAAACAAAAGCCTCATCTTCATTTGAAAGTTCATGAAAATCCCTAAATTTTCTCCAAAAATGAGATCCCTAAATGAAAAGCTAAAAACCATAACATCCCTAAATGAAACTCCTGATTTTTTCTAGAAAAATAAACAATTTTTCATTCAAAAACAAACGAAAACCCTTTGATGAAAAGCTCAAAACGAACACCGTAACTGAAATTCCTTATTTTTTCACCCAAAAGCCCAAATGTAAGAGAAAACTTTCAACGTGCATCATCAAAAGCAAAGATCTTACCGTGATTATTTCTTTGGTCTAGAATTTATTGATGAATCGCTACTGGCTCGAAGAAGAAGATAGTGAAGACTCATGAAGAGATGTGAGGAAATGAAGGGCTAAAGGCAGGAAGATGAAGGAAGTGATTGAGTAGCTACGTGGAACAATCTCAGCCAAATGTGGTAAACAGTGAATTCACTGTTCATAGAGAGCCTCATGAATAGTATTCAGCCTTACCAAACGTTTTATATGTAATAGATAGATAATAGATAATAGATATTAGGAAGTTGATTCAACAAATCCCATCTTTTGAACACAAAGACTTTTAGATCAACATTATCAAGATTTCTTGAGGGTTGCAAAATGATTATTTAGAAATTTGAATGAGTTATTGCACCTCTCTGAAGATTTGACTATAAAACAAAATTGATTGTAATTTGTAAATGCTTAATTTGTGTGCTAAACAATATGTATGTGGTTAAAAATCAGTGGTAAAAGTTATAGAATAAAAGTTAAAATTTATAATTTTAGTCTTCATATAATTAACAAGTACTCCCTTCGTCTCATTGAGATAGTAATGTTTGTGTAATGTTGCAATTTCAATAAGAAATATAATGTTGCAATTTCATTGAGATAGGCTTATTATCCTGAAATTATAGATATACTTATATAGTAAGAATAAATATACGATCGTAACTTGCTTTTTATAGTTTTAGAAAAATTTAATTTTAAAAATCCCACATTTTACTCGTTCTCTTTTAAAAATCTCATCTTTCGATTATTTTTCTAAAAATCCGAGCTTTGTACTTCGTTTTTTTTTAAAATACTGATCTCATTAAATTATTTGCAAAATTCAACAGTAAACAAATTGAGAACCAAAAGGTCGAACTTTTAAAAGAAAACGCAATATAAAGGTCATATTTTAAAAAAAACATAATCGAAAAGTTAAACCTTTTTAAAGAAAACGAGTAAAAGGTGAGAATGTGAGATTATTAAACATAAATTTTCATTATTATTATTATTACTATACTAATAATTTTACTAGCGTAACGGTGATTATGACTATCACTCCATTGATTTGACTAAGCCCTCCAACGAAAATATATGGAAAAAGAAAAAGAAAAAGAAAGAGACTAATACTCCTTTTGTTTCTATTTAAATTATCTTTATTGTTGTTATTTGTTTTTCTTATTTTTCAAAATATATGGTGAAAATTTATTTTAACGTTTATAAAATATGTTATAAAATACGAAAAATATATGATAAAATTTAATATGTTTAAAGAATCAAACAAGATCTTATATGTATATATTTTAACTTTGAAATATCGATGAAAAAATATGTATAAATTTCTCTCTTTTTAGATAGAATATTTACTTGTTTTTTACTTAGTTATTTTTTTATTTTATATATATATTTTTTTATTTTAGGATTAAGGACCAAACTTGTATGCATGGTTAGATGGGAGCTGCAGGTTTAGTATCGCCGGATCTTTTTTGTGTAGAAACCTCTTTTTCTAAAGATCTTTCTCGAGTTAATTAATAGACTTTTTGGCCGTTTTCTTTTTTATAGATATGTGCTACCACCTTTTTTCCCCACAAACCCTAATCAAATTTTCCTACAAGTAGGAGACACTGAGTATATATGATAAAATTATAATCATCATAATCATCATAGAATTTTTTAATTTGAGAATTACTCTAAAAAAATAGTGAAGAATTACCCCCGAAAGAGAGTACACATCATTATTTTACTATTATAAGATAGATTAAGCATAGAAAAAAATTACCTAACAACCAAACCTAAAATCTTTCTTAAAAAGTGATAATTACTCTAAAAGAAATAATACCCAATTCTCAAATACACATCGTCATTACTTAATACTTACCATAACAATATTGAACAAATTATTGGAGTATGTTATACACTTATAGTTCACTCTTCACACTTTGCATATGGACATATACACGTACGTATACGTATACTTATACGTATACGCATTATGCGTATTCCATGGTATACAGTATACTATTGACGTATTGAATTCGTACAAGGAATTAGTTTCTAGTTTTTAATTATACCTATAATTTATAGGTCACTCCTATTGTCATATATAAACTAATTTATACTTTTGCTCCGTTTAATAATTTTTGCTACATTTCACTTTTATACGCAATCTAATGTACTATTATAATCATTAATATCATAAACTACACTTAACTAAAAATTATAAAAATTTAATATTATAAAAGTATGCAACTAGACAATTCAAACAAGATCCCACTTGACTATATTTCTTTTTACACATTAGTCGTTATATAAAAAATAAGCTCGAACAATGAATAGTACTCATAAGTCAAATGTAGCGAGTATTTCAGAATGGAGGAAGTATTTAGTTAATAAGTGATGTATGGTTGGTATTATATGTGGTTGATGGTTATGATTAAAGTTAAAAATAATAGTCATTTGTATAGCAAAGTACACCATGTATTCATTTTAAATTTGTTTTTACTCAAAATTTAAAAATTCAAGTGAATTTAATACTAATAGAGAATAGTATTTTTTTTCTCTCTAAATTAAATTTCTTTAAAGCCAAATGTATTATTATACACAAAATATTTTATGAATGGGTTAAAAAACACCAAGTGACGCTTGTGGAAAGCATGTTAGAAAAAATGTATTAGTCGTTGAACTTATGGTCTATTGAGTCCAATCAATTACTTGAAATTAGAATTTTTTATAATATTACTCACTTTGTTCCTATTAATATTTTCATAATAAATATTCAAAAAAAGTTAGTAGAAAATATATTAATTATAAATATTAATAATATTTGAACAGGCCATCTAAGAATAATTATGTCTGAAAAATATAACATAAATAAAAATTATTTAGGAAAATAATAAGTAAAACTATCCAAAACCGACCCCAACAGATCGCTAGAAAATAAAAGAAATTAATCTTTATTTGATAAATGATAATTAAGAGTAATTGTTAAAAGACAGCTTTAAGTGTCTCATAAAAGGAATTCATGTTTAGGATCATTTATTAATTAATGACATTGGTAATTGATTAACACCCATGCAATGATGCAAATATTAGTGTTTATCCTATCCTTGACTCTTGCAGTCTCCTCTGGTTTTAATATTTTTAAGTTGAATTCGGCATTCAAAGTATTGTAAAGTAAAAATATTTAGGTTATATATGAAAATAATTAATTAAATTTAAATAATAGATTTTTAATTATGTAATTAAAAATTAAAAAATTGAAAATAATAAGATTTGCATTGAATAGTTATTTTTTAATTTTTATCTTTAACTACTCTCAAAATAATGGTGAAATTGATTCAAAAGAAGAATAAACTATTATAACTCAAAAAAAAAAAAAGAAGAATAAACTATTAAATGGAGAGCCTCTTGTGTAGAAAAGTCTTGGCTTCTCCATTTAGTATTTAGCGGTTTTTTTTTTTTTTGTTTATTGGGTTTCTTTAACCTTTTTCTTTTTTTTTTTTGAAATTTCTTTAGCCTTTTTCTTGATTAGGTTTGTCTTTATTTATTCATATTGTCTTATATAAGACCTTATCACGGTGAGACGATCTCAAATAAGAAGCTCATAAGTTTAAAATTTTTATTATTAGGCTATTTAACCTATATAAGAGACATGTCTCATGGTGACGATGTCTTATACAAAAATCTGTTATATTCTTTTTTTATGATCTATGATTTAAGGTTGAATCATCTAATATTATGTTTGATTCTCTTTCCCTCTATCAAGGAACCAACAAAGGTTCCCAGATATGTTATATACTCTAACACACCCCCTCACACGAGAGCCCTTTGGGCTAGGAGTGTGGATGCAACACAGACCCTCCTCATACCCGAGGCTAAATATTCCACTTTTAAATGAGGGGTGGTTGAGATTCGAACCTGTGACCTCTTATGACATTAGCTTCTAATACCATGTTAAAGAACCAACTCAACTAAAAGCTCACGCTGATGGTTGAAGCCCCCAGATATGTTATATACTCTAACACCATCTCAATTTAATTTGATTAAAATTTGAATTAACAATAAGATAAGAGTCAACCAAAATTGACACTTATTTGAAAGAAAGGAGAGGTGGGCTAAATAAACAAATGGATGGGTAGGACTCTAGAGCATTTTTATAGTATAAAATGTGTTTAATGCGAGTATTAAAATATTTTTGTTGGCCGAGAAAAGTAGAAATTAGAAAAACTAGCTTTCGCTGGACCAAAGCTGGCGAGACAAAGATAACCACAATAACACCACAAGTTCATATTATTACTCTTAACTTTATCTAAGCCTTTATATTAGAAAAATTATCGAAAATAATTTAATTTTTTTACTTATTCGGAATGAATAATTTCACTTATTAATTATTTTTTAGTAATTTTATTTTTAATATGTATTTGCTCTCAGCATATATAAGGAAGGAAGGGGTGGGGTTGTGGTGATTCTAGGTATGGTTGTGGTGTTCAGATTGTTCAAGTATATAAGATATCTTGAGACCTCAACCATTCACAAGTTACAGTGAGGGACGGTCTATTCGAGAGATGCATTACATATATGGGCTAAGTAGCACGATTAATATAACTTAAAGAGGAAAAAAAAATGTGGGCTTCATGTTTTGAGGTTGTCTCTCACAAGAATAGCTATTTGAGATGGTTTCTTGATATGGTAAAGTAACTCTCCTGTGAGATGACCTTAGCCGTGCGACTAGCCCAGGCCCAATAACTTTTTAAAAATATTCCGACATACTAATTTCAAGACTTAAAAAAATAATTTTTTAAAAACTTAAAATCCTATTTTAAGACTTAAAAGGTCAATTTTAATGTTTTTAATATCAACTTTAATATTTGAGAAATTATATTATAAAGCTGAAATGAGAATTTAATGTCCTGCAATTGAACTTTTAGTCTTAAAATTGGTTTTTAAGTATTAAAATGGACATTTTAAGTCTTAAAATAGTCAAATTGCATGTCTTAAAATGTCAATTTCAAATTTTTGAAATTGGTCTTTTTAAGTCTTAAATCTGATCTTTTAACTTTTGAAATTGACATTTTAATTTGTGAAATTGGTAAAAAAAAAAAAAAGGTACAATTGGGCCGTCCCAATAAGATACGTCTCACAAATGAGGCGGTCTCACACAAGTTTTTGTGGACATGGTATCACAAGTCAGTGTGACAAGAGGTTACCGGTTGTAATCCAAACCCTATATTGAGGCTATCTATGTTTTATGTTCTGCACTTTGTATATGGAAAAGACACTAGAGACAATGTCGTTCTTGATCATTTTTGGGCCTTAGGCTAAATACAAAAAGGCCCTTGTATAAGTAAAATTTCAGATTTTTTTTTCTTCAACTATACATTATATAATTCTTTTTTTTTCCATCACATTAATGTTAAATAAATGTACAAATTTAAGATCATATATGCACAAACAATACTTTAATAATAAGGTTTAACTCAATTTAGGCCCCTTTATAAACTTGACCCTAAACGGTTACACCTCAAAACTTTCCTAGGACCGCCATGACCAAAGGTCAGCTTAGAATGACTAATTTTGCAAGTTCCATTTATATACTACAAATTAAGAAGATTATCAAGAATAGGATAGGCCAACTATCACCTAGGACACCTACACACACTATCATCTCAAAGTGTTATGGAGTATTATGGGAAAGACACTTCAAAAAATACAAATTTTAGAAACACAAAAACTTGCGTAAGACCGTCTTATTCTAAGATTATAATTGAATTGGCCCATTGCAGGCGCGTGTGCTACACGCGCGCGCCTGTTTCCCTCCAAAATTTCATTTTTTTTTGTTTTTTTTTCATTTTCTGGCATTTTTCAATTTGAACTTTAAAGATATCAATTTCAACGTAAAGTAGTACATAAACATATAATTTCAAATAATAATTTCAATTTGAACCTATTAGTGATCAATTGTGGCGTTAAACTGATCGATTTATACCTAAATTGAAATTGATATCTTTAAGGTCAAAATTGATATCTTTAAGATTAAAATAAGTGCCCAAAAAATGGAAAAGAAGAGAGAAAGCATGTAAGGAGCGCCATGGCGTGGAATATTGGACCGTCTTATTTTAAGACGGTCTCTCCCAAGATCGCCTGTTTTAGAAAATGATACATAAACCTAGGTATAATATTTTACTTTCCTATTAGTGTTTTTACGCACACATAATGCTTGGGAAATTATTTAGTTTATACGCTTTACACATTATATAAGCACATATACATATATGATACATTACGAAAGAAAAGTGATTTTAGATTATACATTATGGAATATGGTTAAGAGTTTGCAAGAAACCTTACCATCTTTTGAAAAAACGACTCTTAAAAATTCAACTCAAATCTATATTTAGAGTTATAACAATATATATTTAGAATGGGACTGGGCTTTTGAGAGCCGTCTTTACAAAAGACGGTCTCAAGTAAGAATTTGTGAACCTTATAAATCATAAGTTATAGAGAAAATAAAAAAATAAAAAAAAAGTGTATGAAACAATTACAATGGTACGCCAGAAAAGTAAGTAAAATAGTATTAGAGGCTTTGATGTATGGTGCTATATACGCTCGAGCACCACTATAATCTCATACAGGGCTCCCTAGCATTTTTTAAAAAAAAATTATTATATTAAATGCATTAATTCAATTTTTAATATTTATTTATATTCAATGTGAAATTAAGATTGATTAACAGAAGCATAAAAATCTCATAAATACCAAAACATAAAACCCTTACCAACACTAGAAAGAAAATCAAAAAAGACTCGGCAGTCGTTTAGCAAAATCGACAAAACCGGCCTACCAATTCGTAAATGATGAAATATCGATAAAAATCAAGTCAATCAAGCAATAATTTCTCCTATTTTGCTGAATCTTTCCGCAAATGATCATCTTTATCATATACAAGATAATAAAAAACACGCGGAATATCAATGGAGTTTAGCATCGACAAGTGAATGAACAAATAAGAATAAACGTACAGGATTAAATGTTCCCGGGTGAATTAGCATCCTTGAACAACACATGCACAATCTATCAATCTAACCAGAACTACAAACATCAGAAACAGCTCCAAGATACATCGCCCTAGGTCAGGATGGCTGCGCAAAAATCTCGGCAGTAGAATGTTAACGGCAAGATGCAGCGTACAACAGCCTGTAAACTATTTAACCGTGATTGCAGCAAAAACCAACTGGGATATTTCCGTTTGGTTGAAAACTCAGATTGCATGCAGCCCTATGAAGATGGCATAAAAATTTGTTCGTTTGAATGCAAGTTGAGCTTTTTAAGCTCCTTATAGTCCAAGGTATCACGACCCTGCAGTTACGCTGAAGCTAATAAAATGCTCAACATCCTGACGTGCATAATAATAGATATGAACCCTAATCTAATTCAGCAAAACGAATAAATCATTTACCTAAATGTCATGACTGTAGATGATAATCCAGAGTGAATGCATGTATATCGGAAGGGCTGGTTCCGGGTCTGCCAACAAAATCCAGATCAGGAATCAGGATACTTCATAGGACCCACAAAGGAGACGGCAACAAAAAACGAAATGGCAACACAGATTGTAAATTTCATCTGTTTCAAAGGGTTCGATTCTCACCACCTACACGAAGGATTAATTCCCTTAGTACTCCTCGTAAATCGTAATTCTCTTACCAGTAGGGATTCTCTGCATACCCTTCTGTGAAATGTGTAATATATCTGGACCAGTAATGATTCAGTTCCCAATATGGACCAGTAGTGAGTAGACAATCAACACGTATCTCAGAGAAACTGAAACTTCTAACCAACCAAATTCTAGCAAAGCTAGACGGGAAGAGGAAAGGACCATACAAAGCATATAACTGATCAAAACCCCTCTGCAAAAATGCGCCACTAAAAAGACCAGCTTCAACTTCCAACCACCACCTTGAGCACCCCCGTCCCCAACACACACACACAAACATACAACTTACAAGAGGGGCATCTTGGGTAACACCAAAAAAAGGGGGAAAAGAAACACAATTTGTTTACAGCTATTTCTCCCTCGAGGTAGTTTTCAGTGGACCTTTCACACCGTGATTCAGACAGCATTTCACTCACATCAGTCCTCCTGCACATTCACAACTGAATCCCAGAAAGGCCTACTCTCAGACAAATACCTTAAAGTAAAAACCAGAGAATGTAAAAGTAAAAATTCATTCCAGCCTATATACAGCCAAAGCTCATGTTTCCTCTTGTCTTTTATTTAGTTTGCAACGTTTCCAAATTTCAAAATTCAATCTAACATATCTTTGGGACAAAAATAAGCAATGCCGTTAGCATTTTACAAGAGTTCAGGTGAAAAACAAAAAGCTGGAAGTTACTTGGAAATCCAATAAGCTACCCCTTTCATCTAGAAGTCTGCTACATTTGAACCCAAAAGTGAGCTTTTACCCAGCACAGCGTCAAAATAGGTTATGATCCAAAGTAACTTCCTCAAAATGTCATATAGCAATGGGGTCAAAAGAAAATAATTCCTCTCTGCTCATTATTAACATAATTTTGTGGAAAATCATTATTTTTTAAAATCACAACTTTGGATTCTAATTTCAAAAACCCTAACTTTTAGATATTATTTAAAAATTCTAACATTTGGAGGCATTTTATTTTAAAATTCTCAACTTTAAAATATTATTAAAAAATCTTAACTTTTAAAAAGAATTCAAAAGAACAATATACATAGACTAATAAAACGATGACACATATTCGTTTTTACCTCTTATAGTCATCAATAAGTTATGTGTATTAAAAATAAGATACCCCAAAATTAGGAATTTTTATGATTAGAGCACCTATGATTGAGCTTTTTATAATTGGAGCACCTAAAGTTGAGTGTTTTAAAACAAGATACCTCAGCATAGGAATGTTAAAAGTTATCACTGCTAATGACTCATTATAAATACTCCCTTCAATCCAATCAGATTCGAAAATTGGATTAAGGGCATATCAAATAATAGATAGAGAGAAAAAGAGGTATGGGATTCAAGTGAAAGAAAAGTCACAGAAAGTACCAGGTCAGAAAGAAAAAAAAAGGATAGTGAGCTTGCTTTCACTTCAATCCTATTTTCCTTCACTAAAAGCAATGTGATGTTCTCCACCCGAGACTTGCAGAAACTACACTTTTGCTCATTCCATTTGCATTATTTGAAGTCTTCAATTTGATTAGTATTTATCAATCTTTATAAAATCAGCCCTTCTTCCAAACTCGGTTGTTGTTTTCCTTTCACCCACATCCTCAGTAATTGTATCACTAGACAAAACATGCATTCATGCTCTTACGTTTCCATGTATTATTGCGGGGGAACAGGAATGAGAATCTTTAAACCACCTACGTATTCCTGGTGGAAAAGGATAGGACTTATAACTTGAGGAATTGAGTCTCCAATCCAATGTTCCATGTATGGAAGTGTGTGTGTGAGGGGGGTCGGGACATAAATAATTAAGTTTGAGTTCCAAAAAAAACAATTAACAGGACTATGGAACAGGAGAATGAGAGTGTACACAGAATGAAAAGAACAGCAATAATGACGTTTGGAACAAGCAGGAAAAGTGAGTCTAAAACCGTGTGGCTTCTCTACAAAAAAAAAAAAAAAAAAAAAAAAAAAAAAGATTCCATAATACACTGTTGATGGAAACATACAGTGAAAGAATGAAAAATAAGGACGATAACAAATTATGTATTACCTTTTATTGATGGTGCCGTAATGAAATTTGGGTTTACCAGCTTTCATGTCTTCTATGTACTGAAACCATAGGCATAAGTCAACAAAACTTATATATCTTAATCACTTACAAATATTTGAACCACAACATCCAATTTTACTTTACCAGTTTAAGAGTCACGAGCATTGATGAAAATGCCAGAGAATCCAGAGGTAATTCATCCAGGGAAAAAAGTCGACACTCAATTGACTCAGGGCCAGGTGAGAAATGTGGCTTCTTGAGCTTAGCCAGAAAAATGATGTAAGTCTGTAGCAAGAAGAGATTGTTATAAGACCAGTAGAACAGGTAACAAGGATACATGCTTGAAAGACAAATGTTCCTTCCTTACTTGTCCAATAAGGGGAATGTCTAATTGAGCATAAGGGGACATAATTTCAACTTCTGCACCCGCTTCTTCATAGGTCTCCCGCATAGCTCCTTCTGCAGCAGACTCACCCATTTCCAAGAAACCAGCAGGAAGAGTCCTATAAAGATCAAATTCAAAGGTCAAAAACAATGATTTATGTGGAACAAATATGATGAAATCACAGTGAATATTTTTCATTCTTGAATCATCAACCAAAACACCCTCCTAAAAAACTCACCAACGCCCAAAAGAAGGTTGAATGTTACGCTTACAAAGAAGGATCTTGTTCTCATGTTCAACCAAGCAACCCACAACCTGGAAGAAGTTAAACACACATAATTTTATAACACATTTACGAACGAAAAACACAAATTATTAGTGATATCAAACCAAATCAGACTACAACATTATACCATTTTGAGTTGATATGCCATATATCCCAACAAACTAGTGAAACCAAGAACACACAAATTGTAATATCTCAAGATCTATAGTTTTCTACCTACATTCTCATTTAACTATAAATTTTTGGAACTGGATCAGTAGCGTTATACCATTTTAGGATTCTGATAAGCAATTTTTCCACATGAAGTGCAAATTGCTCTCATCTTCTCATCTCCATCAGGTATTTCATTCTTTGTAGGGCTACCACACCATTGACAAAAATTAATTTTACGAATATTTCCCTGCATAAAACAACCATGAACAAAACCCGATAAGGGAATAGTCAGCAAAAGACTATCTACTTTGCTGTGGTTCTTCAAATCTTTAATAATGAGCAAAACTTCAGGAATAGTGAACAAATAAAAATTTTTATTAAAAAAGAGCATTAGAAAAGCAGGAGATCTATGCAGTAAATGTTAACTTGCTTTGAGTTCTAAGAAGAGCTTTTGAAGAAGACTGCTCACTGAGCCAGATGAATGCCAAGAACCATTACAAAAGTAATACTTAAACGATTTAAATTGATTCTGCACACTGTCATTGACATTGATATTTAGGGAATCGTTTAGCAACCAAAAAATTAATCCATTCTGTCTCCAACACAAAAAGAATTGAATAGCAAGAAATGCCCATAAGATTAATCAGAACACATTTGTATTAAACAGAAACCAATCATGATTTCTGGTCAACACAACCTGTATATCCATTTCAATTAAAACAACAAATTTTCTCCAGACGATAACTATCAAAATCTTCAGCTAATTAAAAACGATGCTTCCGTTATCGAAAAAAATGACACTTACATCTTTACATATACTCTTTCCATCCCTTAATTTTCTGCACTTGGATTCAGCACAAAGATTGAGAGTAGAAATACAGGTTCAGGAAGTAGATAGAAAGAAAACAGTAAGCAAAGCAAAGTATAATGAATTGGAATGGCTAGAGAAAAAGATGAATGAAGGAGATAGAAAAGCACAAACTGTTAGTGTTTACAATGCTGTCTTTAAAATAGAGGTGTGGATGAAGTTTCCAAATCAACAAACTAGGGACAGTATGATGCTAATTGAAAATAATTGCTGCTTACTAGCAAATTAAAACCTCTCAAGGATTTTCGGATTATATGTTGCTGCAAAAACAATACCTAAACAAAAGCACCTATGAATTTAGGATCTGTGTTATAGCGGATCATTCAATTAATTATAGTACCAGAGATGAATTCTCTACAAGATGACATAATCTACTTTTAGTCTAGCCAAAAACAAAGAAATTTCATCAAAAAAATGTCGGACACCAATATGAAAATCGCGAACATTTCAAATCAAAGAAATTGAGATTATTACCGAAGAATTCGGAGAATCAGAAGAAGAAGAAGCACTTGAATTCGACTCATTCCTTGTAGACGACATCTTGAAACCTTTGAAACAATGGATTCTGGAAAATGATAACGATGGAGATTTGGGGAAAGTAAGTGAGGAAGATGACAATGAAATTGCGAAAAATCTGTTGCGTTGGAGTTTAATTTGATTAACGAAGAACCCAGAAGATGATGAGATTGAAGAAGAAGCAATCATCATCTGCACAATTTTTAACATCTCTATAAACAATTTTGGATGGATTTATATTCGCATTTTTCTCAAGATTATTACTCTTAAGTTGTCAGTTGACTTGAAAATTAACAGAATTGGATTTTCAGCCATTATTATCTTCTCTAGAGTTGTTCATTCGGATCAACGGGTTGATTTCAGGTTGGTTCTAAATCGGGTTTTGTGTTCACATTGGCTTTTACATGATTATAGATTAACTTTTAAGTCGGGTCAAATCGAATTCGGTTATAAAGTCGGGTGTCTATCGGGTAATTGGGTCTGTTTTAAACACCTCTAAATTCTTCACTATGTTATACTTCCATTGTTCCAAAATAGAAGTGTTCACAATTTACACGCAATTCAATGCACTAATTTATTTTTTTTTTCACAAAAATTTGAATTATTCATGGTTAATCAATAGGTAGAATTAATATAGAAAAATCATGAAAAAATTTGATTGTTCTAGGTAATTTTTCTTGAATCATAAATAGAGATGTATAAGTTTATTTTAGGGAATGTTATTGTTCGTTACAAAAATTAGAATTACCTGATGCTAAATTTTAAAAATTGTGCTATCCACCTAGTAAAATTTGTGAACTTAAAGATCATTAAATTTAATTCCTCTTATTTAATTAATTACAAAGTTTAAAAATATATTAAGTTTTTAGGTTTGGTACTTGAATTATTAACCATTAAAAAGGATAAAAATTACTCGAATTTTAACAATGATAAAAATAGGGTGAATAAGGCAACAATGACGAAATTTATAGGATGAAAAAGAAGACAAGGAGAAAAGATGGGTGGTGAAGAAGACAACGCTCTTTTAGCCATATTGTTTAAATTAACAATTTTCTAACGGAACTTATTCAATAATGTCGAGCAATGCATCTAGTCTAAAACTTAACGCTGCATAGTGGTTCATCAAAATTAGATGCTATCATGTAAACATATCTAATATTAATATTAATTTAGGTTAACAAAAGCTCTATCAAAAAAGAAACAAGTTTCTTTGATCTCTTTTCTTTTCTTTTCTTTTTGCTTATGATAGTTCAAATAGGAGTACAAACAGAATAAATATGCAAGAGCTTAACAAAATTAAATTGCTCTTAGTAAATTGGTCGAAACTTCGACCATGGTTTAACCCAAGTCTGCGATAAGATTCCGAGTATCCTCCCAAGCCAATCGAGACCTCCTTACAAAAAGATCGGAGAATTAAAAGTGTCGCCCCAGCAATGATCTGATTCGAATCACCAAGTAACAATCGATAGGGTAATTGTAACTTGATTTAGCATGTTATTCAGTCACCTGGAGTGGAGGTGTCGAAACTGACGCCAAGCGAGATAAAAATGACTCAATTAGAAGCCAGCCTATCACACAAAGATTGATATGCCGCTGTGCAAAGCTTAAACTTCTCCTCAGCGGCAGCCTATCATAAGAGTGAATAAATTCGTAAGTTTAGTTCCCGACAATGCTCGTGGTCTTTAAATAAGAAACGGTTAAGGATAAACCGATAAAGGTTGATTACCTTAGAGGAACCCAGATGACGGTCAGGGTGCCATTTCAACGCACAAGTTCGGTATCTGAAACTAAACATGTCAGATATAATGGAAAATTTGGCCTAAGAATTTAACATAAAGCAGAGCGGATCGAATACAAAAGAACTCACGCGTTTTTCACATCTTCAAGTTTTAGTGGACCGGAAGCACTCAACCCGAGTGCTGTTCTCTCCGAAGCCAAAGCAGCGGATTTCCTAGTGTTGTCGGCCGACGTGAAATTATCATCGTCTTCATCTTCGTCTTCATATTCAAATTCATATTCATATTCATATTGTTGTTTCCGTCTCCGGCTCCAAGAGTTATTGTTAGTAGAATGTGATGAGCTCCTCCAATGAGAGTAGTCTTGATTTACAAATGACCAAAAGAAAAACCTATCACCAAACGCTGATCGGAAGATGGTTTCTACATCATCATCATCGTCTTCTTCACAAAAATTGTATCCTCCTGAACACAAATCAAAAAATTTATAAAATAGCTTAGTTCAACATTTTAATGCCGCTTAAATTTACCGTCTCTTTGAGTTGCATATGCCACAACAAAAGGTTTACCCTCAAAATCAATTTTAAATATACAAGAGTTTATGCTATATATAGAGATGTTCATTCGGGTCATCGGCTCGATATCGAGTTAGGTGTTTTGGGTTGATTTGGCTCTTGTGTCTGACTGTCTACATTGGTTCTTACATAGTTGTAAATCCATTTTTAAGTAAGTCAAAATCAGATTTGTTTACAAGCTCGGGTGAACATCGGTTCATCGGGTTTGTTTTGAACACCTCTAACTAAGAAGGTTCCTATAAATCCGTTAACACGAGATTTGTAAGTACCGCATGTCTAATTATCTTTACTCCATTTGAGCACAAAATGCCAACAATATGAGCATACCAACAGACAAAATCGGGAACAAAATCATGATCCCGTGTAATGTGACCCTGAGATTAGAGTTTCAAACAACCTATTTGAAATGTATTCCCAGTTGGCCGGATTCACATCGGACAGCCAATCCAATAAAAAAATATATAGCAGCAACATAAAAAATAGTGGCCAAACGAAAATAAGATGACTGCGGAAGCATATCTGGAAAAACGCATACGCAAACATAGACAAAATTTTGTAGGAAACAATTCAATCTATCCTTACTTCTTCTGCTCTTTTGATGTCCTCGATTATTAGAACGATTCTTTCCAGATCCATTGTAAGAATTCCTGAACCATGCTGGACCCCTATCAAATGGCTGATTATCTTGGTCACAATCAGATTTGCAGCTCTGTAAACAAACCACAATCGCAAAACGAATCAATCTATAACCAGTCCAAGCATAGAGCACTAAATCCATTATGGCTGTATCCCCAATGATCAAAACAGCGAGACTCTCCCTCCCTCCCTTTTTCCGTTTCCCAAAAAAAGGAAAAGCAAATTTCGTTTTTCCCTACACCTAAAATAAATTGACAGGGAGACAACCATGAAATCAGGTAGCAATACAAGAAGTTCCAAAAAATTTTGAAATGAGAAATGAGGAGATATAAAAAATAGAGTAACATACTAGCATATTTATCCCTCATTCTTAATGTAAAAGGGTAGCCTGTAGGCTCAATGAGTAAAATCATTAGCTAGATTATTTGTTGGCCTCAAGGACTAGCTAAATTACCACAGTGCAAAAACAAGGTCATATTGTACCGTGTCAGGTGAGTCGTAAAGGTTTTCAAATCTACTGCATCAATGATACCCGCATCATAAAAGTGTTAATAAACCACTTTTCAGGTAGCTTCAAGGAATATCTTATTGTTCTAATAAATGACAGGGTATTGTGACAACCTATGTTACTCGGACTCTTCATTTTGCTTTACGTACTCGTGTTCGATCCTTGATCCTCGAACATTAGTGTGGCACTTGGACACTTCATTTTTGGTGTAAAATTGAATATTTAAACGTATCTTACACTTGGAAACCTAATGTTTAGTAGGTTAATAAAATGTCACATGATAATGTGTTAGCCGGTCAAATTTAAGACATTCTGCAAAGTTCCAACAAGTTATCATTTGTCATTTCACAACTTTAATAGTATTTATGATCCTTATGTTTCCTCTTTTTGCTCTTTTTTTTCTCATCAAACAAGGGCCAATAATTTTTTATCATTCTCACTTCAGAGAAAATAACTTTTTTCTATTTCATGACATAATAAAAAAAAATGTTCTATCCCAACAAATAAACCAAAAGCGTTGATGAGCCCATACTAACAAACGTGATTTTCCTAGAGCTCAGGCGTACATTTAAAACTAAGCATGTGCTCATGTAAATCTCAATTCTCTATGTTATTGTTCGTTCCTAAAATTTTCTCTTTAACTTCAATGGCACACTTTAATAACAAAATATTTTGCTCATATCTATCCATTTGAGCCACCCTCATACTAAACCCTTTGCTTTACATAATGATCAATATCTTCTTTCTTGTGGAAAGTTGAGCTAAGATACTTGAAAAAATCAATTGAAAGAGCTACTTTGTATATGAATTACAACACCTTTAACACAATCCTCCCTACCAATACAATATTATATGTACTTTATCTTACTTCAAAGTAATTTGAATTCTTTCGATTTTGAGGTCTACCACCATCTCTAGCTTATCTTTGACTCATCTCTAGCTCATTCCGCTAATACAATCAACAATGTCATCAATAAACATGTAGCTTTGAACTTCTCTAATAGATATGATTATCTCATCTAAGACCATTGCATTGAAGATAAAAATTAACTCAA
The DNA here is from genome assembly GCA_019776075.1 of Amaranthus palmeri. Lineage (NCBI taxonomy): Eukaryota > Viridiplantae > Streptophyta > Magnoliopsida > Caryophyllales > Amaranthaceae > Amaranthus > Amaranthus palmeri. The sequence goes on along the minus strand of JAAKBH010000342.1, from coordinate 294,817 downwards.
AGTGGAACCTTGATTGGTCCACCACTATTGTCTATTAGGTACCTTTTTTTACTTTTTCTCTTCTTCTGTCGTATGCTTCTTTTTGGATTTCTTATATTTTTTCTCTTTTCTTTTAGGTTCTTCATCTTGTTTCTTCTCTTCATCTAGCTTTTTTTTCTTCTTTCTTCTAGTTTTTGTTCTTTTTTAAGTTTCTTTCTCTTCAATTCTCTGTCTTCCTTCTGCAACTATTTCTTTGTCCACTGCTTTTTCTTTTTTTCAATTTTCCTCTTCAATTTCTCAGTCATCTTTCAATCGATTTTTTCTTATAGATTTGTTTTAATTCGTTCAGACAAAGAACAACCACACTAATCGTGGGTGTAGATATTAAAATTTGTCTTATTGTTGTATAGTTGCTGTTCAACATAGTGATATTAAATCTAAGTACAATATGAATATCATATTGTTTTAAGTATCAAATATGCTTCAAAATTGTTTTGTAAGTTTTGACAAAATATGTTTCTCAGCTATAAAAAAACTCACTTTTGCCTAGGATCCCAAACCCTTGAGCTTCTTGCGCCTTCTAAACTAAGACTTCCGACACGAACGGAAAGAATTCAACCTTCAGGGGTATTACTAGAAACATCCAGATTACTTTTGGCACAGTAAATTGCAATTATAACTGAAGTTACTAGAAACAAATCCAACATAAAAGGTTGCAGCTCACTTAAGTTCTATTTCTCGGTGTTTCGTTGCTGCATTTTTAACTACATTCATGCGATTCTTTACCATTACCATATACCAAAGAATAAGGAGTATACAAACATCCATTTGCAAATTTCTCAATTTAAAACATGAACAAAAGTACAAAAAAGTAAAATTAGCATCAGCCAAAACCAATATACATTTCACAATCAATCGAGCAATGAATCAAAATTCCATGAACAATTCAACATAAAAGAATTAGCACTTGCCTGAAACATGTACTCAACATAGGCATTAGTATCCCGCATTAATTTTCGCTTGAAAGGGTTCCTTCTATGATCTGACCATCTGCTTTTATTGCTATGATTGTTTCTCTGCATATTAACCCACAAACCATAGCTTATCATATTTATCTTCATACCAAGTGGCAAAAAAAGCACAAACTATCAAAATATACAACCTTATAAGCTGATCATTGAACCAACCAATTTTCATGTAGTGAAATAAAAACCAGAAAAAATGTTCAAAGCCGAGAATCATGGGTGACGCGACGCCTAGTGGTTAAGTGCTTTCCCTTTAACCCTTGTGACAGTTGCACGAAAGATAAATGCCCTTGGATTAATGCCCTCTCCCCCAAGAATCAAATTGATGATATCCCTGAGCAAATATCATAATTCAATATGCCCCATAAACAATATTTGCTCAACCAAGAACAAACCCATGTAAAGCTAGCCTTTTCTAAGAATGAATTGATGATATTTATCGAATTCCAGGAAGTTTTCAGGCATCAAAGACATCCCAAGTGAATTCTAAGAAAAGACAACCAATTGAAGCTAGATTTTCCATAGCTCATAATCAAATAGGATCAACAACCCAATAAACAAAATTCAATCAATTCCAATAGTTATGCTCTTTAGCTAATTAACTTAAACACAATTAAAGGCATATAATCAAATATGATCAACAACCCAATAACACAATTTAAACCATAACTAGTGTAATGTTCCTAAGCTGATTATCAATCAGTACCCATAATTTCTAATCTAAAATTAATCAATTAAAACGAGAAATTGAAAACATGGATTTATCAGGCGACTTTATATGAAAAGGGAAATTGGGCTTACAATATGCCAGTAGTTGCGACGAGCACGCTCCAGAAATGTGGTGGAATGGAAAAAAGCAGACTTTATATATAAAAAATTGGATTTTGCTTGTGGGTTTATCAGGATAGATTTGATTGAGGCATTCATCGTATTTTTACTTCTTTGGAGATGGGAAATTTCAAAATTGGGACTTCAAACGGATTAATTGGAGTTGTTTAAGGACAATCAATACAATATTATTAAGGAATCAAGTAATTTGGACATGAGAAATGAAGAATTTTTGGGATGAAGGAATTGTGAGAAATGTTGGTGACTGACGAGCCGGAAATGGCGGTGCCTCCACAAAGTCTATTGGAATTCAGAACCAAATTTGAGCCACTTCGCTGGAAAGCTCAAGCAATCACTTTTTAGTTTTTAGGGTTCATAAGATTTGGGATTTTTTATCCAAAACAATGCCTAATAAACCCTAATTTTCATTTTTTATAAAATGTTATACAAAATTGAATTTCTCACGTGATTATCAACATGGCATCTTAAAATCTTTAAGATTGTGAGCAATTTGTTTTGGAACTAAATTTAAGTTAATAAGCAATAAACATGAAACTCATGTTGTGTTGTATTGTTGTGGTCTAAAGGATTGTGTTGGAGCGAGTCACGTGTCTAGGGGTCATGTCTTGACCAGTTGCAAACAATATTGAAATGTGCAGAGCCAGAGCCATGTCGACCTTTTCCCAAACAATGGTATGTGACGCGGCATGAACATGTGGGGCTCGCGTGTCGTATCATGCCACGTCACAAGCCGCAACACATTTTTAAACTTCTTCCTAAATTTGGTTATAATAATTAAGATGAACATATCGTACTAATGGTTCTAATTTCTAAGCCACAACACATTGTATCGGGCTATTTTCGGAATAAAAAGAAAAAAAGTTGCGACTATAAATCATAAATCTTATAAATTATTTTTTTGACATCGTAATAAAATCATCAAACTATTAAGATTGTCAGTGGCTTTTTATGAAAAAAATTCTACAAAAAATAAAGTCGTGATAATGCACACCATACAGACTGAACCGATATAGCCGTATACACGTGCATGTGAATGTTGATCACATTGCATGCTCAGATCTTTCTAAGGCACCAATTGATGCACCTCCATCACCACCTTCTCCTATGACCATCCCTCTTGCTACGGATACCATTTGCACTCCTTAAATTATCGACTCTCTTTCGCCAATCGATGATACCTCTCTCCTCTAATCGTAGGCGCTCCTTCTCGAACCGCCAACAATTAGACTAGTGTGTTGCCGCGGAGGACTCTCTAGATTTGGTTCTATTACAGTATTCATTCGTGCGCCAAACAATGTCAGACAATAACTAACCATGAGGACAAGAGGTTTTTATGTGTTTTACTTTTATGTTTACAGTAATTAAGAAAACATAATCTTTTAGACAGTGAATAATAAATATATTACTTTATCGTATATATATTTATTTTGAACTTCATTGCTTTTTACACCTTCATTCTCGCATCACAAAATCTCGTTTATCACAGTGTTAGACAAGAGGGAAAAATTATAATATCTAAATGAATGAATTGCCCCTCAATTCAACCAAAAACAATCCAAGATCTCTAACACAAACTACCAAGATCTAAGCAATGAACCAATGATTTACATAAGGGAAGTATACAATACATATTTAAAACATGAAGATAATTTTTTTCCCATGAGTTTAATTATTATCCCTAAGAATTTTTACTTGAAAATTACAATTGATATATAATTACACAAATAATTAAACCCTGATACTAAGTTGCTCGATTGAATACCTATGGGGTCGATTTGTCCCTTAATCGATAAATTTGTCACTTACACGCCACACTTATTCACTATTTAAGCTTGCGCATCGATTTGCCCTTTAATCGAATGTCACTTACACACCACACTTATCTACCATTTACGTTTACGACTATAAGGCTATAAATTAGCAATGAACTCCCCATTACTATCCCATGGCCTTTTCTCAAAGGATTTTCCGACAACACTGCGCTTCACATTTACGGTTCCATCTTCAAGCCTGTACTCCGGAAAGTAGTCCAGAAACGTTTTATCAGCTAGTTCATCAACTCCGTTGAATAAAAAGCCCCTCAGTACATCCTGTTTATAGAATCATTGTATACAACAACTTAGTCGATAGTAAAAAAACACCGGGATTTCTAGAGAAACGACATTAGTTCGAGAACCATACTCTTGCTTTCGCTTCCCCAATCAATTTCGTCAACAGTTGATGCCCTGGATCCTATTTCACAAAAAAACATGTGTCAAACTAAGTTTTGCACATAAGTACGGAGATCTAATACAAAGCTAAACAATGCGGTAGGAAGATACGATGGACTCGCTCATTAGCTTAAATTACTTGATTTTTATTACAAATCGTCTATGGATGTTGAGACCTTTGACACCCCAACACGAGTTAATTGTGGATTCTTGACACATGAGACCAAAGTTATGTAATAAAAATTTCTTGAACGTTGCTAAATCTAAGCTTCCGACGAGAGCTTATTGATTAGAGTAGTCTAGACTCTAGAGAATAGTGTGCTAATGGAAGGTTTCTTGACGATATGCTAGGTTACGGCATTGTTACCTAGAACGACATTCGGCTTGAAATGGAGAACGGGAACAAGGCAATGGCTCGGGAACTATTGGGTACAAAATACATTGTGTATAAAAAATATATTTGGAAACAAAATTGAATTAAATTGATTTTTTTGCTTTCTTTAGTTTTCTTGATTTCATCTTCCTCTTCTTTTTTCTTTAATTTGTAAATGAAGGCCAAAATACCTTTATAAAAAGGTCTTCCATTACTGAACATCACCTTGAGCAATTTGGATAGTGTTTCATGCTGATTGGGAATAGACGTTCCCAGATCACGGAACATGGCTACGTCCCATGTTCTATGTAACTATGGATACGGGTAATCTCTTAAAAGAGTTAACGAAGCTATCAAACATCGGATAATGAATATAGGTCGTTAGAGGGGGTGGTGACCGACTGACCGGTGAGTGGTGACCAGCGACCGGGGAAAGAAAATGAGGATAACAAATAATATCCTTACTTTTTCTGCTCTCCATGTCAAGTATTTGTGTTGTGCTTCATTATTGAGCATAATTTGAGTAGCTGCAGTCTCCTCCACTGCCTGTTCCATCAAGTTAAGCCATGCCTGCAAAAACAAAAGCATTACTTAGAATTATCAACATGATATTGGTACTTTACTCGGAAGAATCGTTTGTTTGGAATTTTTTTATGAAGAACAATACTCTCTTCGTTCCTTTTTGTTTGTCCACTTTACTTTTTACACGCTTTTCAAAGCAAAATTTAAACAACAATATTATAAAAATTGTATAATAAAAAACTTTGCGTTAAGACGAATCTAATAAGATCTTACATGAATACATTTTATGTTCAATAAAAACCTCAAAAACGTTGTTTAGATTTCTCTCTCAAGTGAAAATTTCAAAAGTGGACAAACTAAAGCGAACATAGGGACTAAATTTTTTCTGCTATTTCATTAAAACAAGGTTTCACTGAAATTTACGATCGATAAGATCTACCCATTCCAATTAATCAAAATGTAAAATTAGCTTTCATGGTTGAATGACGATTGACGAACAACATTTTCTAAAGCACCCATCAACTGCAAAAACGCTAACACTTTGTTTGGATAACAATTTAGAAGGGAATGGAAAGGAAGAGAAGGGGAAGGGAAAGCAAGGGAAATGGAATAAAATGGGAAAATCTCCCTTGTTTGTTTATGACGGAAAGGAAGAGAGCGGAAAGAAATAGGACAGATTTGGTTATTATTAACAAAATAAAGTAACTTAATCCCTTCAGATCTCTCCCCTCAAAAACTGATATCCAAACAAACGAAATAATATTCCTCCAAATCATTTCTCTTTCTTTCCTTCCAATTCTCTCGATCCAAACAAAGTATAAGAGTCTGTTTGGACAAAGAAAGATAGATGAGTTTTAAATAAGAGCGTATGGATTAAATCAGCAAATTGAAAGGCACCTTATAATAGTCGCAGAATGCATCAAACAAAACATCATACTTGTCTTGGCTCGAAGTAAATCTTGTCCATATTACTATGGGCGAGAAGAATCTCAAAGATTCACCCGTAAGCTTTCCTCCCCAAGGTAAAATCTACAAATGATCTGAACTATAATCAGTGAATTTATAAAGAACGAGAAGACGATGGCATAAAGATGAAAGTTTGCAATGTGGAACAAGTAAAAAACTTACTTCAGCATACTTAACGCCAAGAGGCATTAAACTTCGGTAATACTTCTCTTTGTACTCTCGGTTTGTAATGACATTATGTAAAGGATTGAGATCCCTAAATGTGACGAAGACAAAGTAGTAAAGTAAGATAAAGAATAAAAACAAGTACGTAAGGAAAAGCTAAGCAGCAAGAAAATATTAATCGGCAAAGCCTCACTCGCAGATACAAACGAATCAAGCATGGCATATAATGGGGTCGGAACGCAACTTACAATACAATTATGTTCATTGACGAGGTGGAGAAAAAATTGGCACAAAAGATAGGCAAGTCAAAAGCAGCCTTCGGAAAGATGCCAAAGTCCAACACCTGTACATAAACATGAGGTTAATGAATCAACTCTTGAATATAGCTAACATGATATGACTAAATACATATATGTTATTGCCCCAGAGAAAGAAGTAAAATAAAGAAGACATACCTGTAGTGCATCACCTCCATCAATGTGCATACTACGAAATAATCTTATTTTAGAATCTTCAAAAGATAGAAATTTGAGCTTTGTTTTTCCATCTATAGCTTGAATTTGGTTGAACTTTTCCTATTGAGACAAATGACTTTTGAGTTCAATGAAAAGCTAATATGGAGAAAACAAGCAGCGAAGAATCCACAAGGAATGAGATACGAGAGAGCCATTATATCAAGATGAAAATGAATACACTGAAATAACATAAATAAAAACCATTCATCATTCAACAGAACCATTACAGGCGCAGAGAAAGATGTGCAATCGAAAAACAAGAGTAAATTTGTCAACTTCAAGGGACAAAGCCGCAACTCAATAAGGCTAAACACCAACAAAACTACCACCAACTCGCTACAAATTGCATTTTGAACATCGTTCTACTTATATTTACTTTGTCCCCCTCGCACCTACAAACATCATCTCATATATGATAAATTTGGGCACAAGAGCATAGTTGACTACATGCTAACCCGATGAGGTTCCATCCTAAAACCAATTGGTATAGCCCATCAAGTATATATGTTACCTCCTTTTAATTATTTGTTGTGGGATACCATGTGGGTTATTTTCCAACATATCATTTCCTTTTGAAACTACAACCATTGGAAGACCATAGTGTTGAACAAAAAAACAAATTTAAAAAAGGAAAAATTGATATTAATAATTCGACCTTTTGTTCATCCGTTGTGAATAATCCAACCTTTTGATTATTTTCTAATAATCCAACGTTTGCCCTTAGTTCGTTGTGAATAATCCAACCTTTATTTTAGTTTGCTAGCAACATACCCTATTATTACCCATTATTAGTAATATGGTATGTTGTGAGCAAATTTATCACAAAGATTGGATTAATCAAAAGATGAGATTATTCATAGCGGGTGAGTGAAAGGTTGGATTATTAATGTCAATTTTTCCATTAAAAAATACCACATGATACGACAACCAACCTCGTCCTTGCCCTCTCCCCTCATCAAACCCCAACCTAAAATTTGAAATAGAAAGCTGCTATCATTCAATCTCACTAACAAGGTATGATTCCAAAATTATAAACTGTGAAACAATAAGAACTATTGGGTGTTTTCTGATCAGCTTCATGTAGATGGCCTTTCTACTGCCACATCTCATGACTAAGATTCTAACACTTATCTTCTTCTACTTCTCTTCAATGTAAAATGCCAAATTCATATCATACTATTACATGCTATAATTCATACTTCATATCTGATACATAATACACCAAAACATTTCACCAATAAGTCCTCAATTATATGGAGATATTTTCTGCGGCGGAGTTAAAAATTGACAAATTCATTGAATGCACAATACAAATTAAAAAATTGTGACATTTTTCTTACAACTTTGTATCATTGAATCAGTTTACTTGTCTCATTTCCTTATTTGGCATTATCATATTACTTGTCCCATTTCCTTTTTTGTTATCCTTTTCTTACCTAAATACCCCACTTTTCCAATTCTCAATACTCCACTATTACCTTTACAATTAATTTAATCAATTAAAATATCCAACTAACACCTTTTTAATGGACCCAACTCAACCCTTAAAATCCGTGAAAAGTCAAATGGAATGAGTCAACTGAAACGGAGGGAGTACCTCATTTAATATTAGGGCCCTCAATTTTTTTTGCCTCCTACAATCGAACATATTGAACATGCTCAGAAACTGCCAAATATTTCATACAAGCTAGCAATTTAAATTCAACCAATTGAAGGTAATAACCCAAGAAATGAGGGCAATTATTCACATACAAGCTAGCACAAATTGAGGTTGACCCACCAAAAAACATAGCATTTTACTTTATTTAATTGAAGAATTGAAAGAGAATGGAAGAAAGAACCTTTAAAGGAGAAGGAATAAGATGGGTGTGAGATTTAGCTTCATCCAAAGCAAAGTCTATAAATTTTTGGTAAGAAAGAGCAGAAACTACTTGTATTCCCACTTTACTCTTCCTCCTTCCACGTCTGCAAACACCATTGTTGTACTGATAGCAAGGATTTAGGTTGACCCATGATTTTAAACTTAGAGACTCCATTGTTGAGATGATTTAACCTCTGATTTTTTCTTCTCTGCTTTCACTTGCATCTCCAAATAACCCTTATCTTGTATTTGCCGTAGGCGTAGCTCGAGCTGTGCATTCGGTTATCATCGGGTTGGAATCGGTTATAGTTAGGTTCGATTATGTTTCGGATGGAATTAAAACAGTTGCGGATGTAATGTTTCCGCCACTTTCGGTTCGTTTCCGGTTTTAATATTGTTGATTATGGGTAGGGAATAGGAATGATCACGGGTCCAGGATCCTGTTGGACCCGTCCCTTTTTTTAAGTGTATGGGTTTTATTTTTTGAGATCCATCGGATCCGAGTCAAATCTAGATTTAAAAAATAATTGATGGGTTCGGGTCCAAGATCCAGACCCTGGACCCGCCCCTTGGACCCTTATAATTATTAAATTGTCCATTTTCTATTTGTCTTCTAAGTATGAATTTTGCCTCCAACACTTCTTTTTTTTTTTTTCATATAATCATAATATATATGTTACTTGCTAAGTGCTAACACAATTAACCTTATTTCATGGACTCGAACTAGTGTTTATAATAGAATTTAAGCGTATATGGATGACGCTATGCGACTTTAGATGTTAAATTAGTATTAAATATTTTTAAAATACAATAATAACTCACTTACAAATACACGAAAAACATAATGACTTGCAAATAATTCAAATTTGAAAAATTAAAAGTTTTTTTAGACCCATCAGATTGGGGGGATCTGGGTCTGAAAATTTTGGACCCTTAGGGTCCGGATCCGAGTCTGAATCTCGGAAAATTAAAAGGGTCCGATTCTGAATCTGGTTGGACCCTCTCCAGACCCGCCCATAACCATTCCTAATTATGGGTCACAATTGGATTGCTTGTAGATCGAGATGGGTAAAGATTCGGTTTTAGGAATTAGGACCATGTTTATTATTGAGCTCGAGTTGGACTATTGGGTTATATTGGTGTAGTTAAGCAGTTATTTTCTTAAGAGATCATGTCTTTCAGAGACATATCTTAAGCTATTGAAGATTAATGTCAACTTATTGTATTCTTAATGCTTATTACTATCCTTAATACTTACTTACCGTATCTTTAATGGCTACTTTTAATATCTTAAATGTTTATTTACATCATTCTTAATGCGTAATTATAATATTTTTAAAAATATATAATGGGCGGCCCAATTAAAAATGGTCTCTTAAAATGACCGTCTCTCACAAGAATTTGTGTTAGTTAAAAATAAATCTAGCTAATAAGGATCAATTGCTAATCGGATTCACCTTATATAAATAAGACGATAATTTATAATTTTTAATTTGATCAAACTATTAATTTGATCAAACTACATTATGTTCTAATCATAAAAATATTTGCAAATTAGAAATTAATGAACCGCCATAAAATAAATTATACATACAATATATATAATTTTATAATCATTGTTAGTGATTTTAAACTATATGAGTATATGGAGTAATATGTGGATTATTTATAGTTGACTAAAACTAAAACCAAAATATATACTGCAATTTTAAAATTGTAAATAGAACCAAATTGCTAAAATTGTGATTAGGTCAAATTTTATTTACAATTAAAATGAATTTTGTTTAACCTAATCATGAAAAAATCGAGAATGGAGTTTATAAACCACTACAAACAGACTCGAAACGAGTCCATTAGGCTAGCTTGTTTGTTACACATAAAATCATGAAACTTAATATATTATCTTATGAGTTAAAGAGCAGGGTCGGCCCTAGGGTGAGTAAGAGGGACCGTCGCCCAGGGTCCCATGTTAAAAAAAACAAAATTAATGGTTTTAGAAGGGTTCATATAGGTGATAAATTACAATGGAAAAAGGCTCCAATGTGTTATTTTGCTTAGGGCTCAAAATATCTAGGGCCGACCCTGTTTAAGAGTATTGATTTATTGGAACTTAAAAAAAAAATTAAAAAAAAAAAACAAAAGAAGTCTATGCTTTAACTTTACAACCAGGATTCAGAATTTTTATGCAAGAAATTCCCTATTTCAAAAATAACCTTGTGGACTGTATTAGGTTTTTCTTAAGAATTATCCAGAGTACTCACAAAAGCAAAAAAAAAAAAAAAAAAAGTTTAAAAATGGAGATGCGGGGTATCGAACCCCGTACCTCTCGCATGCAAAGCGAGCGCTCTACCGTTTGAGCTACATCCCCACTTTTTATCTTTGGTAGTACAAAAATTCAACCATCATTAAACAAGTTTAACCCAATATAAATTTTTTTTTTTTTTGAATATAACCCAATATAAATTTAAACAAATTAAAATTATACACCAACTAAATCAGTACTTAAAAACAAATCAAAGCTATCAACTTTTCATTGTTCAATACGCAATAATAATTTGATAGCTTTGATTTAGAAGCCAAAAAAATTGTTCTTTGAAATAATAATTTGCTAACTTTCATTTTGGAAACAAGAAAAAAAAAAAAAAAATTGTCACTTACAATCTTACATAGTGATCAATAAAATTTAAATAATATTAAAAATAACATTATTTAACATCATACATAACTTATAAAAAAGTATTTTTAAAGTCAAAACTAAATTAAATATTAGCTATTTTATGCTATTAATAATTAATTGAAAATCAATAACCAATAATTTACAAATTATTTTCTTTGTATTTTTAAAATAATGTAAAACAATAAAATAAAAAAATGTGCATCGCACGGGAATTATCTAGTTATTAAACAAAGTTTAACTCAATATAAATAATTTAACCAAATTCAACCATTGTAGGATCAATATATAAAAGGAAAAGAAAATGAATTACATATGTTTGCATGACGTTGTGGGTTCGAATCCAGAGGCTTAATAGTTAAGTTTATGAGATTTTTATTTTCGGATAGGGTTGCTATGGGAATATTTGTGGGAATATTCGAGATATATTGTGCATTATTATCCTTTTGTTATTAGCGTAGAATAATTAGCTGATTTTATTTTATTTCCTTGGTATATTTGTTACCATAGTTAGCTCCATAGATGTATATTTGTATGGCTGTATTCATCATTATAAAGTAATACAAACAGTATTCATAAACCATAAACACATTTCTTAACCCTTTAATTCCGCAGTATTTTATCTTTCAATTGCATATTATTTTTTTCCTTATTTTTTTTATCATTTGTCACTATATCATTTTATGAGGGAGTATCAATAAATCAATGACCCATCTGCTTGTTTATATTTAATGGTTGTAACTTGTAAAGTAATGAACTTAATTTGTAGTATAAATTTTTGTAAAATGCATCATGTTATTTTCATAATAATAAAATAATGATTATAAAAATATTTTTTTTTTTTGATAATTTTTCATTATCACTTAATATGACATTCACAAATAATATTGGTTTAGAAATGATTTAGTAAAGATTATGAAATGCACCCACCGGTCTCTATTCATTTAATGTTGTTCTTATTTAGAATGTTCCACTCTAAGGAGAGCAATGACTTTGACCATAGTTTTTGAGAGATTGTTTTTTTTTTTTTTTTGAAAATTTGAAAATATATATTAATAACAGTAAGTCTCATGGGAGACGGTCTATTCTATAGACGGAATCCATAAAGCCCAACCCAAAATATAACATAGTATATTTGGGGTTATAATAAATTATTTGGGGTTATAATAACTTATATTTGGGGTTATAGAATAGTATATTCGAGGTTATAATAACTTACATTTAGGATTATAACATAATATAATTGATATTATAATAACAAAATACTATGCCAAAAAAGCCTATTTATAGCTGTTGAAAATGCTTTTTTATAGCTGTTATGAACTGCTATAGAAAATACTTTCAACAGCAATAAATCACTAGGGCTATAAATAGTCTTCCATGATTTCTACAGCGGTTTAGGAACCGCTATAAATTACTGTCAATGCTATAGCTTTTATAACAGCTATAAATAATGTAACCTTTTTATCCAAAACCGTCGGAATTTAGAGTATTAATTCCGACTATGTTGGGTTAGTCGGTATAGACCCACATGGAGCCACACAGGCCTGCGCTGCCATCCATGCGTGCCAACTCCTATCTCCACAATCATGCGCCTAGCAATATTCGAACTTGAGACCTCAAGTTCCAAAGCACACCACTTTAGCCACCAGACCAAGAAGTATTTCGTAATATATTTTGCAAGGCTATTATACTTATTAGCTAATTAATGACTTGTACCTCAATTCTTTATTTGTAAAAATATTAGTCGTTAATCAATATTATTATTATTATTATTATTATTATTATTATTATTGTTACGGGGTCAAATTATTATCCCGTAATTTATTTAGTCAAATCATAACCGCCACGTAACTTCCATTTATTGAAGTAACCGATGGTAACCGCTCACTAACTTCCAACCTCTCTAGAAATAACCTCCATAATATTTCTATAAATACATTTATTTTACATGATAAAGGTACACACTTCTACTCTCATACAAAAACTTACTACATTTACATCTTTTCCCGGGTCTGACTTAAGCATCGGAGTGCCCTTCCGGGACATAGGCCCCCGGGTTAGTTTTCCTTGTGGTTGCAGGAACACCCTACGCGGAGGTCAGATCATCTCAATTTCCTTAATTTAAAGGTACTTTCTACTTAAAGTCTCTTTTATATATTCGACCGTTTCTTAACCGAAACAGTTTGGCGCCGACGGAAAGCCAAATTATTCTTGGGCCATTAAACTTGACAAGGATAATTATTATATCATCAAATTGATAATTTTTGGGTCAAACTATTCCAAATGATTGTTATTATTCGTGGACGTTATTATTCGTAATATGAAGTCATTAGAGCTTTCAATGAAAGTCATTATTATTATTGAAGTCCCGAAACATTGACTTTATTTGTCATGTTATGAAATCATATAAGCTTTCACTTAGTTTGAAAGTCATATTATTATTCAAGTCTCAAAATGTGGACGTTATTATTCATATTATGAAGTCATCTGAGCTTTCACCTAGAATGAAAGTCATTATTTTTATTGATGTCCCGAAACGTTGACTTTATTTGTCATGTTATGGAATCATCAAAACTTTCTATTGGTTTGAAAGTCATATTATTATTTAAGAGTCCCAATTTGATCGATTTTGGGCGATATTTTTTAGTATTCGTCTTATTTATCAAACTTTCACCTTGTTTGAAAGTGGTATCCTTGCGAGCGTCACCTAGCTTGATAACTCATACATTTATTTAGCCCCAAAATTATATAGGTGTACCTATGTACACATTAGGGCCGAATTATACTCTATTCGGACCCCCTTCTCTCTTCCCCAAAAAATGTATTTTGGGGTCAAGCTATCAAGTATACCTAAGTATACCTAGGGCCGAATTATACTTTATTCGGACCCCCTTCTTCTTCCCCAAAAAATGTATTTTGGGGTCAAGCTATCAAGTATACCTAAGTATACCTAGGGCCGAATTACCTTCTATTCGGACCCCCTTCTCTCTTCCCCAAAAAAATGTATTTTAGGGTCAAGCTATCAAGTATACCTAAGTATACATAGGGCCGAATTATACTCTATTCGGACCCCCTTCTCTGTTCCCCAAAAATGTATTTTGGGGTCAAGCTATCAAGTATACCTAAGTATACATAGGGCCGAATTATATATACTCTATTCGGACCCCCTTCTTTCTTCCCCGAAAAATGTATTTTGGGGTCAAGCTATCAAGTATACCTAAGTATACCTAGGGCCTAATTACCTTCTATTCGGACCCCCTTCTTTCTTCCCCAAAAAAAAAATGTATTTTGGGGTCAAGCTATCAAGTATACCTAAGTATACCAAGGCCTGAATTACCGACTCCTTTATTGTCCTAAACTGGAGGTTTGGGGCTACAATGACCTATGTCATTTACCAGGTCCAAGACTTCTATAAGTCGGACTCTTTTTAGTATGACTAATATTTTCTTCCGCATATAGATCAAGATCGTCTCCTCTGATTGGTCGTCCTCTCTTCCTCTATATGCGTGGAGCTAATGTTACGGGGTCAAATTATTATCCCGTAATTTATTTAGTCAAATCATAACCGCCACGTAACTTCCATTTATTGAAGTAACCGATGGTAACCGCTCACTAACTTCCAACCTCTCTAGAAATAACCTCCATAATATTTCTATAAATACATTTATTTTACATGATAAAGGTACACACTTCTACTCTCATACAAAAACTTACTACATTTACATCTTTTCCCGGGTCTGACTTAAGCATCGGAGTGTCCTTCCGGGACATAGGCCCCCGGGTTAGTTTTCCTTGTGGTTGCAGGAACACCCTACGCGGAGGTCAGATCATCTCAATTTCCTTAATTTAAAGGTACTTTCTACTTAAAGTCTCTTTTATATATTCGACCGTTTCTTAACCGAAACAATTATTATTATTATTATTATTATTATTATTATTATTATTATTATTATTATTATAACCCATTTTAGTGTACTATTAGTATAGTATTAGCAATATTAGCATATTGTTACTATTATTATTATTATTATTATTATTATTATTATTATTATTATTATGATTATTATTATTATTATTATTATTGTTATTATTATTATTACCTTCAATTTCAGTTGAAAGTTCCTTTTTCTTGAATTTCACGTCTAGGTGATCTTGTTAATCTTGATTTGGTGTAGGTGTTTGGGGTGGATTTGATGAAACAAATGAGAATTTTTGTTTCTTGTTGAATAAGATGATGAGCGTTTGATACTGCTTTCTATAACGGTTGAAAGGGCAATAAAATGAGAAAACTATATTTATAGCTGTTGGAAACACTATAAATAGGATACAATTTTTTATAGCGGTTGCAACAGCTATAAATAAGGTAATATTTAAAGCTGTTGGAACCTATAAATAAGGATTCCGTTTTTATAGCTGTTTTGACGGCTATAATTAAGAATTTTTCTTTTACAGCGGTTGCAACGGGTATAGATTGATATTCTTTTATAGCGTACCGAAAAAAGTGTTAAAAATAAAGTGCTGTATATTACTCCTTTTGGCGTAGTGAATCAGTTAAGGAAAATGGACTGGCCCAATTTTGTGGTCTATCCTATAGACCGTCTCTTGTGAGATTTTGTGTATTAATAAAGAGAGGAAGAAACACCACATAGTTTTTGAGATATATATATATATATATATATATATATATATATATATATATATATATATATATATATATATATATATATATATATATATATATATATATATATATATATATATATATATATATATATATATATATATATATATATATATATATATATATATATATATATATATATATATATATATATATATATGGGAGGGATCCATTGAGAAGGGGTCTCAAAATGAGAAGGATGAGAAGGATTTATAGCCATTGATCTTATGAAAATCTAACGGGTGAAAATCATCTTTCTCGTCGATTTTTTTCTCCATTTTATGTTATGATTTAAGGTTACTATATTTTTAGAAAATGATACTATGTTATGATTAAAGGTTACTATGTTTATTTTTAAAAGTTACGATGTTCTGTTAAGATTGAGAAAACACAGTAACTATACATAATCATAGTAACCCTTATTCATAACATAGTATCTTTTTCTAAAAAACATAGTAACCTTAATTCATAACATAAAATGCAAAAAAAAAACCGGGTAAAAGCATCATAAACCGCGTGCAAGAATGTAAACTCATCCTGACCATTGATCTTTCATCTAAACGGCTGAAATTGCTTCTTACCCTTCTCATTTTAAGACCCCTTCTCATTTGATCCTAAATCTATATATATATATATATATATATATATATATATATATATATATATATATATATATATATATATATATATATATATATATATATATATATATATATATATATATATATATATATATATATATATATATATATATATATATATATATATATATATATATATATATATATATATGTATATCATATTCATGTAACATATGTTAAGTTCATCTTGATGTATACTTTATCATCTTATATTTTTTATGACACCTCATTAGAGATATTACAGTTTAAAAATTACTTAAAAATTATGAAATAGCAAATAGGACAAAAAAAACGGATGAAGTAATTGAAATAAACAAAGATGACCATTTAAGTAATGAAGTTATTTTCCTACTAATTACTCCCTCCGTTCCTTTTTGTTCTTCCACTTTGGGTTTTTCACAAATATTAAGAAAGAATAAATCTTTTGTAATAGTGGGTATTATTTTAATTATATAGTAGTGGAAAGTAATGATTGTATTGGAATTATGAGAGAAAAAATAATTAAATAGTAGTGTAGAAGTAATGATTGTATTGGAAGTATGAGAGAGAAAATAATTAAATAATAGTATAAAGTAAGGAAAGTGGGGTTTTAAGGGGTAAAAGTGAGATAAGAACTTTCCAAAAATAGAAAGTATTCTAAAGTGGAAGAACTTTTGAAACTACCCGTTATAGTAATGTGGAAGAACATAAAGGAACGGAGGGAGTACTAAATTACACAAGCTTTCTTAAACAATTCAAAATAGGGCCGGTAAAAGTTGATTCGATCAACTAATCCGACCTGAACCTAACCCCAAATAAGTAGGTGTGGGTTGAGACTTTTGACCCGATTCATTAAATGGGTCGACCCGACCTAATCTGTTTATTAAATGGGTTAGGTTCAGGCTAAATTTTAAACCTGAAAAAATCCTATATAATCCATTTGATTAAATGTGTTAAGTTCGATTTATATCAATAAGTATAAGCTAAGTTTAGTTTATTTAATATTTTCTTATTTTTCATAATAAATACAAAATAAACAACAAAAAACATAAAGTTAAAATTTAAGCCTAAAAAATTAGATTTAGTCAACGTTAAAAAACCTTATAACGAAAACAAAAAATTATAAACGGGTTAAGTGGATGGAAATTAGGTCAACCTGATCTGTTACAGGTTAGATCAAGGTTGCAATTTTCGACCCAATTAACTAAATGGGTTGAGTTTGGTTCAATAATTTTCTGATATATTTATATATGATCCGAACTCAAATCCAACACAATCTAATCTGTTTCACAGATCTAATTCCTAGTTCATACTTCATTACACGACAAAATGAATTGGAAAACGAAATAACATAATTATACTCCTAGGGAGTATAATTATTTGTAGTCTTAGAGGAGAACTAAGAGGAGGAGCGGATTATGCATCCCATTTCCAAATTATTTTTTTTCCCACTTGTCCTACCAAACAGGAACGAGTGCACTAACAATAGTACTTTTATGATAGTGATTTTTTGTCTTTAAGTTATCCTCACAAGTCACAAGTAATGTACATAAATAAAAATTTTTAAAAAAATATTTTTAAGATAATGAATATATTATTTTATAAAAAAATAAATGTGATAAGGAAAATATAAAGACCATAAGCATTAAGAATATTAAAATAAGGTTAATAAAATATTTAAAATTCATTTTAATACAATTATTGAGAGGTGAGAATCATAAGACGCCGTCGAACCTCCTTCCCCAGACCCTGACCATATATCTATCTATGTGCGAAAATACTAGGTACGATGATGTTGGTGATGATGATGATGATGATGAGAATCATAAGCAATATAAAAATATTAAAATAAAGTTAATGAAAAATAGAGTATGTGTATTATTATATAATATTCAAAAGAAAATCAGCAAAATTAATTATGTTCAAACTTTATAAAATACATCGAATTTTTTTTTACTATATACAACAAATAAAAAACTCTAATGTTTTTCCTATTTGAATATTTCACTTTATGGAGAGAGAAATTTGATTAATATTTTTGACACATGGTTAGAAGATAAAATGTATCCATGTAAGATTTCATTAGATTATTCGTCTTAATGTACACTTTTATATTATGTATTTTTAATAATTTTTTATATGTATATTTAGAGATATTAATGTTTAAAAATTGTTTTGAAAACTGTGAAAAAGTAAACGAGAAGAACAAAAAGACGGAGAGAGTAAGTGTGATACCCACCAGATTGAGATTTAAAAGGATTGATAGACTACTCATCATATCAACAAGGTGCATTTTCTTTTTATGTGAGTCTATTTGCTAAGAACTGCATAGTTAAGCGTGCTTAATGAGTAACAACCTTAGGATGAGTGACCTCTTAAGAAAATTTCCTAAGTTCGTCGGAAAGACTTATGTTGGTCTGTGAGACCAGTCTACATTCTCTATAGACTATGAGTAGTCACCGATAGATCCATTGGGCCGGAAGAAAACAATTTTAAGAAACACAAAATTAATTAGGAATTTAGGATGATAGGATAAGTCCATTATTTAATTAATTATTGTCAAGTTGACAGTTCATAGAAAGTAACGGCTATATTCATACCTGCCTAATGAGTTCCAACAGCAACACACCACTGATTCTCTGTACATCCAAAATCCTTTCCCCCACTTCATTACCTCAACGGTTCCTTTCAGCCTTTCCTATATAAATTCCCTTCTACCTAATTTATTCATTCCTAATTTCACTCTACAAATCAATAATGGAACCAAACCCTAATTTTCCGACTACTCATCCTACAGTTACTCAGCATGTCACAAAGGCATCCTCCGACCAACTCCTCCGTAAGTTCGCCGATTCCGACGAAGACGACGAACGCTCCCCGCCGTCGTCGGCTCGAAGATCCCGTTCGATCCGAGGCGGTCGGTCTCGTACAAGTCTAAACAAAAAGAGGAAAGTTATTATGACGATTACTAATAATAGGAATTATAATGAGGACGATGAAGAGCAGGTGCAGAGTTTAAGAATGGTGGAGAGGAATTCACTTCTTCCTCAGTATTATACGAGGAATCCTTGTTCTAATTCGAATTCTGCTTCTGCTTTTTTGCGTAAGCATCTTCCTATTACTCGTTCTCATCATCGTCATCGTAAATCTGTGAGGCATTTTCGTACCAGTTCTACTTTTCTTTCTGCACTTGATAAGGTACTATTCGCTCTTATTCACTGTTATTATGTGATTTGTATTAATACTAACTGGACTACTGGAGTGTTGGCAAACGGCTAATAAAATTGGTAGCTGATAGTTGATTATAGTGGTTGATTTGACTAATTGTTTTTAAATTCGATGCTATGAACAGTTTATTCAAGAACAGAATAGATAATAATAAGTTGTATCAATTTAAGGAGCTAATTTACCAAATACTAGTATTGATTGGTTTGACCACCAAACCTTCTATATATCAAAATAAACTAAAATTATTCAATAAACTACTTCTATATTGTTAAACATAGCATTATTCAATGTTCAAGCTTAATTTATAAACATTATTATTGTTATATTTATTTTTAAACACTTTTCATCGATTAAGATATAAATTAGATGTGATGTTTAAGTCGTCTTAATGTTAATTTTATTAATATAAATTATTACTTTCTCCTACCTACGTATGATAGTAGTTCCATTTGAATTTTAACGTTGTTTATCAATAACTTTTAACTTGTATTTTATTTTTAATTCATAAGTTATAACATTATTGGTGAAATCTTGTTAAAAAAAATATTTTGTTTAAAAAATAATAGAGCTCTGATATCAATTAATATATGTATATTTATGGACTAACTAAATTCATATTAATTAATATTAATTAATTAATATATGTATATATAACGGAGCAAATTTATTGGTAAGGAGTAAACTTTATTATAAATAAATAGTTTATTATGTATGGATAAGTGTGAAAAGAGGAGTTTTGTAACTAAAATAATAGTAGAAGATGCAACATATTCTATTAGCTTTTAACCATGTTCTCATGTACTAATTAAGTGGAAAATATATAAATAAAGATTATATTATCTAAGAGCCAAAATAATTTGACTAGCTATACAAGTGCAACCTAAAATAAAGTTGGGGATAGTGGAAGTATTTTGAAATATCCCAAGTAATTATCTCTTATAGAACTACACTATAAATTATAAAATACATTACATTTCTTAATAAAAATCATTAAAATATTAAATATCCTAAGTAAAATATGTAATGGTACCTTCATCTTTTTATTTTTATAATTCTGACTTTTAGAACCCCTCATAGTTAATCCACCATTTGTTACAAGTTTTAAAAAGTTATAAATTAAGTAATTTTAAACTCGTCTGTTTAAAATTAAATTTGGTCTAAAAAAATTTAAAGCTTTTTATAAACGAATAATATAACATATTTAATGGGACCGAGTAATTAGATTTGTATTCCTATCTATCAGTTCATTATTCATATATACTAATTGGCTAACTAGTGTTGTGTGACATACTTGTAATATATTGGGCAACAATGCAGACATGGACTAAAGCTGTTAGAGGGGCAACCAAGATTTTCATGGAGAGGCATTATAGCCGTCATCGAATTTTAATTGATGATATTGTTTAATTCTAGAGATGAGGAAGAGCATTCTGTAAAATAAAAAAAAAATTGCATTTTTAATATGTTATTTTTTATTTTATTAATTAAATTTTTTTATTATTTAGTTTTTAATTTTATTTGTTATCTACTACCTTACTGTATTTGAAGTGAAAAATCATGTAATAATATGAAATTACATTTTATATACTTGATGTCATGCAAATTGATTTTATGAAATCACTACAACAAATTTAGCTTTTTCAGATATTGGATTTAGTGGCATTAAAAAAATGTCACTGATTCATATTTTTGGTGTAATAATTATTTGTTTTTATTTTAAGTTCCACTATAAAGTGATTTAGCGACACTTAATTTGGTCTTTAGTGGCATATGTAATTGTCACTATAATCTATAGTGGCATTTGTGAGAAATGTTACTAGATTCTATGTCACTAAAAGCTTTAGTATGACTTTTTAATATGCTGCTAAAGAGTCTAATAAATGTTACTAAATCCTCTATATACACTACAAGAAATATGAAATAGCGAGCTAAATATATCTCACTAAAAGCAAATTATGTTGGAGTGAATCTCTAATTAGATGATGTTGGACTATGCAATGTCTTAGTAGTTTTTTAGACTTAACCCACCCTATTTTAGTGAACACCAATTCAAAAATATCAAATATTTCTAATGATTGTACATAATTGCATTAGTCATATGAAAATAAAATATCATTTTTGTACATTTTAAAATTGGTGGGCACTTTGTAAAGTTGGAAGTAATTAGAATGTTTGGTAAATGAATTTTAGGTTGTTTTTTTGGTTAAATTTGACTTTTAGTTTTTTTGGTTGATTAGAAAGCCAAAAATTGTATTTGGGTTGAAAAGCTTGTTTTTGAGCCATTTTTTGATCGATCCATTATTTTTTTCTAATTTAATAAACGGTCAACCGCTAATGTATTATAAAAATTCACTAAATATCTTCTTAAACCGTTAGACTAAAAGTCAAAAAAAAAAATTCAACTATTCAAATAAGTCAACTAAAAGAATAAACAACCAACAACCATTTGTCAAACGCAAATATTTGGTACCAACCGTCAATCGAAAACAAAATTTTTGATTTCACTAACAATTGTATAACAAGGGTAAGATTGCGTGATTTGACTCTCAAATTCTCAAACTCTCACCCTATACGAAATATATTTTGGAGCCTTAATCATTAGCTCAAACTTATGGTTGAGTTGATTCTTTGATATGTTATTAAAAACCAATACGAAAAGAGGTCACGAGCTTTTATTTTATCCACCTCTCATTTCAAATGAAATGTATAAAGCCAAGTATGAAATAAACCATGCTCTATTTTAGTTGCTCTATTTTAGTTGGTTCGTTTCCTTTGTAAGTGTTATGGACATTATAAATACTTCTTATCACATAGATTCATCATCATTATCATCATCATCATCCCAATAAGTCCCTCAACTTGAGTATCATCTGGCATATAAAGTCCCTAAGACATACTAACTTTTATAAATTCGGATAACAACTTTAAAGAGAAAAGAAATGAAAGGAAGGAGAAGGGAGGGAAGGGTAATTAACGGAAGACATAAATGTGGAATAACTCTTGTTTTTTTAGGAAAGAACAAAGAAAAAGTAGGAAAATAAAAATTTTTCCTTCAAATCTTTCCAACTTTGAAAAAATTGATACCATAACAAGAAACGTCCATCCAATCCTTCCAAATCTCTTTCCTTCAAGTCCCTTTCTTTCCATTTTGTTATTCAAAAAGTATTTTTCATCCCTCCAAATCCCTACACTTCATTTCCTTCTATAATCTATCTAAACACACTCTTAAAAAATAAATATCTATCATTTTTTCATTGTTTAGACAAACATTCATTTAATCAGTATTGACTACGTATTTAACTTTTCTATATGATAGACTAAAAGTTCAGTTTTTTATTAAAAAGTACTCATCTTTAAAAATTTTCAAAATAAGGTGTCTATAAGGATGACAACAATTTTTTTAATGAAAAAATTATTATAATATCTAATAATAATGTAAATTTAACATAAAACTTAACAAATAGTAACACAAAAAAAAGTACTACTAGTCAGCACTAACATTTACGATTTCCCAATTTTTATTTGTCGCCACCCTTTTAATGAAATCGCCACCCCTATTTTTTTAAAAAAAAAAAAATTAAAAATTACAAAAATGCCATTGACCTAAAACTACCATAAAATCTAACTCAATAACAATTTTTTCATTCTAACTTTTTCATAATTCATAATTCAAACGAGTGGCTAATATGTATATCAACATCAAAACTTAATAAATTTTATTAATTATTTTTAAATAAATATAATCACAAAACAATAAATTACATAAATAAATTAAATAAAACATAATCACAAAATAATATATTAAATAAATAAATTAAATAATAAATAATGAATAAAAAACAAAAAAAAAATTAAAAATCGCATGGTAAAATCGCACAAAACGTGCTATTGTACAATCGCACATTTTGTGCTATTGTACAATCGCACATTTTGTGCGATTATACCATGCCATTTTTCAATTTTTTTTTAATAAATAAACTTAAACATTAATTAATTATAAATAAAATTTATTAATTATTTTTAAATAAATATAATCACAAAAAAATAAATTACATAAATAAATTAAATAAAACATAATCACAAAATAATATATTAAATAAATAAATTAAATAATAAATAATGAATAAAAAACAAAAAAAAAAATTAAAAATCGCATGGTAAAATCGCACAAAACGTGCTATTGTACAATCGCACATTTTGTGCTATTGTACAATCGCACATTTTGTGCGATTATACCATGCCATTTTTCAATTTTTTTTTAATAAATAAACTTAAACATTAATTAATTATAAATAAAGTTTATTAATTATTTTTAAATAAATATAATCACAAAACAATAAATTACATAAATAAATTAAATAAAACATAATCACAAAATAATATATTAAATAAATAAATTAAATAATAAATAATCACAATTTTGATGTGCTTCCTCTGATGTGGGTTCTTCCTCTTCTTCTGATTTTACTACTCTAAGGTATTTCTTTCATTGATGTTTTGTGAAGGGGATGGGGATTTAGAATTTTGGACTAGTCTTTGAATAAGGCAATGTGATATGGCGGGGAAAAAAAGAATGAAAGGCAAAACAGAGGAACATTAAAGAAAAAGATTTTCCAAGAACTACAGAGAGACAACTATAGCCCATAAGGTGGTGAAACATTAGATTAGAAAAATGGTAAGTTGGTAACCAAATCAGTACGGTCAGTTTCAACAGTAGAAACGAAACTCCTCATCTCTTCACAAGATGCGACACCGTTGTGCTGAATCCCAC
Source organism: Amaranthus palmeri (assembly GCA_019776075.1). NCBI lineage: Eukaryota > Viridiplantae > Streptophyta > Magnoliopsida > Caryophyllales > Amaranthaceae > Amaranthus > Amaranthus palmeri. The sequence goes on along the minus strand of JAAKBH010000342.1, from coordinate 270,375 downwards.
AGAAATTCATACTTAAATTTCGATTCGCTACCTACCCAACGGTCAGATCGTGGTTCTTGGACTGGTAATCGGGGTTTTACCCGCCACTCATGGTGGCGTGGTCCCCGTGAGCCACCGCTTCCTAGAGCCGTTCGGTATGATGAAGTTATCTCTCTTTTTATTGATGGGATACCCAGAAACGCTTCATGGTTTGCACTGAAGAAGATCTTTTCTAGGGTTGGTGTAGTAGCTGACTTCTATATTTCAAAGAAACCAAGAAAGAACAGAGCTATGTTTTTTGGTTTTGTTCGCTACTATCATATTCAAGAAGCCAAACAAGCAGTAAGTTTTTTCGATGGGTTGTTTGTGTTGGGTAGCAAGATTCGAGTATCAATGGCCAGGTACAAAAAGAATGGTAGTCCGACCAACTTTAATCACTGGGCAAAGGAAGAATTCATGGCTGTTCACCGTCATATACCATACCACAACATCGCAAGACGGTTCGCCGACGTAGCCATAAGTAAAAAAAGGCAATCTGACGAGGTGAATTATAAACCCCCGGTCCTTTTATCACCCCAACAACCTGAAAACAAGGAGTTACCGATCAAGCCAAACCAAGAGGAGGCCGTTGAATATGAAAAGACTAATAAGAAAGAGATGGTTGAAGGCGTCACTGTTTGCGCCTGCAAAAAAGACTCCGAAAAGGAAACCTTGGAGGTTTCTCCTCTTGCCGTCGTGGTTATGGAAATTACTCCTGAGGATAGTGGCTCTAATGGACAAAAGAGTCAGACTGAAACTTCATTGACATCTGCAGCTTCTGGTAAACCTGCTGCCCCTAAATCGCAATCACAGAGGGGTGCTGCTTCCATGGCTTCTCCCATTAAGAGGTCCAGGAGAATGCTTCAAAACCATCGGGATATTGCTAACTTTCTTGGCTTTTATACAAAGAATCCTCTCCCGGAGGTACAAACTCATACAGATATCCGATGCAGGTAACGTTGTACGGGTATGGTGGGTCATGGGGGTGAAGGTGGTTGAGTCTTGATAGTAGTTACAGTCTTAGATTATTTCCTAAAGGTATGGTGTTGTCTTCTAGTCTTTTCGTGATGTTTTAGGAGTTTTTCTGAGTGCTTTGTTATGGATTTTGATTTTTATCGTCCTCCGTATTCTGGTTTGGGTTTTTGGGCTCCTAGCCTTGTTATGGGATTGGTGTTTATGGTGGGTTGCTGATTGTCGATTAGTGATGCATACGGTTAGCATGGTTGCCGTTGCTGGTGGGGTTATGTGTGTCCTGTTATGGGTAGTTTTGTAGCCTCAAGAATCACAGCTATGGGCTATGGTGTATATATGTTTATGTTTCATGGTGGTTGTGGGATTTTCTATCTCGATGTTGGAGTTTTCAGGTGTTGGGAGTTTTTTTAGGGATCTTTTGACAGCGGGTTCCTAGATATGGTGTATCATGGTGGTGGAGTTTTGCTATTTTGTCGATAGATGGGAAAAGGTGGAATTTGATCTTGCTTGTTTTGCTTGATTGGTCGTCTTTTGAAAGCTGTTGATTTTACTGGGTTTTGATCGATGATGGTGACTGCTGGTTGGTGAGCTTTAATTTGTTGGTGAAGATTGACGGTGTGTTGGCGTGTACTGGAGTGTCGTGGTGCGTTGGGGTTGCTGTGCTCACTCTCAGTGGTGTGGTGGGTAAGGTAGACTATCTGGGTGTTCAAGGCCAGTTCGTGGGCTTCTCTACGGTGTCTCTTTTGCGGCGTTTTCTTCCCTTATGATTGCTTCTACGGTTTCATTTGGTTTTGTGGGGTCGTGTATGGTTGGTGATTTTTTGTCTGGTGTTAGCTACGATCTGTTGCGGCCTCAGGGTGTTGATTTTACTGGGATTGTCTTTGGGTGTTAGGTTTCGGTTTAAATGGCGATGTAGGACTGATGGTGTAGGCGGAGTGCAAGTCAGGTGTTTTTGGTGTTTGGGCATTTACATGTGTGGGCTAAATTGAAGTAGTTGGAGAATCATTACGTATAGCTTGTTAAGCTATGGTGGTTGTAGTGATTTTTCTCTTCATATTCTTTTTGTTCGTTCTTTGGTGGTTTGTTGTGTGGGTTTTTTGGTATGGTTAGGTCTTGGTGTGTTTGGTGTAGTGGTTTTGTGATTTGTATGGTGTGTCGGGTGTTCTTTGTTTTTCCTTTTTGACGTATGGTCCATCCCCATGCTGTTTTGGGTGGCCCGGATCTTGTTTACTTCTTGTCCAATGGCTTTTTCCCCTCGCGGGGTTTTTTATGCCGGCGGTCTTGTGGTTTCAAGATTCGGTGTTTCTTCTTTTTTCTATTCTAATATACATATTCCTACTTTCCGAAAAAAAAAAAGATCACAATTTTGATAAAAAAAAATAAATAATGAATAAAAAACAAAAAAAAAAATTAAAAATCGCATGGTAAAATCTCACAAAACGTGCAATTGTACAATCGCACATTTTGTGCTATTGTACAATCGCACATTTTGTGCGATTATACCATGCCATTTTTCAAATTTTTTTTTTAATAAATAAACTTAAACATTAATTAATTATAAATAAAGTTTATTAATTATTTTTAAATAAATATAATCACAAAACAATAAATTACATAAATAAATTAAATAAAACATAATCACAAAATAATATATTAAATAAATAAATTAAATAATAAATAATGAATAAAAAACAAAAAAAAAAAATTAAAAATCGCATGGTAAAATCGCACAAAACGTGCTATTGTACAATCGCACATTTTGTGCTATTGTACAATCGCACATTTTGTGCTATTGAACAATCGCACATTTTGTGCGATTATACCATGCCATTTTTCAATTTTTTTTTTAATAAATAAACTTAAACATTAATTAATTATAAATAAATACAATCACAAAACAATAATTTACATAAACAAATTAAATAAAACAATAGATAATGAATAAAAAAACAAAAAAAAAAAAAAGAAAATCGCATGGTACAATCGCACAAAATGTGCGATTGTACAATAGCATATTTTGTGCGATTTTAACAGGATTTTTTTCTTTTTTTTTTTTTAATTTTTTTTAAATATTTCGAAACGAAAAACAAACTTACCGAATCGTATTCTTGTTCATTTTGGTTCGCCATTGTAGTACGATTACTAAATTTAGCTAATTTCGATTTGGAGTGTTTTTGGTTTAAGAAATTTTTAGATATCTGAAATTTGAATTTTTAATACAGCTTTTCATTCCTTCTATAGTAACTTTAATTAATTTATTATTATTATTTTTTTATTTATTTTTTTTTAAATAGGGGTGGCGATTTCATTAAAAAGGTGGCGACAAATAATAATGCCCTTTACGATTTACCTATCAAAAAATGAGTACCTAAGAGCTATGGTCGAGATCAAACTATATTTTTTCCGTTTAGTTATACTCCCTTCAATTCACAATTATTGTCCCATTTTTTTATCGGGTAAGCTCACTTTAAATGTCTCATTCCTATTTTTAGTCATGATTTTTTTACTTAAATACTCTATGTTGACACAAGTAATGACCTCAATTTTACTATTTACAAGTTACAATACCTCAATTACCACTTTTACAATTAATTTAATCTTTAAAAATATCAACTATCACCTTTTTGGTAGACCCCGTCTCACTTTTAATATCCGTATCCAATTAAATGAGACAATAAATACTCTCTCCGGTCCAGTTTACTAGTCCCATTTGACTTTTTACACATGCCGACACAACATTTTAACCCTCAATATCTCTAATTATTTTTAATCAAAAATTATAAAAAATTGATATTAATAATCCTTGTATTGAGACGAATCAAACAAGATCCCAGTTTTAACTTATAGATTAAGAGTAAAATACAAATTAAGAGTGATGAGTGAATAATGCCAAAAGTCAAATGAGACTAGTAAACTGGACCGGGGAAGTATAAATTAGAGAGAATACCTTTTTAAGTTCTACATATTAATATGACATTTTTCCGCACAACGTAGGAGAATATCTCGGACGGAGGAGCTAGTTCGACCATCCCCATACTCTTCCTTTACCAAATACCAACATCTCTGTCCACAGTATACTGAATACCCTTTGATTCCTTCCACTGCAAAACCTTACTCCTCCTTCAATGGCGATAGACTTTCCCAGAGCGGAAAGACCCACCGTCAGGGTCTCAAACATTGCCCTAACAGTCACCGCACAAGACCTTCTGGATTTCCTAGAATCCAAAATCGGTAAAGATACAATATTCGCTGTTGAAATCTTCACTGAGAAGACTAATTGGAAGTCTAAGGGTCAAGGTAGGGTTCAATTTGAAACCCTAGATGCTAAATACAAAGCAATCCAATTTTCCCTCAAAAATGATCTTTTCTTTAGGGGTTCTTACCTTTCACTCTCTAATTCTCATGACGATATTGTGGTTAGACCCGTTGAACCCAAATTTAGGACTACCAATGTTGATTTGTATGTGGGTTTTCTTGATAAAGAGGATAAAATGTTTGTAATTGAAACTTTTGAGAAAGTTAAGTTCTGGGTTATGCCTGATCGGCGTGTAATTGAGTTTTATGTTGATTATGATGGTAAATTTTATAAGTTGGTTGTTCAATTTGATGATATTTTTGAGGGTTTTGGCTGTCACTTTGATCCTCATTTTGAAGCCCCTGGTATTCTTCTTAAGGTATTTTTCAACTTCTCTTCTCTTCTCTGTGTTTACTGATCAATTGATTTGTTGGTTGTTTTGGATAAAAAAAAATCAATATTTTGATGAGGGTTTTTGATGAAAATTTCTAAAGTCATTTTGCATGCATAAAACACTTCATAATTGATGCATAAGTAATTAGAATAATTAATGGATACCCATTCAACTTCTTGCTCCCTTTGATTGCGACCTCCTCGTGATGAGGGTAATCCTGCTTTGGGCGGGACTCATTGGGATGATGATGCTGTTGTCATGAATAATTCCTATCCTTAATAACCGGATATCAGTCGTGTCACATTTTAACCGGCTACTATTAATAGCCGGATATCAGTTTAGTCGCATTTTAACCGGCTACTATAAGTACCTAGCTTTTTCACTCATTGCTTCTTACTCTTTGTGCTTATACATTGGTCTACCCCTACTCCTCCCGGTAACATTTGGTAAGGGGTGTTGTTAGCAAAAATTATACAGATGCTAGATTATTTGAAAATAATTAATAGTAGAGACTTAATGGGATTATTCAGGACAATTTTTCCGTAATAATAAGCTAAGGATCATTCTTTTTCTCACTTGCATTTCCTACTTTTTGCAATTTTTATGTTTGGTTAATGACATTCCTTCAATGATCTTGATTGTACCTCTTTTGGGACATGTTTCTATGTTTTGCTGCAGCTCAAGTATGCACCAAAGATATACCAAAAGGTTTCAGGGTCTAATTTGCATAAAAGGTTTACTGCTGACCGCTATCATATCTGCAAGGAAGAAGTTGAGTTTCATTGGATCCGTTCGACCGATTTTTCAAACAAACATTCAATTGGACTATCTTCTGCATTTTGTTGGGAAATTGATGGGAAATCAATGGGTCTAGATTTTTCTTCCACCATTCCTTTCTATAAGAAAACTTTGGAAAATTGCATCGAATTAGAGGAATACGATGACTATTCTTCCGTCTTAGGTCTTGTTCCTCTTGTAAATTGTGATAACATTTCGAGTTTGGATTATGAACTTCTTTTTCAAATCAACTCCCTTGTCCACACCCTAAAAATTAGTCTCGCTTCTGTGACTACCGAGTTTGTTAATTTTCTCGGCACTTTGAGCTTAGACGCTGCCCATTTTGTCCTCCAAAAGCTGCATAGGTTAAGTTCCACATGTTACGAGCCACTTTCGTTTATTAAGGCTCAAGCACAGGCTCTAGGTAATGCACATAATCGTAGTATATCAACTCAAAGACTCCCGAAGAACGATAGGATAATGAAATGTCATAGGGCTCTCGTCACCCCGACAAAAATATGCCTGTTAGGTCCCGAACTAGAGGCTTCAAACTACGTTGTCAAGAATTTTTCAGCCTATGCGTCGGATTTCATGAGAGTAACTTTTGTAGATGAGGACTGGGGTAGGCTATGGCCGAAGGATGTGTCGACCAAAACTGATGAAGGCATATTCTCAAAGTCGTTAAGAACAAATATATATCACCGGATATTGTCCATTCTTCGTGATGGGGTTGTGATTGGTAATAAAAGATTTGAGTTCTTGGCTTTCTCAGCGAGCCAACTCCGGTCAAATTCCGTGTGGATGTTTGCTTCCAATGATAAAGTGACGGCTAATGATATACGTGAATGGATGGGTAGTTTCAACAAGATCCGTAGTGTTTCAAAATGTGCTGCTAGGATGGGCCAATTATTCAGTGCATCTTGGCAGACCTTGGTTGTTCCTGTACAGGATGTTGAAGTGATTCCTGATATTGAAACCAATTCAGATGGAATCGACTATTGCTTCTCCGATGGTATTGGGAAGATCTCACTTTCGTTTGCTCGACAAGTTGCGCAAAAGATCGGGGAAGAGTCCACACCTTCAGCGTTTCAGATTCGGTATGGTGGTTATAAAGGTGTAGTAGCTGTAGATCGGAATTCCTTCCGGAAGCTATCTCTACGTAGTAGCATGCTCAAGTTCGAATCTAAAAATAGAATGCTTAATGTCACCAAGTGTTGTAGGTCCCAACCATGTTACTTAAATAGAGAGATTGTTACTCTTTTAACCACCTTGAAAGTTAAGGACGAGGATCTCGAAGCGTTGTTGCAGGATCACATCCGTCTTCTTGGTAGTATGTTGTCAAGTAAGGATGCCGCTTTGGCGGTGTTAGAGAGCACAAGTATGGGTCAAACTAAAACTCTCGCTAAAATGATGCGTCATGGTTATGAACCAAACGCAGACCCTTACCTCTTGATGATGCTACAAGCATACCTCGAAAGCCAATTATCCGAGTTGAGAGCTCGGTGCCGTATTTATGTTCCAAAGGGTAGGGTTTTGCTTGGATGCTTAGATGAGACGGGCTTGTTAAATTACGGCCAGGTGTTTGTCCGTATCACCTTGAGGAAGACCGAACTCGAAAATATGGATCTGCGCGTCTTTCACAAGGTGGATGAGAAAACTGCAATAGTTACAGGGAAGGTCGTTGTCACCAAGAACCCTTGCTTGCACCCTGGCGATGTCAGAGTGCTCGAGGCTGTTTATGAAGTTGTATTAGAGGAGAAGGGACTAATCGACTGCCTGATCTTCCCGCAGAAAGGAGAAAGGTAATTAGACCTATTAGATTACAAATTTGTCGGTGAGAAATCTGCTTCGTGTTTTATACCTTATTTAAACGTTAACTTACTCTTGTAGGCCTCATCCAAACGAATGTTCTGGAGGTGACTTGGACGGTGATTTATATTTTATAAGTTGGGACGAAAAACTCATACCACCGAAAACGGTAGCACCGATGGATTACACTGCAAGTAGGCCTCGGATCATGGACCATGACGTATCTCTTGAGGTCCGTTCAATTCAAGCACAAATATCTGTCTATTTGTCTCACTAAACGTTCACCATCGAGATGTTTTGAACTCATTCCGACTGTTACATTTTGCAGGAGATTCAGCGGTTTTTTGTTGATTACATGATCAGTGATTCGTTGGGGGCTATCTCAAATGCCCACTTGATCCTTGCAGACCGTGAACCGGAAAAAGCCCTGAGTCCCAAATGTGTGCGCTTGGCCAACCTGCACTCAATGGCTGTCGACTTTGCAAAAACCGGTGCTCCGGCCGAGATGCCTAATATTCTGAAACCAAGAGAGTATCCTGATTTCATGGAGAGGTGGGATAAACCCACATACATATCCGAAGGGGTTTTAGGCAAGCTTTACCGAGCCACTGTAGCTGCAACGATTCCAAAATCGGAAATTATTTGGTCTGAGGAAACTGCTCGAGCTGTCTACGACTCTGAACTAGAAGTACCCGGGTTTGAGACCTTCATCGATGCTGCTAAAAACTGCAAGGAAATGTACATAGATAAAATAAAGGCATTGATGATGTTCTACGAAGCGAGTAGCGAGTATGAGATACTCTCGGGTAACCTAAGATCAAAGTCAAAGATTCTGCAGCGAGACAACAGGAGGTATCGGGAGGTGACAGATAGGATATTGGAATCCGTAAAATGTTTACAAAGAGAAGTGAAAGGATGGTTCGACAGTAGCTGCAAGGTACAAGAGCGTAAAATGATGGCTTCGGCATGGTACCATGTTACTTACCACCCGTCTCATTGCCATGACAGCGAGAACTGCCTCGGTTTCCCTTGGATTCTGAGCGATGTTCTGCTTTCGATAAAAGGTGCTAACCGAAGTCAATCCTGAACGCTTACGGTATCTAATAAATAAATCCGTATGCCTTCGTAGCTTAGGCTTACTGGTGCTTTGAAGTATGATTAGCTGCAAAATGTTAAGGTCTTAATCTTTATGTTGAACATCTAACTGAACTACTTGTGTTGGTGATTAGTGTGTGACTATGTATTAGTACTCCTGTTCCTGTAATAATAGTATGTGATGTTAAGATTTTTCACTAAATTCTTGTGATTAGTGTGTGATGTTAATCTCTAATAAAAGAAATGTGTAAGTTACTAGGTGCGTATTAAGGATATTGTAAGTAATATTAAGTAAATATTTATGATATTATAAGTACTACACGCTTATTTGGTGGGCCTTAAAAATATTTAAGTAGGCATACGGTAAGTATGGTATTATGGATATTGTAAGTAGAAATTTAAAGATATGATAAATAGATATTGAGGATGGTGTAAGTAAGCATTAAGAATATAATATGTAGGCATTAAGTTTTAATGGGCTGAATTTGCGAGGCGTCTCTTAGAAGACGGATCAAAATTTTTTATATCTTTTTTAACAATTATGTTTCTTTTTGTTCTTCTAACTTTTTCTTTCAAATCCCATTACAAACTTATAAATCAAATATATTCGATTTTTTATATTTTAATATCATAAAAAAACAGTTAGATCATTCCTAATTTGGTAAGTCTATTATCATTTTTAGCTTAATTAAGCTTTAATGGATTGGACATGAGAGACGTCTCTCAGACGGTTCGACGGTCCCTCAAGAGACCGACAACATTTAAAAAGTTGATATTTACCCACAAAAAATAAATTGAAAACAGAAAAGTTAACGCAAAAATATACTTCATCTTTCTAAATACTTATACATTACGGTTATCAATACTAATTATTATTCAAGTTTATTTTATATATTGTGGTGATGCGTAAAAAACAAATATAATTAAGGGAATTTTGTTTGAATCAATTAGCTATATGCTTAAATAACACATTGATTGCAAACTCCAACTTAGACGAGAACCGATTCTTAAGGAAAAAATTACCGTGAAGAATACAAATTTTTGTTAATTTTCCTACAATAATACCAGCTATTGATTAGCCATGAATAATACCAATTTAAAGAGATGTTTTACTAAAAACATCTCTAGCATGTTAAAAATCAAACTATATGTGATTATACGACAAAAATTTGGTATATTAGTCAATCAACTAAAGTTAGCATTATTCTAGAAAAATACTCTCTAAGTTGACATTAGTCATAGTTAATCAATAGTAGTTGATATTATTAAAGTTGTATTGCTCACGGTAATTTTCATTGTTATTATTATTAGTATTATTATCACTCCCTCCGAACCAATTTAGTTGTCCCATTTGGTTTTTTATACTATCCATCAATTCCGTTTAATATGTATTTTATTCTTAATCCATAAGTTAAAACATTGTCATATAAGATCTTGTTTGATTCCTCTAAATGCAAGGATTATTCCTATCAACTTTTCATAATTTTGATTTATGCATAATTAGAAATATTAAAAGTCAAAATATTACCTCGACAAATGTGCAAATGGGACAACTAAATTGGCTCGAAGAGAGTATTATTATCCATGACCTCTAAGAAGTTCCTACTTCCTAGGTGTTCAAAACAGACCGATGATCCGATAGACACCCGACTTTATAACCCATCCCGATTTAACCCGAATTAAAATGGATCTACAATTATGTAAAAACCAATGCGAACATAAAACTCGATTTTGAACCGATCCGAAACACCTGACCCGAAATCAACTCGATGACCCAAACACCTACCAATCACCAAAGAAGCTGAGCCTATTAGAAACGACCGGTTTCTTCTTTTCTTTTCTCCACCTAAGACTTAACTACTCTCGTCCTCAAATCAAAAAATCACAAATAATAAATAATGATAATAGGGTTCTAAAAAGTACTAGTCTGATTCAGTTCAATCACATTCCCACTCAAATCTAACTCTCTTCCACAAACAATGGCGTCTTCTTCTCTGGCTCAAACCTCATGTCTCCCCTTCCATGGCTTCCGCACTTCCGATTCTTCCTCTTCCTGCTACTCTCTCCTTTCTTGCTCCGCTTTCCGTGAAACCTGCGTCACAAGATTTAATCGAACTGGTTTGAAGCACAAGTGTAAAAGCGGTGCCCAAATTTGTCGAGCAATGGTTCAGGAGACTGTTCAAGGACCTTCTGCTGCTTATGCTAGAGAAATGGAACGCCTTTCTGCTAAGGAGTCTCTCTTACTTGCTGTCAGTATACCTTTTCTTTTCTTCGCGTTATTCTTCATTCTGAATTTGCTGGATTATCATATTTTTGTGAAGTTTTAGAAATCATATTTATGTAGATTTTGTTAATTGACCTGTAGTGTTGTAAATTATATTGATGCATTTTGCACGCTCACTACATTACCAATATTGGTTGTCTTCGTTAGAGATTCATAAATCCTTGTGGTTTGGTACCAGAGGATTTATTTCTGGAACTTTTTGAGCTCTCTTCGAGTGGAGTTTAGAATTCCGTAGATTCTAGCATGCTTCGTCTTGAACCTTGTAATTTATATCACAGTGAACTATGTATTTTCGGAATGGATTCGACGATATATTGATGTGTCAACGATGTGTTAAGATGGCCGTGTGCTAAATGGACAGCTGCTATATGGTGATGTAGAGTCAACATCAACATTGAGTAGCATTTTGAGCATAGTGCAAAAATGTGGTTTATGTCGGTCATTGATGCATTTGTCATACTGCCAAATATTGGTCAAAAGACTCAATACCATGAGATTTCCGTGAACATCACGGATATTGCGACTCCTTATGATGTGGGTAGTATCAGGTGGATTTTAAGACCTTTATGACATAGCTGATAAATACTGTGCAGCCTTGTATTGTTCTATGATTTGAAGGAGTGGTATCTTGGTAGTCCATGTAAAAATGTGTTGCAATAGTGGAAGTGTGCAAACAAGACTTTCATAATAAAATTCTTCTTTTGAACCCGAATTAGAATTCAAGATTAAATTATACAATAGTTGAAGATTGTAAGATGCTACAACTGCTAATAGATAATTATTGTGATTCTAGGATTGACTAATTGTATCCATGGCTAGATTGACTTACTACATTTGAAGCCTCCACATAAATGAATGCCCTACAATTAATGATCCGGATGACATCCTTATCTACTTAGCTGATTTTGATCATTAAATAGCCTTCGGAATATAGGATCTTAACATTTTTTTACAAGTTATCTTTGTCTTTTGTAGCAATTAGAGTAAAATGTACAAACTCTAAACACATTGTTTAGCATCATTTTGTTAGCTATGTTGAGGCTACTATATTTGAAGCCTCAACATGAATGAAAGTCCTACGATTAATGATCCGGATGACATCCTTATCTACTTAGCATCTACTTAGCTGATTTTGATCATTTAATACCCTTCAGAATATAGGATATTAACATACTTTTTTCTAATTATCGTCGTTTTGTAGCAATTAGACTTAAATGTACAAACTCTATACACATTGTTTAGCATCATTTTATTAGCTATGGTGAAGTTCAAAGATGTCGTGGCTAGGAGTGAAAGGCCACTAGTCTGACACAACGAACTTTTAACTAGATGATTCGAGGTAGAGTCGTGGCTTGGGTGCACACACTCAGTTTTTTTTTGTGAAGATAATGTCTTCATCACATGTAAAGTCATCCAATGAATTTAAGAAATCCTATTGTTCTATTGCTTCAATAAAAATTCAATTATGTTCAAAAGGTTATTGATAAAAAACAATTGGGAAGTCAGAGTTGGTGACCTTTATTCAACTCATAGAACCATAGGATTCTGAAGTTTGTGTTACTCTTTTAGTAGACATGCTTGCAAACAAGTGCTTGAAAAGTGCTTGAGCAGAGATGCAATGACTATGTTATGTGATAGTTAGAGTGTGTACAATACCACAAAAGTCCTATCTTTTATATGTGATCTTGGGGATAGGATCCTCTCTAGTGGGTCTCACTACTAGAGTGCACTTAGAAATTAAATGGATGAAAATACAACGTGAATTCTAGGACCTGAGCGAGGAGTAGAAGGATATTTCCGAGGTTTTATGTAGACATGGCTTAGGACCTGTAATCTAGGTTTTACTAGTACTCTTTGACTGAATGCTGTGATTATTATTTCTGAACTTGTCAAAGTATGTACTGCGCACTAGCTTTCTTCTTGCTTAGTGTTTTGTGTTAGTTGTTGCGTCACAAGAATTTTCATGCATTTAAATTACAGGTCGAGTATGTAACCATATCATTTCTGTTACTTGGCCTTCATTTTACCGACTCCGTAAAATTTTTTGTTTGACAGGTTTCCTCACTGACCCAATTACCCAAATAATTCATGTCCTCGATTTATTATCTGGATATGACTTCCATGTATCCTGATAGTCTCTTATACTTATGCAGCTTAAAGATGCTGGAGGTTTTGAGGCTTTAGTGACAGGAAAGGTCACAGAGCTGCAACGAATAGATGTGATGGAGAGGATAACAGCTCTTGAACGTCTAACTCCAACACCTAGACCCACAACGTAGGTGGTAAATTTAATGGTTTATCTACTTATCTCATATTCGAGCAAAAGATTTATTTGTCCTTTTCAGCTTTCCAGGTCGCCGTATTTAGAAGGCAGATGGAATTTTGAGTGGCTTGGATCTGGTACTCCAGCTGCCGCTCAGTTCTTTTTGGAGTACGTATTTTCTGTTAGCCTCTCTTTTTATCCAGTTATCAACAATTAACAGCATCACGAGATCTGGTTATGGTTTTACACAAGAAATGGTTTCATTGGATGATACACTAATCTAGTGGGTGGCACCTTTATCTTTCCAGGAGATTCCCCACCACATTGGCAAACCTTTCCAAAATGGATGTATGGATTAAGGATAGTTATTCAAAGGTCACTGCAAATTTCAGATTATTGAACTCGGTAATGCCTTCGTTATGACCTCTAGTCCATTCTCTGCTTTTCTATTGATATATTTGTGTGTTATTTCTTTTTTAGTTGATCAATCTTTATATGGAGGGTGAAATTTTCCCCTTTTCACTTTATTGGTGATTTGACTACTATGACTCTGTGAGGCTCTCACAGTAAGGCCTTTCTTTCCCGTTTTGTTGGAGCCGGGGATTCTGTTTTTCTCGCTTTAAATTCCAAACATAGAGCTGGCTACTGCTATTTTTACCTATCCTCATCATTGCTTTGAGGCTCTTTGCAATCTTGTTTTTCCCTTGTGTTCTTTTCTCAAAGCTTACAACACTATGTGTTTTGCAGTAATTATAAGTGTCCATAATTTTTTTAATATAAAAAAAAGTTATGTAAGATGTCACTTGAGATCTTAGTTTTTTCTAATTTCCCCTAATTTGTCACTAAAATTAATCCAAAACTTGTTCAGCTTTATGTTGTAAAAACCATGTTTTTGGTGGTTTGATAGTTCGAAAGTGGAAAAATGGAAAGTAGTTTTGTCCTTCTGCTCCTCTTGTTCTCTTGGGACATATTCTTTCGAACTTACTTTTGATTTGATTCTGCACTAGTAAGTTTAGTCCGATTGATTCTGTCCACTGTTCTGCATTAATAATTTCAGTTTAGCTCATCAATGATAAGTAATTCAATACTTAAATTAATTTCAGGAATGCAATTAAAGTATTAAGTTCAGCAATAATTTTCCGTCCTGCTCCTCTTGTTCTCTTTATACATTTTCTGTTGAACTTACTTTCGATTTGATTCTGCACTTGTAAGTTTAGTCCAATAGATTTTGTTCACTGTTCTGGATTAATATATTTAGTTTAGCTCATCAATGATGAGTATTTGAATACAATACTTAAATTAATTTCAGGAATTCAGTATTTAAGTTCAGCAGTTATCTTGCTGTTCTTCTGCTCCTCTTGTTCTCTTTGGGGATGATCTTTTGAACTTAATTTTTTTGTAGTCCAGTGCTGTTGTGCGTGGTTAAGTTGTTGTTGTGTACTTGTTTTTTTGAACTTGGAATACTATTGCAGTGCAATAATAGGTGATTCCTCTCTTCTGGTGGTTTATTTGTTCATTGTGTTGAATTAAAAGGAATTCTTTTTTGGTTTTGAAATATTAAAGGAAAAATTAATCTGCTTTAAATTGATTGTTTTTGGAAGACACTCGGAAAATATCTTTCCTCCCCGAGTAAATTTACCAATTAGCAATCTTAATATATAGTTCTGCCTTGCAGAAGTCCAGTTTTAATTCTTATTGTTTTTAAAGTAAAAAATAAATGATTTTCTGAATGCAGGTAGAAAGCAAATTCACTTTATCTTCCAAGTTATCTGTTGAGGGGCCACTCAGAATGAAAGAAGAATATGTTGAGGGCTTCCTCGACCCGCCTTCTGTTGTCGAAGAAGCTGTCCCTGACCAACTAAGAGGTCCATTGGGACAGGCTGCTGGTGCTGTTCAACAACTTCCTGTTACTATTAGGGATGTAATTTCTAGCGGCATTCGAATTCCACTAAGTAAGCATTTCTAAATTTTGTTTGCCACTAAAGTCTTCATGGTATATTTTACTTACCAATTACTCCCTTCCGTCCCTATGATTTTCCATCTCTTCTATATTAGTTTGTCCCACTTTGCTCCCTTACTTTATTTGTAAATGATCCCCACTTTATCCTTTTCTATTTCTTTTGTACATTATCTCATTTATCCCATCCGCTTATTTCTTCCACCCACTTGTTTTATATCTTATTCACCAATTACTAAATAATAAGGGAGTAAAGTAAAGGCTCATTAAATCATGTGAACTTGCACACGATGTTTGCTACCAAGGTTAATCAGAAACAACCTCCTTGTTAGACTTATCACTAACAAGGGTAAGGTTGCGTAAATCTGACTCCCAAACCCCACCGTAGGTAGAAATTGTTATTTTGGTCACGGTGCCGCCTTGCCTGTAACTAAAGGGTTATGATGCATATTAAGAAAATTTCTTCCACCATGTGGAAAATTTGAAATTAGAGGGTTACCCAAAGGAATTTTCATTTTATGAACTAACTTTTACAAATTAGAGCAATCTCTTAAAGACAGAGGGAGTACTCCTGAATAATTCTAAGTGATCTTATATCTTAATTACTAGCGTCTTGTTGTGACTTCATTTATTTGTATATTATGTCCCGTTCAAGTTGTAATTTTCTTACTAAAGCGAATATAAATGTTACACTTGAATTAACGTTAGAGTCTTAACAACTTGCATTGCTTATATGAGCCTAAATGGTGTAAAATATGGCAATACTGATTGACAGAAGTGAAAAAGGAGAATTTAGTAGGAGGCAGATGTTATATAGTAATCGGCTTTTATTTTTTAATTCTTTTAAGAAAACAATTTTACCCAATGTTTTCTCAACCATCCTTATTGGAATTTATATCTGGTCATGAATTATAAAATTTATTGTTTGATCTTGACTACACTCTGGAGGAATATGTCTACCACCATTAGCTGTTATATGAAGTTCTCTTAAAATTTTAAATGATTAAATATGGACAACCAGAAATCGTACAATTTAGAACAATTATTTGAAAATGGCCCTGGATTCTATTGAAAGTTAATCTGGAAGGATTACATGTACAAATTAATTGTTTTCTTGATCATTCTCCTGGAATATGTATCGAATCATGCATACTAATGGTTTTGATACGAAGCTTGGAGATACTAGCAAGTAGCAACTATTAATTTTGTATGGGGAAGCTGCTCCTCTGTGCCCTGAAATGATTTCGGAAAAATGAACGGTGTACTTTCTGAACAGTTTTGAAGTTTTTCTTGATGAAATTATTGTATCAATACTAGGGATAACCAGTTAAGAAACAATAGGTTCATCAGTAAAACAATCATTGTGGGTTCATTTGGTTCTGGTAAGGACAGGAATGATCAGAGTCCTGATTATTTTCATTACATGTATGCTTGCTTGTACAGTTGTACTGCATTAAGTAGTTCTTTGATCGAGTTGTTTTTTGTTCAGGATTCCTACTTTAGTATCAGATAATTCATTGCAACTAGTGATCTTTTCTTTATACTTTAGTATCTGATTGTTTAGTAATTGATGTGTACATGCTTTTTTGTATGAATAATTTGTGAATTACAGCCTTGAAGTTTAGCGCTTTTGCGAATTATAGCCTCAGTGTTTAGTTTTTTGCAAATTACAGCCACCAAAGTAACAAAGTTTGCAGGTTCAAGCCATAACACACAATTCCGACCATTTTGGTGGTAAGTAGTTTAGGTTAAGTGGTCGGGAATTTGTGTTTTTTGCCTGAACTTGTAAACTTTGATACTTTGGCGGCTGTAATTCGCAAAAAATAAATATTGAGACAATAATTCGCAAGAGTGCTAAACTTTAAGGCTGTCCTTTTTGTATTATTCAATAAAATCTTATCGATGCATATTGTATCCTTACACAATTACACTTACCTAGAAATTAAGTGTCTTGCTTATGTATGGTTGGAAGTGAAAATATAGGGGGTCAATTACAAATGAATGTGATTTCCCATTTTTCATCAAAATGTTCAAAGACAGTATATCAACGAGGTTTCTGTTCTGGCATTGCATCAAGGTTTGTGGTCGGTGATTCTGATTATGTTGTTATTACAGGTAGTGGGAACCTTCAGAGAATGTTTATGATCTCATATCTGGATGAAGAGATAATTGTAAGTCTTTGTGTATATCTTTACGATGTTCTTATTCACTTTTCCTGCTCTGAAAATCTTTCTGTCAGTGTAAGTAGAACACAACATAGTAGGTTATTTTGATGAGGTTGAGTTTAAACTAGGTCATGAGATATAGGATTAACCCAATTAACCCAATTAATCAAAACTAAGTATGTCCCGACTTGAACCTGAGATAACCCGTGTATAAAAATCTAATCAGATTGTCAAGATATTTACATTTACACAAGATTCGGAATTAACCTGATCCGAGATATTTCCACCCGAACATGTGAATGACACCTCTACAACTTGTTGCTATGTTTCATCTGTTAGCAGTTTCGTTTATGTCATTGATTTCTGCCCGGCATTTACCATTTTTCTTGCATGTTCTCAATGAATGTAGATTATAAGGGATATGTTTGGAGCACCTGAAGTGTTGACGAGACTGGATCCAGGGTCTTCTTCAGTTGTGGAACCTGTAGTAGAGTATGAAAGCTAAGAGTCTGCATGCTTATGCTGTTATGTAAAGTCATTACTTATGGTTTTGCTAAAGCATGATGCTTCCTAGTTTCTTTTTGATGATTACATGATCAAACTTCTCCCTTTTGCGGATTTGTATATAATGGATAATGCAGGCAACAGTTGCATTCTTAGCTTTCGAACAATAAAATTTGTTGGTTACTTTCAAGCCTTGTAAGTTGTAACTCATTTGTGTGAACTTCACTAATTTATGAAAGCATTTCATGAAAATTCGAAACAAGTTTTTTTGTATAAAAAAATTTCAAACCAAACTTTGAAAAAAAAAGGTATTTCTAAATCTTTTTATTTATATAATAAATTATAGACATAAATAAATCTTATTAATTCTCATTTTAATATTTATTTTAATATTTTTATAATGCTTATAACGTTCGCATATTTTCAACTAATTTCATTCTTACATTTTTATTTTGTTTATGATCTTCATATGTTTCCTACTAACTTTATTTTAATATTTTATATTGTATAATTTTCACTTTTTCTCCATCAAATTTATTATTGAACTAAATAATTTTTTTCTTTTACCATGAACATTCACTTTTAAAACGGAGGGAATGATAGGTCTGAATTTAAAAGTTAAGGGTCAATTTTCAATAATAAAAAATAAAGAGGTTTAGATTTTTATAAAAGAATAGAACTATTAATTCAATCAGGCATAGGAGTTTGAATCTCACTCAACATTAACAAATACTTGTCTAATTTACATCAAATGATTTGTAGAAATGCAAAAGTCAAAAGGAACAAAAAACATTGAACACAATTTTTTCTTGTAAATTTCTTGCTCAATCAACAATTAAAGTTTATCATAGTACAAGAATTTTGCAGCTTAAAATACAAGAAATTTATGACAGAAACACAGCCAACCTAAAGCTCTAACAGTGACAAGAGGCGATGTCGGAGGGCCTCCGTACTTGGGGAGGGGGGGATTTCGACGAAAAAGAAAGCTAAATCAATCACTCAGCATAAGAAACCATGATTTTCCTAGTGTAAATCAAACCAAAATTCTTAATCAAAGCTTGTTTTTATACCAGAGCACACCTTTGTTCTTTTCATTTTCATCGGCTTCAACGTAAATACATTCTTTGGCTTCCCTCCACATTGCCTTAAATACTGGAGTCCTGTCGAATCGATAATATTTACCTAAAATTGGCTTAATTGCCTTGGTTGCCTCCATGGCATGATAATGTGGCATGGTTGAGAACAGATGGTGAGCTACATGGGTGTCAGTGATGTTGTGGAACACCTTGTTCAAAATCCCATAATCCCGGTCGACAGTGGCTAATGCACCTCTCAACCAATCCCACTCGGATGAATCGTAGTGAGGCAGTGCAGGGTGTGTGTGCTGTAGGTATGTGATGAGCACAAGGAAGCCATTGACAACGAGCAATGGAACTCCATATACACACAAAACCCAAGCAAGCCCATTGGCAGCTGCAAGGCGATATAGCCCATATGCCACGCTCAAAATCCCGACATCAGAAATGTAAATTTGAAGCCTCTCACGCTCTGAGTAGATAGGGGATGAAGGGTCATAATGGCAGGCAAATCGTTCATATTTCCTACCGGAGACGTTGAAGAGAAGATACAAAGGCCAACCAAGGGTTAGGGTGACAAAAAGGGAGAGGATGCGACCAGGTGGGTTGTTAAGGTACTTAGAAAACCACGAAAGGCCGTCCCTAGTTTTTGGTACAAAGACTTCATCCTTCTCCAAGGAACCAGTGTTGGAGTGATGGCGCCTGTGGCTGTACTTCCAAGAGAAAAATGGTACAAGGAGGCATGAATGTAGAACAAGGCCAACAGTGTCATCAAGCCACTGGTAATCACTAAAGGCATGGTGGCCACATTCATGGGCTATGACCCAAACACCAGTCAGAACGCAGCCTTGGACAAAGCCGTAGATGGACCAGGCCAAGTAGTTGTAGGGCTTTGGGAGGAGATGGATGTAGTTGGTGGCAGCATAGTAAAGGAGGAAAGCAATAACAAGATCATAAACAACATAAGAAAAAGATCGTAGCACAGAGCGCTGGAAACAATGAGGTGGGATGGCTTTTTTGAGCTGCCCGAGTGTGAATGGTGGTTTCTCAAACGGTACTCTGTTGAGTGGCTCCGATTTCTCCGTTCTCGCGGATGGAGGAATAGATCGCCCACCTGCACCCATTGTCCTGCAACTGATTTAAGAAAAAACCATCAACATATAAACACTTCAATATCTTATTAAAGATTTATAGTAAAGTGCAGAAAGAAACAAATGGTTCTAAAGAAACTCTAATGTCATCATACAGACTTATTACACAAAATTACATTTGTATCAGCTCATTTTCCCCAAAAAACCATATTGGTTTGAGGCGCAAGTCTCAACACAATATTAATACATAATTTTTAGTGGGAAGAATTAATAAACTATAGACAAGAGAAGTATTCCCAATTCACAGAGCAAGTGGTCATTTTTCATCCATTGCCCCATAATACTGGGCTCAGACCAGGATCCAATAGCAGGATCTCACATCCTAAAACTCTGCAGGTGGAGGGATGCAAGGGACAATGGACACTACATCCCATGGCCCATAAGAGTAAAATGATATTACATCCCAAGGGACAGGGACACCAATTATAGAAAAAGATAAGACACACTAAGACAAGAAATCAATAAACACAAAATATTGTATGAAACGGCTTATACATAGATCGATCAACCCAACTAAGAAAAATTGAGAATATGTACCCTAGAGGGTATCTTAGAAGAGTAGTTGATCAATGAAAACTTAAAAGGACAGATTAAATTTTGACAATTAAAAGGACAAAGATTGAAATTGACAATTCACACATCCTCCTTCCCTTTTTAATGGGCCTGATAAGCAACTTTGACTTATAAATGCAACTATATCCACCACACAATTACCATTCTACAGAGGCACTAAGCAAGCAGTAACCTTGTCCTTGAAAATATGAGTACTTTATAGAATAAATAAGCCGTACGTGGTTTGTTTCCGACCTACCCCTTTCATATCTTTATTTCGCACCCCTTTTCTATGATAACATTTGAAAACAAAAAGGGAGCAAATGAGCCGTCTAGAGTCGAGACGACTAGACCAGTAGATGATTGATAACAAAATATATCTTTTGCTAGAAGTATGAAACAAACACATAGAGGTGAGGAAACACAGATAGATCAGCCATACTATTGGAGCTAAATAGGACTTGCCTCGTTATTCATCGAATTACCCATCGAGGAAGATTACTTGTAACAAAAAAAGAAAATAGTAAGGCATGACATTATTCATGCTTTAAAAACTCAATCCAATTAATTAAACATTTGACAGTTAGTTAAGAACCCTTGAGCCTCAACTTCTGCGGTAATCCAGGAGTAGTAATAAGGCTTTCTTGCTCCCGGTAAAATCAACCTTTCTTCCATGATTCTACCATTCAAAATGTTGCTTGTTTCTTCAACAACCAATAACTTCTAACAATAAAAATACTAATTTTGTTCTAACTCACATAAACAAATTTATAAATCACATGCAAATCCACCCAAAAGGCCAAAGCTCTCCCCCACAAAACCTGATTTACATTTCAAATTAGTGGTGACATAGAATTTAATTTTGTTTACATTTTATTAATGGGAAAGGGAACTTGTCGTTGTTGGATAGTTTAAGTTTCATGGCCGCATTAATTGTGGCTATCTCCCCATAAAAACGCAAGCTAAGTTTGGGTCATGTACTCATGTTGACGTGAGAATTTAGTTGCTATGAACAAACAAAATTGTCAGATAAGGAATGGGGAGAAGGTCCATCCTTCTCCCGGTTTGATGCAAAATTCTGACAATATATGCCAACTATAGTAAATATAAATAAATACCCTACCCACCCCTAACACGAGAAGGTCTAATAGATCACCCTTATTGAACTTTGTTATTTTAATTTATCTTTTTTAGTTTTATTTATTTTAATATTATTCTTTTTTTTTGATGATTTACAAAGCATGAATATTGATTAGGAATTTTTGCCCTAACACTGTGTGCTATACTTGCAATATCAAAAATCAGAATCCACAAATCCAGATGAGGTATTCTCATATCTCTCTAGATGCAATTTGATACACACATTTTATTTGTACTTTCTGTCTTTTCAATAATAAGCAAATCTCAAAATTTAGCATGAAGAAACAATAACTTTTACATAATGGGTTAATGTTATCATTATTAATACATCACTTACCATCACCAACCATTTCAAAATTATGTCTTTTTCAGCTAATAACATTACATTTTAATCTGATCTCAAAACGCATATTTTTGTAGTGACAATAAGATTATAAATTGCATTCAAAAATTGTAAACAAATTTTAAAGTTTAGTTATAATATTTTTTGTTATTCAGAACAAATAACACTCGGTACCAGGTTGCGTATATCAATCCTCCCAAATTATGATTAGAAGAGAGTCACATAATGACATCTCGACGATAAAATATTAAAAAAATGTGCAAATTTATCCACCTATAGTCATTGCATCTTTTGCAAATAGTCCATATTCAAATTGCAAAACTTGCAAAAGTTGTCTAAGGCATATATATATTATTAATCAAATCACCACAAAAATTTGCAAGTTTCATGCGTGTACAAACTATGATCCAAAAAAATACTTCCAATTAAAAAACTTTACGTATCTTTTCATCCACAAATCACAATGGCGCTTTAGTGTATACTAGTGTCAACTATTTTACTTTCTTCGTTCCATAATACTTGAAACATTTCACTTTTTACGCTATTCAATGCAAAATTTTGATCACTAATATCTTAAACTACACTTAGCTAATAATTATAAAAATTAAATATTATAAAAAATATGCAATTAGACGATTCAAACAAGATCCCACTTGACTATATTTCATCTTACACATTAGGCGTTATATATAATATAAGCTCGAACAATGAATAGTACTCATAAATTAAATGTAGCGAGTATTTCAGAACGGAAGAAGTATAACCTTTAAAGGAAAAAAATGTATGGTCGTCACTCGTCATACTCGTCAATATTTAATAATCCCCATCGCCATCCAATCATTACTTTAATTCACCACTATAGTTTTCATGTTCAGCATTTGTGTACAAAATAATGATGCAAAAAATTACTTTCTTCCTTTTATATAGTTTTTTAACATTATGAAATTATGCGATTAGACGATTCAAACAACATCCTACTTAACTATATTTTTATTATACATTAGTTGTAATATACAAAATAATAAGCTTAAACTATGAATAGTACACATAATCAAAATGTAACGAGTATTTCATAAGAGAGAAAGTACAAACCAAGAACACAAGCTATCATTTTTTTATTCATAAATTACAATCACCTTTTTCTTTATACTATAGCTTATCTTATTCATATAAAATTGCCACTTTAAATAGCTAAAAACCCTCTTCAGCAAGATTCAACTACTCGTGATTAATATTAATAAATTGCAAGAAGTAATTTTTCTTGAAAATTTACTTGACAAGGCTTGATGATTAATGACAGAGACAGTTAGGCACATAAAACATTTCATCAAAAGTAATACTAAATTCATTGTTATTGCCATAATCGTAAAACTAAATTTTAATCCTAATACCACCATTTTGATATCATTAGGTGGCACACAACTAGAATTGAATGTATAAAACCTTATACCACAACCCATAAGTAAACATACAATTAATAATTTTTCAAAAAAAAAAAAAAGCAACATGAAAATGAGAACATATGTGTGCCCAAGGGTATTTGTAAATTTAATTCATTATTTGTAAATTCAGCTTTGCCCCAACCTTTAGGTGGGTTGACCCGGGTCCGGGTGTAACACATGAAAAATCTAAAACTAGGGCAAAACTTTTGGATTGAAAAGCCACCGAAAACAGAGACTAGTGGACGGTGGGACAGTCATTAAAAATTCGTAACATGTGAATCACAAACAATTAAGCATCCGCATTTTGAAATAAAGAAGCTATTCCCTCACCAAACCCATGACCAACAGTATCTACGCCAAGACGCCAATAAGCAAGCCATTCAAATATTCGTCCACATAATAAAATAAGACTAGATAAACAATAAATACTCTAAAAAGTATTCAAAATATCTGCAGAATAAAACATTTGATCATAAAAACAGAACGTTGAAACGACGACGTAGATATGAGTGATTGACTGACTACAAATGCCGAAAGCGTTGTTCCCTAGAAAAAACAGAGGTGAGCACAAACAATAATGCACCATTAAAAAGGACGAAGTATCGAACTAGATCTAAATCTTGAATGAATCACATTCTACTCAAATTCAATCAATCAGCAAACGAATCACTCGATTAAAACGATTCAACTATAAAAAATGCACCAAACATCAGAATTTTTCAAAATAATTCAATTATATAATCATAATCTAGATCCATAATTCAAAAAACAAAGCAGAAATCAATCAAACCAAATCAAAAAAAGAATCAAAATACAAAGATCTAACAATGCTAAAATCAAACAAAATTTTTGCGAGATTAAAAACAAAAAAATTACCTGAATTAAGCTAAAGATAGAAGAAAATAAGAGAAATTTTCCGATGTTATCAAACCTCAAACTCTCCTCGGAAAAAAAAAAAACAAAAATGGAGAATCCAGAGACAGAGAAATGATCGTTAATGGAGGAGAGAGAGAGAGGCCCGGGATATTGGGCCTGGGTTAAAAAGAGTATCCATTGAAAGTGGGAAGGAGATTCGTTATATAAGCTGTGAAGTGCCTACCTGCAAATAGTGTAGGGCCCATTCTATTACAAATGTTAGCATATACTTTTACACGTGTCATAATCTGATTGGAAGTGGCGGACATTGTAGATGAGTGATGCAATCTCCACCGTTTATTTATATTTGATTTATTTTGTTGGTTGTGATATTTTTCAATTTGAGCCTCAAAATATCTTTGTATGTCACGTGAGTTGCTCTTATTTTATAGCCACTTGTTTTTTTTTTCCACAAATTCTTATTAGAGACCGTCTTTTGTAAAGACCGCTTTTTGAGGCCCCAAAATATATTATATATTCTAACACGCCCCCTCACACGAGAGCCCTTTGGGCTAGAAGTGTGGATGCAACACAAGTCTTCCTCCTACCTGGTGTTAAATATTCCACTTTTAATTGAGGGGTGGTTAAGATTCGAACCTGTGACCTCTTGTCAGACTAGCTTCTGATCCATGTCAATGAACCAACTCAACCAAAAGCTTAAGCTGATGATTGAGGCCCCAAGATATGTTATATGCTCTAGCATATATTGTTACAACTTCATTTATTTTTTATTTGTATTTTATTCTTAATTTATACTTCCTTCGTTCTATAATAGTTGCACCATTTGCTTTTTTACACTCCCTTATGTACGAATTCAATCTTTAATATCTCTAACCATACATATCGAAAAATTATAAGAACTCAAAATTAATTAACTTTGAATCGTGGCGATTCAAACAAAATCCCATGTGAATATGTTTTAACTTTTCGATTAGTGACAATATAAAAGTCAATTTGCTTAATGAATAGTACCATAGTCAACTATGTTGCAAGTAAAAAAGAACGGGGGAAGTAAGTTAAAACATAATTACATGAGATTTTGTTTGATTAATTTGTCATAACATAAGGTTTATTGATATCCATTTTTGTAACTTTTAGTTTTACACAATTAGAGATATTAAGGATTGTTTTAGTACATTGATAAACATGTCTAAACAAAATGGGGCATTTGAAAGAAACGAAGGAAGCATTATCTTAAACTCGAACTTATAAGTTAAAGTGGATAAAATTTATCATCCAAATAAAAAAATTAAGAGATCAAGGTTCGAACTTTCAACCTCTTATTTAAAAATCATATCTAACTTTAGTGAGAGATTAGCTTTAGTGAGAGATTAACTTTCAACCTCTTATTCTTATGTGTTGTATTAGTTGGCCTATTCAAACATATACGATGTGCTTATTCTAATATAATATGTGAAAGTATACTCTTACTGATAAACCTTTTTTTTTTGAAAGAAGAGAACCATTTTTTATCGTAAAAGTTTTTACAATATTTTAATTTTATAAAATAAACCACAAATTTTCAAGGTATCGGGCTTTTTTTTGGCTTTTTCAACCCAAAAGAAAACTGCCCGTATAGAGATATTTAAGATAAATTAATTATTAATTATTGGATATTTATCGATGAAAAAAATGATAAAAAGTCAAAAAGACAATATAAAATTAAAATAAGCATAG
The DNA here is from genome assembly GCA_019776075.1 of Amaranthus palmeri. Classification (NCBI taxonomy): domain Eukaryota; kingdom Viridiplantae; phylum Streptophyta; class Magnoliopsida; order Caryophyllales; family Amaranthaceae; genus Amaranthus; species Amaranthus palmeri. The sequence goes on along the minus strand of JAAKBH010000342.1, from coordinate 244,546 downwards.
AGAATTCAATTTCTTCTTCTTTTTGTTGCAAGTGTGCAATGAAATTGGTTAATGAGCACTTGTTAGGTATTCAGTAGTAATTAGAATAATAATGAGATACAACTTGATGGTTGTCCTATTAATTTAGATCACAGCCAACAACCAATATTAAAATTTACCAAACATCTTCACAAACAGCTAAATTTTTAAGCTAGCTTAAAAGCCAACTAAAACAGCCAACATTTTCAGCTGGTCAAACAAGTCAACTGAAAAAGTCAACCACCAGCAGCCAACAGCCAACAGCCAACGGCCAATCGCCAAACACCCTATAAAGTAGATAAAGGTGGTCAAAGGGGGTGAATCAGGTCAAAAACTGATACACAAAAATCAAATTGTATTTGTGAGAGCAATAAATCGGTTGACACATTTATGTTCCGGATCAAATATTTTCTTTTCTAAAGGAAGTCGTTGGTTGTCTTTTCATTTTATTACTAGTAATTAATTATACGCAACATTTTCCAAAAGGAGTGTGTGAGCAATTATTGCTCTCATATCATTAAATATAATTGACTTGGCCAAATATTTATAGTTCTTTTATTTCGCAATATACTGACTTCTATTCATAGATAATGAGATATTTGTTTTTTTACGCTATTCAATGCACTTATCAATGCTTAATATTTCTTAATATATATAATGAAATATTATAAAAGATGGATATTAATAATCTTTGCATTAAGACGAATTAAACAAGATCTCACATGATTATGGTACGGTCTAATTTATAGTTTAAGAATAAAATACAAATTAAGAATAATAGAGAAATAGTGTCAAATACTAAATATCCCGTTATCTATGAATTGGAGGGAGTAATAAATTATATAGTAAATAATTCAATAAGCCTGTGCACTTTTTAGTTTTTATCTATGTGGATTCACAAATGACGTTTACTATAAAAAAAGTCAATTGCAAAAAACTTCTTTATTTTAAAAAAAAAAGATAAGGTGGGTAAATCTGACCCCAAAACCTCCCGTAATTGGGTGTGAGTCACTACTGACTTCATGACATTGAGATAATAAACTGATGGATCTAACTAAGTTTGAAACTCATATTCATTGTTATTAGCAAAAATCGAATTCAGTTGATTGACTAAAAAGTGATATATGCTCCAACTGAAATAATACCGATGAAAATCTCCACTTGTGATTTTCACCAAGATATGCATGACATGAAAGTTGTAGTGATTATATTAATTTTGTTTGTTTCTACCAAATGTTGTTAAGATTGTGACTTATGAGTGTTGTACATTCATAATATTATTGTATGGTCATTACTTCTCGCTTATCCTTCATTTTGCGCCTCCTATCGTGGAATTACGTTAACTATCCATACAACTACGAACTGCCTTTTTCATGTATTACCTTTAATAAATACTTTTCTTTTGTTTGTCCATTTTAAAATTTATACTTTAACGGAGAAAATTAAATTTTATTTTTAAAGTATATATATTTTACAAAATATATTTACGTGAAATCTTGTTAGATTTGTCTTGATGCAAACTAATTTAATACTCCATCCGAATCATTTAAGATGTCTCATTTGAGTTTTCACGGTTATTAAGAGTGGTGTGCGGTCCATTAAAAGGTGGTAGTTGGGTATTTTAATTGACTAAATTAATTGTAAAGGTGGTAGTTGAGATATTGAGAATTGGAAAAGTGGGGTAAAGGTGGTAGTTGGGTATTGGGAGTACTACAAGTGCGGGTATTTAGGTAACACAAATTCTTACTTGAGGGCATCTTTTGTAAAGACGACTCTCAAAAGCCCAGTCCAATTCTCAATATATATTGTTACAACTTTAAATATAGATTTGGGCTGGACATTTTAGAGTCGTCTTTACAAAAGACGGTCTCTCAAAAAAGCATCTGGGTAGGTAAATAAAGATAAACAAAAAAAAGAAATGGGACAATTGATATGAATTTACCAATAAGAAAATGAGACATCTAAAATGATTCGGAGAGAGTATATTTTTTTCAATTTTTCATGATGGTACTAATAGATCTCGAGGCTCAAAATTTACTTTGAAATGCGTGCAAAAAAATAGAGTGGATACACAAAAAGGAACCAAAGGAGTATTTAATTTTATTACCTATAAATATAATACTTTATATAAATTAATTTCTAATAAATATGAAAATTACAAATAATAATTGATGCATTAATTTGATTGATTTGTTAAAAATTTATATAGTTAAAAGAAATGGAAATATCGGGATGTTAGAAATAATAGAATAGTGGAAGTTTAGTTTTCTTCAAATTTTAAAGAAGTCATTTACTCCCTTCCAATCATTTTAGATGTCTCATTTTCTTATTTGGCAAATTCATATTAATTGTCTCATTTTATTTTTTGTCTATCTTTTTTTTTACCTAAATACCCCCACTTTTTCAATTCTCAGTGTCCAACTACTACCTTTACAATTAATTTAATCAATTAAAATACCCAACTATCACCTTTTTAATGAACCCCACACCACCTTTGATAACAGTAAAAACCCAAATGCAACATCTAAAATGATTCAGAGAGAGTATTAAATAATTGAAAAATTAGTTGAATTTTATATTTTAAATTCAGTACCAAACCAAAGTACCAAACAATGTATTAAGTGAGATTGAAGCCCCCAACAGAATTCTAATTACAGACAAGATTCAGATCAATCAAAGAAAAATGTAACTTTAACCGAAAGAGACAAATAAGGTAACAATTAATTATGCTTATTGAATTTGCTAAATGTCCAATTGACCTCTAATATTATTAATTCATTTTGTTTTGAAAATATTATCCGGAATAATCCCACCTATTATTCATCAGCTGTGAATAATTTCTTGATTATTGTAAAATAATTGAACCTTTGTATATATTATTTGCTGACAGCACTTCTTTCCACATTTTAACCGGCTATTACAGGTGTCTACCACCAAAAAGGAATAGGATAAGTAAGACCAACGAATAAGCATAATGGGAAAGAAGAAGTGAGTGTAACGGCAAATAGATACCTACAGTAGGCGGTTAAAATATAAATAGGGGTGCTGTTAGAAATAATCAATAGTAGGGATTATTTAGAGCAGATGAACAAGAATATTGGATTATTCTAGACTTTTTTCCTTTTGTTTTTTAATTAAAAGATAGTCTAATGGAAGGGGAAGGCTATGCTAGAATCGAACTCAAGACCATACCTAGAGAAGTCGCACTTGCTTTCCAAACTGAGAAAAAAATTCTAATTCTCTAGCGATTTAATTAATTAAAATTGTCCTTTAATGTTGTCAAAGGGCTCCAGGGTCATATTTCTCGAGGATTTCATAACCAAGTACTATTCAACAACGCTCTTTATAATGTGACTGATATTCAGCACCACTCCTTTAATTTTTGTTATCGTGATGCGAATGGTGTAGCTCATAGATTAGCCAGATGGACCGTTGTTAGTTTTGGCTCTAGGGTTTGGCTAGATGGTGATTCTGTGTAGATCTCTGACATTGTACTTTCTGATTTATTATCTTAATGCTAGCCTCTCCCGTTGATTTAAAAAAACACAAAATCTCACAAGAGACGGTCTATAGGATAGACCACAAAATTGGGCCAGCCTATTTCCCTTAACTGATTTTTTTTATTATAATATCAATTATATTATGTTATAATCCTAAATGTAAGGTATTATAACCTCGAATATACTATTCTATAACCCCAAATAATTTATTATAACCCCAAATATAATATGTTATATTTTGGGCTGGGCTTCATGAATTCCGTCTATAGAATAGACCGTTTCCTATGAGACTTAAATAATTAAAATTGTCAAGTATAATTTATGAGTCAAGTTTTTGCCAGCTAACTGTTAAGTGTCTCAATCACAATTACAGATCAAATATGGTGTCATTAACTATAATTAATTAAGTTTAATTTCCCAAATTAGTGAGGTGCACATTAACTAAATAACTCTTAATCTTACTAGTTCATTATATAAATAGCAAAAATATCATTATCATGAATCATGATCTTAAACTAATCAAATTAAATAAATGTTGATGCTGCACATATTTCTAACTAATCCTCACTATTATGTTTGCCGTACGTATATTCCTTTTCTCGGTCCTCATCACTCTATTTTTTTAGTGCATACCTAATGAATACCTACTTACAATTTATAAAGTTACAATAATACTTCCTCCGTTTCATTTTAGTTGCACCATTGAATTTGACACAATATTTAAGGGTTATCAAATCAATATGATAAAAGTAGGGATGGTGTATAATTGATGGTGATATGTGGGGTATAAATAAAAAAATTATTATAAATAAATAACGATTGTGACTTGTGGGTATATTAAATAAGTAATGAGATGCTGTATGATTGATGGTGATATATGATAGGAATTAAGTGAGGATAAAATAAGTTGATTATTTTTGCCAAAAATAGTAATGTTGCAAGTAATTTGAAACTTTCAAAAATGGTAAGTGTTACAAGTAAAATGGAATGGAGAAAGTATTAATTCATACTCTCTTTGTTTTCAAATTTTCTTCTCATTTTACTTTTTGCACAATTTTCAAAGTAAATTTTGAGTCTAAATATCTCTAAATACGCATCATAAAAATTATAAAAAATATATAATAAAAAAGAGAAAATTATGCCGGTCAACTAACGAAAAACATAAGAAGGTAGTGTTTTGAAAAAATATAAAACGAAAAACATAAGAAGGTAGTGTTTTGAAAAAATATAAAACGAAAAACATTAAGACGAATCTAACGAGATCTAACATGGATGTATTTGGTCTTCTATATATGTCTTAAAAATATTAACCAAATTTCTCTTTCCAAAATAAAATATTCTAAATGGAAAGAATATTAGGAAATGAAAGAAGTATCTACTTGCAATATTATTAATATCAAGAAATTTGGCCTATTAGCCTACTTACTATATATCCTTGGACCTTTATACCTACTTACAATATGTTTAATATTTACTTACAACGTTACAATATACTATATACTTAATGCCCATTGAGTAAATATTTTAGTACTTACAATATTTTACATGTCTACTTATAATATTCTTAATGTCTGCCGAAAAAACATAATATTTTTCCTTTAGACAAGCCCCATTAATAATGGATTTCAAAAAGACCTATCTCTAAATTTTTGACCAAACGTTTGCCAAACTATGTATAGAAAAAGAATGAAGGTATCAACTCACGTCACAAGCTCTTGAGACGTTTGGATTCAGTCGACTCCTTCCTTCAAAATTTACTGTATTTTTCTCGTCATGACTAATATTTTATATATTTCTCATTTACAAACTTTATTTAATAAAATGGAAAAATTAATTCCCATTTGGCATTCTCTATAAATTTAGGTTCCATGCAGAGTATCATTTATCATTAGATTTTGTAGTTCAATTCATCATCAGTTACTATCAAGAGAAATCCATAAATAATTAGGTTAAATTGTCAAAAAAAGTCTATATTTGCTCAATCCATTGAAAATTAATTCAACTATTGATTATTTTAAATTAATCCACATATATTCGGTATAATTGCTAAAAATACGTACTCAACTATTTTTTTATTGCTAATTTTTTATCACATAGAAGATTTAAAGATGATAATAAGCAATGGATGGGTTTATTAACCATGAACATATATATTCCTTTGTTTTTTTAAAAACAAAAACTTCCAGTAAGAAAATAAGACCAAATATGGATAATATGAAAAGAGATATCTATCAATGAGATTATAGTTGAGAATATCGAGCCAAAACTAAAATATTTTTAAAAAAATAGCAAAAGCTAAACCTGAAAAAAAATGATGGAAAAATCAAGGGACTGAAGTAGTAGACAATCTAAAACACTTAAAAATGTTAAAAGCATTTTACAAAGCACATTGCAATTTGCGAGGCTTCAGCCGGGTTTATGACTAGCTAATTTCCAGCACGCTGCAAGGCATCAGCCGGGATCATGGCTGGCTAATTTCCGGCACACTGCGAGGCATCAGCCGGGATCATGACTGGCTAATTTCCCAGCACATTGAGAGCATCAGCCAGGATCATGACTAGCTAATTTTCAGCACACTGTGAGGCATCAGCCGGGATCATGACTGGCTAATTTCCAGCACACTGCGAGGCATCAGCCGGGATCATGACTGGCTAATTTCCAGCACACTGCGAGGCATCAGGCAGGATCATGACCCGCTAATTTCCAGCACATTGCGAGGCATCAGCCAGGTCATGACTAGCTAATTCCAACACACTGCATTTTGCAAGGCATTAGACAGGACCATAAGCAATTTACACTGCAAAGCAAAGCAGCTTTCTTTTTTCTTAGTTTTTTCTGAACCTGGTAGAAATTTAACAGGTTGGCTCAAGTTTACCAGAAATCTATCTATTTGAAGGGCGAAAGCAAACAAATATTTCTATCATCACACCATAAATCCTAAACAAAACAAGCAAACTAGCACTGACAAGTAAATAGGCCAATCTCTTAGCATCATTGAACCTCATTTACTAAAATCAATTCTAGATTGGATTAGGCATATTCAAGATTAGAGCTTCACAAACCATGAACACTCACAGCTCAAGTAACAAAATTCGGGTTTGTAAGGCTCTTACGCTCCAGACTTCCGAAGCTCAGCTTCTCCATGAGCAAAGTGGCATTTATCACCAAAAGTACACGAACCCTTCGAAAAGTTCTCACATAGTTTAGTCTTGTAACTGTCTGACTCTGGTCCATGAGGTGGCTTTCCTCCAGAAGCTCTATGAGGAGCATTTGCACTTACACTTGCTACAAGATCATGTACCATGTCGCTCGCGATCTTGATCTGTTCAAAGGTCCCTTCAAGTTCAATGTTCCTCTTTGTAGGGTCAGTCTCATGATCCCGAATTGAAAGCTTCACACCTGTTTGACGGCAAATCTGCTTTGAGTTCACACCGCTTTTACCAATAATGGCCCCCGCAAGATTAGTATCAACGCTAATCTTAGCCGTAGCAGAGACGCCGAAGCCACCAGCAAAACCAGTTGCAGTAGGAGGCTCATTTCTTCCAGGAAAGCGTCCATGCATGGATGCACCCATTGCGCGAGGATCATTAAATGATGGAGCAACAGGTTTATTGAGTTCCCACTCACCGTGAGCAAAATTGCACTTGTCACCATATTTGCACCCTTCACCGCTGATGTACTTTTTGCACAGGCGGCTTTTGACGCCAGGTGCCACGCCATTGATTGCTTGTGGAGGAGGTGGTGGAGCAACTCTTGATATCGGTGGTTGGTTCATCATCTGAGCAACAGCTTTATAACCACCCGGAACATGGTGCTGAAAGTGACAACTTTCCCCAAATGGACATCCAGATGTACTGCAGCACAAAAAGAATTGATAAGGTGATTCAAATTTCAAATAAAATGCAAAAGTGAGGATCATACGAAACTAATTCTCATCAAACGAAAGACATCTATATTAATTTGGACTGGGCAACACAATATTTTAATGGTTTTAAAAACTGGTGCACCGCACATATGGCCATGAGCACTAGTGATTCAAGCTAAAGCTAGCTCACCGTCCTCATAATCTAATTTAGGCTCATATCCCATGGGCACATAGAACTACCATACAGGGCATGTAAGCGAAACACACCTTGATTAAACACATGGTCATGCATGATAAGTTACTACCTAAAATCTAATTGGTTCTAACTAAAAACCAATTCTCAACCCCAGCGAATTTTGACTCCTATGCCTCACATTAACCCATCATCAAAGATACTTTCAGAATTAATCACTTTAAATAATAAAACTCACAAGAAAATACAATTCAAGTGGATGAGCCACTGTCCGCAAACAACTGAAGGGATACACGGCCATACAGGACAGAAGATTTATGTTCACTAAAGTCTAAACCAACTACTTCAGATACAAAGTGAATTTACCGAACAAGTAACTGCCACGATAATATCAACTAACCCACAGAACCACAAAGTTTGAATTTTCTTATTATTATCCTTAACATTAAATTAGAATACTATCAATCAGCAAAACTCCTATACATCTGCCCTAGTACGGAGCTACATCCGTATATAGTACCCCAAAGGAAATATTATATAACATCGGAGCAACATTACAGTGTAACCCATGGTAAATCTATCCCTAAACTGCTGAACCTCAACAAGGTAGGCAGTTCTGCTGCATAGAACATATCCAAATTACATTGGCATTTGCCCTATGCCCATGCACCTGGTATTAACCTAAAAATACTACTAGACAACTCAACACAGATTAAGGTACAGGAACTCCTCCATTCCTATGATTCAGATCCCAAAACTTTTGGCATGAACGCGATTTTTAAGGATCAAAGGGACAGAAGGAATCAAGATCTAGAAATAAAAAAAGGCAGAACTTTCTGAAGATGAGAATCAGGGTTTATACAAATAAGTTTGGAATTTTCCAACAAAAAGTCCATGTAGTTTTGTTGTTAGACAACATGATCATCATCGCCCAATCAAGAGCAATAGCAGCAAAACTACAATTATTTAAGATCAGCTAAATCACTAAATAGTTTAAAGCAACATCTTAGTTTAGGAGGGACAATAGCATTACATTAACCTCCCCCAATGTGGCAATGTCGGTTGTCACTATGTTTTTGGAAAAGTAAACAAGATAGAGAAAAGTGATTGGCTGACATAGAGATATATATGCATATAAAGATAGGAAATAAGTCATCTCAAGCTTCCTAAAATAAGATGCTGAATGCAGTAGCTAACGCAAAATATACTTCCACAAAGCAGAGATTTTTTCTTTGTAAAAGAGAATCATTAGATAAAAGAAAAAAGACAGAAAAAAACTGGCACATGATTGCAGAAAAAAGCAGAAAACCAAATACGATCAGAAAGCCAACAAGAGTATCAGGCAGAGGCTTACACATTACAAGCAGACACAAATATTACAGTGGATGATTGCACTAACATATATGGAAGAAATAAATTGGTAGGTTTAACAGAGTGTGTACAGAATATACATTTGTTAAAAAAAGATAAAAAGTTGATAATTACTAGATAGATAAGATTTTAACCTGAAAAACTTGGTGCAAGGCTTTGATTTGCTTCCTACACCAGATTCCGTTTCTGTTACAAAACATCAATTATCTTTAGTGAGTTCTTTTTCCATTACTTGCTTTGAGTAAGTTGAAAATCACAATATGTTTATAGAAGTGACTTATATATTGTTTATAAAAAGGATCATTACTACATCAATAACTACTTCACATTATGACATGTTTTAGTGAATGACAAATACATGAATATCTAAATCCATGAAAGACCATCAATAGATTGAAGACACTAGAATTAGCTTAAATCTTAATGGAAATTATTTAATCAAGGGAATGAACGTTTGGTAAACTTTATCGATTGACAGTCTGATATTCTTACTTGATACTTATTCAAAGTCATTATAGAGGAAACGATAGTAGCACTGTAAAACGATGTGTAATAAAAAAAAAAGGAGTAATTTGACAACCAATGCTTTTTACTTGCATACAATTCATCAAACAAGACAGCAAACAAAACTACAAGGGTAATGAACTCTCACGCACATTAAAATTAAAAAAATGGCTTCAAATTTCTCAAAAACTTCCCGAAGAAAACTTGTGGGTTTAAGCTAGAATAAGCAAATCGGTAGAATAGCTAACTTCAAAATAATTTTGCTATCAAAGATCAACGAGAAACAACCTCTTTGCTTTTACAAAAAGGTTGTGAATATTGGACCCCCATCCCATGTCCCACTAAGGTGAAATGACCAAAAATGGGAGCCATTTAAGCTAAAACCATTGTTACCAGAAACCAAAAACTTCCCACCAAATCTCATTTCAAAACCTTCATTTCCGAAACACTAGATAAATGTTTCCGAGACTACATATCCAGATGTTTTTTTTTTTCAAGCACAAAACCATATACAATACCAAAGCACTTCTTTCCTTTTTTCTCATATATTTTATGTTTGGTCATTTTCTTTTCTTACTTACTTTTACTCAATTTACTTTTATGTTGTATAATAACATTGTACGTAAGTTTTCTATATTTCTGAAACTCTCAATTAAGGTTTCTCGTTTTCATCTGTGTTCCTCAAAGAATTGAATTTCGTTTTGGGTAACATTGGGAAAACACAATAGTAGCTGCTAAGGTGAGGAAGTACAATTAGCATTACTAGTTGAATACCTATGTCCCTTTATATTTGATACCTTTAGTACTAGCCTTTGAATTGGCACATCTACTATATTAGCGATGGTCCTATATCCTGTCTAATCTCATCCAAAAACTCATTTGAACTCTTCATCTCAGTCATCTTCCACTTTTTTTTATCATATTCACCAACTTAAACTTAATACTACAAACAGCTCTATCCTTTTTTTTCATATTCACCAACTAAAACTTAATATTACAAACAACTCTATCCTTTTGTTGCAAATTAAAAGGGATAGAAAAGGTAATCGATTGTCAATAATCTGCGTATAATGGATTGGAGCTCACTCCTATAGTCCAATAAGTTACATCACCAATGACTTCATTTTCTTCTTTTTCATAGTACAACATTGAATGAGGCATTGATGATACTTTTCCGTCCTAAAAACATCCATCTTTCTTTTAATTTTCTCTTTTTGAGTCGAAATAAGTACTCACTTCTGACAAGGAAGCAAAATAATTGATGACGAAAAGCAACACCGTTCACACCCTTTCTATAGGCTCTAAGTTCAGATCCAAGAAAAAAAGGCATCACTTGTGCAACAAATGCAATTCGAAAAATAATCTTAAACAAGAAAAACCTCTAAAACAAATAAAATCTTATAAATGATTAAACACAAGCAAAAATCTCGAAAAAACAAAAAAGAACATAAGAAAAAGAAAATAACCTTGCTTGTGCTTCTTGAATCCGCCATTAGCATTTACAGCTCCAGCTCCAGCTTCACCCCTTCCTCTTTTCCTACCGTCCATGAGGTGCGAAATATTGAACCAATTCGAACTCAAACAACAAATTCAAAAAAAAAAGAAAAAGAAACGGAACACAAAATTTCTTAGATTAGAGATCTAAATCCAAGAGAAAATAATAACAAAAAATATTACAAGATGAGAATTGATGAGTAAGGTAGAAACCCTAGCCCTATAGAAGAGTAGAAGAAGCTAGGGTTTAGAGTTGGGGGAAGAGGTAGGGATAGAGATAGAAAGAGAAGGAACTATGAGGAAGAGAAGCCTCCAGGAAGTGAGAATTGAGCGCTGTAGGTTAATTTTTGGAAAATAAGGATATTGATTTTTATTTTTCTAGACGAAAAAAAATGGCAATTCTATTTTATTTTCATAACTACTTTTGGAATCATAGGCGTGATAAAAAAATTATTAATATTCACTCAAAAAAATATTATTAACATTAAAAAATTTTAAAATTAAGATGACTAAGTCTAATTATGTTCAAAATTTATGAGATGAAAATATTTTTAAATAGAATAAAACGACTTTACATAGTACTCCCTCCGTCCCATTAGTTTTGTCCACTTTGTAGTGGGCACGCAAAATAAGGAAAAATAGTAGTGAGGTATTTTTAGTGATTATAATAATTGAAAAAGGTGGTAGTGGGGTATTTTAAGTGAATATAATAATTGAAAATGTGGTAGTGGGGTATTTTAAGTGAATATAATAATTGAAAATGTGGTAGGTGGGGTATAATTAAATAATACTTCTATAAGTTGGGGTAGTTGGGGGTATTTAGGTAAAAAGTTTTGCCAAAAAAAGAAAGTGGACAATTAAAGAAGGATTACCCAAAATGGAATAGTGGACAAAACTAATGGGACGGAGGGAGTATATATTACATTCAAATTTTTTGTTTTTACTCATTGTCCTTTGATGATTCAAATAAGATATAATCTGACTAGTTATTCTTATTCATTAGTCGTGATATAATGAAATAAGCCTTAACAATGAATTATGTTAGATCTCTAATGTAGCACATATATGTTATGACATAACTCTGAGGTAATACTTAATAGGGGTGTAGACAGTGGTCAGTGGAGAAGCTACAAGAGGCGGCAGGGTTCGACCATCGCAACCCACTCCCTAGGTTCATTTAAGTGTTTTTAATTTTTATAAGGCATCTAAACTCTGTTTTTAAGGCAACTAATAGTATATCTTGGAATTAAAAACTATCGACCATAACTACACAAGTAAATCCAAAATTCATGTGAATTTGCCAAGCGTTTTATCATTTGCTACCTGCTCCTGCACATTTTTATTTTTATTTTTTTGCTATTTAATATGTAAATTTAATTTTTAATAGAAGTATCCGAGTACCTATGGTTATTTATAGTTAAAAATTAAATAATAATATGAAAAAAAGACATACAAAAGAATCAAATTGTAACTAATTGCCTATATTTTTTTATTATACATAAAGAATAAGAATTATAACAATATTGCTTGATAAATGGAAAGGATTTATTAATGTAACACCTACCTAATAATCAAAATTAGAGTTAGCACTTAGCTTTTTTCATCGAGATGATTATAGTTTGTTGGGAGCATATTATAAAGGAAAAATTACCCAAAATAATACGACCTTTCACCTATTTCCCACGAATAATACGAACTTTCAATTAACTACCAATAGTACGAACTTTGACATGTATTTTCCAGTGGTATACCTTACCTGTTTACAACCGGTTCTACAGGTCAAATTATGACCGTTGCTTCTCACAACATGTTGAGGAACATGTCTGCACAGCCTTTTTTGGTCTTCCTCAACATGTTGTGAGAAGCAACGGTCATAATTTGACCTGTAGAACCGGTTGTAAACAAGTAAGGTATACCACTGGAAAATACATGCCAAAGTTCGTATTATTGGTGGTTAATTGAAAGTTCGTATTATTCTTGGAAAATAGATGAAAGGTCGTATTATTCTGGGTAATTTTTCCTATTATAAAAAAAACTATATTTTGTGGATTAAAATGGGTTAAAATATGGGAAAATTTGCTCAAGATAATCCCAATTATCACCCGTTGGCCAAAAATAATCTCAATTATCAATTATTTTTTAATAATCCCAACTATTCTCATAATTTGTTGAAAACATACACACTCCCTTGTTATTGGCTGGAATAGGTAACTTTTCCACTTTTTTTTTTCTTTTTTTTCACTTAATGTTCAAAATTAACGCTTCCCCTTTATCTATTAATCAAAAAAAAAGAAAAAAGTGGAAAAGTTACCTGTTGCAGCCGATTAAAAGGGAGGTGGGTATGTTTTCAACAAATTATGAGAATAGTTGGGATTATTAAAAAATAATAGATAGTTGGGATTATTTTTGGCCAACGGGTGATAGTTGGGATTATTTTTGGCCAACGGGTGATAGTTGAGATTATTTTGAGCAAATTTTCCTAAAATATGTAAACGAAAATTTAAAAGATGTGATGATAATCATTTCTAATAACACAAATTTTTGCTATAGACAGTCTATAGCATAGACGGGTAAATATGGGTCAGCCCATTTCGCAAAATAAGACTGATTAGTCATCAGCGTTATTTTTAAATTTAAAATTATTGGGTTGGACTGTTGGGAGAGCCGTCTTTGCCATAAACGTTCTCTCAGAAGACATTTTGAACTAATAAATATAGTAAACTAATTGGAATAAACACTTATTAATTTAGCAAAATGATTGTGCGAAACCCAATAATAATTTGATTTACTGTTGATAATAAAAAAATTGCTTAAAAACACTTATTATTAATTTAGAAATTTTTTGGTACATCAGCTGTACCACGTCATTTTTGACATGTGGTACAGCAGCCCAATCAAACCAATGCAATATGCAATTTCATAATAACAAGATTAAAGAACTGATTTTTTTAATTTTATTTTGCTTTTCTCTCTCAGCTCAAATGCTTCAAATTCATCAATTTTCCAAACTCGACAACAATGTGTATCATTCCCATTTATTAGTAAAAATTGAGGAACATAACTTCTTTAGTGGAGAAGAAGCTTGTATTTTCTTCTCAGAAGAACAAGCTCCTTCTCTGCATTGGTATTGCCCAGATCCGTGGACTTAGACCCAAATAAACCCAAATAAAGTAGTTATAAAATGGGTAAAATTGATGAAATGTGGGCAATTTGACTTGGATTTGAATTATATGGGTAAAAGTAGTTTAGATGGGTGATACTTTAAGTGGTCGGGGTGGGTGGTGATGCACTAATGCTTGGCTGGTGAGGCTTGAAGGAGATGGTAAGAATATGATTAGGGTCTTGTGGGATGAGAGAGAAAAAAGGAAAATAAAGTAAAAAAATATTGTATTTTTTTCATTGGGGGGTTGTACCACATGTCAATAATGACGTGGTACAACTGCTGTATAAAAAAATTACGGTCATATATGAGTATATGATAGAAGTAGCTTTTTTAATTTTTCAAATTACATTTTATAAATGGCATTAAGTTTTTTTTTTTGAGTTGGTGTTTACAAAATTTTAAATATGTATCTATTAGAAATCAATTTCATTGTCAAATTACTACTTATATCGAATACAATTAATAATGCAACTACTTTCGAGCAAATGAACTGAAAATTCGAGTTTCTTTTGAAATTTTTTTCCTAATCCATTATAATTGGGGCATTACTGCTTTCCTCTTTAGACATTTTGTCAGTCGTCACTCAATTTTCCTCTTATGCAGGGCTCTTTGCCTCTTCGGGTAAAAATATAGACCACTTTCTTTTAGTTCTCTCTTAAAGGGAGTACTTGTTTGTCAACTTATCTCACTCAGACCCTACCCTGAGCGGGATATTGAATATGATGATGATGATATGAGGTAAGACTTAGAAAAGCCAATTTGAGCATCAAAAAGTTTACATTTTGAAAACAAAATAAGCAACAACTCGTCACTAACTAGGATTAGCCATATGAGCGCTAATTAATCGTCACCCACGTCTAAAGCTCTTCATAAATTTTTTATGTTTAACCCATTAAGTATATTTTGTAACAACTCGAATAATTATAAAAGAACATAACTCTCGCTACAATCTCAAATACATACATCCAAGCTAAAATCATTAAAATGTTTAAAATTCAAAACCCTCTATCAATATTATAAACATACCAACGCAATATTCAAGATGCTTACAAAAACTAAACTAATACATTTTTCATTTTGATGTCAACTGTCTTATCGCTATTGCAACCGAATAATCTGCAATCTAAAACCATAATAATGTAACCGCTAGTCACACTAGATTTAGTGACTAGATGCAACGCAAACAAAACAATAAAGAAAACATACTTTAAAGATCAAAAGCAAAGTCAAAGCTCTAAAGTTTGAGAAGAACTAAGAGTTATGGCTATCTCTCTCGTCGTGCTCACTAAGAGTCTAGTTTGAGAAGAACCCCAAAGCTCTAAAATTATGTCTATCTCTCTCGAGTGAAGCTAGTCACTATCTCAATGAGTATTCGCCTAAGAAATAGGAACAAAGAGTTACACTACTCCTTTAATGGTCATCCCTTAGATTTAATCCATTGACAAAATAATAATCATAATCATCAATTCAGCAATGACAATTTTCATTTCAAAACTATACAATTTAAAGAAATAAAATATAATTTAAAAAATACGTACTATATTGCAGCTACTCAACTCCATATACGACGACATCAGGTACCAATTATTATCCGCCACATGATCATTAACATAAGTTATAAGCAAAACCAAATATTGTATCAACATCATCTCCATTACTTTTCTCTATTATCCACGCTAAGATTTTGACACATATTTTGGAATAAAAAAAAATCTCAAGATTTCGCATATTTTTCTCCATCAAGTAATTCTAACCATTAGATTGAGTATCGGGTGAGGGAGGAAGGTCGCCTTAAACGAGGCAAAGAAACGAAGGCGTTAGTGATCATGTTTTCCCAAACCAAAAACTAAGAATTGATATCTAATCTCACCATCCCCAATTTCTCGCCATTCTCTGTTTCCCCAAACCTCCTTTCCATTCTTCTACATTTTCATGACTTCTTCCCTTCTCATTTAATTTTTTTACTGAATTTTATTTGATAATTGAAATTTTATTATTGATTTTGATTAGTGTGCGTTTGAGTGAGTTAATGCCATTGCAAAGTTAAAATTTCATTCTATTGAATTTCAAATTTCAGAATTTGTTCAGTTTTTAAATAAATCAAACACGAGCTTAAACCCTAGCCGACTAGCCGTCCCATTTTTTTCTCTTTTCTCTCTCTAAAAAACCCTAATATCTAAAGTTAGTTTGGGGCTATTTTCAATCTTTAAAGATTGATGGTAAGCCCCTAATTCCTCCCTTTTAAGTTTTTTAATATGATTAAAATAAATTTTTGCCCTCTCTTTGTAAGAGAGTTATTCTACCCATTCATTGGGTTGATTCTACCTATATATTGGGTTTTGAAGTCTCTCCATGTGAGAGTTTGGAGTTATGAATTTTGGTCATTAGTTGATTTATTGGTAGAGATTAATGCGATGATGCAGCAGACACCAAAATTGCAATTATCATCAACTACATCAAATTCAATTCTCTCTCAACACTACAACAGATCGAAAGACCCCCTCGTAGAAGGCTGTATCAAACAGCGATGTGGAAGAGGATATTCAGAATTGTCAGATTTCATACACAACGATCGTAGTTTTGTTATTTTTGAATTATATTTGGTTTTAATTGCTATGTACTTGCTAATTTTTATCTCTGATGTAGATGTCGTATGACTCTTTATTAATGAATCAGGTATTATTCAAAAAAAAAAAATCAAACACGAGATCATATATTCATCACCCATAAAAAGTTGGGGTTTTTCTTTGATTGTCATCGTTTTATTTTATTATGGTTAAAGTAGGGTGTTCATTAAGGTTAATTTCGGATCTGATGTTTCAAGTCAGTTTAAAATTGGGTATACAATTTTAAATTAATTTTGAAATCGAGTCTATTTTGAATACCTCTTTAAAGCAATAAATGCGGATTATTTGAAAAAAGATTATAATAAATTTGATTGAAGTGAAATTTAGCAATTATGCATGTAAAGAAAACTTCTTTTTATAAACCCACTAGATTATCCCCGTGCGATGCACGATTTTTTTTATTTTATTAATTATTTTAAAAAATAAAGAAAATAAATTATAAATTATTGGTTATGGAGGTGGTTTGTTGAGGTTGAATTAAAAAACGTAGATATTGAAAATATATAGAGCAATTTACATTAGAATTAAGAAGAAATATTAGGATGAAAAAAAAAAATTTGTGATTATAAATTCTGGAAAACCTCTTTGAATACTACATTTGTTGTAGCTCAACTAATATTAGTGATGCCCTTTAAATTGTAATGGTGCAATATATTTTCCTTATTCATAATTATTATTTTTACTATTACAATAACATATTTCAAATTTCAATATAATATGTTATAGTCCCAATTAAAAGTCTTTAATATTGGTCATCAAATTAATTATCCTAATTATTCTTATACTTAATTATCCTTAGCATTTAAGAGTCTTATATTCATTAATCTTTCATGATGTCATCCTTGTTAAATGAAGGGAAAATTTTTCATAAGAAGCTGACACCTCATCAATTTTTGAGGTTGCTTATGTCAACTGTTTTTTGTTTTAGTAGTATGTATAGATTCTACTGATTTTCATGTCTTTTCCTCCAAAAATCCCATTGTCCTTCATTTTTGTTCTTCTTATTCTTCACCTTATTTCTTACATTTTGTTCTTCTTCCTTCTTCCACTAATTCCAACTCCATAAAACAAGCTTTTTTTTTGGGTAAATGAACTCCGATTCGTATATCAAGTAAATTAACCTGTGTAAATGAAGCTCTACTAGGGCTTGCGGAACAATTGGGGTTCATTTACCCAGAAAAAAATTAAGCTTGTTTTATGGAGTTGGAATTAGTAGAAGAAGGAATAAGAACAAAATGGAAGAAATAAGGCGAAGAACAAGAACAAAAATGAAGGACAATGGGGTTTTTTGGAGTAGAAGATATGAAAATATAAAAAGAAGTTTCAGGAAGATGACTTACAAAGGATATATAAGACCTGCTACAGCAGGTTAATTTTCAATTGGGGGTGCCACGAGCAAACAAACTGGAACATAAATTATCAACAACCAGATTATTCACCGCGGTTTGTCAAGATGGAATTATTCCCGATAATTTTTCCATTAATTTATTAAAACTTTAACGTAAATCTATTCATAAAGATATAGTTATAAAAACATAAATACAAGATTTCACTTGACTATATTTTATCTAAAAAAGGTCAAAAAGTAACATCTTGGCCGTTGAATGTGCTTCATACTTGAGTTAAATATTTGATAATAAAACATTATAGCAAATAAATTTCTTATTTTAAATTCTTTAAACGAAAGACGGTCTCTCATAAGAGATATGACTACCTCAATATTTAATAGGAAAATTTTTCCAAAATAATCCAACTTATTATCCATCTGTTGTGAATAATTATTTATAAATAATCAAACCTTTATATAATATTCACATTTAAATCGGCAATACAGGTCCGTACCACCAAAGATGAGTATGGTAAGACCAACGAAGAAGCATAAGGGGAAGAAAAAGTGAGTGTAACGGCTATTAGATACCTACAATAGCAGGTAAAAATGTGAAAAGGGGTGCTGTCAACAAATAATAGGGCTGACAAAAGTTGACCCGACATGAACCTAACCCGAAATAAGTTGGTTACGTTCAGGTCAAAATTTTAAATCTGAAAAAAGAATTGTATAACCCATTTAATTAAATGTGTTAATTTCGAGTTTAATCAATAAGTATAAGCTAAACTTTATTCATTCAATATTTTCTTAGCTTTCCCTATCGTTAAAAAAAATATTTTTTTATTTTTCATAGTAATTAAATACAAAATAAACAACAAAAAAACATAAAGTTAAAGTTAAAGTCTAAAAAAGTAGATTTAATCAACGTTAAAAACCTTAAAACAAAACAAAAAAATTATAAACGGTTTAAGTGGGTCGAAATCAGGTCAACCTGATTTGTTGCAGGTCGGGTCAATGTTGAGATTTTCAACCCAATTAACTAAAGGAAAAATCACCCTGAATAATACGACATTTCACTTATTTTCCATGAATAACACGAACTTTCAATTAACCACGAATAATACGAAGTTTGACATGCATTTTCCGGTGGCATCCCTGACCGGTTTGGAACCGGTAGAACAGGTCAAATTTGACCGTTGCACAAAAGTTTTATCTCCAACCTTGTTTTCATTTCTTCTTTCCAGATTTCTCACCTCTTTCTTCTTTATCTTTCCGTTTTTTAAAATTACTTCCTCCAATCTTCCAATCTTCACCTCATTTATTTTGTTTACTTCCTCCAATCTTCCCCCTCTTCATTTAATTGATGTTAAATATGTTTTCTCCATCATAATCATCATCTCAATTTAGAACATCAATTACAAATGGAATTCCTTTATGTAATCATGATGTTCATGCTAAATTACAAGTAGTCAAAAAAGGAGTAAAAGTTGGTGAGAGATAATTGATGTTAAATACGTTTTCCCCTTTTTCGTTTAATTGATGTTAAATATGTTTTCCCCTTTTTTGAATAGCCCATAATACCAAAACTTCAACGTAATTAAATCATTCACATGAGCCTAAAAACAAGCAAAAAAACACTAAATTACATACAATTTCTAGTTAGAAACAAGAATTAATATTGAAAATGCATGTAGAATTTTCGAATGTTTGACAGACCTTACAAATAATATACTTCTACAAAGGTTAAATTATAGAATAATCAATAATATGAATTATTCACAGCAAATAAAAAATAAATAAGATTATTTTAGACAATTTTTTCTATTTAATACTTCTTCCGTTCCATATTAGTTGCACCATTTGCCTTTTTCACACTCTCCAATGTACGAATCGCATCATTAATATCTTTAATTCTACATATCGAAAAATTATAAAAACTCAAAATTAATAAACTTTAAATCGAGACAATACAAATAAGATCTCATATGACTATGTTTTAACTTTTAGATTACCGATAATATAAAAGTCAATTTACTTAATAAATAGTACCGAAATCAACAACGTAGCAAGTAAAAAAGAACGGAGGAAGTATTCATGATCCTTTTAAAATTTAAATTTGAACTGCAAAATTGAAGCTAAAACATACTGACACTCTGGGTCCCACTCACATCACCCTTTAATTAAAAACAGACAAAATTTTTAAACCGGAATCTCCGCTCAATTATTCACTAAACACACCAATAATAAGGCAATGACATTCCGCTTCAACTGATTTTGAGCAGTGTTTTATTGGACTGATTTATATTCCAATGTTCTTTCTGTTTAGAATATTTTATTTTTGAAGAGAAATTTGATTAAGATTTTTAAGACATAATTTCCTCCGTTCTATTTTAGTTGCACCATTAGGTTTGACACAATATTTAAGGGCTGTCAAATCAGTATGGTATAAGTAGGATGAAGTATTATTGATAGTGATATGTTGGGTAGAAATAAAAAAATTATTATAGATGAATAGTGGTTGTGACTTGTGAGTATATTAAATAATTAATGAAATGATGTATGATTGATGGTGATATGTAGTAGGAATAAAGTGAAGATAATATAAGTAGATTATTTTTGACATAAATAGTAATGTTGCAAGTAATTTGAAACTTCTAAAAAGGTAAGTGTTGCAAGTAAAATGGAATGGAGGAAGTATATAAATAATAAAAATATAAATCTGTTGAGATCTCATTAGATTCTTCTTAATGTATACTTTTTTATTATATATCTTATGTAATTATTTATGATGGGTATTTAAAGATATGCACAATCAAAATTTATTTTGAAAACTGTGCAAAAAGTAAATAAGAAGAATATTTGGAAACGAAGGGAGTAATTTTGTATTTACTCGGCGTATTATGTATAACTAGTTAACTACAACATTAATTAATTTTTAAGTTAAAACATAATTAAGTAAGATATTGTATTATTTGTCACACTACAAAATTATTTATATTAAATTTTTATAACTTTTTAATTATTCAACTAAAAATTAAGTATTAAATTAGTGTATTTAACTACGTAAAAAGTCAAACATTGCAAGTAAAAAAGAAGTATAAAACACAAGAGTAAGCACATTGCACATATACTTCCTCCGTTCTGAAATACTCATTACATTTTCATTATCGACTATTTTATATATTACGGCTAATGTGTAAGAAAAAAATATAGTCAAGTGATATCTTATTTGAATCTTCTAATCGCATACTTTCATAATATTAATTTTTTATAATTTTTAGATGTGTGTAATTCAATATAAATGATCAAAATAACGCATTAGACTGCGCAAAAAATCAAATGTTGCAAGTATGATGGAACGGAGGAAATATTAAGTTTATTTGTTTGAAATAAATCAATTTATTGTTTATGGTCATCTTTAAAGTCTTTTTATTTTCAGCAATTATAACAAATACTCCTATTTAAGTTTATTTCTGGTAAATTAAATAAATATTAATTTATTTTCTAACAACTTTGAACCTATTCCCTGAATATAGTAAATTAGGAAAAAAATTTCCCACTCTACGTTGCAGGGAAAAGTATTTCCCTTGGTACTGTCCACGTCAGATGAAGCTTTTTTTTTTTAAAACATAAGGTAAAACCGCTATGTGAGATAGCGGTTTACCTATTTGCCCAAAACGCCATCTCACATAGCGGTTCAATTTTGGTCCTAGCAGCTTAAAACGCCATCTCAAATGGCGATTTATGTGCACAGGTAAACCGCCACTTGAGATAGCGGTTTTGCCTGTGCACTCCAACATCTTCTTTTTTTTTTTTTCCCTTCCATTTCTATTTTACATCCAACCTGCATACAAGTATAATCAACAATTTTCCAGCTCAAATGATCCATTATCCAGCTCAAATCATCAAATATCATAGGCTTAAATGGAATAAAAACAGATAATTTGGGTTTGTTAACATCTCTGTAAATGATTCATGGCGCACACTAGGACCCGATTCAGGAAGTTGCATGCTAGTCATGACTTCTCCATCATTACTCGAATTCGCAACAAGTTCAACATAAACCTCCATTGCCGTCCCAAGAGCTTGTGATGCCGCATAAGCAAGCGCACTTATGCTTTCATCATTCTTAACCGGGACTAACACATTTTTACCGGTGACCGGATATTTCATATCCATTTTTAATCCATAAGAGTTGCGATCACAACCAATAACACCATACACTTTGCTAAGAAACACCTCAAAAGTCGTATGTTGACGATGGATAAAAAGCATTGCATTCATTCCTCCATTATACACCATATCAACTCCTTTTTGACTAATTTCCCCACCCCAATACACTATAACGGGATAATGATCCATGTTCTGCACACACAAGCATGTCACAAATATGATACAACACACACTTTTTTGTTTACAAGAATGATTAAGGGAAGTGTCAATATGTAACATCAATTGAATTAATTCAATAGGCATAAATCTAAGCTTACACTACCCCAACAAATAACAATTAAACTAAATTGAGCATATATATATACTACACACATTACTTTACTACAACAAATTGATGAACTCCTCATTGAAGCATTTTATCAAACACTTTGTGTGCATACAAAAATATTAATGTAATTCAACCCTAATGGTGTGAAACTAAGCTTCAAAATCATAAAAAAACATAATGCCACAACAAACAATTCATTACAAACCAACAACAACAATCATACACATAAAATCAAAGTGCAAAATTAAAACAAAAAAAATAGGGTTAGGGTTAATGTTTACCTTAAATGATGAAGAAATGGAGAAGTAATCAAAAGCTAACTTGAGTGTTGATGATTAGAAGTAGAAGAATGATTATTTGAGTGAGTTTATGAGTGATTAAGTGAATCAAATTTTTTTTTTTTTTAATACAGTCGAACAGTGAGAGAAGAGCAAGAGATGTTTTTTGCGTGAATGACTCTGGAAGAATGAAAGGAAGTTTTATATTTCAGATAAAACCGCCATCTGAGGTGGCGGTTTATCTAATTCATTTTTTTGCACGTGCTGGAACATAACCGCTATTTCAGATGGCGGTTTACCTGATTTAGGTGAAATAATGTTATCGCCATCTGACATAACGGTTTATATGTCTAAATGAGGTATAACCGCTACCTCACATAGCGGTTTATTAAAAAAAAAAGGAAAAAAAAATTGGTTCAGTTATTGTCCTACGTGGACGGTATTTGAGGAAATATTTTTTCCTGTCACGTAGAATGGGAATTTTTTTTTTAAGAAGCAATATTCAGGGAATAGGTTCAACAAGTTTCCATTCAAATTTTAATTAAGTTTCTCTTTTTATAAATACCTCAAATATCACAATTTTGAAACCCACCTCAAAAAATCCCCTTTTTCTTCTCATCAAAACCCTCCGCCATATCCATATTCCTCCATTTTTTTTAAAAAATGAAAGCTTCTTTGAGATTCAGAGAAGAGCAAAAACCCCTCTTCAAAGCCAAAGTACCCATCAACATTCTAGGGTTACCCTTCCAATCTTCCCTTTCTGCTGGAGATTCTAAAGAACTTTCATTAGGGCTTGGAACTTTCTTCGACTCTGGTCCATCGTTTAGGCTTTCTTACCGTCCAAACGATGCGTTTAACCCTTTCTCTCTCCTCGTTAAAACTGGAATTGGTCACTTCGGATCGCCGATTGATGCCCCCATGACCATGACTGCTGAGTTTAATTTTCTCGGTAATTCTTCAACTGCATCTAATAATCCTAGGTTTTTTCTTCATTTTAAACCTCAATTTGGGGATTTTTCCGTTAAAAAATCGCAGTCTTCGTCGATTACTGCGTTTCAACTAGAATCGAAGCAAAACGGTACCGTTTTTGAGGAAGATAGTTCGATTGAAGTTGTAAACAAGCCGAATGAATTCGAAAATGGCGATTATTTCTCCGTCGGAAAATCAGGTAGTAGAATTACGTCATTGCCCTTGAAATCATCTCTTGAAAGCGCTGTATCAGGGATGATGTTAGGGGCGAAAACGGAACTTCCGATCAAAAGCGGCGCCGTTTTGAAGCTCCGGTGGGGGATTAACTTCCCGGAAGGGTTTCAATCATTTATGAAGAATCCAACGGCAAGGATTTCGCCACATGGAATCCCATTACTGGTTCTCAACAAGATTGGGATTGAACACGTGGCAAAGGAAGATAAGAAGGTGGGTCCTACTAATGTGGGTCCACAGAGCGGGAGTGCTGCTGACATGGCAGAGACTTGTTTTACCATAAAGCGGCAGCTTGAAACGCTGCGTTCTGAGAATGCAATGTTGGGGAAAGCTTTGGATGATTTGAAGGTTGAATTTGGTAGTAAGGGTAATAAGGTCAACAATGGAGGTAGAAAATTAATGGAGGTAGAAAATCAAGGGGATGGTGGGATTGGTGAAATTAATAAGGTTTAAATAATCAAGAATTGCTTGATTTTTGGAGTAAATTAAGATGTTATAAGGATAAAGTTTTAATTTTTAGTAATATTATGAATGTTAATTTTTTTATATATATAAATATAAATAGAAGTATAATTTTTGATTATTATTTATTTAATGAAGTATATGTGACCATGTAAATTTTTAGGGTTGTTTATGTTCTTGGTTGGCAAATGGCAAGCTATGTTTAGTTCTCTCCTTTAATTATAATGAGCCATGGATTTATATTTTATACCACCTTTGGTTTTTGATAGAGTAGTTAATAATTAATAATTATTTATATTTATATGAGTGAGATTTTATTTGATTTTCATAGATATAAATATTTGAAATTTAATTTTTTTTTGAAATGACTCATAAAATTTGTATATATTGTTGGACTTAAGGTGAAGAAATGGTGAGTCTACAATTTACAATCAATTAGTTTACAATTATCATTACATGAAAAATAATACATTTATATTTTCTACTAGGCGGTAAATAGAATAACGTAAATTAATTAAAAAAGCTTCTTTATGTTCAACTTATGAAAAGTTTTGTAATTTACACAAGAGGTGTTCACTAAGGTGGGTGGACCCAACAGGTCTATGGTGGGATTATTTTTAAACGGGTTATTAATAAGTTAGGTTGATAAAGGGTCGGGCCATTATTTGGCTTTGATGTGAAGAGTTGGGTCATGTCGTGCCATGTAGTTATTGGCTTGGTTTTCATAAAGATATTTTCATGTTTTTAAACTTTTTATATGACATTAAATTATACTCCAACAAAAAAGTCATTAAACGAAATATTTTTAAATAGACCACGACAAGTCAAGTCTAAACATGCTTTAATCCACCCCAACCATTTGAAACTTTTAGATTGACCCAATCCGACACATAAAAATTCTGACCCGACTCGAAATGACCCAGTTCGTCTAATAGCTCTAATCCAGACCCTTCTTGCTTTGTACAAGGGGTGTAGTATGTCGACATTTTTTCTACAAGTGAAAGTGATGAATTCTAGACCCATTTATGTCATTATATTGAGTTTTTGGTTATGTCGTGACTAGGATTTTTTTTACTTATAAATTTTGGGTTTTGGATGCACATTTAGTATGGTTGAATTTGTGTCTATGAATGTTTTTAATGAAACCCTATTTTGCTAAATGAGGTAACAGTAACTCTCATGGGAGACGGTCTATTCTATAGACGGAATCCATGAAGCCCAGCCCAAAATATAACATAGTATATTTGAGGTTATAATAAATTATTTGGGGTTATAATAACTTATATTTGGGGTATAGAATAGTATATTCAAGGTTATAATACCTTACATTTAGGATTATAACATAATATAATTGATATTATAATAAAAAAATCAGTTAAGGGAAATGGGCTGGCCCAATTTTGTGGTCTATCCTATAGACCGTCTCTTGTGAGATTTTGTGATGAGGCAATTTGAAAGAATGCCATTATTAAGGAACTAAAATAAACTCCAGGATTCATAAGCATGAGATTAGTTGTTTAAAATTGCCCTCAGGTTTGTATTTGGATGCAGGTCAGGTCAAGGTTATCTGCTCAGTTTCCTGCACAAAGTCAAGTTTCGTAAGGAGGTAGTAGACGTACCAATACCATGCTTATACACCTTCAAGGAGAGGACTGACGAAATGCGCGCAGTCAAATTAAACTCCAAGTAAACTAGTAAAATTTTGGGTGAATTAGCTCATCTAGTAAAACCGATAAGGGGGAAGTTTCGAGTCCCGAAAGTTTCATGAGTAAAACGAAGCAGGTTCCAAATTAGGTGAAGCTTTATGGTTGGAGTCAACGAACTCAGATAGAGCAAGACCAACAATGAATTCAACAATGGTAAGATCAGCAGGAGGAAGGATGAAGCTACACACGATAGATCACGTCACGAACTTGGAACGAAGAAGGCCAAGGGAAAGGCGGAGATAGAAAGTCGAAGGAATAGGAGCAGCAAAGGTCCATTTAAATGGACAGCAGTGACTGCAGCTATGGGAAAAAGAGACCATGGTAATGTCGGGGAAGCAGATTACAGTCAAAGAGATGCCAGAGAGGAAGTAATCCGGACACTTTTACACTAAGGTGGGAATTTGGGTATGTGCAAGTATTAGAATTGGCTTGTTAGCTTGTTTACAATCCCGGAACAAAGGCCAGAAAAGCACCGTCTGTATTGTATATAACATCGATTAAGGCATTTCCCCACACATGAAAGAAAAGGTCGAAATGCATTAACACAAATGTCCGATTTCTCATTTGCAACAAAGATCAACACACCAACTGGAAAAAAAAAATCTTTTGGTTTTAAGATTCATAAAAGGCAAAGTGGGGCATTTGGGATGTTTTACTAGTGAAACTAACATACCAAAGCCTTAATCCCAACAATATAAAGTTAATATTTCGTTGAGAGGGCAAATGCGTTATTATTTCAGCAAAAACTATCTTACATCCTACCTAATTTATGCTTTATATATTCAACAAAAGATTACTAATTTTCACAAAAACCCTAGTGATCCCTACGTTGTCAGTTGAAGAGAGAATTACCCAGTGAATCGGTTATGCACTCGTCAATGGAGGAATAATACATCAAATTGTAATACTCTTGCTCGTCTCTTGCACTCTGCCTTAGCAATCGATGATGTACACGCCTGACGGTTTTGTGTCTAGGTCCAGATGCAGAAAGATGATGTACACGCCTTTGCAATTTGCCTAGGTCCAGATGCAATCAGAAAGATGATGTACACTAGTACTGTTGATCTCCATCTGGTTGATGTTTCAAATTCAATCAATTTTGGTTAGAAACATGGACATCCACTTCATAGAAAAATGGAACCCGTATAAAAAAGAACAGAAAATGAATCCAAGCAAGAGCATAATCATCATCATTAAGATCTCATGAAAATTAATTCAAACTATCACCGCAATCATAGTACTTCAAAATATCAGCATCATTAAGAGCATAAACTTATAATTTATCGAGCTCCCAAATTATATGATGGCTGCTCGACCTTTTAAACATCATAGTTAATATTCAAAGAAAATGTCAGGATGCGATTATACTTCTGGGGTACAGAAGAGCAGAAACTTCTAAGCTATAAACTAATTACTGTGCATCACATATTATACAGGAGGCAGTTACCACTATCACCATCTGATATATAAGTAAGCCTTGAAATTGCATCAACAAGTGCTAGCTCGTGTTTCTGCACAATGAAAATATGATTAAATCCGTGACAAGCAGTTGCAATCTATGCCTCATTACTTGCACAAAAAGAATAGGACCATGTACCTCTAGCATCTTCTTTGCCCTCTCAAGTTCAAGACGATCAGGATTCATTGCAGCAACTACCTTTTCAACCTGGTTCAAGTAAAATGAACTTATCAAATAAATATGCTATACTGCTACCAAACACCGCCCACTGTATATTGATCAAAGATATACCTCTTTAATCAGCGTAGCAGTGTGTAAAATTTCAATATCATCAGTTGAATTTCTAGCACCATTCTGAATCTCACTTCTATACTGCTTTCTTCCTACAGTTGGAGTTGAACTAACATGGTTTATGGATCTTTTTTCTCCAGGACCAACTCTACGAGAAGATATAGAATCCTCATTCACCCATCGGATATCCTCAGGAGGTATCTACAATGTGTGAAATCAAATGTTTACCTTTATTAGCACAAGTAGAAGACAGCAAAAATGACACAATGATGTATGACAAAAAATCACTCGATTTCTTTTGTAATCTTTCCGTGTCCGAAAAATTGTCACATTTGCATTTATCATAGTTTTCAAATCAAAGTTCGTGCCTCAATATTTGTAAATACATTTCACAAAAACTTCTAAAAAGTATATTTTAAATTTTATACAATACAAATTCAATAAGATCTCACATGAATGTATTTAAAACAATGTTCAAATTTCTCTCTAATGAAATATTCTAAATAGGAACAAAGTGGATAGTTTAATTAAAATGCAGCCGATGCATTCAAATAAACAAAACAATTTATTAGGCAAGCTCCTCTTGTGAGTGCTTGTTGACAATTTGCTCGGTAAAACTTAGTCACATCCCATTATCATGAACCAAAAATTAATTCTAGTGGAAGTGTCCTTTCTCAGCGACGCACTGCACTTCTTAGGCCTCGGTGTAGTGAAAGTATGCAAGGGTTGCTAGGTCATCGTTGAAAAGCGACGTGTCACATTACATTAAGTGTGGTGTCAAATGAGCAAGGGCATATTACTTATACCAGGATGTTGTCCAAAAATGATGTGCCATTGGTGTCAAATGAGAAAGAGCACGTTACTTATACTAAAATGTTGTCAGAAACAACACGCTACATAGCTCGAATGCGGTGTCAAATGAGCAAGCACACATAGGATTTAAGTATAGGAGGTTAAGGAACACCAAGGTACTTAAGTTAAGAATGAGATATCATAAAAACGAGGAAAATTAACATTTTATGCTCTCTTTAGAACTTAAGGAAACAGAGGTACGAGCCTATTGAACAGATCCTGTTCAAGTAAGGTCATAACATTTTATGCTACAGTAGACAAAATGAGTAAGAGATAGGGTCAAAACGATAGTATGTGAAAGACAATAATATGAAATGAGGGAAGATTTTGTGAACGGCCTTAAGATTGACCCTACTCTATGGATCAGAATGTTTGGCCTTTATAAAGGATCATAGTAGAAAGTTGAAGCTTGGGAGACCTTAAAAAAGGACGAAGAAGACCGAAGATGACTTGGAGGACAGGAGTGAAAAAGAATATGCATAACCTAGTCTTACAAATTGAGATGGTAGAAAATCAGATTGAACGGAGAAGAATTCATGTGAATAACCATTGCAATTAATACATTGGTTCAAGTAATCTACCTCAATCTTTGGTGATAAGGCCGTAATGATGCTGTTAATGTTGTTGAACAATCTATTAGGCAGGATGAACTGCACAGGCTTATTGTTTTCAAAAATTAGCTAATGCTTATACAGTCCAAGTTACAAAAGTCCGTTGTCAACACTCTCTAAGTATCAAAAATCAGTAGATAATGCTCATAAATTATTGAAGTATCATTGTTGCTTTTACATCCTCAAATTTAAGTTACTTCAACCAGTATTAAGAAAATATTTAGTACTTGGGTGATTTTCAAATCTTCAAAACTTCTATGTAAGCACATGTTAGCCATATCAACCCTATTACAAAAGTGTAGCCCTTCCACTGCCTCAGGTCTTCAATCAAACTATAGAACAAAAGACACCATCAACCTCTTCTCAAAATTCCAGCCATTTCAAGTTTTAGCTTCTTAAAACCTTTGGAAATATCAAAGTTCCATACAAAGAGGTATTTCTAAAATTTCACTATAACAACCTTTACTTCATGTTCAATCTTGCCTACTTGACTACAGTACCCAAAAAATTTAGTTTCACAGCTTCCCCTCTCATTCCCTCAACCCCTCACCGAGGGGGAATTTGTTGACATTCAAGCATTAAACTATATCAAAATGTCAAAATATAATATTATAACGGTCTGTAGCCTACTAAATTTTATTGAAGTTGCAGCTCTCTGTCTGTCTTTTCTACAAATAAATCGGGGTTAAAAGAGCTAATGCTTGTCAGAATTTGTTTTAATTGACTAAGAGAAGATGGCGTTATCAATGTACAATTACACTAAAACTTCAAGCCCACTACAATATTATTATTGTCACCAAATGGGGTTCAAGTGTATCAAAATTTCAAGATAATCCGACATCACAGCACTTCAGAGTTCAGCCAAGAGGTTGTATGACAAAGCTGCATTATTGCTGTGCTAGTTGCTACCAAGAGGGTCGTCAGGAGCATAAAAATCTACGTGAATTTTTAAACTTCTTAGTAAACAAAGAAAAAAGGGTCTGAAAAAACAAGACTGATAGAAATTCCACATTCCGTCACAACAATATATTCAGTCTTGTTTTAAACTTCTTAGTAAACAATATATTCAGTCTTGTTCGATCAGCTGCAAAATGAGCAGTCATTAATGCAAGGGAAGCATAAGAGTTTAAGGTAAGTCGTGAGGCTATGAAAAATGCTGCAAAGACAATTGTAGTCTGGACCAAACCTATGCTGAGTCAATGTATTCTGACCCAGGATATCCAACTCAGTCCTTTCATATTGGTTTTCAATACAGCCAAGTATCAAGTCAATGGTGTGAGGAGTAAAACCTAAAAAAAGACTAATTTCAGCCTGATTCAAGTGATATCTCATGGTCTCCGACAGTATTTTGAGGCAAGACTTTGTTAACAGTGGATACTGCTTTTTCAGAGTATCAAAGACTCGGATAAATATTTTGTAGTCTCAGCTCTACCCTCCAAAACCATTATATAGAACCAATATCGGAGTGTCTTTCGTCATTGAGAACACTAGGAGACTTCGAAACAAAATTGATGATGTGGCAATTACAACCCAGCAGGCTGCCAACAATGGTTCCATATAGCGGAAGGAATCGCAAATCTAAAAAATCCTAAATATGAAAGTAGTAAAAAAATCTCATGTCCCATAATTGTTAACCAGAATTCATACAATGCCAAATACGAAGCACATGGCATCCCAGAAACAGAGTAAAACAATTACGGAAACAGTCTTCAAAAACATAGTTCACGCAGCCAAACTCAGCAATCGGAAGCAAGCCTTTAGCATTGCTATTGTTGTATTTACATGGAATTCGTTGTACGAAAACAGTAGAGCAACACAATCAATCAAGAACATACTTGGACTAGAGTGCATGATTTCTAAACATTTAAATATGTAATTTAGCAAATGATACTCACCTCCATGAGGTTAACCCACTCAAAAGACTCTTGTGGGGTATGAATACCATAAACTAACTCATGTCGCCCCTGAGAAGAACACAACATAATGAGAAGGAATCTTGAATTTGAAAGAACTGAAAACATATCAAGAAAGACATAACATACATCAGATGGATTGTATCGAGAAATTACAGCCTCGTAGAAATGGTTGTCATCAGGCCATTTAGTCAATACTTTCTTTCCCACCAACTCATCACCACTTCCCGGCTGAATAGTTCCATGTGCATCATGGTTATTGTATGGGAACTGCATGGATGTAAAATAAGGTTATCAATCTAAACAATGGTCATTTAACATCTCCATTAAATGCTATACTTCTACAAGATTTACAAACCTGTCTGAATTTCCTTCCTCGCGGACCAAGAGTTCCACCTGACTGCGGTGCTGCACGAGTAGAAAGAGATTGTGATGTTCGCTGCTTCTTGCGCGAAGCATGGGTTGGACTAGGCACATCATTGATAGGATGTGATGTACTCATAGCCTGGTGGCCTCCACCCTTTCTCCATTCCCTTGATAAGTAGTCAAAAATGTATCAGGTCACAATTAAAAAAAAATTTAATCACATCAGATATAGAAGACTCAGGATTCTCTACATACAACAGGGGAGAACAAAAAACAAGAATCACGCATCAAAATTTGATTACAAAAAAAGCTGCTGAACTATAATTTCCAGTTGCAAAGCAACTTCAATTACTTTGACTTGCAATTTCATGCAGACATGTTAATATAATTTAAGACGGTGGAGGATCGAAGCTACTAATTTACTGTTTACCACAAAAAAATGTTCAAAAAAGCAAAGTTTGAATATAGCTTCTTAACATTGTTTTAAAAGAAGAAACTTAGGCATAATTATATTTTGTTCATAAAACAATGATATTTAAAACCAATCTGCCAACCTTATTCTGCCAATGATGTCATCATTGTTGACCTTCGAGAGAACCTCTCTGTGTTCATCATCAGAAACTCTCAACTCTTTTCTAAGTTCTGTCATCAAACCTTCTTTGTCCTGAAGCATGTGTAATGAGTTATTTCAACAGCAGAGAACATGGACATTTGAGATTTCACATTAACATTAAGCAAAATAATTACCCAAGTAAGTACTTCAGATTGAGCTTTGAAGGCACGAAGAACAGCACAATAGGCGTCCATTTCTAGATTATGAATTTGCTGCTCCATGTCTCCTGTACTTCACGATAAAGTCCGGAACCTAGCACTAAATATCCGTATCCTCAAATAATGTTATATGATCTCTAGTTTGATGTGGAGGTCGAATTACTTTAGTGTTTACGGTGAACTTCTATCAACAAACACCAAACATTTTTAGACCAACTAGTCCTTTTTTGCGGTGAGCTTGTGTGTTATCATTGACCAAAAACAGAGATGAAATAATGCTGATGAAAGCAAGCACATGTCAATAATGAAAAGTTATAGGGAAAGATAAGCATGTTTTTAACATAACATCAAACTCTCCAAGCCTAAATGTCACACTATGAATAACACAATTGCTCGTATTCTAACATATAATAAAAAATGCCCCGAGTAAAAAAACCACATTTTCAATCAGCGGTCCAGCATCTGTCTTTCTTTCGAAGAAAAACACTTCGGTGAGAGTATATTTCACTAATTCCAATTGACAGAGATATGCAGCTTAAACTACACTATTCCTATAGAGAAAGATACGCATGTTTTGACATAATATCAAACTCTTCAACAGCAAATATTGAACTACAAATAAGAGGATTGCTCGTATCTAAACAACAACACAAATCTCGGAGAACCAAAAGCACATTCTTAAGCAGCGGCCCAGCACCAGATTTCCCACCGAAAGAAAAACATGATAAATAGAGTTATGTTTCACTGATTCTGATAGATAGAGATGGGTAGACGTATCATTAACTGCACACTATTCACCAGCAACCTCCGTAATCCTCCAAACATACTCCCAAAGAACAATATTTGAATGCTAATGAATTTTGGTTCCTCCAATTTTGGAGCAAAACTATAACTCAAATCTACAACTCAACTGCTTAACGGTTTAATTAAAGCTACATTTACAGTCAAAAATAACTTTAAGCTCCTCTAGAATTGATTCTCATGTAATCGAAATTACAACAAACACAATACAATTCAAGTGCAACAACACCCTGAAGTATAAGCAAATGAACAGCAAAAAATTCATTTCATTAAATTTCAACATAAACTTGGCGAAAATTAGAAAACCCTAAACCCTAAAATTGCGTAGAGAAAATAATTGAAACCACTACACAATGTGGCACCAAAATTCAAACAGGTCAAACATACCAGTGTGTCAAGAACGATAAGGCTCGAAATTTGTTGCCTGAGTGAACGAAAACTTAAATCTTCACCTCAAATCCACGAAGAAAAAATCGACAAAACCCTAGAAATTGAAATTTGGAAGAATTTCTTGAATCTTGATGTTACTAAAGAAGATAATTGAGCGAATGGCTATAAATCTAGTAGACTACAAATTAAAAAAAAAATTGTGATTGGAGGTTTATGGGGAAGGAATTTGGAGTTCAAAGAGGGATATTTATATATAGAAGAGAAGTGTGTAATTTACAGGGAGGGAAAAACGGAGCAGTTGTAGAACACCGTGGATTTTGATGGGTCTAACTCGTTTATATATACTCCTCGTATTCTTTTTATTTGTCTTATTTACTTTTTGTTTACTATTTATTAATTACTCTTAATTTATATTTTATTTTTAATATATAAATTAATATAGACGAGAAGGATTTGTTTCGTTCTTCTCAACACAAAGATTATAAATATCAACTTTTCATGATTTTTTATTATGCACAATTAAATATATTAAAAATTAAATTATTGTCTTGATATTTATGAAAAAAATGAATGGGACAAGTAAGTTGAATAGAAGGGAGTATCACCCTTCATAATAAACCATGAATTTGATTCTCACCTAAGCCATCTTTTCATTCAGCCTACCGAGTATAAAATAAAAATAAGAATTTATGACTTATTTAATAGTCTATGTTTAATTGAAAAATTAATCATAGAAAGTTAGGGTAAATTTGGTGGAAAAATTTACCTAGAATGATTTAAATTTTTATTGATTGGCATACAATAAATTTAACTTTTGATTAATTATAAATAATTTGAATTTTAGAGTCACTCACCCAAAAACATTATTGCCCAAGCGGTGATCGGTTTACACAAAAAAAAACGAAAAATAAAATAAAAAATCAAAATATTATAAATTAAAATTTAAAATCAAAAAATAAACTTACTAAATTCCTCTTTTTATTGTTTTTAATAATTTTTTGATTTTTTTATAATTTTATATATTCTTTCTAATTTGTTTATGAAAAATGTTTTGTTATATAGGCAAGAGCTTACCTTGCTGAATTCTTAGGAAACACCTCTTAGTTGAGATTATTCATGGATAATCAAAAATTAAGATTATTGTAGGAAAATTAATAAAAATTTGAATAATTCTAGATAATTTTTCAAAAATTTTATTGAAGTTTAATGATCATGTTTTTTCACTTTAATCATTCCATTTTTTTTTACAGTTTTTTTCCAAAATAATACCATTTGACAATGTGGACTAAGAGATAGGGCGAATCTGAATTTGTTCTAGCTAGACTCAAACCCAAGTCAAACCTTATTTTATTACTAGATTCAATTTCAAACACAAATTTATAAGGTTTTGAAATTTTGGACCTAGATTCAAATATTCAATTAATTCCATTTTCCATTTAGAATTGTTCTATTTTATGTATTCATGAAAAAATCTTTTTATTTATATCACAAATTTTGGACAAAATCAACCTTGTTCATTCTCATTTTAATATTTTGATAATGCTTTGGTTCCCGCATATCTTCCTCTAACTTCATTTTAACATTTTTATATTGCTCATGGTCTATGCATGTTTTCCACTAACTTTCATAAAAATATTTATTTTAACAGTTATGGTCCAATTAATGATTTTTCCACTAACTTCTATTTAATATTTTTTTAATGTTTATGGTTCCCTATTCTTCTCCATTAAATTTATTATTCAATAAAATAATATATTCACCAGCTAAAAATTTTTATTTTTTTAGTTCTCGTGAACATTTCTTGAGAGAACTTCAAAACAAAGTGGATATTATACGATTTTAGTCCATTTGTTTAAATTTTCGTAAACATTTTAATTAACAAGTATCTTCTGATCTTTATACTAATTGAACGATTAAATATATGCAAACTTTCAAAGTTTAAGTTCATATATATATATATATATATATATATATATATATATATATATATATATATATATATATATATATATATATATATATATATATATATATATATATATATATATATATATATATATATATATATATATATATATATTAAATAGATGTCAAATGGCCTATGAATTAGATTTGGGTCTAAAAAGTATGGACACCTATGGACCCAGATAAATATATAGGTGGATTCAGACCCTTAAATGCGACTAAACTTCCCTTTGCTTCTAAGGCATGGATGTAATACAATTTTCACAACTATTGCATTGTAAATTCCTTTCACTAATCTTGTATGTTTAGTGAAATCAAATTTAACCAACGTTGTCTAACATAATTGAGAAATTAAGCATTTACTATTCTAAAATTAAAGGTTTAAGTCTCGAGAAAAGGTTTGAACGCTTGTGACAAAAAATAAAACCAACGTAGCACAATTAAGAAACTCTATTCTAAGTAATAAAAGAACAAACAAACCAAATACAATGATTTACGTGGTTTACCCTTAATTGGGATAAGTCCAGGGTTTAGCCTCTATGTTTTTATTGCCTTTAAAGAACTTCAAGGAACTACAATCGATGATGATATGAGAGAAATTGAGAGAGATAATCGTATAATCTAGAGAGAAAACTTAGAAGCATTATAGAAGAAATCTATGTGTTGATCCCTATATATAACATACAGGGTCAACACTTACAATATAATCCTAGGAAACACGAAAAGTTGAGTGAAAAATAAGATAACAACATGCAGCAGGTAAAGCCGAGTTGGCTTAACCTAGGCCAGCGGAAAAAGTCGACTAAAAAAAGCTAACTCGACCTTACATATGTCTCCAGACCACTTTCGTTCCTTTGAAGCCTTTTATCCGTTTATCTAATTTACCCTTTTTACCTCTTCTTTACCACTACATATTTACTATGGATTAAGAATCAAAGTCACCTCTTAGTCATAATAACAAAAATAATATATTTCTCTAATCTTATAGAGCAAAATTTTAAAAGATTTAAGATCGTCTTAAATACGAATTTATATTACTATTTTAGATATTTATGGATAAAAACGGTGTCCACATGAATTGAATAGCTTCACCTACTAAAATTGCTCACTTTGCTGTTTTAATTAATTAGTGGGATTTTTTTTAAATTCTAACTAAAATCTTTTAAATTCCTCAAATGACATAATTTCACGGTGAAATTTTTTATTAGACTGGTTGAATGTACACTTACACTTATAAAGTGATTAATTATAAAACAACACTCACCATCTTAAGTAACTAATTATAACATTAAAGTGATCACTTACGGTTTTAAGTGATGACATTTATAGTCTTACAATGATCACTATATATATATAACCTTTAAGTTATTACTAATAATCATAAAGCAATCGCTTACATTCTTAAACGTGACGAAT
Source organism: Amaranthus palmeri (assembly GCA_019776075.1). NCBI lineage: Eukaryota > Viridiplantae > Streptophyta > Magnoliopsida > Caryophyllales > Amaranthaceae > Amaranthus > Amaranthus palmeri. The sequence goes on along the minus strand of JAAKBH010000342.1, from coordinate 207,499 downwards.
TATAAATTTCAAATCTTAAAATAATTCCTTTTAATTTAATGGAAAAATTGATATAAATAATCTAACCTTTCATTCATCCGCCATGAAAAATCTCATCTTTGGATTATTTTTAAATAATTCAAGCTTTGTGATAAATTTGCCCACAACATATCCTATTAGTAATAATAGATAATAATAAGATATGTTGTTAGCAGACTAAAATAAATGTTGGATTATTCACAGCGAACTAAGGGCAAACATTGAATTATTAGAAAATAATCAAAAAGTTAGATTCTACACAGCGGATGAGCAAAAAGTTGGATTATTAATGTCAATTTTTTCTAATTTAATTGCCTAATTGGGTTAGAAGGAATAATTAAGACTAAAAATGGGTTTGGATACACGTGATTAATCAGATGTGTTAGACATAATTTAATGCATTTGGATTGGATTGAGTCAGATAACACATCTCCTCAATTCAGCATCACATGATTTTTATTACTCATTACTAATCTCATCAACTATCAATTATGCATTTTTTGTTTCTTCTTCCTAATATAGTCATGGGTTTGGATTTAAATCGAATTTTATAATTTTTAGTTTTCGATTTTCACTATTTAAATTATAGGATTTAAATTTAGATGTAGACTCGTCATAAAATTTCTTAAGTTATAGAAGAAGAACCTTCTTTTATGAATACTCCTCGACATCTATATTTTTCAAAAGCTGGTATAAATACAATGGTTGATTTAAAAAAATTTATGAGGTGAAACGTATAATAAAATTAAATGACTAAATGAGACATACCTGTTATAGTGAATAAATGAAACGTTGATTCTTTATTTGCAAAAATGAGACAAAGGTTGTCTTTTTATTGAATAAATGAAACGTTGACTCTTTATTTGCAGATGGCCAAAATGTTAGCTTTTTAGAAACAATTTTTCCAAAAAATAAATAAGTTGATCCTGACTCTATAAAATTTATATGTTAAATAACTTCTCTTCACTCTTACTATCAATATGAGATCACATATGTATGTTATTTTTCAACAACTTTCATTTGACCACGAATAGCAAATTTCATATTAACTCAACATAAAGCATAATGATGAATTTGATGCAAACAATAATTATTGTAATTATGTGGTCAAAATAATATTAGAAAATCCAATTGCATAACATTGGTCAAAAAGATTACACGATTTTCAAGCTAAGTGAGTTTGAACATACACTCTATACACACCATTACTATTACCAACTCTCAATCATTGAATTTCCTTACTCTATACTCCGATATTACGTAGCAAAGAGAAAAATGGTGAGAATTAAGAAAGTGTTAATAAATGAAGAAAGAGAATAAATTGTGTGGATAAAATTAAAAGAGAGTTAAAATGTATTGATGAGATTAAAAGAAAGTGGTAGGCTATAGTCCAAAAATAGAAATACTGCAATTTAAGTGGGACGGATGGCAATAAAAAATACTGCAAACTCATAGGGACGGAGGAAGTAATCTTTATGTAGGTCTTTGCAAATTCTATAAAACAATGCCAACTTGTCATTGATCACATGCCCTACACATGCTACCACATCACCCTTAAAAAAAGCTTATACTTCTTTCTATTCTAATCAGATGTATCATTTAGTTTTACACATTTGTCGATGTATTATCTCTATTCTAAATATCTGTAATTATATTTGGTTAAAAATTATAAAAAGTATTATTCATAAAATTTACATTGAAACAAACTAATCAAATAAATTACACTTGACTATGTTTTAATTTATAAATAGACAAAAAATAGCATAAAAAAAACAAATGGAATATTTGATGTTAATATTTCCGTACAACAATATATTATTCAATTCATAAATGAGATCAATAAATACAAATCTCATCTTGTTGTGATCAATGCTCATTAACAAACATCCTCCTAGTAATGAAGATCCTCCTTTGCAAAGCTATACAAATTACTTTGTTTACCCTAATATTAATTCTCATGCTCTCGAGTATGATTTTGGATCGATCAGAAACCTCTTTTCAAACAAGAAAGTTATTTGAAGTTTCAAAGACGAAAACAACAACAATGAATTTGATGAATAGCGGAGGAAAAGTCATAAAAGAGGCCAAGAAAGCTGTGGATTCAAGTTTGAGAAGGCGACCACCGAGTAGGGCAAACCCTACTCATAACAAGTAGGAATGGCTATATGGTGCAAGACTTGTTCAAGATTTTGAATCAAACTGAAGTGTCCAAGTATCAAGTGTTATGTATCATATATACAACGACGAATCAAGGTGAAATAAAAAGTCTGAACTACATACGTATGTCTTTTTTATTTAACTTAAATATTCGGTAAAATTTGTTAGAAATCGGTTATCAATTAAGCTAGCTAACATCTAAACTAGACTAGTAATGATGTAACTAAGTAGCTTTATTTCAATTTTATTTTTTCCCCTTATTCTCTTTCAATATTATTATGAAGCTTTTTTTTTTTATTTTTTATTTTTGTATAGTTCAAGGAGATTTATGTTCACCATTTGTTGATTTCAGTTAACTTGTAGATTTTTCTTTACAGTACTTAAGGGTCTTAAAAGATAAGGGAAGTAGCTAGAGAAGCTAAATAATGGAAATGTACAAAACAAAGAATTTTGCTTAATAAATAGGATTATTTCTCTGTTATGAATCATATTTATTTGCCATCAAATATAGTAATAAATTTGGATATTTGTTATTCACAGGTCTGTTGAGGGTGTGTGAGACGATTAACCGTCAAGGCCCCCTCTTACTCCCGTATATGAAAAAATTAATCGAAAAAAAGAAATATTTAAAGTCTATTAATAAAATAAGTATATATAATATACATAAGACGTAAAATAAAATTTTTACACATAACACCAAAATTTTTCAAGACGGCTTTGTGTATATTATTTGACATCGACGACGATCAAATGTAACGTTTGGGTTTAACATTTTTGTTAAGTGTTAACTCTTGTGGGACATTAAACTCCATTCACTAATTCTTACTTGAGACCGTCTATACAATAAACGTCTTAAGTTTTAGGACTGACCCAATTTATAAATTTAAAAAACTAACTGATTGGTGGTTTTTACAAGTTAAATGGGAGATATGGGTTGGGCACTTAAGAGACGTCCATACTATAGACGGTCTCTCGAGAGAGTCATTAAACTCCATTAGATTCACATCTCGAGTATAGATGTTATGAACCAACCTAATCGACGTGATCCAATTTCAAATCTATCTTTGCCCTAAAATAAATAAATTTAATTTGGTAAATTTGAGCTTGATTCATAAATTAATCGCAGTTATATTGGACTCATTTTTTTTACGAAATAATACAATCGAAATAGAACTATTTATCAATAAATATTTTGCGAGTTGTTTTCGTTTGATGATGAACAATTAAGATTGATAGTGATCCGATTCAAACAGAGTTGGATGTAATGATGGTGACAAATTTATTACTAAATCTTTAGCTTGTTCTTTATTGAGTATCACTTAACATTATGACTAAACAAGTAACAAACGTCGGAGACCTGATTTCAAGTGCACTATCGGCTCGTTTGGTTAGTGGTACTAAATGGTGGTAATAGGAATGAATTATAGTGTAAAATTTCATCAAAATTTTCATTTCATTCCCATGGTAATGAAACTTTGATCAAAAAAAATTTTTTGTTCACAAATTTCCATTACCACCTAATACCACATCCCCCAATGGTAATGCATTAGAATGAATTTTATGAACAAAATGAGATGATTGAAGGTTGTTAGCATGGCCTTGTTGATAGTCATGAGATTTTTCAACCAAAATTACACTAATATTTCATTCCCATTACCGCGGTTTATTACCATTTACCAAACGGGCCGTATATCCTTTAGCTTGGAGGATCTATATTAGGATTATATTTCATTAATGTCATGAGGATGAGGACGTAATGAATGTTTAGGAATGTCTGTATACTTTTTGAGATTTAATGCTCTGAAGTAAGATAAAATGATTACATGACATGATTAATATACAATATTTATAGTAAGAAATTAGATCAGAGATTTGAGTAATTACATCTTCCCACGTTTCTTCTTATCATTTGTGGTTATCAATTACCAATTTTTTTTAAGTTTTCGCACTTCTCCCTCACTTGGTCGTTATTAGGTCTGTAGCTAGTGGAAAAGACTTCACTTGTATAACATACCTTACTACACAAGATAGTTGATGGGCTTTATGAGAATATCATATACAATCCCAAACTTCAGATGAATCATGATACAACAACCAGCCAGTCTCCAGAGAGACCGTCTTTCTGAAAGACACTGCTCAGGTCCAGTCCATTATATTTTAATTCCTGCTCTTGCTTTATATTTTCTTTTATGGGCCAACCCAATTAGAGATGATATCTCAAAGAGACTGTCTCTCACAAGAATTTGTGTACAACTTATTAATCCGTTTTGAACATTTGGGCCTAGCCCACACATGGCATATTGGGCTACACTCATACAAGAACCGGAGCAAAAAGAAAACTTTAATTTGAAATAAATAAACATTCTTTTCAAACAATAACAAAAAAACTTCTTTTAAAACTATTTGCCAAAATAAGTGTCTCCTTATTCGAGTCTTGGTCAGAAGTTGTTTATTATTATTATAATTTTTAAATTAAAATGTTATAATTTAATAAAAAAACAAAAATAAAAATTATGTATTTACTTGGCTCATTAGCTGGCCTGTTAATAACTCAATGTGACCATTCACTTTTTTCTTAAAATTATATCAAATTAAATAAGACATCTGATTAGAATAAACGTAACTATTTAAAAACAAACTTTTTAGTCTCCAAATTTTAATCTAATTTTTTCTAAATTTTTCTTAAAAACTAATCAAGTAACATTACAACATAATTTGCTTTTAGTGAGATATATTTAGCGGCATTTAATTTAAATGTTGCTATTTCAAATTTCTTATAGTGTATATAGAGAATATAGAGACATTTATTAGACCCTTTAGCAGCATAATAAAAAGGCACACTAAAGCTTTTAGCGACATAAGATCTAGTGACATTTCTCACAAATGCCACTATAGATTATAGACAATTACATATGCCACTAAAGACCAAATAAAACGTCGCTAAATCACTTTATAGTGGAACTTAAAATAAAAAGCAATAATTATTACATTAAAAACATGAATTAGTGGTATTGTTTTAATGCCAATGAATCTAATGTCACAAAAAGTTAAATTTGTTGTAGTGTAAATATATGCATTATATAGAGTTGGTAGATATGTTAGATTCATAATGTTGGTTGGATCAAATTGAGTAAGTTGCATGAATTGCTTGAAGACCTTTTTAACCTAACCCATATCTTTATCTCCATATACAACCATTTAGAAAGCTAGGATACAACATGCCGACTTGTTTAATGTTGTCAACTGACATCATTTAAAAGTTATATCTCTAAATATACTAATAAATATATTGGTGAGTTGATTAAAGTATTGCGAGTAACATCGTTGTCTCGGGTTCAAGCCTTATTATCAACATTTTTTAATAATAATACCTAATATATTGACATTATTTGATTTTATTTTGGATCTGCCGTTGGTTGGAAAGTACTAAGAAAATTAGATCTTATCTTAGTTTGAGAACAAATATCAGTCTCCAGAAAAGTTCTAAGTTGAATATCTTCTTTTCTAGCTCACCCGATAATCTAAAGAAGATTAATGAATTTTATTTTTATTTTTATTTTTATTTTAAATTTTTTTGGGAGTGGTTGGTTCTTGATAACGCCTAAAATCTAATTTAACCTTCCTAACAGCTGGCAAGACAAGGCCAACTTTGGGTGAGGATGGTGAAGGGTGATGTATAATTGAACATGGTGAAAACAATTTCATATGTTTAGTTGTATGATTAATAGTTCTTTCCACTATAAAATCGAGTCTTATCTAATTATTAGGGATAAACATTAGATTTTTCAGGTAAGATCATGCGATCTTATTTTATTTATTGTTTTTTTTCAATCAGCCTACTCTGTAATAAAAAATTATTCCTCTAGCTTTAGCTAGCCATGCACACAAAATTAATTGCCTTGATAGTAGTACAAATTTTATTTTAATTTCTATATTAGTTTTAATTTTGATTTAAATAAAAAAGGGAAATTTCACGTGGTAGCTCTGAGGTTTTGGGTTTTCCACGTGGTAACCAAAACTTTTAAAAATTCGACGTGGATACCCTGAGGTTTACGTGGTTGTTTCACTGTGACCTTTTTGCACATAAAAATGTTAGTAAACGTTAATTTTGAAACTTTAAGACTAGTGTACCTATTTATGAGACGCACCGTTTCAAATGTCATCAGTTTTAATCTTTTCTCCCAAAACATAAACCCTAATTCTACATCTTTGGATTTGGGGGGAAAAATATGATTTGGATGAAAGATGGTAGGGTTGGGGTTTAAGTTTTGGGGGAAATGTTGAAACTGATGGGATTTGAAATAATGAGTCGCATAAATTGACGTACAACAGGCTTAAAGCTTTGAAATCAACGAACATGCATAAATTACGTAAACCTAAGAGTTACCACATGAATTTCTTTTTAAAGTTTTGATTACCATATAAAAAACTCAAAACCTCAGGGTTACTACGTGGAATTTCCCAAAAATATAAATAATTATTATTTTTGGATAAATTGCCTTTAAAAGTCAACCTATTAGGCTATTACTAATTCGTCCAAAATAAATCTACTTATCGATTAATTAATTTCTAATTAGCATATAAATATAATGTTGTGCACTCAGATATATCACATAATAATATGTAATGTATAATGAGAGTTAGGGAAGATTCCAAGCAAATTCATATAAAAAAATACTTTATGGTTGTTGATTATTGATAGATGATTGACTAAGTTTAATTGATTACTCATAGTTGATAAATAATTTATTTATTTTTAATAGTGTACAAATTGGCTATATGTTTATGAAGATAATTGATTTAAACTGTTCGTTTCCTAAATAATTGTGATTTCTGATACTTAATACAATAATCAATTAAGCTAATAAGTCAATTATCAATATATGGCCAAAATTTTGATAAGTTATAAACTGGTTTTGGTATACATTTTCCAATATAAAGATCATTTTAATACTCCATATTCAATAGTTTTATATTTAAATTATTTTTAGGCAGAGTAAATGAGAATTAAAAATGAAGTTTTAGAGATTTGTAAATAAAATTTACCTTATTATTATTATTATTATTATTATTATTATTATTATTATTATTATTATTATTATTATTATTATTATTAGGTTGGATTATTTTATTGTCTGGTAGTTTCAACTCAAGTTTTGTCAGGTTAGTTTCTATCGAATTTAAACTAGTTTTTTCTGGAACTTTCGGATTTTATAGTTTCTAAATTAAACTTTTTGTATTTTAACTCACTGATTTTCAATCGAAATTCAAGTTGATTTGAAATTGAAAAAAAAAAACTCAAAGTAAGAACTGTCAAGGAACTAACTCAACCAAAAACTTAAGCTGATGGTTGAAGCCCCAAGATATATTATATACTCTAACACGCTCCCTCACACGAGAGCCCTTTGGGCTAGAAGTGTAGATGCAGCACATGCCCTCCTTATACATGGCGCTAAATTTTCCACTTTAAATGAGGGGTGGTTGAGATTCGAACCTGTAACCTCTTGTCACCCTGGCTTCTGATACCATGTCAAGGAACCAACTCAACCAAAAGCTTAAGCTGATGGTTGAAGCCCCAAGATATATTATATACTTAATACTCTAACAAGAAATTTTGGATCCCAATATCATATGTTAGGTTGAATTTATAACCCCACAACACTCCTCGATAGATATTTTGGAAAAAAGGTCCACACTTTGGACAAAATTTTACACTAACCTTAACCATAGATTTAAGGATTATTGATTATACAAATAATCATGTATTAATCATGTATTTTAGGTCAATTTAAAATTAAATTTACATAACTTTAAATTGGTTATGAAGTCGGATAAATTTTTAACTCAGTTATAAGACCATATAAATTTTAGATCTGTCATTGTAGTTCAAAATATAGTTATATACTTGATCATAAAAGAAAATTTGAAATGAATAAGATTATTTATCAAAAAAAAAAGCATACAATAAGATCATAATCAACTTATTCCAAATATAAGCGCCTGATACCCCAAAGCATAGGTTCGGGTTAGTTCGCAGTTATTAAGTGCAAACAGAATCAAGCTGGTAAAAAAATCAAGTGGTTGTTCGCACTTAGTAAATGCGAACAAGTCAAACAGGGTCAACATGCTTATTTTAAGACAAGAAGATGTTCGCACTTAGTAAGTGCGAACATCTTGAAAAAATGGAAACAAGTAAGTGCTAACAGCCTGTTCCAGTTTTTCAAGTTGTTCGCACTTACTAAGTGCGAACAGCCCAAACCTAAGGTTTGGGAATTACACGCTTAGTTTTGGAATAAGTTTGATTATAATCTTATTGTATGCTTTTTTTTGATAAATAATCTCATTCATTTCAAATAAATGAAACTTAAGCCCACTAAGATGGATGAACTTTTGAAACTTAAGCCCATAAATGAGTTTTTAGATACAAGCTTAGACCGCTATCCACCCAAACTCGCCGTCTAGGGTGTTCAATGGATCTGATAAGGATTGGGCCAGACCGGATAATGACTCTTTATAATTAAAATGGGCGGGACTTTGAAAGCCCGGCCCAACTCAAATTTACTACTAAAAATTGTTATAATTCTTATTTATCAATTTAGAACAATTAAACTATTATTTATAATAATTAAATTGAAAAAAATATTAATAATTCCATTTACATTGCTATATATGATTATTTAATCATACCTTAATGTTATTTACAAAAGCCCATTTTCGGCCCTTATTGAACCCTTTTATAACCCACTTTATTTAATCATAGTTAACCCATTTTTGGCTCAGCCCTTACAAAGTCCTTCTAAAAATAAGCTGGATAAGGGCTCAAAATGAAACCCAACCCGTTAAACACCCCTACTAGCGGTAAACAAGATCTGTACTACAAATAATTATCCTTTATTAATGAATAAATAAAATAAAAAATGATAAAGTAAAATGATGTCTTACGGAATTAACACCAAATTATTAACATCATTATGTATTGGTGACATGATCTTAATACTTAATTGTTTAAGTAGATACGATATAATGTAAGGTACCAAACCTTTGAGTCTTATTTTAATGATCAAATGTTAAAGAGTAAAAGAGAAACATAATATTTCTTGCTTTTGTGCCTAAATTAGGACACGTGTTCTTTATAGACTTAAAAATCAATTAATCATCATCCTAACTTTCAACACAAGTTGCAAACTAATAACCAGCCTAGCAACCTAATTCACACGTGGCAAATTGGTATTCGACAAAATAATTTACTGAAAAATTTAAATCTTATTTTGTTTAAATAGATAACAGATTGACGGGTGATCAAACAATCTAATGTAAATATATTAGCTAACTGAAACAACTTGTTAACTTATTATGAATCAACTTCTAACATGTTAAAAATCAGTTGGACTAGTCAATTAATGTAATCTGCTAGTCAAACGTCTAGACATTTACTATAATTGGTTATCAGCTAATATTCATTTTCCAAATAATTCCATCATATACTTAATTTCTCGATTAGGGTGTTCATTGATCAAGCTATCGAGTCGATTTTAAATGATGTTTCGGATTGGTTTAAAATGAGAACTTGAGACAACATTGATTTTTACATATTTATTTTTAAATTCTGATTAAAATCAATATCAATTACAAGATCAAGCAAATGTCAAACTATCAGACCTGTTCTAAACACCATTACCCTCAAACTCACTCAATTTCGTAATTTTTTTTTTCATTTTTAGTGTTTTTTTTTACTATTTAAACCCTAAATCATGTCTAAATTTTTTTTCACAAACTCGATTAATATCTCTATTTTACATAAATATCAATAATTTAAGGCCTAATAGATATTCTTATCAATTAAATTTACAACACACTTTTTAGTTTATAAAACTTCTATTAGAATTTTACTCTCATCTCGACTATAAATTATAACATATAACAGAGTAGTAAAATTAGATGCAATTTGATTTATCATTATTATTAATTGTATTATTTTAAATCAATAATAACTCAAAATATATATTATTTATGATTAAAATAATATATCTGTAAATATGTAAAATCAAATGAGACTGAGAGGCAATAACTAATATTGGGAGGTAGACGTACCAAATACCATTCCATTCACACATAAATATAGTCAACGACATGTCTTTTTAAAAAAAAAAAAAAACAATGAAGAAAAAATTGAACATGTTAGTCCTAATATAGAGTAGTAAACTAATGCAATATATATCTACTTATCTAGCTGTCGCTAGGAGATAAAATTGTTTAAATAAAAAATAATAATTATGTCAATTGGTTTTAATTTTAACAACTTCTCTTAGAAAAGGATATTTATTTTATTTTAACCATCATTTTCTTATTTTTTTTCTATTAATTTATACCAAATAATAAGTTGGGGAAGCAAAGTGTTTTGAGAAGACATAGCAAATAAAGAGGATTAGCTAGACTATCTCTTCATGTAAAAGAAATTCAAACTTTTTTTTATATTATTCAAAAGTTCAAAGCTTAAATATGTAATTTAGAACAAAAATAATATAAAGGGCTCTTAATTTAAAAATTTTTATGGATCGAGCACATTGTAAATCCATAGATTCACCAATAAATCCACAGATTAGTCGGTATATAGAGCTATACCGACTAATTTTCGACTATTTTGAATAGTCAGAATTAGGCTGTTTTTTGTAGAGAATAAAGATCGACTATTTTATAATAATAAATTAACAAATAAAAAAAAGATTGCATAAGAAATGTAGACTAAAGATATCCCAAATTAATAACTCATAATCCCACTATCCCTTCATGTACAATTCTTCAAATAGATACACATCCTCTTCTTACAAAATATTTCATATGTTTCTCTTAAAGAGAAAAAGAACTTATTTTTAAGCCCATCTTATAAAAGTATACTAGAATATCTCATTCACAATCCCCATACATGTTGCTAGTGCTTCCCTTGATTAGCTAACACAAATCCATGACTAACATATAAAAATAAAAATAATAAGTAATAAATAATATAAAAAATATCTAAAAAGAACCTACTCTTAATTAGCTAACTAATTTACTTATGCCCACTTCCACTCTCCCAATCGTTCTGAAATACTTACAACTGATACTAACATGTTTAGCAGAGATATATCACTATCAGTTGCAAATATATATAATGAGTCAGAACAAATATTATTCAATTTATTTAGGAAAAAGACCATCTTTTTCTTACAAACTTCTAGCAAGCAATTCTTGGCATCTTCTATAAGATTCAATCTTCTCCAACCTAAACTTCTCATGACAATTAGCTATAAACATATCAGCCAACTTATCAATCTCATTCTCATCTTCATTCACCAAATTCTCATTTTTGCTACCTTTTTCTTCTAACCATTCTAGATAACTTGAAAGTTGTCCTTGATCTTCCTTACCATTACCCACATTACCATCAAAAACTTGATCTTGATCATCATGATCTTGATCATGATCATGATGATCATGATCATGATTTTCATCATGGGTGGCATAAATTGAGTTCCAAGTAGAATCATAATAGGTATCACTACCACTTGTATTAGGGTTAATTACTATAGGAGATGAAATAGGCAAAACATGGGCATGAGATGAAGAACACCAATTATAATGAAGTCTAAAAGACCCAAAAAGGATTTTGTTCCTATACTTGTTTTTCTTTTTTGTTTGTTTAAAGTACATGATTTGATTTTCCTTAAAAGTCTTTATAAACATAGATTTGGCCTTAGAAATTGCTCTAAGAAGGTGGCAAATGTGGGAAAAAATGAGATTGTGGATTAGGGTTTTAACTTTCATGGTTGTTATAGATGATGATGAAGGGGTAGAAGTGGAGAAAATGTGAGAAGATAATGGGCTTTTTGGGTTTGTGAGACTAACCATTTTTTGTGTGTAGAGGTGTTTTTAAGAGAGGAAATGGAGAGGGTGTATGTGTATTGGGTCTTGTAAAAATGAAGTATATAAAGGGTGTTTTGTTTAACAATATGCCAATCTATGGTGGGGTTTTATGTATTTTTAAAATTGAATTTGTTGTGGGCTACTTTTATGCATGAGATATTGCACATATACTTACTCTTTTCTAACTTTTTCACTTTTTTTTTTGTTTTCCCTCCATATTTGTTTTGATGTTTGTGGTGATGTATAAATAATGTTAGATACCAGAGCAGATTTAAGGTCAGTTAATAATGTTAAATTATAGTATTTAAGTTATATATATATGAAATTATATTTTTAAAGATAGTAATATATGTGTTAGTTAAGTTGGTAGAAGTTTTGCTATGTGAATGCATTGACCTAGGTTTGAACTTCGTTAAACATAATTTTAAGAAATATTATCAATATCATATGATTGTGTTCTAGATACGCATTTGGTTAGAAATACATGTACATTGAACCACCATTGAGTCACGCATCATCGCACACATATAGAGTGTCCATTTATTAGACAAGTTGATAAGCTACAGATTCAATATATAAGAAGTTAGAAGATCATGCTAAAAGGTTTAATCCTTACGTAATGAATTGCTCATTCTTGACACTTCGTATTTTGCGAATCCTTTTGTATTATATGTTACACAAATGTACTCGATTAATAAGTAATAAAATTTTAAATCAAATGGCATAAATAGACATAAATTTGTCCTTGATTTAGTGGTGCTAGAAAATACATTTTATGTTTTTGCATGGTATCCAGGGAAGATAATGCTTAATTTTATTGACATTTCTTTATACAATTAATTACTAATAAAAATCTATAAATAGTAAAATTTAACTCAATAATAATATTTATATTTTATTTATCAATTAATAGTAATTAACATATTCACGGATGAACTAAATTTAATCCTAACACAACTAAATATAACGGTGATCCATTAAGTATATCCACATTAATTAATTGATGAGATTAATTAATGTAAACTACCTTTGGTGTAACGTTGAAGCTATTTAGAACAGTAATAAAAGCTCAATGTACATATCCCAACACCCAAGGGAAGAAGAAATTTGGGATTTTTTCTAACCGATAACTTTTAGCCGTAAGTGATTACTTTAAAATTATTAATGATTATTTAGACTTTACTTTAAGGTTATAATTGTTTACTTTAAAATTGTAAGTGATTATTTTAAGATTATAAGTAATTACTTTGGGACTATAAATGTGCATTCAGCTAACTCAATAGAAATGGTCTCACCATAAGACCGTCTCATTTGTGTATTTGTCATTTTTTAAAATTCAATTTGAAAGTCAAAACAATGCAATATTATATTTGCTAATTAATGATAATTAAAATTCATCATCATATCCAATATCCCGCCCAAAGACAGGGTCTAAATTGATAATTAAAATTAATTAAAAAAATTAGTATTAACTCCATTTTACAATTTACTCTTGGGAATTGGGAGTAATTTTTAACAGTGAGGTTATTCTGGTAATTGTGGTTGCTGATCAAGTGTGAATGCATGTTCCAACTGATCATGCACAATTGCACATTGACCTGGTCTCCTGCTAAAAGCTTATGTTGGTCCCATTCTTGCTTAATAATAGAGCTCTATTAAAATAAGTGAAATCAACTAAGATTCAATTTTAAAATTAGCATTCCTCAAAAAAAAAAAAAATTAAATCAAATTATATCTATACTTCCTCTGTTTCGAAATACTTGCTACATTTTGTTTTTGGACACTATTCATCGTTTAAGCTTATTTTATATATTGCGGCTAATATGTAAGTAATAATATGGTCAAGTGGGGGATTTGTTTGAATCATCTAATCGCATAGTTTCATATATAATATAAACTTTTTATAATTTTTAAATGTGTATAATTCGACATATAAATGAATAAAAAATACATTGGATTGCGTAAAAAATTAAAAGTAGCAAGTATTATAAAACGGGGGAAGTATATATATATATATATATATATATATATATATATATATATATATATATATATATATATATATATATATATATATATATATATATATATATATATATATATATATATATATATATATATATATATATATATATATATATTTGAACCTAAACTCTCTTTACGAGATGCTATAAATATTAACTTCAAAAAAAAAAAGATGCTATAAATATTTAAGAAGGTTCTCTGAACGATCTTTGTGTTATATATATTTACTTTGTCTTTCTCATTATACACTACTTTTCATCTTAATTTGTTCAGATTATGTATAGTTTTCATTTCTAACAATAATCCCACTCTCTTACTATTAATCCCATCCACAAACTTGCATTATTTTTATATCTTAACCACTTATTTTTGTCCTTCACTTTTTTCGTCTTATTATCCCAAGTCCCACCCAACTTACAAACTATTGTGTGAGACACTGTTCATTTATAAACCCATAAAATTATTAGCATATAAATTTTTATTTTGATTTCTGACTAAAAAAAAATAATGTATCTAGCTCAAAGAATATAGGATAGCATTTATCAAACAACCTTAGAACATAGGATGATGATGCAAATAAAGTGTAACCGCACGGTATAATTGTCATTTCTGAATCCTGCCTAATCAACTACTCCAAACAAAGTACAATTTATACTGCAAAACTAAAGTCCAATCAATGTGCTTAAGGTTTTTTTTTTTTTTTTTTAAAAAAAAAAATTATGTGTCATCAGGGTTATATATTAATATTAAATCTGTTTTATTTGATTTATTAATTCCTTCGAATTTATATCAGGTTTTTTGAGTTGGTTTAAAATAGATTTTTTAAGTTGGTTCAAAACAGATCTGGCATCTACATTAGTTTTTACATAATTTCTATTCATTTTAAAGTCGAATTAATATCAGATTTTATTACCAGGTTGAGTAAATATTTGTCGATTTTTCTAACCTATGCACCGGGTGCATAGTTTTAGACAATATAAGTGGTAACATAATGTTTGATCCTAAGAATGATGAAGAGATTATGAGATCCAATGAAAAGAGTTAAACTTAATTGCAAATAACAAGAGAATCTAGTCTTAGAGAGTCAAGTAGAAATAGAAAAATAAACTTTTGTTATCCTAAATTTACCTTAAATTTACTATTTTGCTCAGAAAATAAAAAAGATAGACAAAAATAAATTTTATAGGTAATGAAAAAAATATCTCAATAAGATTAAAATATAAATTAAATAAAGTATATTTATGAGAATCAAAGAAATATAAAATACGTCACAATTTAAAAAATAAAATATGAGAAAATATCACAGTCAATAGCAAGTATTATGGAACGGAGAAAGTATGGGATAGTGAGTATGTACTATGTAGCAAGATGAAGGGAGGCGAGAGTCCCGCCCCTAAATCCGGCGCCACGAACAGGCAGCACAAGATGAGCTAAACAAGGCCGATTCCTCGCCGATACTAATATTTAGCGTTCTACTACATGACAATTTTCTTATGGACTTTTCTTTCTTGTTTTTTTTTTCCTTTATTTTTCTATTCTTTTTTTTTTTGCCTTTTTTTTTATTCTTTTTTTTTTTTTTCCCTTTTTTTCGATCAGATAGAGCTAATTATCTTAAGGTACCTACGTATTTCATGTTTGTTTCTTCTGAAAAAAAAGAAGAAAAAAAAATGTTTGTTTTTTCTAATTTTTGGATTTGCCTTTTCTTTTCCATTAATTTCAATAATACTTAACAATCTAAATTTTATATATACCTTCGCTGCAAGAATTTTAAGTTGTAAAACCGCCAAATAAGATATGAATTTGTTAGAGTATGTAACATATCCTGAAGTCTCAACTATCAGTTTAAATTTTATCATGTCAATGAACCAACTTAACTAAAAGTTTAAACTGATGATTGAAGACCCTGAATATATTCCCTCCTCTTCCTAGAGAGAATATGACATTTGGTTTTTGCACCAAAACCAAGGAGTGGTGGGGCGGGGACAAATTAAAAGTGGGATTAAAAGTCTCTTTTTACATAAAGAGTATTGATATTTATGTGTTGTTGTGTTGTTATAGTAAGGGTAAGCAAGAATGACAAAAATAAAAATGAGACATTTTCAGTAAATTAACCCGATAAGAAAATGTCTCATTTTCTATGAATAGAAGTATTTTATATTCTAACAGAACTATACCAAACGTATAATACTAGTACTTCAATAAGCACTTTGTTATGGAAAATACAATGTTAAGATTAAATGAACAAGTGTATCATATATACACCAAGTTCATAATCTCTTCATATGAACTTATGTTATATGTAAGTATAATCGATCCATGCAATAAACCCCCACTATATAATACCAACAAACATCTTCTGCTATTTGGTATTATTAGGCCGTGACAATTCATCACATAATCTCACCGTGGCCCACTCGTGGGGTCACGGGACACCCGTGGGTTCGGGCCCACAAACCCACGGGTCAAGAGCGTTGAATTGCACATACACTCGGTGAGGTTCATTGTTTCCCAAAACCATATGACAATGGGAAGATTAGTTCACCCACTATATATGCAAGTCAACAACCCACTATTTTATCGATGTGGGATCTTGTCTCACATGTGAATTATTTCCAACATGTATAATTTTATCCGATTAATACTTAAAGGAGTAACTATGAGTTGATTATAATTAGTAATAAACAAATATAATTAGCATACATACCAAAGTTGATTTCTAGTAAAATGCATGTGATCACCTCAAATAATTGAATATACTTCTATTTTATTTTGGTTATTCGTCATATATTTATATTTATCTATTTGATCTATATTATTTATAAACATATAAAGTTTTTTCAATGTTGGATCACCATATTAATTTTAGAAAATAGTTAATTATTTGTCATCATCATTTACGAGCATCAATTCAATTATATTGTGTAATAATTACTAAAAACTTTAATTTTTCTTTCAATGTTTTTTACTAATCTATATATCAAAATTTTATTTAATATAAACTTTATATCAAATTTAAAAAGACCATGTTATTGAAAATATCGTGCATCAACACGAGTTTATTTAACACATGTTTAGAACTATATTATGTGTGTCCTACATATAAATCAATTGAAAACATACATAATGATTTTTAAGAATTATAACTAAAAACTAAAAATTATTTTTCAATCTATTTTTAATTTTTAATTTTAAAAAACATACTTAAAAAAACAATAACAAACGGACGTAATTTTTCATTTCCACATGCGAGCATCACCATTTATATTACTTTATTAACAACCTAAGAAAAACACACCTTTTGTATGTACAATATAATCAATAATTCATATAAATAAATAATTAATAAATATAGTTAGGTCAAAATAATCGTCATGCATATCGGATAGTAATCTTTGTAGGATTATCAACAAGTAAAATCCAACACACATATCAATTAGGTCACTTTCAAGAAATCACATGGATATTGAGATTTATACAAATTATATTTTGATCATAGGATCAATTCTCTTTGTTTAATTGGTACTTTCACTTTCTAGTACCCAGCTGGAGAATCATATCATCATATCATATCATACAATACTATGAAAGAAATATAAAATTCTACATGGTGAGTTTACAGAGTTTTGCATTAATTATGATTTTAAGTATTAAAGGTAAGTTTTCAAAAAGATTTTATTAGATATAATTATACAAATGTACAATATTATAAAAGAATAAAAAAATTGCAAATGACGATTTTAAATAACTTTACCAACTGAAATCATTCTTACAGTTAAAGTATGATTGTGGCATATTCAAATCATATTAGTATAATATGCAATTGTGTCTTTCTTAAAAAAATTTATTTATAGGTATTTTTATACTAGCAAACTTCGTGCAATGCACGAGTTTGTATACTAGTCAATTATTGTAAGGAAGAGGAATAAGGGGCAGCATATTTCTTCATTTATATTACGGGGTTCAACCATCAACTTGAGCTTTTAATAGAGTTGATTTCTTAATATGGTATCGAAAGTCAGCATGACAAGAGGTCACGGGTTCTACTCTCAAACACCCCTCATTATTTACAGTGGAATATTTAGCGTCAGCAATGAAAAGGGCTTATGCTACAGCATGCATGAATCAGTACTTTTAGCCCAAAGGACTCTCGTATGAGAGAACGTGTTAAAGTACATAACATATCTTAAGGTCTCAACCATCATTTTAATTTAGCTTTTGATGCAAATGTACCATCTTATGATCAATTTTATGATGTTATAAAATTACTTGATTAGGGGTTGCAACTTATGAAACAAATTAATTTTAGTTCCCAATACTAGAATCTATTTGCAATTATAATTTAAAAACGATAATATAAAATTTCATATTTCTTATAAAATTTAAACTTATATGTAATTTCATATAAACGAATTTCTTTACTATTATACAATATTTTTACTATTTACATTATCATTACTCCAATCATAAATATTTAATTTTTTTAATTTTCTTAATCATTTCTCATAAAATACTCGATATTTAAAAACATGAAATAACTTTTACAGATAATTTACGAGCCAATATTTTCGGCTGGTCAAAATAATCCATTGCCATAGAGATCCATATATTGTGGTTGTCGATCACCCTTGATGCTCTCCGCACTAAGCGAGAATATCAGAGTCTTCACCAAAATTAAGACCAAATTCCTGACTAATTTCTTTTGTATTTTCAATATTTGTTTTTACTTGTATTATTTTTTTTTAAATTTTTTATTTTTAGTTACCCAATATGCTCACCAATTGGTTCCTCTACAATAGGGAATAACGCACTAAAGGGCACATATTATTTATTAAGAAAAATTATCAATAAATTTAACTATGGTTTATTTTTAGAAAAATTTACTTTTAAAAATTCGAATTTTTGCTTGTTTTCTTTTAAAAATTTTATCTTTTGATTATTTTTTAAAAATCTGACCTTTTGCCTCCGTTTTCTTTTATAATACATACCTCTCTAACTCACCTGAACAACCGGTTAATTTCGAATTTTTTAAAAAAGAGAATAGGAAAATTTACTTTTAAAAATCCGACCTTTTGCTTAATCTCTTTTAAAAATCTCACCTTCTCTTTTAAAAATCCGACCTTTTGCTTATTCTCTTTTTAAAAATGATGAATTTTCAAATTTATCTGGTCACCGGTAAAAATGTTCTATAAAAGAAAACGAAGGCAAAAGGTTGGACTTTTAAAAAATAATTGAAATGTCAGATTTTTAAAAGAAAACAAGCAAAAGATTGGAATTTTAAAAGTAAATTTTCCTTATTTTAAAATAAACTTATCTAGTCACCCATATTAACAATTTTCAAAGCTGCTCTGTAAGTCATCAATTTTTAGTAATTGTATACCAAACAACTAAGTTTATTTTAAATTATCAATATTTGAGTTTATTTTCAGTGGATAGAGCAAAAATTAATTTATTTTTGACATTTTTCTATATTTATCAAAAGTACTATTTAGCGTACTATTCAATTCCTTTTGAAATTATAATAATATGATGTTTCAAATTGATATTTTATTTAGACATTTAATTGGCTCAAGTATAGTGCTTTATAAAAAGAATTTAAATTAAATTTGAGTTAATTCGACTACTACTTCAAAAGTAGTTTAAGTAGAGGATTCAAGAATGCCTTTTTAAATCTTGTTATTTTTAAACTCTTCATTTATAATTTTATAAATAAAATGTACAATTTAACATAAAGATTAAGGATGGATTGGATATTACAACAAAAAGAAAATGTGTGAATAAATATTAAAAAAGGTGATGAGAAAATTTTTATCAAAAAAAATTCTTATTCTTATCAAATATAATTATAATCATTATTTTAGTCCTACCTATCATTAATTTCATTTAACTAAAAATTATAAAAATTGATATTAATAATATTAATATTAAGACGAATCAAATAATATTTACTACAAATATTAAATAAAATAAAAAATAAAAGTGATTGGTAAATAATACTAAAAATAAATAAAAAATTGAATTAAAATAAAAAATATAAAAGCGATAAATTAAATGAAAAATGTTGTAATTTTAAAGGAAACTACAACTCAAGAAAACAAAGTAAACAAAAGACACAGTAACTCTTATCTATGCAGATTTCACCAAGTTTTATGTCATGCTCTTACATAATAATCTTTTTTTTTTCTATTTTTTTAGTCCCTCTTTTTTTGAAATGTTTCTGATTTTTCAGTGCCATTTAATTTGATTGTACATGCATGGTTGGTGTTGTTGCCAAATGATAAGTACAAAAGGGCATGTTTATTCCAACTACTACTAATTAGGATTTAGAGGTAGTTAATTTTAGTTCAATTGTATACACTTATATTTAATTTTAATTTAATATACGGAAAAATTATATAAAACCACCTAATCAATACACTCTTTTTAAAAAACCACCTTATATAAAAATTTTTTGCAAAAAACCACCTTACATAATGCATTTCTTTGCAAAAGACTACCTATTACTCTATTTCGTCAGTTGACCGGCATATTTAACATTTGACCAGCATGTGCAATTGCAAAAACCATCTTACGTAATGCATTTCTTTGCAAAAACCACCTTACATAATGCATTTCTTTGCAAAAGACTACCTGGTCAAACGTTAAATATGCCGGTCAACTGACGAAATAAAATAACAGGTAGTCTTTTGCAAAGAAATGTATTATGTAAGGTGGTTTTTTGCAAAAATTTTTATATAAGGTGGTATTTTAAAAAAGAGTGTATAGATTAGGTAGTTTTATATAATTTTTCCTTAATATATACATCTTGGATTTAAATTAAATGATGAATTTATTTAATTGACTTTGTGAAAATATCATAATGAGGAAATTATGGGAAGATAAGATCATAACGTAGGTCCCGAACTATGAGGTGTAGCGCAAGAAAAAATGGGAATTTTGTCATTAATTTATTGATATTTTATGAAAATATTTCTTGATTAATAATTATAACCTTTTGCGATAACATATATGTTATATTTTAAGGCCATTAATCAAACACTCCATAACCACCAAAATAATTTTCTTTCAAATGTGGGTATTAAACATAATATTTGATTATTTGACTCCAAAGTAAATCAAATTAAAGCTCTTGTTTATCATCATTCCTAAACCTTGTCAAAAGCAAAATGGATAACAAAAAGTTAACGAGCCTTATACATGTAAATAGATAAAAAAGTTAAATAAATGAGCAAAACAATAAGTATTTAAAACTAACAGAGAAAATTACAAAGTAAAAATGGTGAGATCATATTTAAAAATAGAAAATTAAGCAAATTTATTAGCACATACTAAAAATGAAAAAATAAAACAAATTCAGCATCGGAAAAATTATTGTTGTTTTGTCATGCTCTTTTTGTGTCTCTGCCAACTTGTCATGTACAGTTGTACATGATCATGTAACAAATTCTTTTGACATCATTTTGATTGTGTAGAGGACTACTAAAATTATGCAACATATTCTTAGAAATGAAAGATTGAGAGAATATAACAAAGAAAGTTAGGTGTAGATAAACACGCCAAGGATTCTTGGATAATTACTACCAATACATCGTACTTTCTTGCTTGGAGATCAAATCTTAATACTTAGAAGTTAAATACATTTAACAAAGCTACATAATCGACTCAATTCAATTCAATTCAATTTGAAAGAACAATTCCTATATTAACATTGTATTCGCCATCTCTAATAATATGGGGTACTCTTATCCTCGTTCAGAGATTGAAAACGCTTCGTCCCCATCAAGCGATTTTTAAGATTACAACAGACAGAGTCCCCACACATATGTAATGTGACAAGGTTGATTCCACTATAGTATACTATTCTTCACGTCACCATAAACCCACGAAGAACTTTTAACATTTGGACATGGGTAGGACAATAGGGCCATCTTTCATAAAATAGTGAAGTCATACACTTAAAACATGTATTTGAGTCGAATATACATATGCGAGTCCGAGTGACATAGTGGCTAGAGCAAGAGCAACTATTGATAAGAAAATGAAAGGAGATTGATAAACTCTACCAAAATCAAATCATTTAGCTAAGTACATGGTAGGCATGAAAAACTAGATAGGGGTAATTTATCTAAAGAAAAAGAGGGGGAACACAAAGAATCAAAAACAAAGTAAAAATAAAAAGCATTACCATAGAACAAGAATAGGTTAAAACCCATAAGCTAACTTTAACTGCTGGTAGAGGGTCTTTCAACTGGAGGGATGGTTTGGAATACAAATCAACTTTCCTTCAAAAAATATTCCCAGAACAATTAGTCAGCATCACAAAAAGCCTAAATTACCTACCTTTCTGGGTTTTAAAAACTGCTTAGTCTCTTTCAGATTTCTCTCTTTGTTTCTCCACTTCACATCTACTGATGGTACCCTGTCCCTGTCCCTGTCCCTGCCTGCAGATAAAGATTTCATTAGGGAATATGTTCTTCTAATCTTCCATGTTATCTACCTGCATCACCATCACTTTAAACCAGACAATACTCTTTAGAACATGCCATAGCAGAAGCCTATTATTAGACTGACACTGCGCGATTACAACATATCACTTACCACCCAGGATATCTCATGTTTTTTAGTCAATAATTGATGTTATGATAACCACGTCACTTTTACCGTATCATCATGTCTGTTAATGTGAGGTTCCTCTCTTTGAAGACCCTTTTTGAGCCGAGGGACTCTTTTGGCCGCTCTCTCCCTATGGGTATGAGACGCCGTCGATCATCCCTCCCCAGACCCTGACCATAGATTTATCTATGTGTGGGAAACATTGGGTATGATGATGATCATCATCATCATGTCTGTCAATGTGATTGTGACCATTATCGCATTTTTGGACCATATCACTATGGTCCATCTGAAAGCAAGCCCACTCTTCAGTTTCTGTAGGTTGACTTGTTGAACCTGATATTTTCAAATTTCATATATTATTTTACATACTTATAAGTTTGCTTAAAGAAAACAGGAGTAAATATAAATATAAGTTCCCATAGTTAAAAGTTACTGCATATAGAAGTATATTTCAATCTGTCAGGCTCACAAATTACTGAGTGCAACTAGGAGAATGAAGAATTTTACTCCAATGTTAGATCAGGCGCAACATGCATGCACACAAAACTGCCATAAGGAGCACCATTCCGAAGCTCCAGTGCGGATGGTAAATGTGTTGTATTCCATTTGTCCAAAATTAGTGCCTTAAAAAATTTCTAAGTTGTCTGAACAGAGTTAAGGGTGCACAACCACCCTGTATGTTACGATACTGAAGTAGCTATAACCAATCAGAGTCTGTCACAGGAAGACAATGAATCCTGATTTCATGTTTGACCTCAAGTAATTGACAGCCCAAATTGACACTCAACTACTCAAGAATGAAATACAATGACATGTCAGATATCTAGTACACATCATTTCACACAATTGATCGAGTCAGCATGCTCATTAGATCATCACATAACGAGAACAAGCTAATAAGATGCAAATCATTGCTGATCAAATTATTTTGATACTGGAAACTCACAAGGAAAAGTCTAATAAAATAGCATATTGGTAATCAATAAGCAATTCTTTTCTCAAACACAAAACAGACGTGTACAAGTGCATGGGCGAGAAAATCTGGTAAAATGTTTGGCATTGTAGCAAAAGAATCTCACCTGTTTTCCAGCTAAGCTATTAAGATTCAATGAATCAACCTTTGATGCAGTGCACGCTGAAGATTACGGGGTAAAAGAACATTATTGGCAACACATAAGCAGGACAAAATTTTGGTTTACATGTATGAAGTATCAAGAGCTTAGACCAATTCATCACAACAATCATTGGCTCTGGTCTATAGTAAAATGGCTCATTAAAACATGTGTAATTCTTATTTATGTGGTGTGTATATGATGTTTTTAAGGGTCAATCATAAACAACCTTTTTTGTTGTAAGGATAAGGTTGCAAACATCCGATATCCCAAACCTTGCTTAAGTGGGAGCCACTTGATGATATTTAGGTATCGAGAAACCATTGGCACATGGAAGGTTCAGCACCTAGATGCTTTATCAACTAACAAACATATATATCAAGAATGATATCAGTATCAGCTTCTGACCTAATATACAACACCCATAAGCATTGTGATTATGTATGCAACATTGTAACCTGACCAAATACTAACAACCCACAAATTGTGCAGGACAATCAATGCAAATGTTCATGTTACTCTCACAATTCTCAAAGATGGACATCATTGGCAATTCCCCAACAATATTCATTCTTTAATTACAATTTGCAAAGAAAAAATTTAATCTGCAAGCAGAAAGAGTGTCGAAATTCTCCGATTAAAGGTAAAGTAAATAAGTATATAAATATAAATACAAATAAATGATAGAATTCTAACACACAATGATGTCATAAACTTCAGGTTTTGTGAGCCACAGCCCTCAGGATAATGAGTGAGCATTTAGAAGTGGAAGTATTCCTTAAAATGGTATTTAGTTGGAAATTTCATAATTGGATTTCAGCTTGTATTGGGAGGATGAATAGCTCACTCAATGTCGTGGGTGGGATGCGCCCCGCAAATATCGCAACCCTGACCTGATTTTGACTCACTTAACTCAATTAGAGTTTTTTGTTTCCATTTTATGGTTTTTAACATTGACTCTACCTTATTTTTTAGGCCTCAATTTTACATATTTAGTTTAGGAAAAATTACCTAGAATAATCCAAACTATTCATGATTTTCCTACAATAATCCCAACTATTGATTAACCATGAATAATCCCAACTTTGAGGGGGGTATTTTCCTAGAGTAAATTTTGGTAACCCGATAACCTGCTATAGTAGGTAATTCACCAAAAAAATAAATTAAATATTAATTTAAAATTAGAAAATATTTTTGAAAATTTACATAAAAATCCTAAATAATAAAAAAATCATAAATTTTTTATGAACATTTTTTTAACATTTTTTTTGACATTTTTTTAAATTTATCTTTTTTTTTAAAAAAATAAAACTTACTATAGCAAGTCATCCGGTCACCGGGTTTACTCTAGGAAAATGCCCCTCAAAGTTGGGATTATTCATGGTTAATCAATAGTTGGGATTATTGTAGGAAAATCGTGAATAGTTTGGATTATTCTAGGTAATTTTTCCTTTAGTTTATGAGTTGTTTATTTTGTATTTACAATGAAAAATAAGAAAATGTTAAATGAATAAATTTAGGTTATTTATATTGATTAATTTGACTTCAAATTAACTTGTTTAATTAAATGGGTTATAAAGTTTATTTCTCATTTAAAATTTTGAATTTAACCTAACTCAATTAATAACAAATCAAGTCGAATCGAGCATTCAATTAATGGGTAAAAAGTCTCAGCCCAAACCCACTTATTTCATATCAAGTCCAGGTCTCGTAAGCAGGTCGATCGGCTTTGATAGGCTTAGCGGCAAAACAATTTAAGTAGTCACCCTCAACAATGCAACATGTCACCAAATCCAATCTAACATGGGATTAAGGTCATCCCAGGCCCAATTAGATATAACTCACAAGTACTGGTGTGCCACCAGAAAATCTCAATTCCCACTATATAATCATAGAGGATTGTATTTGCACAGAAATTTTGCTCTAAATGTATATCATTTTCCGTATCTGTAGCTTGCATGAAAGCAATACTATAAACCATACACGA
The DNA here is from genome assembly GCA_019776075.1 of Amaranthus palmeri. Lineage (NCBI taxonomy): Eukaryota > Viridiplantae > Streptophyta > Magnoliopsida > Caryophyllales > Amaranthaceae > Amaranthus > Amaranthus palmeri. Next base: position 181,684 of record JAAKBH010000342.1, on the reverse strand, counting down.
CTTACAAGAAACAGAATGAAACGGTATAACATGAAATTTAATAAATCAAAAGACACACCATAAATAACAAGCGTTATCATAGTTGTTAACTTGAGACCTTTTTAACAAAACGATAAGTAATTGTAACTGACCACCTAATAAGCAATCAAAGGCTGACCGCATAAAACTCCATGTAAGCTCATTTAAGGTTTACATCTAAGAAGCAATTATAAACATGTTGGCATCTTTGAACAACTAGGTGGTAGGTACCAATTACACTACTACTTGTGCTCAAGTTTTGCTTGTGACATAGGAGTATTACAAGATTAATTTTAGTGTCACCGAGGATAATATTTTATTATTTCAATATTATGAAGTGGCTCTCACCAAGGCGAGGATGTACACAAGCTTTTAGAACCATTCAGGTAACTCAGCAAAAAAAAGTGCTATGCAGAGCACAAAATAACAACTTAAGGTTAGATCAGATGTGCTATGACTGGACAGAATGGAGATTCAGCTTTCAGCAAATAACCGCATGCAGGTCAATTTCTAGGCATAATTTGCATCAGCAGCTGCTTGAAGAAAGCATACTGATACAGAAAGGTAGGACATGTAAAAGTTAATAAACAGATGTTTTGGTCATAACACATTACCAAGTCTCTTCCATGCCAATGTTCACATTTATCAACATGCTAGAAGAACAGTTTGTCATTGAGAAAATGTAGAAATGTCACAGTAAAGGTCACTGATATTGCGCATACACATTTGTATACTAACCTTTACGCTCACCCAGTCATCACAGATTTCATAGAACAGAAAATTAAGACCTGCAAAGAATTTTATTTTACAATCAAGAAGACACAACTGAAGGCTTAAGAAATCAGACCACTATTAACCATTAAGACTGTAGAAAGTGTGACATGGAATCATGTTTGCCAAATTAAAAAAACCAAAAAACAGCTATTGACCTTGGTAGGATTGGGGTTGCAGTTGTGCTTCAAAACCACTTTGCTCACAAACCACTTTCCATCGACAGGGTCCAAAAATCATTGGACTGTAGTCGAATTTCTTGTTTTCCGCGGCTTGCCAACCATCAACACGCTGGTATTATCTCCTTTGGGCATATCATCCTCCGTTTTTATCTCTAACCAATGTTCCCTTTCGACCTTGGGTTTGCTACCCCTACACATACACTTAAGTTCGTTCCTCGGTTCAGTAGCGGATCAATAAATCTTAGTCACTGAGAGCATAAATTACTAGTAGTTACAAAAACAATCAAATTAAAAATATACAAAAAATCTTCACAAAGATAAATGAAAAAATATAAAATTTCCAATTCAACCCTCTTAAATAATACTACCTCAAAAGTCAAAACAGTACATTTCTCTCTTATATGTGAGAGATTTTTGAGAGAAGGCAGCTATCAAAAACGAAGGATAGTATACCCGAATGCATTACAACATATTGCAAAAAAAAACTTAAAGAAAGTTGTGTCAGAAAAACAAGAAATAGGTTCAATTTTATAGAGACAAAGTTGTTGATCTTCATATTCATAACAAGTCTTGAAAATTGCAAGCTATTTGGTTGTCCTTAAACCAAAATTTATCATAGATGATATTTGATCAAAATATGCTTTGGGCGAGTCATATGTCAATGAAACGGGCATGAAGAGAAGCTTCCAACAGTTTGTTTGGTCTTGATCGGACAAGTTATAGAGGTGCTCGGACGAGCTCATACCGTCGGAACCTTGATATTGACAACATCATACGTCCAAATTTTCGAGTAGCTCGAAGAATTCCAAGTTGTTGAGGTCTTTAAGTTGGAGACTGAATTCAAAGTGTGGTGAAGCTAGGGAAACTCGTTGATACACCTCAACCTCCAAGAGAAACTTCTCAGAATTAAGGTGAGCAGGGAGCAAGGGCATGAACTAGCACCATTTGAGTTTTATATTAAACCATATATCTATAGATATTAATATGTGTGTTGGTTAAGTTTTTGGGGGTTGTGTTTGAGGGCTGTTTGGTTAATCGGAGAAATCATAGGCTAAGATGACTGCCAGACGACAGACATCGAAGAAGAGCGGCAAACGGTCCCCAGAAACTCCCTGAACTCTCCCAGACGACAGACATCACTAATTCAGGTATGAACCTTGGTATGCATTTTTTTCTTTCTTTTTTCGAAGTAATTTAAAACAATTAAAGATTGTTTGAATATGATTCGACATCATTTGATTTTGTTCTAGATCTGCCCCTAGAAGAGAGAGCCACCAATGACGGAGGGACGCTTGTTGAAGTGTTTCCATCGTTGTGTGGTAAGGGTAGCTCGTGTTGTGAGCTTGTTGTCTCTATTATAGAGTGTCAAACACTTGTGAGGGAATTCAAACACAAGAGAGTCCGAGTCTCTAAGAGAAAGCTTAGAGAGTGCTTGAACTTCGTGTACGTGAGCAGACACTAGTGACACCACTGATGGTGTTTGAAGTTGAGTCGCAAATACATTGTGATTGTTTGTATGTGTAATACTCATTTGAATTTGCATATTACTTATAAAATACAATTGATGATTGAAATGGTAAAATAAGATACCTAAAAGTTACTTATCTTCCTCTCCTATTTTTCTGTTTATGTTGTATGTCCATATTCTTTGAAGTTTTCCTACCTGCCTCCAGATTATGTGTCTCTAATTCACAACAATTCTCAAAAGATTTTACAAGCAAAGCCAATTCATATATGAAATACTTACAAGTTACTGTAAAAACAAAAACCCATATAAAAAATCTTAAACAACATCGTACTAATCTAGAGGCAAATTCTCCCTTAATATAATTCCAAAATAATATCCTAATTTTTCAATGTATGATAATGGAACTACAAAAAAACTTTAAATCAGATATTATTTCAAAGATAACAAAGTATAAATCAAGAATATAATAATTATTAAGTATAAAGCAAAAATATCTCGCCTGAAACGGTGAAATTCTGAGAATCTGATCATATTCGATAAATTGATTGCGTCACCGGTCACCGATCAATTGTAATGATGATCAATTTTAGGGTTTTCAGAATTAATATCCCTTTTGAATACTGTATAAATTTTGGCGCGCCGAGTGGACCTGAAGACGGTTCGACAGGTTCGTGTTACCACTGCCCGGTTTGGGCTGGTCTAGGGCCGATTTTTTTTTGAACTTTAGGGAGAAAAATTGAAACAAATAAGCAATTCAAAATAAAAAAGGAAAAATTGTTGAGAATAACCCGTACTTTTAACTTTTTCCTGTGAATAACCCGTATTTTTTATTATTTATATATAATCCGAACTTTGAACTTAGTTTGCTCACAGCACCCCCTCCTCATTTTTAACCGGTTGTAGCAAGTAACACCTACGAAATGACTTGTTTCCTCTTTATTTGAGTTGCTGCTTGTTGCCATTATTCATCATCTTCAACATCTCACATTCCTCCAAGTAAATTTTTGCAAAGTAAATGAATCAAACTAATCCACACCATTGAACATAAACACAATGTAATTGCACAGATTTTCAAATGAATATGAATTTTCAAAGTGTATTTTTTTCGCACAGTGTGTTTTTTTGCAAAATTGAAGATAAACAAACCTCCATGAGAATAGAATCACAAACAAAATTGAAGATAAACACAATTCACCATTGAAATTGCACAGATTTTTCGCACACTCGTTTTTCGCAGAGTTTCATTTTCGCAGTCAATTTCGCATAGTAACTGTAGCGAAGATTATGGAACAAAATTGCAAAAAAAAAAAAACTCCATGAGAATAGAATCTTACCATTTTAATGAAGATGAAGAGTACACACAACCAATTGAAGATAGCCTTGTCAAGATTTGTCTTTAGTTTCCAAAATTTGGATATTCTCATGAACCTTAGAAATGAATTGGGGATTTTGTTTGTGGAAATATGAATTAGAAGGAAGGAGAAGGTTCAAGGTTGTATGGGGTTAATTGAAGGCAACCTAGAATAGTCGGTTTCGAATAATTGGGGGTGCTGTGAGCAAACTCAGTGTAAAGTTGGGATTATCTATGAATAATCAAAAGTAGGGATTATTCACAGGCAAACGTTAAAAGTACGGGTTATTCCCGACAATTTTTCCAAAAAAAAAACTTCGGATAAACTTAGTTTTAAAAATAAGTGTTTTCCCGTCCAAACCTATATCAGGGATGTACGCAGTTATTAATAGTGAACAAAAAAACGTTAAAAGGGAAGAAAAAAATGAAAGTCATGTTGTTCGTTCTTAAGCAAACCAATCATTTTTCGTCCCTTCTAAAGTTATGATATTGTCTCCCTTTTTTCACAGGCATTAACTGCGAACAAACAATTTTGACCAATTTTTTTGTTCGCTGTTGCCTGTTAATAACTTTGAACATATCCGACCTTCGGCTCGAACATAAAGACGCTTATTTTTAGATTTAAGTTTATTCGAAGCTCATTTTATTTAAATTGATAATTTATTTCAAATTTTCACTTTAGGACTTATAATATTCACCTATGGATCGGTTGGATCTAACAATGGACAATGATCCAAATTTTAAATTGATTATGTTGGGAAATTTCTAAAAATTAATTTTTTTAAAAAAAATTAAAAACACGCGTGGGAAAAAACTATTAAAATAAATGTCATTGCGGTTGAACCTATGGTAAAGAGTCGTTTGCTGATACTAACAACAAAATGGTGATTGAATTGTAAAAAAATAAACTCATCGTAATACGTGTCTTATACATAAGTTGAATAGTCTAATTAATATTAAATTATTAACAATATGCATATGAACTTTTTGTTTTAAGGTCGTCTCTTTGACAAAAAGTTCTCTCAGTAACTCGAAATAGAAAAGAGTTACAATTTCTTAGGAACAACAGAAGTATCACAACACATACTGTTATATAAAGTTGTCTAAATTAGTTGTCAAAATTACTGTTAGAGTATATCACTACTTTTATTTTTATTTATTTGTACCCAGTTCAATTATCCCCACTAAGGGTGTTCAGCGGGTTGGTCAGTTGGACCTCTATCTTGAGCCTTATCCATTTGTTTTACACAAAATTTCACAAGAGACGGTCTATAGGATAGACCACAAAATTGAGTCAGCCCATTTCTCTTAATTGGTTTTTCTATTATAATATCAATTATATCATGTTATAATCCTAAATGTAAGGTATTATAACCTCGAATATGCTATTCTATAACCCCAAATATAAGTTATTATAACCCCAAATAATTTATTATAACCCCAAATATAATATGTTATATTTTGGGCTGGGCTTCATGGATACCGTCTATAGAATAGACCGTCTCCCATGAGACTTACTGTTTGTTTTAAGGAGTGTTTTGTAATGGCCAAATTGAAATGGATTGGGCCGAAAACGAGTTCTACTCCCATTAAAATGAAGGTGCTATAAAATGGCTGACCGAAAATGAGCCATTGTAAACAATATAATTGATAGATTATTTAATTATAATAAATGACAATATTGATAGGAAATATTAATGTTTCTACATATTAATATTATAAATAAAAATATAATCATTATAAATTGATTAAATTTTACTAGTTTCTAGTAATAAAAATAGGCTAAGTTGGAAATTTCTAACCGCTCGACTCATATTTGCTTTAGCTCAATCCTGGTCCTTGCCTCTCCCATTGAACACCCATATAGTCCCCCACCCTCATAGAGAGTCATGCTTAGGGTGTAGCAATATGATACTCTCTCTTATTCACCCCCAATTGTCCCATTTGATCGAACACATTTGCCAATGCAATATTTCTTCATTAATATCTCTAATCTAATTATAAAAAATTAAAAATTATAAAAACTTAATATCAATGACTTTATTTATACAAGTGAAGAGCGATTGATGAACAATGTCAAAAGCCAGATGGAACTATTAAATTAAGGAAAAATTACATAGAATAATCCATTTTCATGATTTTCCTACAATAATCCAACCTTTTTATCAATCATAAATAATCTCAACTATAGCACGTTTTATTTTTTAAAAAATAGATAAATTAAAGGGTTTTTTATGAATTACAGCCTCAAAGTTTTCTCGTTTTATGAATTACAGCAGCAAAGTTTTTTTTTTATGAATTACAGCCTCAAACTTTTGATTTTTTCTCAATCACGGCCAAGTGACCGGTTGACACTGTTGACCAGCTTATTTTACCTTTGACTTTCTATTTTCCTGATTTTTCCTTTTTTTTTGAGTTTTCTTTTTTCTTTTTTCTTTTTTAAATTTTATTCCTTCATCCTCCTCACATCTTAATCCTCTCCCTCCTTCTTCTCCATCATCTTCATCTTTTTCATTCTCCATTAATTTTCAAAATTACCATTAATCTTCAAAGACCCAATTTCTTTCCAAAGTCCAAACCTTAGAATTCTTTCCCCTTTAGAAGAACCCTAATTTAATTCCTCCATCCTCTTCATCATCTTCATCATCTTCTTCCTTCTTCATAATCATCTTCATCCCATTTCAAATAAAATTTCTGGGTATATTTTTTGAAGGTCCTCAATCTTCAAAACTTTGAACAATCTCCTTCTACCCAATTTGAAATCAACCCAAAATCAATTCCAGAATTGAGGTAATTGAATTGCCTAATCCTTCTTTGAAACCTTGAAATCGAGATACTGAACTTGAACCACTCTTAAAACCCTCATTTTCAGGTAATTGAACCAATTGGGTAGATGAAAAATGAGGGTTATTCCCCAAATGCTTGTTCAAAAAATATTTTCAGATCTCAAAGTGAACCCAATTAATATTTCAATTAAGGGATATTAATAATCACCAAAACTTGGCCGAGACTTTTGAAAAGAGAATAACAATAAAAAAAAACTAAAAAAGTTCCTCTCATGAAAAGTTCCCCAAATGCGAGATTAATAATTGCATTAACAATGCCCATTTCTTAACTAAAAAAGAGAATAACAATAAAAAAAACCCACCTTTATTGCTCCTTTGATATCGCTCTCATGAAAAGTTCCTCTCCTAGCTTTCCTTTTTCTCTTAACACTTTTGAAATTTCATACTATTTGCTGTAATGTTGTTCATACTGTAATAGGTTACCTTAAAAACTAAAAATTTCATATGGGTTTTTGGAAATTTCAGATTTTTCTTGTTTAATTTGAATTTCCTTTCATGGGTTTTGCCTAAATTTTGAAAGCTTTTTCATGGGTTTTTCCAAAATTGTGTTTTCATTTCTGGGTTTTTGTTTTCATATTCATATTTTTCTGTCCAATTCAGTCATTTGAGAAAATTGAAACATACCCAATTTGTTATTTATAAGTAGCACACATATAATGGAGGATGAACTAGTGGAAGGATTTATCACTAAGAAGGATTTAGAAATGGTTAGATTTAGAAAACCCAATAATTCCAAGTAGCACACATTTTTCGAATGGGTTTTTTTCAAATGGGTTTTTTTTTTTCACATTTTTTTTAAAAATTTTTGTAGTATTACAGGATTTTTGTGTGGATTATGATGATAAATTTGATGGTCTGGAATAAGAGTCAAAGAGTTAAGAAAGCTTGATAAATAAAGTTATGGAAATGGAGAATGAAAATGGTGGTGATAAGAAAATGGTGGAGAATGAAGATGGTGAAGAAGAAATCAAGAGTTTGAATTTTGAAGAGAAATTGGGTCTTTGAAGATTAATGGTGATTTTGAAAATTAATGGAGGATGAACAGGATGAAGATGTGAGGAGGATGAAGGAATAAAATTAAAAACAGAAAAAAGAAAAAAGAAAACTCAAAAAAAAAGAGGAAAAATCAGGAAAAAAGAAAGTCAAAGGTAAAATAAGCTGGTCAACGGTGTCAACCGGTCACTTGGCCGTGATTGAGGAAAAATCAAAAGTTTGAGGCTGTAATTCATAAAAAAAAAACTTTGCGACTGTAATTCATAAAACGAGAAAACTTTGAGGCTGTAATTCATAAAAAACCCTAAATTAAAATAGAAAGTAAAAAAATTTTAAAAACTGTGAAAAAAATTTGTGATTTTTTAATTGTTCTGAATTTTCATGTAAATTTTCAAAATTTCTAATTTTACATTAACTTTCAATTTTATTTTTTGGTGAATTAACTTTTAGAGCAAATTATCGGATTATCGAAGTTTACTCAAGAAAAATATCCATAAAATTAAGGTTGTTCGTAATTAATTAATAAGTATTATTATTGTAGAAAAATTATGTAAAAGTCTAATTATCGTAGAAAAATTATGGAAATGTTTTGATTATTTTAGGTAAATTTCCTAATAGATTAAATATGAGGGAGCATGAACATAGGGAGTTTTATGCAATTAAAATTGGCCCGCCAATTTATATGTTATCGACAAACGTTTCCTTTCCTACAGAATTCCTCCCCTGGATTTTGACTGTTGAATTGACGGGAAACAATGGAGAATGGAGTCGCCATTCAATCTACAATCATTATTCCAAAGTCTGATACATCTACTGCAACTTAGAGTGAGTGTGAAAAACAAATGGAATTTCAATAAGTTTTTTTAGGTTCTGAATTTGAAGTATCGAATCTAAGAATGCTAAAAGAGCATTTTGATTTGATTCCAAAACACCCTATTATTAATCACATTCGTGTGTAAGAACAAATAGATTAATTAAGCTCTCAATTCCTAATTTTATTTGGTGGAACCAATTGAAAAGTAGTCGTATTTGGTTGATTCCAATGATCTGTAAATTTCCCCTTTATGTGCCCATGAAATTTTGGAATGGATTCCTCCATGAATGTTTTTTTTCAGGAGCAGCAGTCTGACATGGAATTTACCTGATCATTGTTCAGAGGTGAATAATTAGGGTTCGTTCTGTGATATTTTGTTGGTAATTTTATCTTTTTTGATTTTGTTCTTTTTAAGATTCTTTGATTCCCTATTTATGTGATTGCAATCAAACAAATTTTTTTTTTCCTGTTTAGTAATGGATGATTTGAATTTGATTAATTATGGTTGTTGGTTTTATTCTATGCTTCGATCCGAATTACAAGAAAGTAATTCTAGGCCATTTTATATGCCTAGTTAGTGACAACTTGTTTTATGGAATAGAGTATATAACATTTATCGGAATTCGGAATTCGGAGCTATAAGCCTATAACGAAAAGCTTATGAGCTTGGATTCCGTGACTTTTGCTTTTGATATCACGTTAAAAAAAATCAAAAGTTCAGGCTAATGATTGTAGCTAGAGGTTGTACATTTAGGTGTTCGGGCGAGTTTCGAGTATGATATCTCATCCCAAGTTAAATTAAATTCTTTTGTTTTTATGATATATTGACAATCTATTTTAATTTATTATGCGACTTATTTTAGGGCTAGTCATACTCGATTTCGATTAATCAGTTTCATCTGGGATATATACCCCAAATTGTCTCACAATGACTTGATTTTGGGTAAAAAAAAAGTGAGTTGAGGCATGTTGTATGGTTTGGATGGTCAAACAAGCTATTTGAGATGTTTGGTAGAATGGAGCTTTGTATGGTTTATACTTTTACTTTATTGGCTTAAAACCTCAAAATCCATGAGTTGAATGAGTATATATTGACTCATTCATTCCAAAGTTCTATAACAATACAATTCTTATCATCAGCATAATAAATTTAATCATGCAATTCATGCTTATTTAGCAATTAACACCAACCATCTTTCACTTTAAATCTTCCAAATATTTATATGCATTTAATTAGGAGTTATAAATCAATTGAAATTAGTTGGGTTTAGTTTCCAATCATATATCTAGCAAGGCATGGGCTTGGAATATTGTACATACAAAATTACTTAATTAGGTACGCTAAGGAAGATCCATGAGTGGAAAGGATATGAAAGATCTAGACCACTTTGTTGCCAACCCAATCTTTTGGAATCAAGGCTTTAGCTTTATTGCTGTTGTTGTAATTAATCTGTACAATCTAGGAAAACTAAATGGAAGAGTACAAATGATATGTACAATCCTAAGGGCTGCAACCGTTTAGGGATGCGCAATAAATAAACATCTAACGCCTGTAGCCTTTAGGGATGTATATATATTATAAATTACAAAAGACAATTAGATTGAATGACAATGAAGTTGTGTAGTCAATCCTAGGCATTTGGGATAAGCACTATCACTCTTTTAGCAAGTTATACTAAATTTGGTGTTTTATTCTGTGTTAATGAGCTTTGGAAATGCCTGACAGTTGACCATGAGTTCTGGCTTTGTTGTATAATTGTTTATTAAGATGACCCTTCAGTTTTTTCTTTAGAAAATTGTTTCAAGGACAAATCTTGAACATGATATAGCAGATTTTGTTAATATATGTATTAGTGTATTACCATTTTCAGCATTCAAGTGTACTTGCTTTCCATTTTAGCTTAACAGTACTCAGTTGTACCTAGTGCCACTGCATTGAAAATTTCCAGATATCCTACTTTTTGGAGGTGCAAAGTTTCTGGAAAGTGGACTGTTATTTTTCCATATGGAAAGAATATGTGTTTTGATCATGATTTCTCTTTTAGAAACAATATGCTCTTACATACTTTCTTCATTGGCTGCCATGTTACTCGGACTCTTCATTTTGCTCACATACCTGTATCAGATCCTTGATCCCCGGACACTGGTATGGCCCTTAGACACTTCTTTTTAGGCGTAAAATTCAATATTACACACATCCGACACTTGGACACGTACCGGTCTCCAACATCAGTACCCGAGTTCAAGTAACATAGATTGGCTGTTATTTTATTTGCTCCGTCTCCATAATCCTCCATGGGAATAACAATCATATATCGTTGATAGGAGTGAATTTATGCCAGTATCTCCTACAACATTATCAAAATGATGTTGGCCCTGTAAAGATTCTTCTTCTTTCCAATGCTTAAGCCTTGACTTTAAAATGTTTTATCACTCTGGCACCCCATATTCCCTGTGTTTTTTAATCTGTAAATTATATTACTACTTCTTGTCTTACTTTATTTTTATATTTGTTGATTGAGATGGGTTGAGAACATAACAAAACCTTCTAATATAATATTCAGGATCTCAATACCATTAATTAACTTATTTTTCTTGTATAGACTCGTATTGTCTGTGTATTGGCGTCTTCGTATATAAGTTGGCATTGCTTCTATTTGAAATCTTGCGTTGTGGTACATACAACCTCATACTACTTCTTATCCATCTGCATCTTTTTTTTCTTCCTATTTAAATATTTTTTATTGCGTTTGCGTGTGTCCTGTGTATGGCTCCTATTTTAATGTAAATTCAGGAGCAAGGACTGAAACCATCATCCAGGTTTTGCAAGATTTTTCTGGGTTTGTTTTTGTTTTGGGTAGGTAATTTTCCTTTTTTATTTAAATCACCCGTCAATGAGTAATCAAAAGATTGATTTTCGGGAGCAAGTTCAGGAGAGTAATGGGGTTATTAGTGATTGTATGGTGGAACTCGGGAGCAAGGACTCCCAATTTATGAGTATCCGGGAGCCTTGGAACATGGGTAATTGCATGGGAGGAGGGGTAGACTCTTTGCAGCCTCAAAATGTTTTGCCTGTCAATCTTTCAACTACAATCGCAAGTCGCTTTTGCCCACCGGTTCCTGGCTTTTCTGCACCTGAACGATTTGCAGGCCTTCCTTATGATCAACAAATCAACAACCCAACTTTTTCCTCCCGGTGTTCAAGGAACTATGATTTGGATTATCGATCATATCCTTGTTCTACAGAAGGATTCTCTGCTGACTTAGCTGAACCTGATGGGTCTGACTTGCAATCTAGAAACACCATGCAAGCAGCTGCAAAATCTTTACTTTATGGTGATCAAAGTCAATTTTATGCTCCTGTGAAAACCTTTGGTGGTCCGTGTAGTAATTACTCGGGAAGTGATCACATTCATCAGCTGAAGAATAAATTATTTGTTGATTTTGCAAATTCAGATGGGAGGAACTATTTATTTCCAATTAATGAGAAGCAGGATCTTAGTGTAAGCTCTGAATTCTTTTCATATAATTGTGTTGGTTTCTGTTCTTGGTAAATTCTCATCAAGAATATTTTTTTCTTATAGATTTTGGACAAATCTTATGACTCCCCTCATGGTCAATTGAGCTTCTCCTGTCAAGGAGATAAACAGGCACTTAGCCCCTTAGGTGTTGTGCCCTTGAATTCTGGGAATTCTTTCTCGTCTGGGGCTTCAGTTTCAAGCAAAACACGAATAAGATGGACAACGGACCTCCATGAGAAATTCGTGGAATGTGTAAACCGTCTTGGTGGTGCAGACAGTAAGTAGTTTGTTTATTACTTGTCATATACACAGACAAGAATGCGTCATTGTCATCGACTGGTTGTTTTTTATTTACAGAGGCAACCCCAAAGGCAATATTGAAACTAATGAATGCTGATGGATTGACCATTTTCCATGTTAAAAGCCATCTACAGGTATGTCATATGTGTGGTAATTGAACACTTAAATCATTCTTGATTACTCAACAACCATCTTTTTCTTGAATTCTGATCCTAAATATTACTTTTTTGGTGCAGAAATATAGAATTGCTAAATACATGCCTAATTCTAATGAAGGTAACTATTACATTTTTGAGATACTTTCAATAATGTGTCTATATTGTTTGAAGAGCTAGGTTTATGGATAGTTTCATGCTAAGCTCCCTAAGCTATTTCTTCTTGATGATTTTGATTATGGTGTTATGTTAATAAGAAATGAAATTAGGGACATTTGGTTAATGGAAGGCCTATCATAGGTAACAACTTAGCCCTTAGGGTAGGTTTGACACTTCCAAATAATGTTGATAGCTTGATATTTAATGAGTAATATCAACAAATCATATTAGATAGTGTCAAATATTTATAGTTCTGTTCCGGATTATAATGGACTATATTCATTAAATCTTGTGCACTTTTTATATATATATGAAGTTGCTGATGATGTTTTTTTAACCAAGAGTCAATCGGACACATCCTATTTGTTATCACTAACAAGGGTAAGGTTGCATACATGCAACCCCCCAAACTCTGCCTAGGTAGGAGCCACTAATGACATTGGGGTAATGGAATATTAATGTATTGAAACATTGATCAAGTAAGTGAAAATTGCAAAGTGTGCATGAACCTAGAGATTGAAATCATGTTTGACATGCCTCTACCTTTCTAAGAATATCTTGCGTGTGTGTTTGTGCGCGCGCATTCAGTTCAGCAAACCTATTTTTCAACAAATCCGAAAATTCGGTTTGTATCATCTAATCTATTATGGGGTGAACATCGTCAGTGAGACGTGATTCATAAGGTGCCAATTCTCAGATAAAGATGCATTTAAGGTTTTTAAACAGATTTAGACACTGATGCATATGTTGCTTCTGTTTGAGCACTAGACTCATTAGTCATTCCACTCATAAAAGAAACCAATGAGTCCCTCAAATGTCTGCCACTGTACATTCCATGGTGCACATTTTTTAGATAAAAATGATTCTTTGCTTTATCAAGGCATCCAAAAAGAATCTGTTTTCTTCCCTATCTTTCAAAGACTTAGTTATTGAGACAATTCATGATAGTATTCATTCCATATATCAGTTAATGACCCACTCAGGATTCTATTGCTTGCAAATCTATATTGCTTACACATTTATATGCTAACCATTACAACATCTTTATCTTTATAGAATAGAAAGTATAAGGGAGAACCCTACTAGTGGACTCTTGATGTTGATCTTGCATTGCTTTTGTTCGCCTGCACGTTTTTAAGCTAGATTCAACTATATTGAAGTGGTGATGATGATGCTATAAAGCGATTTGTTTTGGTAGTTTGTCTCATCTTTTTGTCCTGTATGTGAAACTGGTCGTTTTGCATTTACCTAGCAAAAATATTACTCGAGCAAAAACACCTGAACCGAAATGGGACCATTTTTAATAAAGTGTCATATTTACTTGCTAAGAAATTGGAGTGTAAATGTAAAATACCCATCTCTCATAATCTGAGTATGACCTGATTTGAATTAACCATATCCAAACCCATCCACTATTCCCAACTCAAGTTTGGTGGTTTATGTTCTTTTTTCCTTAGTATCTCTTTACACCTGCACTAGTATCTAAATTTGATGATATGGTATGATTTTTTCAGGGAATTGTTATTTTCCTTTGTGCTTGTATTTTCATATTAACTTCACAAAATATATTAGGTGAGGGGTCTAAAACTGCGAGGAGCTTAGGGTATTTGAGAAACTCTGTTGTGTTGACATCGGAATTAGGAAGTTCTATGAGTTAAATATAGAGCTTTGTAGGCCAAATAATCCACAAATACTATATCAATACATTTTTTTAGAGGGGGGGGGGGCGTAGCCAACCTTTTGCCCACTAGTAGCTTTGTTATGGTCCATTACAAGGTATGGAACCTGTCCCATATCGGTAATGTATGCAATTGGTGTGGGGTTTATAGGCAGATGAACTCTCACCCACCAGGCTAGTCTTTAAGGTGACCTCTCCTATTTGTCCTATAACAAGCTTCCTCGGGCTTGTCATGAAGACCGATTCCTTCTATATATCTCTCTAAATTCAAAAACCCACCTTTGGATTAAATGCAATTTTTGATGATCATTCTAGTTTCAGCAATGCATATATTATATCCTGGCCATGTTATTTTTTAGGTATGCAATTATTTTGTAATATAAATAGTTCTATTTGGAGATAATGCGCACATCATGTACCCCCTGAACAGAGTGAGAATAGGGCAAAAGGAAAGTGACTAAGCCAAAAAGGAAGTTATGGATTAATTTTATATTGTAGCTTTCACAAACCCATCTGATAAGGTCCAGAACTAGTCCCTATCAAATAGAGTAAGTTCTGGAAAACACAGATTCGTTATTAGTTGGCAATGTTTATTTTTAATGTCAATTTGTTCCAGGAGTTGAAATTGTTATATTGTCAGAAAAAATGTATACTTAATTATGCACCTAGTGCTTCCCACATCACATTGATTATTATCACTTGGAGTTGGAGTGAGTAAAAGGTGGTAATTAATAAGGGAATATATGCAGGGACCAGTTTCAAATCAATCTTTTTGTTGTACGTGTCGCCCGTTGTATGGTCGATGTGTTTAACTAAACTATTAATTCTTACTTTGTCTGTCTCTTTGAGTTTGCACCCTAAAACTCAAAAAACTCTCACATTTTTGAGTTTTAAAGTGCAAACCTGTGTTACTTGGACTGATGTCGGATACTGGTATGTGTCCATATGTCGGATACGTGTAAATATTCAATTTTAAACCTAAAATGAAGTTTCTAAGTGCCATACCAATATTAGAGCATCAAGGGTCGGACACTGGTACATGAAGCAAAATGAAGAGTCCGAGTAACATAGGTGCAACCTCAAAGGGATGGAGGGGGTATTATTCAAATTTTCCGTCAATGTTTAATCAGAAACAACCCTTTTGTTTTTACATCAAACCTTTCAAAATCCACCTATGTGGGAGCCACTTGATAGTGATGAAAATGTTTTATTATTCAAATTTTCTCCCTTTGCATTATCCTGTTGGACTTGGTTGAACTTATTAGCTTCCTTTTTTATTATCTAATGCAGGAAAATCAGATAGAAGTAGTAGCTTGAATGATGTTACACAACTTGACGCTAAAGCGTAATTTTCCTACGAACCTTATTAGAAACTGTATTACTCCGTCTGTTTCAAAGATATGTTCTTGTTTGATTACAACAAGACTCGTATGAATAAAAAGGTGAACATATCTTTAAAATGGACGGAGTAATTTTCTTTTGTTGTTTGCAAAAACATGCATGGTTAATTCTTTGTTGTTATCAATCATGTAGTGGCATACAACTGAAGGAGGCCTTACAACTTCAACTGGATGTCCAAAGGCGTCTCCATGAACAATTAGAGGTGTGTTTTCTGATTAATATTATGATGATCTTTTACAGATTTCTATTTCTCATGTTCTTTTGTTCTATTGTGGATATGAATGAGAATTATACATTATCAACGTAGATATTTTCTGGTTTCCAGTATGTGGATTGTGTTAAGGAATCAACCCAACCAAAAGTTTAAACTGATGGTTGAAACCGCATGAGCCATGATGTGTTTTATACTCTTTCACGCCCCCTTTCACGAGAACTCTTTTGGCCAGAAATGTAGATGCCACTCATATTCTCCTCATACACGGTGCTAAATATAAAATATTCCTCTTAATTCGAACCCAAGGGGTTCTGAGCATGTTCAACATGTTCGACCACACAGAAGAACCCCTAATATTGAGGGCCTCAATATTGAATTATGTAGAGTATATGTTGAGTGTTTAAAAATACAAAGTTAGAAAAATATCATATTTTTTTAAATCACACAGGACCTTCAAAGAAATTTTCAAAATTTGCTCCGCCCCTGTTCGAACCCGTAACCTCTTATCATATTAGCTCTAATACCATGTCAGGAAACCAACTTAACCAAAAGCTTAAGCTGATGGTTAAGGACCCAAGATATGTTTTATACTCTAACAGATTGAACGTAATAACAAAGGACTTTCAACTTATCCTTTTGGTTTCGGAACATGGATCAGATTCAACGCAATCTACAAAGGAGGATTGAAGAACAAGGCAGACAACTGAAAATGATGTTTGATCAGCAACAAAAGACAAGACAAACCCTTTTGGGTGATCAAAATTCCGATAATATGTCCCCAAACGGCCCCTCGTTTAGTCTCGATGAAGTTCAATTATCAAGCGAAGAAGGTTCAGGGTGTAACAACTTCCAATCCAAGATTAGTTAGTAAGCCATAGCCTCCTACAACAGCCTCAGTTTCCCCTTTCTTCGTCCACATTTCGCTCTACACGAAAGCATCCACACCCATACAAATTGCTGAAGCCTAGAATAACGCTCTAAATAGTTTTCTATAGGCGGGATACACTGGATATGATGATGATGATAATGAGTTCAGATGCTAATGATTCGAGCTCGAGAAGTAGGGTCGATTTTGATGCTGATCAAAGTGGGGATGACTTGGTTCTTTTGGTTGCTAAGTGTAGCTTAGTGCACACCTCGTCAGGCCAACATGTTTTAGTTCTTTTCAAGTTTTTTCTTTTTCTTTTATGAGATTCCTGTATTGCTGCACAGAAACTTTATTATCACATATCAAGTATACAAATTTAATTTAGAAAAATTGATATTAATAATCTAACATTTCACTTATCCACCGTGAATAATTCTAATTTTGGATTATTTTTCAATAAACTAACCTTTACCTTTAGTTTGCTGTCTCACCTATCAATATAATGTTGATAGCAAATGAAGAATAATGATTATAAAAGGTACACTAATAATAGGGGTAAAGGTTGAATTTTTAAAAAATAATCTAAAAATGAGATTATTCACAGCAAATGAGTGAAAAGTTATTACTAATATCAATTTTTCCATTTAATTTTGTGTTTCAAATTTTTGCAAATAGAAAAATCTCAATTTAATAAATTTAGATGTATCAAAACTATCAATGGCATGTAACTAGAAATGAAAAATGAAGGAGTAATTGTTGCTCCTATAAACATATATAATACTCCTAGGAATTTTGAATGTTTTAACACAAATTCTTGTGAAAGGCGGTCTTTTTGAAAGACCATCTCTAGTTAAACTGGTCCATAAAGAATAATATAGAGTAAAAGTAGTATTAAGCTTTAATGGACTGAGTCTAGTGTAATAATATAATGAAAACTTTAGAAAATTGAAAAAACAAGAGATAAAGCAACAAGCCAACAAAGGCATAAAGAATTATAGAGATTTGACCTACTATATAGAATGATAGAAAAGAATCACTTAGGTAAAAGTAGAATCATAAATTTTAAATTTTTTCCGATTCTATCTGATCGAGTCTGATCTGTTGAATTCATTATTTTTAGTAAATTTATTTTTCCCATTAATTTTTAGTTATAAATTATAATAATTATTATTTTTCGTCAATTTTTATGATTTTTGTCAATGTTCAACACTATTATGACTTGTTTTGTCTTATATTTTAGTCATTATGACTAGTACGTTTTTAGTTATTGAGTTATTACTGTGACTTTGTGAGTGACCATCTTTCAGTAAAACGACTTCTAATAAGAACTCACATTCTCATAATATGAATTAGATGAGCTATATTTAGCCCATGTATAAAACGTTTCTAACAGTGAGACCTCATACAACAATTTATGTCCCCTCTTTATTACAAGGATTCCTTGGCTCCAAATTTCATTTAGCAATATAATACTCCTTGTCAATAGGGGAATGTTAAGATTCATCATTATCATCCTACCTGATATATCCTAATTATAGAAAACTATGAAAAGGATCTGAAGAGGAAAGGACGGCGACAATTCATACCCATAAAGAAGAGCGCGGCCAAAAGAAATATTAAGATTATTCCTATTATATCTCCAGGAACAACAAGTACTGTTTATTATTTAGCATTTGGCAACTTGGCAATTTGTAAATTGTAATTGGCATTGTCTATAAATGGCAAGTTCGTCATCATCATCATTATCATCATCGTATCCAGTATTCCCGCACATAGACAGATCTATGTTCAGGGTCTGGGGAAGGAGGCTCGACGGCGTCTCATACCCATAAGGAGAGGGCGGTGTTAATTGTTAATCCCTTCCTCTACTTTATTATTTTAATTTATAGTGTTCAAATAAATCCAGTAATTTGATATTTATTCGACTATATAATTAAATTCGACTCTACTCAACTCTAAAATGAATCCAAAGTACTTGACCTAAAATCAATCTCATGCTCCGAATGAATACCTATAGTCTGTTACATTGCATTATATATCTTTTAATTTAAATTTTCATCTCATTCGTGCATCTCTTTAATTTCCTCATAAAATATAATAATATTATTTTTTTATTTTTATTTATTTATTTTGGTTTTTATTTAATTTATATTTAAGTCTATTTCTTCCTTTAGGACCGATGAATTATTGAGAAAGAATCTAAGCTTGTCTCCTACTTCTAATAATTAAGCTATTCCTTGTAAAATAAAATATTATTTTCTCCTGTGTTCTTTATTATTTATAAATATATATTTAAGTTTTTTTATTAAATAATAGGAGATTGACCATGCTGTAATTAAAGAAATCAGTGAGATTGATTAGCTTCTATTAATCTGATTTCTAGCTAGTATAAAGAAAATTGCTGAAATAATTACAGTTTTAAAGGATATTGAAAATATTTGGGAAAGATAAAATAAGCTATTAACTATATTAAAAGACTATAGACAAATCTAAATTCTATTTCAAAAAAATGCAAATAGGTTTTATAATAAATTAAGCTTTTTTAACACTATGTATAAATGCATAAGTATGATGGTTATATAACTTTTTTTTTGAATTAAAAGACTATAGGCAAATCTAAATTCAAATTTCTTTTGCAATTTAAATTTTATAAATTGTCAGAAAAAGTTAAAATTTTAAATCTCAGTCAAAAACTTAGAAACCACCATTAACTGATGCTCTATAGGACAAAACATACTCCCTCCGAATCAGTTTAGATGTCCCATTTGGGATTTTATACGCTAACGGGTTGCAACACCGCGAATTTTTGTATTATTAGAGGCACCCATCCAAAAAACACTAAAACATACTCCCTCCGAAGCAGTTTAGATGTCCCATTTGAGATTTTCACGGATTTTAAGGGTTGAGTGGGGTCCACTAAAAAGGTGGTTGTTGGGTATTTTAATTGATTAAATTAATTATAAAGGTGGTAGTTGGGTATTGGGTATTGGAAATTGGAAAAGTGAGGATATTTAGGTAAAAAAGAATAGACAAAAAAGAAAATGAGACAGTTGGTATGGTTTTATCAAATAAGAAAACGTGACATCTAAACTGATTCGGAGGCAGTATAATACTCCCTTTGTTAGTGGTGAATTTTTGTTATATTTTTTTTTTATTATTTTTGTCTAGTCTTTTTTTATTTTTCATTATGACTTTTTTTAATTTCAAGTGCACTAGCTAGATTCGGTCATAACCTACAACGTTTCATGGAATATAAAAAACGTTTCAGACACAAATTGAAAAGGATACCAAAAGTGCTACTACAAAATACGAATGCATGATTATTAGATTATACATTAATTAATATATTATTAAACTATTAGCAAGTTTTGTACCACGTCCTTATATAATTGGTCTAGTTCTTTAATTAATCTCTTTAAGATTTAAGTAATTATTTTAAGATTATAAATGATTATTTTAAAACTATAAAAAATAATCAATTTAAAATATAAGTAATCACTTTAACACAGTAAATATATAATATTAAATTAATTCGATATAAATGACTCATTGAAAGAGCGTTTCATTTGGAAGTTTGTGTAAACCAATTTATGTGGTCCATTTTCTTGAGCAATAATAATAATAATCTATAAGGTTCATGACTTTTATAACCAGTCTTCTGAGAGACCATCTCTAGACGTAGAGACGTCTCTCACGTCCAACCCATCAAATCTTATTGTCCACTTACTCTAATCTCAATGTCTACATACTTTATCCTTAATGCCTATTTGCAATATAATTAATGCCCACCGAAAAAGAACTTAAAATGCCTACTTACGATATGCTTAATAGTTAATCCCTACCGAGAAACTTAGCATACTAGCCTAATTACCATATCCTTAATGCATACTTACAATATCTTTAATGCCTACTTACAAAATACGTCATATGTTTTCCTTAAAATGCCCACCAAAAAAGAACTTAAAATACCTACTTACAATTTACCTTATATTTTCCTTTTTATCTAACCTAATTAGAGACAGTCTCTCACAGAAATTTGTGCTTTTTAAATCATTTGTTATAATTAATAAATAATTATAGAAAACGATATATAATTGATTTGTTCATATGTTTTATTAAGTTAATTGTTTTGATTAATTAAATTAATTAATAGGATATGTTGTGCAAAGAAGTGATCAACTAAAGTCACCATCAAAAAAATATCAACACAAGTTGCGATGTCGACGTTGGACATGACAACAGTTGAAAGCACTCCCATTATCTTAATCTTTTATTATTAATTTTAATTTAAACTCAGGAATAATAAATAATACTACTTAATTAACTAATTAATTAATAATTACCTGTACAAAATATAAGTCCAGATAATTAGTGATAATTAATGACGATTGAAAGCGGCGACTTGATGGAGTCATGGAGCTATACGTATCTTTTTGCTTTTTTTTTTCTTTTTTTTTTACTTTTAGTCATCCTTTTTGCTTTATTTTACAAATAGAGTAATAGGAGTATTATTTAATTGAATAATAAATTTGATTGAGAATAGTAGGTCCTAAGCATTAAAAAATATTAAAAGAAAGTTTGTGGAAAAAATATAAGGACCATAACTAATAAAAAATTAGTTTTAAAAAGGTAGTGGAACATATATGTGAGTACCATAAGGAATACTCCCTCCGGTCCAATTCAGATGTCCCATTTGATTTTTCACACATGCCGAGACAATATTTTAACCCTTAATATCTCTAATTATTCTTAATTAAAAATTATAAAAAATTGATATTAACAATCCTTGTATTGAGACGAATCAAACAAGATCTCACATGACTATGTTTTAACTTATAGATTAAGAGTAAAATACAAATTAAGAGTGATGAATGAATAGTGCCAAAAGTCAAATGGGACATCTAAACTGGACCGGAGGGAGTATTAAATATTAAAATGTTAAAAAGAAGTTAGTGAAGGATATTTGGGGTACATAAGCATTATAAAAATATTAAAGTACGTATGAATAAGTTATTTTTATATTCAAAAAAAAAGTTATTTTTGTCCAAAATTTGTAAACATAAATGGAAAGATTCTCCATGGGTCCAACAAAGGAAACACCTCACAATGACAAATGAGAACTTCCTTAATGAACGAAGGGACAATAAAAAATATGTGGGGACCATATAAGTATTATATTCTTATCGAAACCGTTAAATGTGTCAAAACTCAAATATCAATTTTTTATATTTCTTATCATAAATAATCTATATCTATCTATATTATATACTAAAACCATTATTTAGAAAGGACACATGTCACTCTCATGTTGATTGTTTTCCCCCCAAAATACATTCAATTCTATGGCAATAAAAAATTGGTCAAACATATTATATACTAAAACCATTATTTAGAAAGGACACATGTCACTCTCATGTTAATTGTTTTCCCCCCAAAATACATTCAATTCTATGGCAATAAAAAATTGGTCAAACAATATCGAAGTAAAATTTGACCCATTAAATGTTAAACACATTTAAAGAATGAGAATCAAAGGAATAATTCAAGTAAGAGAATAATGCAAAAGAAAGACAGTTAGAAATATTTGACATAAAAAGTTACTTTATTTAAAATAAAACGTTACTACAATTATATTTGACATAAAAAATATTTGACATAAAAAATATCTTCATATTACGAGCATAAGAAAATATAAATTGATCGTTTGATTTCTCTTAGACGTCAAATATTATTTTCTCTATATTTATTATAGTTAACAAATAACAAATTAGTATCATGATAATTTAAATAAAATTTGTTTATGTTTAAGAAATTATTTAATTTTTTTAAATTTTCCGTGCTTGGCACGGGATTCAAGCTAGTTAAAAATATTTACATAATAATTAAGGTTAAATCAAAATTACTTTTGTTTTACTACTCCGTAAAACAATATAAACTCACACTTATTTTTCCAAATAGTTTGGAGGTGTTATTACCCAAATACTTTTAAAATATAAATTTTAAAAAAAAGTTCTTCAAATAGAGTGAAAACTTTTTTTCTCTTGATTTGCACTTTTTACTTATTTGAAAACTTTTCTGAATTTTTAAAATATTTTTTAAAAATTCAATAGTACTTAATAGGAGAATTTGTAAAAAATACTCCTAATTATTGTTGATTGATTCAATATGCTAAACTATCATTTAACTCTATATATCCTAAGTATTGAGATACTTAACCTTTAATATTATGGAAATGAGGCGGTAGGAATCCTCCCCCCGTTCTCTCTCTCTCTCCCTCCTCCCTCTATCTCCTTCCTTTTCCTTTTCTCCTTCATCTTTACTCAAAAACACCTTAAGTTGGGGCTATCATCAACCTTTTGGTTGATGGTAAGCCCCTAATTTCTCTATTTTAAGCTTTTTAAATATGATTAGAATAATTTTGTGTCCTCTCCCTAAAGGAGGGTTGTTCTACCCATTTATTGGGTTTGTTCTACCCATATATTGGGTTTTAGTCTCTCTCCTCGTGAGAGTTTGGAGTTATGTATTTTGGTCTCTAGTTGATTTATTGGTAGAGCTTAATGCGATAATACAACAGACGCAAAAATTGCAATTACTATCAACTACATCAATTTCAATTCTATCTCAAGACTACAACAGATCGAAAGACCCCCTCGTAGAAGGCTGTACCAAACAGCGATGTGGAAGAGGATGTTCAGAATTGTCAGATCTGATACACAACGATCGTAGTTTTGTTAATTTAGAATTAATATTGGTTAAAGTTGTTATGTATTTGCTAATTTTTATCTCTGATGTAGATGTCGTATGACTCTTTATTAATGAATCAGGTATCATTCAAAAAAAAAAAAAAAACCTTTAATATTATGCACATTATTTTCAATTGTTGGTTTTGTCCTCTTGCTTTTTTTTAATTTTTTAAGTTTTACTTTTTATTTTTTAGTTTTGTTGTTTTCACTTATTTATTTTATTCTATATACGTTTTTTTTAGCTTTTACGTGGCAGGAACATCTCTTCATCTTTCTTGAGCCGGGGGACTCTTTTTGGTCGCAATCTCCTTTATAGATATGAGTTGTCGCCATCATTCCCTCCCCAAACCTTATTCATAGTTTTCTATGAGCGGGATACACTGGGTAGGATAATAATGATGATGACATTATTTTCAATTCGTTGTTTTATTTTAAGTATTCTAAGTCAATTAACACATAGAAAACTATTGACAAGGTCTGGGGAGGGAAGGGAGGCGGCAACTCATACCCATGAAAGAGAGCAAGACCTAAAAGGAGTCCCCCGGCTCAAGAAAGACTAAGAGAAGCCCCTGGGACGTGTAGATAAAAACGAAAAAGATACAAAAAACATAAAATAAAAAACTTTAGAGAAACGGTGCAACAACAACCAAGAAACTAAAACAGCGAAAAACAGGCCCCCCAAAAGAAAACACTAGTCTAAAACATGGATAAGACGCCTCCAACTATTCATATCCCTGGTCAGGTCCATAGAGAGATTTAACTTATGCAGATCAGTCTTTATTTGCTCAATCCAAGATCTCCTAGTTATTGGTGTATAAAAGGTTAAGTATCCCAATACTTGAGAGTATATATATACATGATTAATTGATAGTTAAAAGTATTTGTACATCTTTAATTTAGTATGAAGTCTTATCTCAGTTAAAGTTATATCATTTTTTCTAGATAAGATTTTAAATTTAATTCTCGTAATTTTCTCCCTAAACATCCTCTATCCGTCCCTCAGCCTACGGACTTTGCACCAAAAAAGACAAATTGATTTACATTTCTATTTTCATTATACTCAAAACTTAAAAGTTAATTACTAAAGCAGATTTGGAGGACCTTTAAAAAATAAAGGCCGATTTAGAAAAAGTAAAAGGAAAGGTAATAATAAAAAGCAGATTTAAATCATAATTTTTTTTAAAAAATGATATACTTACTCTCTATTTAAGATAAAATGTAATTGTTTATTTATTGTTATTGTTATAAGAAAAAATATTACTATATTCACAATCTAAAATATTCTATTTCTCCTAATTCTGGAACATTTCTTTTGGAAACTTCTGTAGGGAACGAAGAGTGTAATTACCAATAATATGAAATGGGATAAGGTTGCATTTGGGAATGTTGATTTCATTTCGAATTGTAGATTTTAAATACGGATTCATTAATTAAGAATTTGAGAATAACAAGATTTGAGAAGTCATTCTCAAATTCTTATTTTCAACCATTTTTATAACCATATTTTCAAATAAAATGATCATCTTCGGAAAAAAAATGATGATTCCCAAATATAGCATAATACAATTTGGAGATATTGGTAATTACTCAATTGATTAATTGATTTGCTACTGATCCGTACTAAACCCAGAAACATAGCATAAACCCTTTGTCGCCTGGAGAACGAATCAGATATTGCAACATTCAACTTTTCCTGCGATTCTTTCCCCAATTTCCTAATCAAGATTCAATTCAATTTTTTACGGAAAGTTAATAACGATTTTTGCATCACTTCTTTCGATTTTCCTCGTACAATTGAAGAATTTGCAATAGCTTCAGGTAAATGCATCATCCGCCATTAATGTCTTCTTCTTTGAGCTTTACATTGTAATTGCGTTAAATAAACTCCGAAAACACAAGTATATGATGACCTATCTCAGATTGTATCCTATTATAAGATCGGTTTATTCGAACTCGTTTAGAAAGTCCCTTTATTCATCAGAATACCTATTTCTGGGAAGCAATTTTCCATATTGTTATAATTATAATTTTAAATGCAATCGTAGGCTTTTTAGTTTTTTGGCCCTTAGAGATGGTCAAAATGAAGTTATGGAAGGGACTTTAACCTCTAACAATGGTGAAACAGTACATAGAATTTCACCAACCATTAGGAAAGAGGCGCAAAGTGCATTGTTGGATTACTTACATTCTACGAGAAGCTTACCCTTTTTGGATGCTGAACATATGAGCAAAAATTCTCCTTCCTTTTTGAAGAAGTTGATAGAAAATATGAATTATGAGACTGATATTAGGCGTTCCCTTGCTCGTTTTCTGCGTTACCATCCAATTAATGAATTCGAACCTTTCTTCGAAAGTATAGGGTTGGAGCCTTTTGAATTTGTTAAATTTCTTCCGCGTGGTTTGATGTTTTTGAGTGATGAGGATGGTTTGATTGATAACTATTGTATTCTGTGTGAATATGGTGTTGCTCGGAGTAATATAGGAAATATATATAAGGAGGCTAGAGAGGTGTTTCGGTATGGTGATGGGGTTTTATTGTCGAAACTACAAGATTTTGAGGCAATTGGAATTAGTAAGGCTGCAATAGGCAAGACCCTCAGTTTTAATCCAAAGCTTTTGATTGGTGATGTAGGCAAAGGGTTTTGTAAGGTGGTAAGGAAATTGCAGAGTCTTGACTTTGAGTATGATTGGATTGAGCAACAGTTATTTGAGAATGGCGTTTTCAATTGGAATCAAATCTTTGAGGCGCTAAATGTGTTATGTAACTTGGTATGTAACAAACAGGATTTGAGATATTTGGTGAGGCAACATCCGGAACTTTTATTCGATTGTTCTGGAAAGTCGACCTTTTTATTATTTGGATTTATGCTAAAATTTGGATCCACAAAGCACGACATATGCTCAATGTTATTGAACTTACCTCAGATTAAAGTTGGGAAATTTAATTGGAATCTTCGACGTGCTTTTGAGTTACTTTGTGAATTGGAGATGGATTCTACTGATGTTAGAAATATCATCTGCACACATTTTATTGTGCTGGGATCTTTGACATTGAAGAAAGCCAATAGTATACTTTCTAATTTGAACATAGGGAAGAAACGCCTGTGTAAAATCATTGTAGCGAATCCATTGGAGTTAAAGAACTGGGGTTTGGGAGCAAAAATCGAACGATTGCCAGGGAATAAGGAAACGCGTTCACGCATATGGAAGGTTAAATTCTTGTCAAGCATTGGCTTCTCAGAAAACTCTAAAGAAATGGAAAGGGCATTAAAGGCATTCCGTGGTAAAGGAGAGGAACTCCATGAAAGATTTGCCTGTTTTGTCAGAGCAGGCCTCACTGAAGAGGATGCTACATATATGATCAAAGTGGCCCCGCAGATTCTTAATCAATCAAAGGAAGTCATTGACACAAAAATTACATATCTTGTTTCTGATTTGGGGTATCCAGTGTCAAGTTTGAGGCCATTCCCAAGGTATATTGCCTATACGATAGAAAGAGTGAAGCTGAGATGTTCTATGTACAGGTGGCTTGTCAATCATAATGCCGTTTGTCCTACATTGACTTTGAGTACTATAATTTCATGTACAGAATCATGTTTTGTAAAGAAGTATGTGACTAAACATCCTCGAGGCCTTGATACTTGGCAGAAATTAAAAAAGACGATTTATGGATAGAATGTTTTCATGTTTACAATTTCAGTTCTCTGATAGTCTTCACGTAATTGTGCATAATAAGTGACCAGGGTTTTGTGGCTATTGATTCTCAAATCTTGTTCTCTTCATTGAGCAAATATAAAGATCCAAATTACTCAGTATATGGCAGGTAATTACTTTGAGAGCTTGCTTATTACTTAGTCCTATATGAATTTGATTTTGCTTCTTGAACATAAATTTTGATGTATTACTGACCATTCCCTGTTAAGATTTTGGTGCTTTTGTTTTTATTAGATGCTTTTAAAATGTAGTTTGATTCCTTGGTTTTTTTGGCTAGAATTTTTGTTAGAGTTGTGTGTAGTCAGATGTACAGAGGTTAATAGTTCACAATTTTACATAGTAAATTACAATAAAATGGCTGATTATATCATGTGCATTTCTATTATGTGAAGTTGATGACATAAACTACCAAGGGTCAATTGGAAAAATTGTTTTGTTATAACAAGGGTAAGGTTGCATACATCCGACCTCCAAACCCATCCTAGTTGAGAGTCACTTAATGGCATTGGGGTAATGGAATGTTATGAAATGTAAGTGATAAATTTTGGGTTGTGGTTTAAGCGCGATTATCAAATTAGGAAATTCTAGTTTCACAAAGATCTTTCGAATTTTAATCATTCAAAGATATTTCAAATTTCCTTCATAATTATCTTCTGCATGGATGCAATTCTCTGTATATTTGGGTTGCTTTTATTTATGTTCTATTAAGGATCATTCTTGACTTTTTGTTTAATTTTATTATTTCTAATGATATATGAATGCTTTGGTGTTTTAAATGCTTTGGATTTGCCTTGGTTCTGTTTTCCTTCACTTCAAATAGAAACTGGAGCATACTAATAAAAAGGTATGGGTGTTGCCATTTGCATAAAGTTAAGGGTACAAAGTCTGCGTATGGTCGTCTTTGCATGATGCTGAATAATGTTCTATAAGATTTGTTTTTATCTAATTAGGTTCATTTTTTAAATAAAATACAAATTTTACTATATAAAAGGAGGCACAAAACCTCATTATTTATGTTATAAGGTGACAAAATTCACGAAAACGCATTATTAATGGAGTTATTGCGGAAATGAATTTTTCAATTGCTTGTCCTTCCCTCATGAGTGAGTTTTGAGTAGAAATTATAAGGGTGGAAAAGGGCAAGGGTGTGAGCTTTATATATATATATATATATATATATATATATATATATATATATATATATATATATATATATATATATATATATATAAGGATATGTCTGACTAACAATTTTGGAGAGAAAAGAAAGGAAGGGGGAAGGGAAGGGAAATAATTTAAATTTCCCTTGTTTATTTAGGAGGGGAGGGAAGGGAAGTAAAAGGAAGGGAAATGAGTATTTTCTCTCCAAATCTTTCCACCGTTGGAGAGATTTTTTAACCTTATCAAAAATTATCCATGTAATCCCCTTAAATACCTCCCCTACAAATTCCTCCTCATTAATTTTTGTTATCCAAATAAGGTACTGTTTGCCCCTTTAATCCCTTCTCTCCATTTTTAGTGATCCAAAGACACTCAAAAAAGGTTTTCAATATTGCTGGATTAGGTCTATGAAGGAAGACGGATGCTTTACGGAGTGTTTTGGTAGCATGTTCGGAAGGAAAGAATGGGGAGGGAAGAGGACGGGAAGGAAGGGACGAGGCAAGGGAGATTATTGATTTTTCCTATCCAAGTTTCTAATGTAAGGATTTGTTTAGTATAAAATGTAAGGGACTTTCACCCTCTAGTTCCGTCCCTTCCATTTCTCTCCTCTCCCCTCCCCTTTTGGCTTCCAATTTCCAAATGAGGAAAATATCATCCCTCTATGTCCCTTCCTTTACTTTTCCTCCATTTCCTTCCATCCAAAGATAGTGTTAGTTTTCTTTCTTTAGGCTTCAAAAATTCAAAACTTCTCTTCCCTTCCTTCTTCCTCAAATTCTGAATCCTCTTATCCAAATATGTGACAAGTCTAATTGCAATGCATAACGTGCCGAGTACTTGTATAGTTGTAACACCATACCCTTGGTTCATATCTTGGTTGGGTATGGCAGAAAGATCATATCGCTAGAATAGAAGGCCTCAAAAAGTAGAGAAGCATAAGCCAATTCCCCTTGGATGTGTTGAATTTTTCACATCTATAGTCATGATTGACTCATAAGTGTATCTATTTTATTATATTTGAGTTTTAGTATTTTTAAAAATTGTGAAAACACTATTATCTGTTAAAACTGTTCCTAAAATATGAACTTCTGATTTCAGGTAATATGCCGAGCCTATCATCAAGCAATGCTGTCCCTCGAGTGGTACTTGACCATGGGATTTCAAAAGCTGTTTTGCAATCCCAATCAAATACGCTATACTTCAACTGTTGATCTAATAATTATTCTTCTGATTATCGACTCTCTGGCATCCTTTTGGATATTTTTAAACCTGAAGGATTCTTTTACCTTATACCAAGAGCAAACGTTCAGTGAAGCGCTGAATATCAATACTTCAAGGCTAGGTAAACGCTTCTTTATCGTTCTGCCTACTCCTTGACCTTCTTTATCGTAGCCATTGTCAAATGCTCTTTTAATCTTTGGAATCCAGCAAATGGTTGTTAACTTAAAGCAAGATTGATAGGAAATTCTTTTTAACCTCGAACGTACGTGTAGCTGCGGGTCGAACACGAGGAAGCGAGTTAATGAATTTGTTCAACTGATAACCACGAGATACAAAAACAAACAATTGTAAATGATGATTAATCTAATACTAATAAGACAAATAATTAAAATGACGCAAATAAAACTAGTAAATTAAGCAAAGACAGCAATTTGATATGAAGATTACAATAATAAAGCAAATCTAGGATGTCGAAAATCACCTAATTCTAGCATAGAAATCAATTACTCATAATTGTATGAAATTGAATCTTACATGATTAAAAGTGATCTATTTAATCTGACGCTCTATTAACTAATATCTTTTTTAAGACCTTACTAATATTAATCCTCAAACTTCCGTTTTGTTGGTTAAAACTAGTATGAATTTAACTTAAATATACCTCAATCCTAAATTAATCCTTATTTCAAACTTCTGTTTCATTGAAAAGGTTAACAAAGATATTTAAACTAAGGTTCATCAATGATGAACATGGAATAAACAATAAGTAAAAACTTAATTAAAATGCTAAACATAATGAAAATAAGTAATTAAAGATAATTAACTAAATAATTAAACGACAAGATAGAGAAACTTACTAATTGAAACATGAACAAACTATGAATTGCATCAAATTCAGTAAAAGTAATAATGGAGGAACATAAAACTGAGTTTCTTCCTAAGAACTCAAGACTAAGAGAAGACAAAAAAAAAAAACAAAAAAAACCACTATTTATACTCCTAGCCTATTTTTGGTAAAATCCCAAAGAGTAACTGAAATCCTAATAATTAAAATAAAATAAAACATTAAAATGATAGAGAAACCGCTGGCGTTGTGCAGATCAGAGGATGTCTAGATTGGTTATCAGTTGATAGGAATATCTATTTTACCATATAGAATTACTTATCTTCAATTTATTTAAATGTTGAAGGATTTCTATGGATTTATGCAAGGATACTATGCTGGGCTCTCTCTTTCTGGGAGTAAAATTGACCGTTTTCCCTCCCAAGGGGGTACGGGTATGGATTCTCCGTCACATTCCCTCACCCAGACCCTGTTTTCGAGCGGGATATTGGGTTGATGATGATGATGGTGACTTATGAATCATGATGGAATAATTGATCAAAACTTGATTGGTTTTTGTATGCAGGTCTCTTGAATCATTGTTTAAGGGTTTATCTAGGATTCTTAGATAATGTGTAGGGTTAGAGGAAAAAACAGGATGCAAACTGTTACATCTCATAAAGATGTTGGGAGTGAAGAAGAGGAGAAATTTCCAGACTCTTAAGCGAAGAGGAAGATCACAAAAACCATTGAAGGATGTGGTTGAAGATGACGAGGTTGAGAAGTTAGCTAATGGTGATGATAGAGAATGGAAGGATTAACATGACTAACAAAAACTTGGGAAGTGAATTTTGGCTGAATTGGAGCAAAAAGGAAGAGGTCGTTGCAAGCTAAAGATTGTCCGGATTGTGTCAAGTAGGAAATTGGCTTAAAAACCAATTCTGTTGTAGAAGATTTTTGCAAAATCAGTAGGGTTTAGGCAAATGGAAGCAGACAAAAAAACAAGCCTCGTCGAGCTGCAGAAGTTGGTGTAGAATGCAATTGAGCTTGAAGATGCTGCTATGACTTTCACTACTCTCATTTTGTCACAATTTAAGCATAGGGTCGGCTTTTATTGGCTCGTTTTCGTGTTTGCCTTTTCGTGTGAAGTGTTTAATCTCAATCTCTTGCTCATTGAGATTGTCATTTTTCCCTAATGGACATAACTTTCTGGTTTTGAACCTTAAAACAAGTTATAGCTATGTATATTCATTGATGATTTAGATGATCATATATACCTACTTTACATTTGCTTTCTTGCTGTGTTTCTGAGAATATCTTAGTTTACCTTTAAAATAGTCGATTTGAAGATGTGACTTTGTTACAAAACTTTTATTTCAAGATTTTGTCGAAGATAATGAAAAGGTACGCTCGTTTCTCTTCGAACAAAGTTAACTATCCTTGTGTTTTCTTCTTGGATGTAAAATGAAACTTCACTGTGGTCTGTGGGCCTGTGGCGATGGTTCAAATCGTTTGGGGCTTCGTTTTGGTAAATTGTTCCAACTGAATCAATGATCTCTTCACATTTTCGTCTAACGAGTTGTTCTACCAACTTCAGGTCTCTGCAGTGCCTTCCTTTGGCAAGCCAAGCATATGGCACTTGAATCATTGAACTTCTGGGAGTGAGGTTTGTATTGAGTAAAAGAAACTTTTACTGAAATGATGAATTTTACAGTTCCTAAGTAGAATTTTCTTGTAAATCATTCTTGATATGGAAGTTCCGAGTGTGTTCAACATGTTCGGCCGCACAGGGCCAAAAAATCGAAGGCCTTAATATTAAAATACGTAATATATATTCAATGTTCAAAGATATAAAATTGTCAGAATCATCTAATAGATTTTGAATTTTCACAATTTTAATTTTTTTTCCACCTCTGATTCTTGATGTAGGTTTTATAAAGGATTATGGTCAATATGTCTCAGAAGATATTATTCTATGGTTTAAAAAGTTAAAAGCAGAAACTTTGCCTTGGCTGACATTCCCATCGTCCAGAGGTGCGTTTTTCTTACAAGCTTTTCATATCTTGGATGCTTTACTTTGAAGGGATTATCATCATATCACATCATTCTGGGAAGTATATAAAAGTAATTTTCCCTATGATTTATAATGATAACTCGAAAAAATTAAACTTTGCAGCTATGATTGATAAATGACCCAAAATTTTACGACTATAATTTATAAATAATTCTTAGGATAAATGGAGATTAATAATCCCAACTTTGCGTGATCCGCTCAAAACAATCCCAACTTTCGATTATTTTCTAATATATCTAACTTTGCCACTTTGTTGCTCAGGACATACCATTTAATATGGTAACCGGTTATAACAGAAAATATGCGAAAGTTGGGATTGTTTTGAGCGGATCACGCAAAGTTGGGATTATTAATCTCCAATATCCTTCTTATTTCCATGACAAAAAAGGTGATTTACCTGTTATAACCGGTTACCATATTAAAGGGTATGTCCTGAGCAACAAAGTGGCAAAGTTAGGTATATTAGAAAATAATCGAAAGTTGGGATTGTTTTGAGCGGATCACGCAAAGTTGGGATTATTAATCTCCATTTATCCTAATTCTTATCAATATAATACTACTGTGCGGAAACCACTATGTTATTATACCATTTCAAATTGCATTGTCGGCCAAAAGATATAGCCATTTAAACTACTCCATGTTTGTCTTGGCCTGCAAGGTCTTAATTTAATAATACTCCATTTATATATGAAAAATAAATAAAATTTTGTATTACGATATAAATATAACAACAATAATGCCAAAGTCTTAATCCTAAAAGATTAGGATCGGCTATCTTACGTGTGATAAATAACACAAGAAAATAGGGGCAATCCATAGGTTAGAAATGCTGCTAAGAGCCTTTGCCTATGACTTACAACACCAAAAACAAGATTCACTCTTAAATCATAGTCATAAATTGATCAAAACAACAACAAATTAAAACATAAATTAAAGTGATAATAGATATATATTCCTCGTTCTAGGATAACACTCCCTCTGTCCCTTTAAATTTGCACTTTAAAACTCAAATATGTGAGAGCTTTTTGAGTTTTAGGGTGCAACCTCAGAGAAACAAAGAACGTATATGATCTTTCGATGTATTTTGAAATGGGAATTATAGTATCTATCGTTCTGCAGAAAAAACGAGGTTAGATTAGTAAGGGCGAGTGCCAACGTAGTTGCCTGGTGGGTCGTAGTTGCAAGTAACAAAAACGCCACCATCATTGCACTTAACCCTAGCACAACCGAGTCGTTGCGATTGCCTCCAAACAATTTGAGTATAATGACCACAATCTTGACCACCACCACATGAGTTAGACCCATAATCATAGTACTTGCGTTCATCTATCCAAGTTTGTAAGGCAAATGCAGCTGAATAATCCCCACTTCCCCAAAAAATATTTTCTCCAAATTCATCATTATTGGAGTGCACTAAACGACAATCATTGATACGTTGGTTCGCCCAAGATTGTGCGAACGCCGCCACTCTGTCATCCCAACTGAGCGGGCCTACGCCCACGGCTGCCCTAGCCGCATTGTGGAGTTGCAAGTACACAGCCTTTTCTGTGTTACTTGCACCTCCACCACCACCGTACGATGGAACGTACGTTGGTGGAGGTTGAGAGTAGGTGGGTTGTTGGGTTTGGGTATAGTAGGGCTCTTGGGTTTGGGTATAGTAGGGCTCTTCGGTTTGGGTATAGTAAGGCTCTTGGGGTTGAGCATAGTATGGTTGGTAAACTTGGACAGGGTAATCATTCGAGTACGATGGAATTACCGGTTTGTATGTTCGAAACGACGATGCATGGGAAAGACCTAAGGCGAAGACGACGATGAGGAGGCCGGAAAATGTGATTGTTTGGGCCAAATGGCGGGCCATTGTGGAAAAATGAAGATCTCTTTTTTGATTTTTTTTTTATGGTGTTGGTTGGTAAAATAGGGGATTTATAGTATAGGCTAGGAAGGAAAGTTTGAAGAGTTATGTGTTATTTAGGGTTTTGTTTGTGAGATGCATGTTCGATAGTGAAAAGCACGTATATTTGGTTCTTTGTGGGAAAATTTAGATTTAGCTAGTTCAACTTATAATAGCTTGTTCAACCTAATATTAATAAAATGGTTGAATATGGAATATCAAATATGATATGTAAGATTCAAATTTGATCAAAAGTCAACTTTATATTTGTGTGATTGCACTATTATGTTGATTGAGAATCATGGGTACAATTAACTAGATTAGGTTTTCTTTCAAAGTGATTGTTTTTTTTTTTTTTGATTGACTATCAAGTTGAGTGTTATTAAGTAATTGTTTAGAGTTAAGACTTTGGTTTAGTTTAGACCTTGGTTCTTTCAATATTATGATATCTTTTCAAGACCAAAAAAAAAAAAGAATTGTGTAGAGAGCATACCTTATGACATAATGTAAATATAAGGATGAGTTTGGTAGTATAGAGCATATATACCTCCAAGCAACAGTGACAACCTTTTTCTTTCTATGTAGGGCTCTTATCTTCTGGGGGGAAATTGATCGTTTTCCTCTAGTATCCCCTCTCGACTCTCGAGGGAGTACGGGTATGGATTGTCCGTCACATTTCCTCACTCAGACTCTGTTTTCGAGCGGAATATTGGATTGATGATGATGATGAGTTTAGTAGTATAGAGATGTGTTGTAGTTTGATTGAAAAAGAGCTTCTAGAGGAAATTAACTCGAATGGTTTTTAATGTATGATAGGTTGAAAGGAGTGAGTTAGAGAAGGGGATAGCGAAAAATCGAACCTAAGACTTTGCATAGAAAAAGTGGTACATGCTGATTAAGACAAAATTCAATTCTCAAAAAGATAGCTCATTAAATTTTTGAGACGATGACTTTGTAAATTTTATGTAAAGTTTATTGTATTTCTCAAGTGGATGATTATTCATCTGCGTCAATATTCACAAGCTTGTGTTGTGATAATGTTGGTAAAATATAATCGTATACAATGTGTAACTATATTCACAAGCTAATTTGTCAAGCACCCTACTATTTAGCTCAGGCCCCTGAAAAACCTAGGGCCGACCTGGCTACACATGTCCTAGTATGATTCTTTTGCTCTCAAGGATACAACACTCAATGATTGTATTTTTGATGTGCACTATGATGATTCTTCCACAATCAATCTAAGTCATCACTTAGGTCCTTCTCATCATACTGTTAAATTTAATTATTTTAACTTAATTAAGTTTTAATAGTTGGTGAACTCAAGTCACTCGATTAATTATCATAACAAAAATACTTCTAATAAAAAGATTTGAAAAGAAATCACACTCATCTCTCCTCCTCTTTCTTTTCGTTTCCTTGCCTCTTTTCTTTCTTTTTAAAAAAAAGATAAATATAATTATTTGGTGGTTAATGTTTGTTACATTTAATGACTTTAAATTAATATTACTTTTGCAGTAATAAGGTAGGTTGAGAAAAGTAAATGACTACGAATATCAAACCACAATTGCTCATAGCAAGTCACTTTGATAATAATTGATTACTTTAAGTTTATAAGTGATCACTCAAAAACTATAAAAGGTTACCACTTTAAAATTATAACTGATTATTCTAAAATTATAAGTAAATACTTTAATACTATTTCTATAAGTCAACCTATAAAAAATAGTCTCCCTATAAAACCATTTCATTTGAAAATTTATCATATTTTCGGTATTTTTAAGTTTATTGGGCTAGAGGCTCAAAATAGATGGTCAAAGAAGAGAAAATGAACGAAAATTGAAAGTTCACAAATTTTTACTTGAGACCGTCTTTGGTAAAGACGGCTCTCAAAAGCCCAGTCCAATTCTAAATACATATTGTTACAACCCTAAATATAGATTTAGGCTGAATTTTTGAGAATCGTCTTTACAATTGACAGTCTCTCGGGAGAACGCCGGTTTAAAGTTTGAGTACAACTAAAGAATAAGTATAAGTGATCCAAAATTAGTATTTTGGCGCGAAACTTCAACTTGGAATACCCTAATAAACGAAAATGGAGCAAAAAGAAACACTTTAATCAGATTAACTCGAAGTTGCTATTTTCCAATTGATTCAAAAGATGCAGAAATCTATTGAATCCTTCTTCAAACGTTCATCTACTCCTCCATCTACTCCCGGAACTTCCAATTCCGACGATTTATTCCACGGAATTAGGGCTAAGAAGCGGCCGGAAATTCGAGTCAAATACACTCGTCAATCTACCAGGTACTTCAAGTTTTCCCCAAATTATTTTTCCGACCTGAACTGTTTATATGAAATCCTTTATTAAATTTTTAACCCTAATATTAGGGAAGAAGAATCGACAAAGGATGATTTGATTGGGGAAGAAACTAGCGAAGAGCGAAGAGCAACAAGTGAGAAATCGAAAGGTGTTAATGGTGGAGGGAAGATTTTGAACAAGAAACGGAAGTATGCTCAGTTTCATTTGGAATTAGGTCAATCTGATTTTCTTCTTCATACATGTAAAATCTGTGGAATTAAGTATGCTAAAGGAGATGAAATTGATGAGAAAGTTCACACTACATTTCACAAGAATTATACCCATGGAATTCCATTTAAGGTGTTTTTAGTTTTTGATAAGATAACTCGTTCTACTTTTGGATCTCTATATTTTTTTATTGGTTGAATTGCTTGATTGATTTTCAGGGTTGGCGTCACGAAAAGGTGATTCAGTTGTCCGGTCTTGAAAAGGATCGTATTATACTTGTGTCAGATTATGATACTCCTGCTCAGAGGAATAAGGTTGAGATTTGTAATTCTTGAAGTAGTGATAGTTTCATTTAGTTGTTTGAAGATTGAAGTGATTGCTTTGTGTAATTAGCTTTTTTCGATTTTTTTATATTTTTTTAGGTTCAAGAGGTTGTGAAGATGATGGAGATTGATTTGGGTGATGGCTGGATTTTTCATGAGTTATGTAAGGTTTGTATTTATCACTTATATTTTTTTTGGTATACTTTTAACTGAAAAATTAAAATTATATTAGCATATAAAGTACTTAGCATTATGAAAATTATGTTTTGTAAGGTATAAGAAACAAAATTTCAAGGGTTGATTTTTGTTTATAATTGTTCTTCAATAACCATTGCAGGTATATTTATACATATCCTCACAAAGAGTTGCCGGGTGTGTCTTTGTGGAGTCTATTAATATGGCACACAAGGTTCTTTCAGACCCTGTGCAAATGAGTACTGATGGTGCCAGTGGAAAAGAAGAGAAACCAGTGCAAAAGACATTGCAATTTGGAGGGATATGTTTTCGAAGGGAAGCTTTCAGGAAATGCTCTAACCTTAGAAGCTCAGAAGCGAAGGATTCAAATATAAATGGATCAATTGTATGTGAAGAGAAAGCTACTCTTGCTTCTTGTGGGATCAGGGCTATTTGGGTCAGTCCATCAAACAGAAGAAAAGGCATTGCAAAGCACTTGCTGGATGCTGTGAGGTACTTTTGCACAACAATATCTTGTTGTTTTGTACCTTGGAATATGTTTTATTTCATGAACTTCAGTCTTTTTGTTGGATATGAAAACTGACTGATTAGAATATTGAGTTATATACTTATATGACTGATTTATGTCTGATGGCCCTGTTCTAGCCAATCTCCAGCACAAAATGTCAGTAGGAGGGATATTGTTGTAGCATGCACATGGTAATAGAGGGAGAAGTAAACAAGGATGTACCTTGGGTGCTTAATTTATTATGAAATAAGAGTCGGCGGTTTTTGATCAACTAGAAACAAAAAATCTCGGTCTTTTATGAAAAAAAAAACGTGTTTGAAAAGAATGGCTTTCCTGCCCAATCAAAAATTGGGTTCATATGAGGGGGTTGTTGAAAAATAACCCACAAGTGATCTCACATCGAACAATAAGAGAGAATTGACTTACATACATGCTTGATGGGCTACTACTCACATTATCAATTGATTTTAGAATGGAACTTAAACAGGCTTGTGTGCAGTCAACTCTTCTCTTGTGCGGGTCCTGTTGTGTACAAGTCCATAGACAAATTTATTAGGGTGACTCAAATGATGATCTAACCTGGAGAACCATCTCTTTAGGAATCTTGCCCCTGCAGCTTGAACTTGTATAGTGTAGTTATCTAACTGTTAAGGTTCCTAAGGTTCAGTGTTTTGCTGGGTGGTGTAAATTATAGGACAGTCCTCTCATGCAAACTACCAATACTTGAAGGAAATCAATGCCATAGTCTAAGCATTGAGAAAGTGGCATATGATCATGATGAATTGATGATGCAAATTGTGCACTCATAAGTGAAATAATGGAAAGTGGTGCATTAGCCTAATGGCTAATAAACTGTGAACAGGAAGAATTTCCTTGTGTCACTACTCTTTCTTGACTGAGAACAAATTAAAATGGTTTGTAGATGATTTTCTGTGCTATAGAAAGGTCATAAGACATGGCAATTATAAAATAGCACTTCATTAGCATAAGCATACTCTCTCTTCACTTGTAAGATATCAATTGACTATATTAAAAAGACGGATTGTTTGATTAGCACAAGAGTGTATAAGATTGCTATAGCATGTATTTCTATGGTCCAAATTGGTCGTCATGTTTTATTTTGATGTCTCACCTTGTGAAACAACATAGTTTAGCGCTCTTTGAAAGTGACAATCAATCAACTAATTGGTTTAAAGCTTGAATCGTTTAATTTTTATTATACTGTTATGTGACCGTCTTTATATGGCACATGCTTCCCGATTATAGCTCGAACGCTGTATAAGGTTTGGAAATTCGATCACAGCCCCAAATACGGTCTTTTTCTGTAGATATTCAGAACATTAGAGTAACTGGGAATGATCCCAACTTCTGAATATGTCTTCCTAAGTCAGGCTCTGATGACTTTCTACCTTGTAAAGCAGAGCTACGAAGAAATTGGCCATATAAAACCTCAAGCCGACTCGGCTCTATAGTGATTAGTCATAAAGCATAGTCGATTTTTAGCTGCTGACTTCAAACCTCAGTTTCTCTTTTAAGCTGAGTCGGCTTTGTTTGCAAATTGCAACAGAAGGTAAAGCCGACTCGGCTTTATTTTCTGTGACAAACAAAGCTTTTCTCCTTCTACTCTCCATTTGGACACCCATATGTCCACACTTAAGTCCAAGACTCAACGCACATATTATAACACTTGATTTGATTATACTCCATCTATAATCTCAAATCACTTCAAATCAGCTCATGTCAGAGTGACTAATTGGCTGTCTGTCTGTTTGTTACAGCAGTTGCCTCTCACTCTAGAACTCATTACTTATATCCCAAGTGTCCTGAAATTTCATTTACATGTAATGTCTGAAGTAGTGCTGATTTAATAGAATGAACTAAGAACGAGTGTCTCTTCATTGTATTTTTTAATGCTGTTTGAAAAAATGTTAGACATTGAGCTGTTTCGTGCGTTTCGGTTGGGCCTTTTGCTTCTGATCTGTAATTATGTATGCAGGAAAAGCTTCTCATTAGACTACACACTTGAGTGCTCAGAATTAGCATTCTCTCAGCCATCCTCATCTGGAAAGGCATTGGCAACCAAATATACTGGTACACCATCATTTTTGGTATACAAAAGCTAGTTTTACATGACAATTGATGTTGTACCTCGATTCAGTTGATAGTAGAGGTGTTCAAAACAGACATGACGACCTGATGTTCACCCGAAATCAACCCGATGATTCGAATGAACTCCTCTACTTGATAGGATTGATGTTGAAAGTTCAAAACCTGCATATTCTTTGTTATGTATCCTGCATTCCTGCTCGTTGTTTAAGATAATGTATCATTTTCATTATCGACAAACAATTTCTCTTGTGTTGGTTTATGTAGCTTCTTTAATATATCACGGTTACAGCTTTGACATTGTGTTTTTGTTGTATATATCTACTATCTAGTATCTAGAGCTAAATAGCTAATCAAAGGAGCAGACAAGGCATTAGATCACACACAATGCATTGGTTATTCAAATGCACCACTTTTCTGTCGCATTTGTTCTTTTTGTAACATTACTTGTCGTTAACCCCAACAAAAATTCATAAGATTTATCTATGTGCGGGAACACTGGGTATGATGATGACGACTTGTCGTTAACTTTCTATATCTATTTACTCATATTTTAATTAATGCATTAGAATTTGCAATTTAACAAAAATTTTCTTACATTAAATCATAAGCTCAAGCATAAAATCCATAAACAAACAAGATCAAAGCATCAAGCAATCACTAATGTGGTTTCTAAACCCCCAACAAAAATATACTCCTAAAATTTGAACAAAATAATTGTTTATTCTTAAAAATATTCTCAAGGAAACCCAAAATAGACTTGTTGAAATAGAAATGAGGGTACATTTTATCAATAAAAATCTCATTAGAAACTTAATTTCGCTTTGACTTATTTACATATCTGTTTCATCAATTTATTTTGTCAATTTTCTACCATTTACTTCTTAATTTCGCTTTGACTTATTTACATTTTATCAATAAACTTCTTACTTATTTACATATCTAAAATTTTTCTCAATTTCAATTTCATCCATATATTTGATTCAATTTTTTTCGCCAATATGTACTAAACACCAAAACAACAAAAAAGCAACCACTTAACTATGAGTAGCCATGGATCCAACTTCCAAGACTATTGGATCCGAGTCCAAAAAAATAAATGGATATAAGTTTGGATCTAGGATCATCAGGCCTTGAACTAACTCAAAATTTTCTCAAGACTCATTTAAAGATTCAGAAAACCCGACCTATTACATAAGCTAAAATCAATTTAAAGTTCATTTTAAACCTATTTATATGATTATTTGGACTCAATTTATCCTTATATATAACCTATAGTCTATATATTTTTTTAAAAAGTGCTATAGACCCATCTTACTTCTAATAAAACTATTTAAAATATAAAAAGTTTATATTTAAATAATTAAATTAAAACCCATTTATTAGATATGGCTTTGAATAAGTCTAGATTTGGTTGAAGTCCACCAAAGTAGTAGTAGTATTCTTTATGACGCCTTAATTTGCTATAGGGGGTGTTTGGTAGTATTATTCTTTATCACGCCTTAATTTGCAAGGTAATAATAACACATTAATAATTTAAGTGAGAAATTTTATAAACTTAAAGTTGATAATTTGGTTTAATACTTGTTTGTGATTGTGACCCACTGAAAAACTAAAATTAACTAAACTAAAATTCCTCTTATTCTCCTTAACTGTTTCATTTGACTTTTCACCATTTTTTAGGTGGTCAAATAAGACCAAATTTATAAGATAAAAGAGTAGAGTTTTTTAATTTTTATAGGTGTAAAGTGAGGTTAGTAAATATAAAGGTTTAAAAATTATGTTTATTGTTTAGTAGGGATAAATTGGTGAATTCAATATATCAAAAATAGAAGTGGGACATTCAAGGTGACTTGACCCAATAAAAAAATGAGACACTTAAGGTGAATAAAAGGGAGTACTTACGAGAAAGTCTTAGTAAATAACGATTATTTATGTGGATAATAAATTACCTCTATATGGTAAGATATAATAGAGTGAGAGTTTTATTGTTTTAATTTATCTTTTTCGATTTTTTAGTTTTAAAATTATTTTTTTTAATTGATTAGAAATTTTTGGGACACTTACTAATATTATTGGTACTTTAAAGTTTGGGAGTTGGTACTTGTCCTCTCTAACACCCAAAAAAAGTCCCA
This sequence comes from Amaranthus palmeri, assembly GCA_019776075.1. Taxonomy (NCBI): domain Eukaryota; kingdom Viridiplantae; phylum Streptophyta; class Magnoliopsida; order Caryophyllales; family Amaranthaceae; genus Amaranthus; species Amaranthus palmeri. The sequence continues at coordinate 139,524 of JAAKBH010000342.1, read as the reverse complement.
TATTACCCACAAAAAACTTGCCTTCTGTGTCTCTGACTGACACTCTTTATTAGTCTTTACTCCCCACAAATTCAGAGAAGAACATACAGACAGACATACAGTAAACAGTTTGGTAGTGAAACCTTTTTTTTCCTTTTCTTTTTTGTTTCACATTTTTTCATGTAATACTTCCTCTGTCTATATTTCTATTATGTGCACTATTTATTATTCAAGCTTATTTTATAAATTGTGACTAATGTGTAAGTAAAATTATAGTCAAGCGAGATCCAGTTTGAATCGTCTAATCGCATAACTAAATAACACATTATAATGTGTAAAAAGTAAAATGTAGCAATTACAATGGAACAAAAATAATAAATAATAGGAAAAATTAATATTAATAATCCAACCTTTCACTCATCCGCTATAAATAATCTCACCTTTGGATTATTTTCTAATAATTCAACCTTTGCGATAAATTTACCCACAACATATCATATTACTAATAATAGGTAATAAAAGGATATGCTGCTAGCAAACAAAAATAAAAGGTTGGATTATTCACAGTGAACTAAGGGAAAACGTTAGAAAATAATCAAAACGTTGGATTATTCACGACGAATAAGCAAAAGGTTGAATTATTAATTTCAATTTTTCCTAAATAATAAAATAATAATAATATAAACTCCTCACAATTCCAAAAGAATACCCTTCAAAATCAAATCACATAACTTTCTCCAACATAATTTGGGCAACCAGCCTACCCTCTTTTCTTTTTTACAAGAGGAACAAATTCTACTGTTTAACACTAGTTGTCATGGCCCATTTTCAATCTTTCTTGTCTGCTTTCCATTCAATTCCCCATTAAAAAGTTAGACCCTTTCTTTAAAACCCATTAATTATTTCCCCTTCTTCCTCCCTAATTCCTTTATGATGTTGAATTGGGTTTAAAAATGGATACCACAACCTCTAAATATCAGACTTTTGTTGAAGGGTCTTCAAAGACTAAACCTTTATCATCTTCTGGGTTATCAGATTCTTTAAATGGTCTGAAATTTGGGCAAAAAATATACTTTGAAGATGTGGGTGGAACTTCTTTAGGTAAGTCTTGTTCTTCATCTTCAATATCATCTAAAAAGGGAGGAAAAGGGGTTTTGCAAAGTGGGGTTCCACCAAGATGTCAAGTTGAAGGTTGTAAGGTAGATCTTAGTGATGCTAAACCTTATTATTCAAGGCATAAAGTTTGTTCCATGCACTCTAAATCTCCTCTTGTAATTGTTAATGGGCTTGAACAAAGATTTTGCCAACAGTGTAGCAGGTACTTTTTTAGCCTTTGATATTAGATACAAGTTTATGTGGCTTAATTTAGTTTAGCTGTCCTTGTCTATTGGCATAAAATTTGTTGTTTACCAATCATTAGTGTGACCTACTCTTTCAATTTACTTTTACTATCTTTCTTTTTCATGTTTAGTAATTAGTAATTTTTTGTTGGGGTTAGGGGAGTTTAGGGGATGAATATTTGTGGGGTTTTGGTGGATTTTTGATTGTTTGTCTATGGATGAAAAGTTTTGGTTTTTTCTTTTTTTGTAATTGGGTTTTTCTCTGGTGTTGTTTGAATTGTTTTTTCTATGTTTAGTTATTTTTATATACTGTCGAGGCGAGGTTAGGTACTAGTCTATTGGTTCGTATAGCTGACTCCAATCTTTTGGGATTAAGGCTTTAACATTGCTGAGGTTAGATAAGGTAATCTATGTTTTGACTTTTGAATTGTTAGGATGATGATATAATGGAGTGAATGTGAAGAATATTATTGTTGAGATTATATATGTTTAAAACTTGGGATGCAATTAGGAATTGAGACATCTATTGAATGCAAACATGTCTTTTTCTTTTTTAGTAATTGGGTTTTGCTCTTGTGTTGTTTGGTTTGTTTTCTTTAGTTGATTTCTTTATACTCTGCCGAGGCAAGGCTAGGTACTGGTGTATTGGTTCATGTAGCTGGCTCTTATCTTTTGGGATTTAGGTTTTGGCATTGCTGAGGTAAGCTAAGGTAATCTATGTTTTGAATGGTTAGGGTGATGATATAATAGAGTGAATGTGAAGGATATAATGGTTGAAATTATATATTTGAAACTTGGGATGCATTTGGGAAATAAGACATTTATTGAATGCAAACATGTAAATTGATTGAGAAAGTTTTATTACAATGTATCGGAGTGAGGTTAGCTTTGCAATGCGTATTCTTTTGGTGACATTATATATTACAAGTCCATGTCCATGTGAAGGTTGATGGTTTCATAAATATGGATTAGAACTTTGAACGCTTATCGTTACAATTGATAGCAAAAGGAAGCTAAAGATCAAGTATCTGAAGGTCGTCTTTTCTTATGATAGTAGACACTTAGATGTAAGACACGTAACCCGAAGAAACTTCCTTAATGCAAAGGATGTTAATGCTTTTCATTGCAATGTTTGTGAAAGCCACTGTAAGGATAGTGCAAAAACAAGGCTGCATCATCATGTCGCAACTGTATCAATAAAGGTAACGACCGCAAAATCCGTTTTGCGACCGTGACAAAAATTGTATTTTCGCACTATCGCTGCAAGTGACTATGCACAAACGAGCATCATTGAGAGCAATGAATTAATTTACTTGTGACATGGAACAATAGAATATAATAAGCATTTAATGGTGGCTCGAGTTTTACCAACTGCCTTCCTCATGTTGACCCACCTCTTTTTTCATCTAAAAGTAACTGAAAGATGTTTTGATGGTACTAGTAACTAGTTATAACTCGGCTTTCACTAAAACTTGGTAATGTACAAGCCTTTTTAGTGCAATATCATTAAGTTTGTTTTTGTAATGTTCTTGGCAAGTGCATTGTACTGCTATTCAATTAGACCTATTGAATGTACATGTACACTTTGGTAATGCATTATTGTGATTGTTTGGGAGAATGATGGGATACTTGCAATTCTAGGAGTTTTAGATGTTCATTATGTAGGATTAGGAATGTATCACTTTCAGGATACTGCCCGCTGTAGGCTTGTGAGATTCTAAAAAGTATCGACTTTGGGTTAAGTATTGAAAAGAAAAAAACGACCATGTTGTATTTAATAATATGAAAATTACAATGCACATCACATTTGTCAAGCCCTATGTTTGTAGGTGTTGAAACCGAACTTTGACTCATCTAAAACATGGTTGATTTCAAAGATATTTTGATTTGACATAATCCCTTTATCCTCATAAGTTTGCATCATTTCTATTTTTGGTTTGTCTCGTTACTTTGCAACGTTTTTACGTATTGGGTAATGTCCCCTATTTCTTAATATTTGTGCCATTATTTCTTGTTCATCGGGTCTGAGGGAGTACTCCCTCAATATCGCATATATAGGTAAGGAGAAATAGTGTTTGACATTTGATCCTTTTTCAATCTTCTTTGCTCCAAAGAGGTAGTTTGTCGCGTGCATCAAATCCAGAGCATAGGAAGGAGGTTTCATGTTTGCTTTATGTTTATGCTGTTGATGAAAAAGAATATTTATGTTGGAATTTGTCCATAGTCAATAAGATTCATGCATTCCAATATGGAGATACTTTGAATTGGGCACCACGATATTATTTTGGGACAAAACTCTATTGGAGTTTTCTTATGTCTAATGAAGATGTACATCTCGAACGTTTAGGTATATGTGGAACATTGTGTTTTTGTGGCATCTATTGGGTAGACTTCATATGCAATGGCATATAAAATTGATATGTTAAATCGAACCCTCCGAACTCTATCTAGGTGGAACTTAGCTTTACAAATACAACGTTGTGGAGTCATATAGAGATACGACTAAACAACACACCTATAATGCCAAAGCCTCCTAATATATGGGTCTACTACATGAATCAACACAAATATATTGGACAAGCATCAAATCAAGCATGTTAAAGCTTAAATTACATATAAATAAGTAACAATAAAATTTACGTTGAGAGTTAGGCCTGTTGGTCGGGTCGGGTTCGTATTAGTGTCATTTATAAATGGTTCAGAAAACCCTTGATCCGAACATAACCCATTTAATTAATTTGGTCTAAAATCAAAACACTAACATGATTTAAATCAGTTCAACCTAATTTCAACCCACTTGACTGGTATAGAGGTTTATGCTATCATTTTAGAGTTTTTAATATTGACAAGTATGACAACATCTTAATTTTTAGTATGAGTTGTTATTTTTTTAATTTGTTGCAAAAAATATTAAAATATTAAATAAATTAAATGCAGATTATACTAATTGCCCATACCCAAAAGTAACTCGTTTGATTAAATGGTTATACATTTCAGTTTTAAAATTTTAACCTTAATTTAACTTATTTAATAAACAGATCAGCCATCAGGTCGAGTCGACCTATTTACTTAATTGGGTCAAAAATCTCGATTTCAAATTTGGTTCAAGACTGGTTAGCAAGTTGGGTGAGCTTGTCAGGCCAACCAAGAACTTTATGACCTATTTTTTAGCCTGTAGAAGTACTTGATATCGCATCCAAAGCAGTAAAAATCTTTCATTAAATAATATTTCTTCACCCCTCTTAAATGTCTTTGGGTATCTTAGAAGTTTACTTATAGATACAATGAATACTTCACTTGACCTAGGCATAAGGCAAGTGACTAGTGGTGAGAGATTTTCGTAAGTGCTTGCCCGAGACGAATGGAGTTTCCAAGTCCGAATTTGTGAGAATGTATTTTTTAATTGCCTGATTGTTCTTTAATTTGGCGAGAATTTCTTTATTCGCCTGCTATACGAATTTGCGACTTAGAAAAGCAACTTTCATTTTGTTGATGTTGTATTGATATGGCCGAAATTTCAAACGATGAATAGCACAATCAAATCCGTAGCTTAATATGCTTTCGTATGCATTGTTCTTCGGCTGGTTGTCTCACCTTATTTCATGTTGTGTTAATACCGTATCTTAGATTTCATCGGCTTCCCGAGTTTGACCAAGGGAAACGTAGCTGTCGCAGACGACTTGCTGGTCATAATGAGCGTCGCAGAAAGCCACCACCGGGGTCTTTGTTATCATCACGCTTGGGCCGTCTTTCTTCATCCCTGTTTGATGGTGGGTCACCATAGGCCATAGATTTCGGGTTTTTTGAGTTTAAATTTGTTATAGTATTCTCTGCTTAGAATTTTTTAAATGATACAAGTGCAGATAAAACCAGTAGAAGTGGCGGGTTTCTATTGGACTTCACTTCGTATTCCCGAGACTCTAAAACGGATCTGTGGCTGGGTTATAACACCTCCGAGCAGATGTCTGGAATTCATTCTCGGTCCAATATGTGGCCAGGTAATTTCGTCCTTCTCAAGTCTGCGTCTAGAGCGGAAAAGCCATACTACTCTCGCTTTGTTTTCAATTGATGTTTATTCTTTCCGTTTACTATATCAAATTGGCGTTAACACTTTTACTATATTCCTTTTCTATCATACCCAATGTATCATAATTTGCTAGCTAATTCGCCTTTTAAATTCGGGATTCCCTTAAAATTGTTGGAAAAAGCCCAAAACCGACCATAATTTGCTTTTTACAAATTGCCATTTGCGGGGAAGTTAGCGAATCATGTGACACTACTCATACCCACTGATTCTCAACAAACCCCTATTTTCCCACTTTCCCTTGCCCCCCACGAAACATCAATTAGAAATGGAGTACATATTTAACGGCAATTTATAACCAAAATGCTAACTTTAAATAGTAGCACTACATGGTTTACGCATTTTAAGGTTTGTGAATTTATATTACGGTGATGAATTTGTATGTCGAATACCGTATTTTTGGATATTCATGAACCATGGTTATGTATTTTACGCCTATACGTGTTTTCAGACGACAATGAGAATTTAAAAAGAAAATACATGATTCTAATATAGAGTTATAATCATGATGTTCATATGGAACATTTCTAACTTGTTATGTGTTCAGGCAACTCTATGGATCCATCCTCCAAGGTGTTTCCGCAAGGCTCAGCTAGTGGTTCCGTCTTCTCTTTTCCGTCTGGAGAATGCAACACAGGGGTCTCTTCTGACTCGAGCTGTGCTCTCTCTCTTCTGTCAAATCAAAATTGGAGCTCCGGAAATCGAGCATCAGATACTGGACTAGGTAACTTGATGAACATCGATGGAGTGGCCGTCTCCCAGTGTCCTGCAGCTCATACTGTTACAGTTGCGCATTTGCCAAGCAGCAGCTCATTGTGGGGTTTTAAGGGAAATAATGATCCCAACTGTGGTTTACATGCTGTGCCATCCGGTCATCTGGGGCTAGGGCAAACCTCCCAGCCGCATTTTAGCGGTCAGTTTCATGGTGATCTTATGATGGAACAGGTCCCAGATGGTGGACGACATTACATGGATGTCGAGCATTCTAGAGTCTATGACTCGACTACATCAAACCATGTCGACTGGTCACTTTGACTGTTTGGCTCGCTGCAAACAGGGCGTGCTACTGGTGTTTTCTCAGTAATTTCTATTTTCCTTGGTGTGTAACAGTCAGATATTGTTATGCAACTGTTGCCTGCACCAAAATGTTTTTAACTTGTCAGAAATAATGATTCGATTCGCCCCACTTAAGGCATTTTCTGTTCCCTTAGAAGGATCAACTTTCGACAATTTATTGTGTGTTTCCGTTTTATCGGAACTATTCCTGTTATTTTCTGAAATATCGTTTGCTGTGTAAAATTTTATGTTCAGCACAGCGAATTGATGACGACTTTGCCCCTTCGGCATGCCTGCTTACGCCTTTCCGCTGTAGGCTCTACACATTCATCTAATATAATGGAGCATCGATCTTTTCTACTTCGTCACCATTTCATCAGCATTATTGTTAATTTGCGCCATTTGTGAATACACGAGATTGTTTGGGAAGAGTATGACATACATCATTCCATTATCGCTATATAGTAATCGACTTCCATCTACTCTTTTTGTAAAATGACTTTTTTTTTCTTTTCCTTTACTAATGCATTACATCCCCGTGAGCCAAACCAAAGTGCATTGACCACAATAAGTAAATGCTTCATGATAAACAAGGGACTATGTATTTTGCAATGTTGTTTACATAGAAGAATAATCATGCAGACAATAATAACACTTAGTCTACAGAGCCCTTGCAATTTTAAAAAAACGGAGAAAGCAGTTTACAAACAATCCGATGAGAATATGCAACTTGTTTAGAATCGAATGTTTGCCTGCCGCCTGCTAATTGCTATGTCAGTCTCGTCTCAAAAGTAACTTCATCGGCCATGCTAACTTCGATACCACCTTTTCGGAGAGGCATGAAGCTGTGTCCAATAAGATGCATCTTACAAGTACATTGACCGGCAACCTTCTCTAAGCAAATCTAATGAATTGATAGCTCAGAGGAATCTGCATTAAAGAACCGCCCACGAGAATTAAAAGGGGTTATCAAGTCAAACGCAATGAATAGAATCGGGCATTAAACTTCACAACCATATTTGTTGCCGAGGTATATTGAGAAGACATGAACCATGATCATTCCGAAATCAGCCTTTAGCTTTATCCCGTAGTCAAGAAACCACTTCAGTGGTCATCTTCGTTTAGTCCAGGACAGTTGGAGGCGAGAGCTTCTGCGGATTCATACTAATACAAGCAGAAAATATTCCGAGGTTAGCCATGTTATACTGAGCACATTTTAACTTATGGAATGACAGAACGAGCTTTATAAACTCACCTGACATCCGCAAAAGAGGCAATAGTTATGTTCTTCTCTAAGCTTTACCAATAACTCTAATAAATCCTGCATTATGCACCAGAAACAGTCATGTACTGATTTCACAATCTAAAAAAGAAATAAGAATACCAACCCATCATTTTAACAATCTAGATATTACACAAGGAAAATATTCAAGCATGAAATGGTTCTTTTTCCCTATCAAGTTACACCATTGCTTGAGAGATTATAAAAAGAAATGGGAGACAAAGGGTAAAGAACAAGCAAGGAATAAAGATGAAGTCATAGAAGCTAAATATAGAAACAATTCAACATCATGGTGATGTTTGTCTTAAGAATATTTCCCATTTGGGAAGAAAGGAGAAAGACAAACTAAAACAAACAAGTAAAATTACAAAATAGTACTTCTAATATTAGTTCAATATCTCCCATTTGAGGAACTATTCCTTGTCCTTTTTACAATCCTTAATTAGGTTCGAAACCATGAACACAGTGTGAAAATATGTCGCATCACCATATTGCGACCGACTGTATCGTAAATGTTTTTGAGGTTACCACGACAAAATTGTTATTAAAAGAATCCCATTATTCTGCCCAAAATGGGGTGCCAAAGTGTCCTAAACTCCTACCCGTGTCTGAGCGTCTAGGGTCCACACTTGAAGTAAATCGAAGAAAACATAGAATTCAACATTGGTGCCATTTTGATATTTTTGCTAATCCTTTGTGATTAGAATTTGTTGTCTTTGACATTTACAAAATTTTCTAACTTTGTTGTTTTCTTCAGTTGAAAGTTGAAATTAAAAGAAAAAAAAAAACACTACTATACTCTAATCCTTTGCAATTAGAATTTCTGCCTTTGACATTTAAAAACATATAATTTGTTGCATCGTATTCACTGTTCACTATTTAGTAGGACCTATTACAGAATTGTTCCCTATGCTAGACTCTAGACTACACTTTATAGAATGGTATACAAGTACAGGTATAACACTTGAGAGATGGAGAGAATAAGAATAGCCGAAGAGGTAAGAGGTGTTCATTCGGGTTATCGGTTGATTTCGGGTTAAATGTTTCAGATTGGTTTGAAATCGGGTTTGTTTCCATAGTGTTTTTTACATAATTGTAAATCATTTTTAAAGTCGGGTTAAATCGGGTTCAGTAACAAGGTCAGACAAATTTCGGGTCATCGGGCTTGTATTGAGCACCTCTATATAGGAATACCATGTCAGCCTTTTAAACTTCTGGTTTACTCCAGAGGGTATCAAATTTAACAGCGTAAAAACGGATCCACTATAATCATTGTTTCAAGAGGGTGAGGGGCACTAAGGCGCAAGGGATGCAGCTCGACACTGTGCATCTTACACATGCCTTTTAGTAGTTCAAGGAAAAAAGTGAAACCAAACACATGTAATATTTTCAGCTTTTTTCAAATTCTTTGTACTGTGTGCCTCCTCCTGCCACGCCTCCAGGCACCTCTTGCATTGTGAAATTTGAAACAACTACCATTAGCAATTCCCAGATCTCAGAGGATCTGAGCTACCACGACGTTGCAGAAACAAAGATTCTAAGGGTATAACTAAGAGTTTATATAGTATATAAATGTGGCTTCCCATGTGATTCACAAATACTCATATGTTCACCTATGTCCTTAAAAGATGTTATTCAGAGCATGAAAATTAACAAAATCTGGGCCATCTGGATCTGGCCCCAATCTTCAGGTCTTGTCCACATAGGAAATTTACTTGGTAGAAACACATTTCTATCCTAGATTCATGGCTAATACTTTGCTGCTTGGTTGAAGGTTTCCTCACCCAGACTCTTCATTTTCCTCAAGGAAAAGTGTCAGATGCTCGACAATCTGACATTAGTATGAGTGTATGACATTTCAATACCACATATGGGCCAAAATCGTAGTGCTATCATCAACTACATCACCATATAGCGACTACATTCCAAAGATTTTTGAGCTTACCCAAATTGAAACGATATTGCATCACATGAACCAGATGAGAATTAAAAGGTATCTTTACTTGATTCCAGTCCCTTCTTTAATGCGACCCACGCAACTTCTAAAGGATAATACCCAAATTGAAACAAACAAGCACAAATACAATGCCTTTATTCGTCTCCATAAATGAGAGGTGATGCAATATTCCAAAATAATGTCAACACTTAAGATAATGAATATCAAACATTTGATATATTATTCGTGACCTCTTGAAGAAGCATCCGCAATAGCAAAGGTGTAAGAGTGTTCAAGCCTTCAAGGTCATCGTCTTATAACTAGGTGCATGTACATAGCTATCGGTAGATCTTTATCCAACATTGCTAGTGTAGACAGGACATAGTTAATGAAAATATCTGACAAAAAAATAATCTTATGTTTATTATTGAAGATTTCTAAGCAAGTTTACGTTGTCTTCTTAAGGTGTTATGAGGTCTTCTTCGTGTAATCAAGCTGCATCCAATGCGTGCATATGGTTTAGTATTTAAGAGTTAGAATCCGGTTATCCACCATGCACATAGCGATGTCTTCCAACGATACTATGTGGCATGTGCTACCTACTTCAACTCGTCATTTTACCTCAAGAATTTGTATCCATACACGGGCATCGTAAAACACTTTGAAACTTCATTTTGGGCAAGGAATATGAAATTTTTTCTTTTAAAACCAAAATCAGTCGGGGTCGTGTTGAACTAGTTCTAGAGTACAAGTAACACAGTGTTCTATGATATGAACAGATCCAAAATATCCAATTAAGTGAAAAAAATCAGATAACTATAGTCAAAATAAGAGCAAATACAGCTATTAAAGCTCTCAAACTCCATTGCAATAAATCAATTCCCTAATTTCATACAATATATCATGAAATCATTTCACCAAATAAATTCCCAACTCCTACAATATGCAGCCTAAATTGGATACAAAAAATCTTGTATGAGACAATCTCACCGTGAGACACGCTTTATACATGGGTTAAACAGTCGATCAACATATAGACTCCTTGTTTTGAGATCGTCTCACCAAGAACGGTTGCTCACCAAAACAAAGCTCAATTGGATATTTCAACCATTATATATCACATAACATGAATTTGCACCCAAAAAAAATCACATCACAAGAACAATAACAGAAAAAGCAAAACATTAAACATCAAGCTACTATTTTGCCAATAATAGTCTCCAAAAAACATACCTCTTCAGTAATCACTTCCTCTTCCTCATCCTCATCATCTCCACCATCATCGTCCTCGTCCTTCTCCTGCTCGATTTCTGGCTCTCGATTCTCCAAGTGATCAAGCGCCGCCTTCGCCTTATTATAGTTAATCACAACCCTCTTACTCTTCCAATGTAATTTCTGACGAACCCCAAAATCCTCCATTGTTACTTCCTCCCTTTTCTTCCTCAACTCCATTTTATCTTTCTCTCTTCTCGCCCGTTCCTTAGCTGGGTCTTCCCTTCCAATCCCAGCCCTAGACCGCCGTATCTGAAGCCCTATAGGCTCCTCTCGACCCACGGACCCTTCCTTACCCAACCCTTTTCCTGTTGTATACCCCATTTGCTTCAGCAATTTAAACCCAATATTGGATTGGGGGATTGCTGATTGTAAATTTTCTAGGGTTTTCTCATCTTCTAGTTGTTGCTTCCTCTCTTTTTCGATTCTTTTCTGTTCCTGCCAGTTATGGAATTTGGGTTTCTTCTTAAGAGATTGTTCAGAAGAATTGTGAGGAGTTTTTGGGGGATGTTTTTTGGGTTTTGAGAGTTGAGAAGGTTCTGAAGGAAGAAACTTGGAAAGGTCTCCCATGTAATCTTCATCTTCAACTTCTTCTGATTCTTGTTGTTTTTGTTTGTCATGGATTGATTTTGTTTCCGCCATTGTTATTGAGAAGGATGAACTTTGTGGAATTGGACTTGAATATAGTGACAAATTAAAGATGAATTGCCGGGGGTAGCGTTTCATCAAGGTGACTACATCATATAGGGAGAAAAATTAAATAAATTTTTTTAAAAAAATAAATTTCCAAAATAAGTTTCGGAAAATTCGAGCCTAAAGTCAATGTTTGTCGAACGAAAGGGAGATAATGTCATAATGTATAAAATTACCAAAAAAATACTTATTTTTCGATGTTGATAAGAGCGAACTAGCATTCATTGGTTTTTTCCATCTACTTAAACTTTATGACGTGTCTTTCTTTTGTTCGTATTAGGCCGTGACAATTCGTCACATGATCTCACCGTGGCCCACTCGTGGGGACGGGACACCCGTGGGCTCGGGCCCACAAACCCATGGGTTAAGAGTGTTGACTTGCACATACACTTGGTGAAGTTCATTGTTTCCCAAAATCATATGGCAATAGGAGGATTAGCTCACCTAGTATATATGCAAGTCAACAACCCACTTTTTTATCGATGTGGGATCTTGTCTCACATGTGAAGTATTTCCAACAGTTCGCTTTTATTAACAGCGAACAAAGTAAAGAAATTTCTAGAGCGAGCAAACCCTAACCTTAAGCTCGGACATAAAGACGCTTATTTTGAGAATCAAAATTTTTAAAAATTTCAAATAGTGATGTAAGATTTCTTTAATAAAAAGATATGCATTAAAATTTTTTAACTTTTTTCTACAATAATGCATACTGGTAAGTGTACGAGTTTTACGCAACCACGTGAGCCACCACTCTCTGCCCTTTCAAGAAAACCACCCTCACAACCACCGTCCAACCTCCTCTCCCTTGTCGGACATTTCCCACGACCTTGCCTTGCCACGTCTTTCACTTACTCTTCGCTCGTTGTCACTAATGTACAACACCCCTCTATTTTGTTTAGTGGTCGTCGAATGAGTTTTGTGGGTTACAATAGTGATGTGAGTATTTGTGATGGTGGTGGGTTGTGGTGATATGGGTTATGGTGAGGTGGCAATTTAGCTTATTTGAATACAAGTGATGAATTGGGCAGTCAAACTATCTAATATTAATGTTTTGTAAGTTAACTGGTTGAAACCGCTTGTTATTATGAAAAATTGTCTTTGAACAAACTGCTCTTAACAGCAAATTTAACATTAAAATACTCTTTAATAAATCAGTCGGTCAAATTATCATTCTAATCGATTATTAACTATCAGCTATTAGCCGTTTGTCAAACAGTCAAACTTGGTTTGGGTCTAAAACTCGGTAATAGAGCTGTTCAAAATTGACCCGACCCGAAAATCCGAACCGAAACCGAAAGTAAATCGACCCGAAAATATCTTCTGTTTTCAAGTTTATCGAACCGACAATATCCGAACCGATGTTGTACCCGAACCGGTTGACAACCGGAAATGGGAAACCCGAACCCGAACTGTAACCGAGTTTTGTAACCGACACATAACCGTTAACCGAGATTACCCGAACCTAAAAATGACCGACCCGAGTCATATCCGACCTGAATCATGCACGAAACCGAACTCGACCCGGCTAAAACCGACTTAACCTGAACGAATTTTAGATCGAATTACTTTAAATCTGAACCAATTTTTAAGATAAAAGTATGATATACTTATATTCAATCATTTTATTAGTTAATCTAATAAATACATGATTTCATGTATTTAGAGCTAATAATCAATGGTGAATATTTATTAAACTACTTTTAATCGTACTAGAGGAAAATTTATAGAGCTTTATATTTTTAATTTTCGGTCAAACATGTAAAAGTTAATAATGACCACTAATTGATTTGCATTTTAAGTATTTTGTTTTTGATCGATAGTAATTAGTAATACGTAGTCGAATTCTGTTTTCTAAAAAACCGAACCCGATCTGTACCTGACAAAACCGAACCAATTATTAACCGATGACAACCCGATAACGATTAACACTCAACCCGAACTTCAACCGGAACCGAACCGATGCTAACCCGATAGCTCGAATAACCGATCTTTAACCGAACCGTGTCTAACTGACTCGACCCGAGTGTGACCCGTCATAACAAACAGCCGAAACATAACCGATCTGAAATACAACCGAACCGAATGACACCCATCCGAAACCGACTTGATCACCCGAATGAACACCTCTACTCGGTAATAATGTTGTGCTCTTTGGTTTCTAGATCAAAGTTCGAGTCTATCAGAAACTAAATAGAAATTTAGGGACGCATTCTACTGCTTTTCCAATTTCTCTTAACCATTACTCGTTCTTCATTGGATTTCTGCTTTCGTTTTCATCATCCTCTGGTACATTTCTCAGTTTACTGCCTACTATTTTACTGTTTTCGTTTATTTTTCTGGTTTCTGTTTCTTGTGCGAATTTGGTTATTATGGCGGATCATATTAACTTCGTGATTTTCTGGTTTTCGTTTCGTAATATAGTTGCTGAAGTGAATTCTAGTTTGAGCTCTGATTGATTTTCTAATCTATGTCACAAGCTGTTTTGTTTTCGATTTTCTGGATTAAGAATCGGCAATTTGAAAATTAGGGTTTTGTTTCTTGTGATTGGTGGATTTCTCTGATTTCTTGTGATTCGTCATAATTATGTGAACATTGATTTTTGTCATTTTTTTCTATTGTTCATTGAGGTACCACTTGGTATTTGTGACTCTAATGGCGATTAATGCTGCACATTTCGTTTGAGATTCTAAGGTAATGTAGTTGATACTTAAAAGGAAAGCTTTTGTACTTCAACAATGGTGAACAAGGTGAAAAACAAGAAAAAACATAGTAACAATCAATGGAGAATCGAAAAACACGAAGGCAAGAACACATCAATGGTTTAATGGTGCCTTGAACACCTCCCCTTAAATATATTATATTTCATCAAATGTTGAATAATACATTAATTATTTACCACTCACAATTATAAATCTCTCACTAGGGCTCAAAAGATCAAATTTTTAATGGATTTTTCATTCTAATACAAAGAATACATACCTAGGCTCACAAAACTTTATTTATCACTTTGTATTAGCCAACAATGTGTATAACCTAATGCTTATTTTGGCCCTACACGACGGGTCCTTTTAATAAGCCTTTTTTACCGCCTTTCTTTCTCCTACACTTCACTCCATGAATTGATCATTCTCTCTCATCGCCGCGAATGTTTGATCAAGAGTAATCTTGTTTCTTCTGTTAAGCTTCGTTGGAATGGAAACCAAAAGAAGTAACACTTGCTTATCGTCCGAAAGTTTTTCACTCTTACTTAACAATGGACACATAAGTTGGTTGAATGTGTTTATGTCATCTTGCATACTTGTATCTTTCGAAGCTTGATCGACATCCTAACTGAATCTCAATGAATTCCCATCCATTCCCACTGTGATATATCATATTGTTTGAGCTGTTGAATGATTGAAAATATCTCCATCACTTGGTAGTTTGGTACTTGGCCTAACAATACTAATTTTGTTGTTGATCAATATGCAAAAGCCACTTGTGGAAATCATTCGGTTATAGTCAACCTAAAGACAACTATAGGTCAATTGAGCTGTTTTTCAATTATTTTAGTTGCAGCTAACTTGTGGTAGTATAAAGTCGGAAAACAACAATCTTATTTGTTTCTGTGTTTTTGCTGTTTGTGCTGGTGTGATCTTCTTAGTGTGATTGCCTAACTTAGAGGTGATGTTTATTGACCATTTCTTATTCCATGTCTGTTAAAAATGAGTTGTCAACACTTGACATACATAATCCTTTATCTGAGTTTATGTTATAATTGATGTGATATGCATTACAACTTATTGGAAAATCTTGTGCCTCTGTTGAGAAAAGAAGAAGGGGAGGAAGGGGTAGGTTCTTTGATCTTATCATGAAACAGTTAGTTAAAAAAACACTTGATTGATGACTCTCTTTTAAAATAAGCTTATTGGGAAACATGGAAGAAAACGACTTCATTTTAGAAATACATAGATATAGAATATTTCTTTGTATATGCTGCAAACCTGTGACTCAACCAGAAGTTGGCTAGAAGGGATCTTTAACTTTTAAATCAGTTCAGCTACAAACATCATTACATGGCTAAGAACTACTCCAATATTTTTTCAGTTAGGAAAGCGATGGACTCATTGGACCCTACAGAGCGTAGGTACTTAGAAGATGATGACACCCCCATGATGAAGGTGATTAAGGGTGCAACTAGTGGTTTAGCAGCTGGAACTATCTTTGGTACTGTTGTGGCAACTTGGTATGATGTGCCTCGTGTTGAGAGAAAGGTCGCATTACCAGGGTTGATAAGGACTTTGAAGATGATGGGAAACTATGGGATGACTTTTGCTGCTATAGGTGGTGTTTACATTGGTGTAGAGCAGTTGATGCAGCATTATAGGATGAAAAGAGACTTTATTAATGGTGCAGCTGGTGGCTTTGTTGCTGGAGCTTCTGTTTTGGGCTTCAAAGGTAATTTTGTTCTTTATTTCTTTTATAATCACTAAGTACCGCGTTTTGGAAATATTTCTTCGAGATGCAACCTAGTTAATCTGAAGATGCTGAGAAAACCGTAGTTTTACCTGAATGTTGAAGGTAGCTCCTTTTTTATTAGGGGCTGGCAAGATCTTTCACATTTGGAACAACTGTAAAACTTTTGACACCTTTTCATATAAGTCATGTGGAAGCTTCTTTCTTTTAGATCGTACACTATTCTCTTGTAATTCTATGGTTCTAAAAGAAATGCCTGGATCGTTCCTGTGTTTTTTTGATTTTCTGGTCTGAACTTGTAGCTTGTGGCATGCAAATAAGTGCAAACATATTTTTAAACATATAAAGGTATTCAAGAAACCCTCTTAGGTTTCCATTTGTCTTTTGCCTTAGTTTTACCCTGTTCTTAAATTTGCTTTTTCACTACAGGTTTACTTGATGGCTTGCATGTTGTTCATTTTGGATTATATTTTTGGCTACATAGTTTAGAATTTGATAAGTTCGGTTTTAAAATCCTAGAGAGATCTTTAAGCCTTTTCTTGTGTCGGCTGATATTTGAATGGATGATAGTACTATTTTGTTGCCTAAAAGTCATTTAACTGAAAACCTTTCATTTTCTAGTTTGAAATAAGTGTTCTACAAATCTGATATTAAATTGTGACAACTATTCTTATCTCCTTCTTCCCATAGCATTCTTAAAATAGGATGATTGTGTCATTTTCTTTGTCCTCCTTAATTCCTGTGCATGACTATTAAACAATCATTATTTAGTGAGGAAGATAACATTTATCGCTGATGTATGGAATCATGTCCTGTTCTGGTCTAATCACAAAACCATAGGGGTGTTTGGCTTGTGGGAATGGGAATTAAGAGACTGTAGTTGAGACTTGGAATGAGTCTTGAACATAGACTTTGAAAATAAATGTTTCATGTCCTTATTTGACAAATGATAAAAATAGATGAAGAATTAGATAAAAAGTGATTATATTTACAAATTTTTCCTTAATCTCTTTAGTTTTCTTTACTTTCTTTAATGGCAAAAATGTCTTTTTGTAACTTACTCAAGTTTCAACTCAAATTACCACCCTCCCTTAACTCATGTCCATGCCCCAACCTTTACCAATTCCCTTTCCCCTCAAACAAACACCCCCAAAATCTCAATCCCCAACCTCAATTCCCCTCTTGCCAAACACCCCTTAGGATTAGGACTATCATATAATAATTCTAATGGATGGCAGCAGTTCTCTTATTACAAATATTTAGCATTAGTAAGTCTCAAACTACCACATCAAGGTTCTTTAGGTCACATATGTGCTCGCTTTGAGCCATACAAATGAAGGGCAACTATGCAATATTGAGGATGAAATGGGCCTTGTTTATATTTCTTGCTCTGTAACTCTAAATACTTAACCGTCTAATTCATTTAAGTGCATCATGTGCTCTTTGGGAGAAATGATGCACTTAAAAGCAAAAAAGAGTTGGTATAAAAAACCTTGTAAACACTTGTCTTTCATTTAAATCCTTTTTCTTTAAACCACGATGAGAATTTGTGAGGACTGGATATAAAGTTTCTCTGAGACAGTAAATGAGAAAATCTTCAAAAGATGTTGTAAGCACATTGAGAGCATTTTATCCCATTGTTGTCTCTCAAGGATTGTTGTCTTTGATTTCTTCTTCACTCGTCGTCAGTGTGGGTTCTAAAAGTTTTTCCACTGAGGACAAAGTTAACTCTTGCAAGTTCAATCCCAATATATAGGTCACTTGTTTGCTAGTTTTGATTGTTTCTTTTCACATTATCTGTTTCTGGTTTTGAACGTATCATCTGTTGTTCAGGAAGGAGCATTTCAACTGCAATCTCTGCAGGAGCAGCGTTGGCCGTCACTTCATCTCTAATTGATGCTGGAGGTCAGACAACAAGAATTGACAATGGCAAGGAGTACTACCCTTACACTGTCAAGAAAAGGCCAGCACCCACAGAATAATCTATCTTCACATTATCATTTCAGAGGCCATATTTCGTTTTACTCCTATGAAAGATGTATTTTCCTTTGTGATATCTTTTTTGCCTCAGTCGTTTTCCCTCTTCAAAAATTCATTGCCGACAGATTGTTAGAATGAAGTGTCGGAATAAATATGTACTGAAATTTTTGCAAGTTAATTATTTTGCTGTTTTAAACCGAGGGTAAAAAGGAACGTGATTAGCTCACTCTACGAATGTGTTTTACCATGATTGTAATGATGGAAGGCGTTTTGTTGCTTGATTCCTTGGACAGGACGGATGTACAGCAATTGCTAAACCCCTGGTGTTTTGCGTAACAGTGTGACTAACCGTGTCTATAATCTAGTCATTTGGCTCAACGCTGTCACTTCCAAGAGTTTCCTATTGTAACCACTGCACCCATATAAATGGTGCTAAATATTCTATTTAAAATGTCGGATGAATGTGAATCCTTGGCTTTTTGTCACATTGACTTCTAATACTATGTCGAGAAATTAACTAAATTAAATAAAAAGCTTTAACTTGATAATCATAGCTTCTTAGCTCTTGTTATGTCAACAGATAAAATGTAGAATGCTTGTGAAGTTATGAAGAAACTTCCCTTACACTGCCTTAATACTTTTGTTACATCTTTGATAATAATGTCTTGCTAGAAAATTAAAATATTATTATGAATAATTTTAAAAAATTACTCATTTTTTTTTAACAATTTTTCATTAACTTTAACCAAGTATAGAAAATACAAAATTGTGAATTTGTATTATAAAGCTATACACATAATTCCAAACAATTTGCTAGTTCTTCATTCTCAAAAGTGAAACTTTCATCAAAATTATCTTTTGTGTTGGTTGGTTCCTTGATATATTTTGGGGCCTCAACCATCAGCTTAAGCTTTTGGTTGAATTGGTTTCTTAATACAATATCAGAGCCAACGTGACAAGAGGTCACGGGTTTGAATCTCAACGACCCCTAATTTAAGTGGAATATTTAGCACCAGGTATGAGGAGAGTTTGTGTTGCATCCACACTTCTAGCCCAAAGGGCTCTCGTGTGAGGGGACGTGTTAGAGCATATAACATATTCTGGGGCCTCAACCATTAGCTTAAGCTTTTGGTTGAGTTGGTTCCTTAACATGGTATCAGCTTAAGCTTAAGCTTAAGCTTATGCTAATGATTTAGGCCCCTGAATATGTTATATGCTCTGACATTGATTAAAAATAACTTACTATACAAGTTAAAGTGATAAGTGAATAATGATCAAAAAGTAAATGAGAAAATTAACCAAAATCGAACGGAGTATTATTGAATTTCAACAAACCTCATGCCCACAAGAACAACATACTAGAAGGGGACCTGAGTAAAGAGTAAACACATGCAAATTTGGGAAACTTTGAAAGATATAAGCGAAATTGTATTAAAAAAATCACATTAATAATGCTTAGGTTTAGAGTATGTTCGCTCTTAGTAACATCGGCTCATTACTTAATCTGAGTCAACAAAAGTCAGCTCAATAGTCGACTCATTTAAATAATGGGCCGCTGTTATTAAGAGCGGTCCAATAGTCAGGTTAGCAATCGGCCGCTGTTACTAAGAGCGGCCAATTATTGAGCCGACTTTTGTTGACTCAGATTAAGTAATAGGTCGCTATTACTAAGAGCGAACATACTCCAAACCTTAGCATTAGTAAAAAAATGTTTATCTTGGAAAATAGTTTCAAAAGTTGGCTACAATGTGATTTTATATATATTTTACTTATATGTTTCAAAATTTCCAAGTTTGGTGTAATAAAAACTAAAAAAATGACTTTGCATTGGGTCTTTGTTAATCCATTCTTTTGGGTTATGCTGACCTATTCTTTTGGGTAAATAACAAAATTTGAATTGTCATCAAAGAGTCAAGTCTTACCTCAACAGTGACAACCAGCAAATATTATATTCTTCAGACGAGATTGAATTCTATTCTCACCTCCATTTCCTTTTAGTACCTAAAAATCCAATGTGATGTCACTTAGATCAGCTGACATCACTTAAATCCAAACAAAATCTAATATTACATGTAATTATACCTAATATCCAAGATGAATTGTTCAATGTATTGTCTTCTACATATGTGATCAGTTGACATCACTCGATATTTTTACCCTCTAATTAAAACGAAGGCATTTGTCATTTTTGTATATAATTTCTTAGCCGTGAATCTTGTGTCAGCACAGGTGCTGTATTGGCCACAACACGCTTTTGACTCTTGAATTATACTACTATACTTTTGCTATAATAATCAATCAGTTAACACTGATTGGTGTCTTCTGATAGAACAATAGCAAGATTTACAAATGGGAATTCATAGACTATGTTTTATTCATCTTTTTATTTGTTTGTACTTTGTGCCCATTACAATCTGTGGGCCAAAATTTGGATATTCAACTTGGCTGTGCACAAATACAACTGGTAACTATACCAACAGCATATACAAGACCAATCTAAATACTCTCCTCGCCTCCATTTCATCCCAACCACTAAATGATTTCGGCTTCTATAACATCTCCGTTGGCCAGGCTCCCAACATAGTTAATGGAATTGCGTTATGCAGAGGCGACGCCACCCAACAAGATTGCCATCAATGCCTCAATGACACAGCAATTAGGCTTCGTCAATCCTGCCCTGCACAAAAAGAGGCTGTTTGGTGGTACGAAACCTGTATGTTACGTTACTCAAACAACACCATTTTAGGAATCTGGGATTATTATTCGTGGTATGTGGTAAATCCCAAGAATGTGAGCAATGCAGACGAGTTTAACCCAGTTATGGTAAACTTATTGAGTAGTCTAATGCAGAAGGCCGCATCAGGTAACTCGCAACTCAAGTTCGCAACAGGACACGATAAACTTGCTGAGAATGAGAAACTTTTTGCTCTTGCTCAGTGCACTCCTGATTTGTCGTATCTGGATTGCTTCTTGTGCATCGGGAGTTTAATCCATCGGCTCCCAACTTGTTGTGCATACAGGAGAGGAGCGCGAGTAGTTGGAAATAGTTGCAGAATCAGATATGAGTTTTACCGGTTTTATAACTTGTCTCATATGAGTTATCCCCCGCCTTTGCCAGTACTGCCTGCTCCTATTCCTGCTCCTGGATTTTTGTCTAATTCCACAACTTTAGGTAATATATATTGAAATTGCCTCGGCCATCAGCTTAAGCTTTGGGTTGAGTTAGTTTCTTGACACGATATCAGAACAATATGATAATGGTTCACATATTCGAATTTCAACCACCCCTTATTTAATGTGAAATATTTAGCGTCAAGTATGAGGAGGGTCTATGTTGCTTCAACCATTTTAGTTGAGTTGGTTCTTGAGGCCCCAAGATATGTTATACTCCCTCCGAATCATTTTAGTTGTCCCATTTCCTTATTTGGCAAAATCATATCAATTGTCCCATTTCCTTTTTTAACTATTTTTTTTTACCTAAATACCCCCACTTTTCCAATTCCCAATACCCAACTACCACATTTACAATTAATTTAATCAATTAAAATACCCAATTATAATCTTTTTAATGGACCCCACACCACCTTTAATAACCGTGAAAACCCAAATGGGACATCTAAAATGATTCGGAGGGAGTATATTCTAACAATTTATTTTGCACTGCATATTCACAATGAACCTTACTTGATCTGTGTATTTTTATCAATTAAGATTCATGTTAATTTGTACTGAATTGTGGATAGTGAAGTTGAGTCTTGTTGAATCTGTTTTTGTTGGTGCTGTCTAATGTTTGTGTAATTTGAGATCTTCACTTGTTTCTTGTTCACAGTTACCATTGGCTATGTTTTTTGGACATAGGAAATCATACTCGACATGGATACGTGTTCAAATGTCAAGCTTGGCTAGTTTAGATTCATATTTTTGGTCAAAAATTGAGTGTTCAACATTTCATGTGTCCTACTTATGTTTCTGTGTCGAGGATGTGGCACGGCATTTGAAATAAAATGATGGGTTCGAGTAGCATAGAGTATTGGCATGTTTTGTTTGTCTTTCTGTAGGACTCGTAATTGCTGTAATAGACTTCCTACTGTTGTTCAGCTTTTCCAGTACTTCCAGTGCGACTAATCTTGCTTTCCAATTTGATTCTAAAGGCAATGGAAGCAAAAAATCGAAGATTGCTATCCTTATTACAGTCCCTACAGTTGCTTTGATATTTCTTACTGCTGGAAGCTGCTTCTTGTTCAGGAAAAAAAATACGCGGGGTGAAATTGGAAGTAAGCAAAAGATGATAGGACAATGAAAGCGTTTTGGATTTATTGCAATCTCAATGGAACGGATGGTTTCAATCTACTCGCAAATAATGTTTTTTCTTTGACATTTGATTGCAGCGATTTCTCCTCGTCAAGATAAGAATGGAGAAACCATAAGTATAGTATCCTTACAACACAGGTTCAACATTATTAAGACGGCAACAAACAACTTCTCAGACTCTAATAAACTTGGTCAAGGAGGATTTGGTACGGTGTACAAGGTGTGTAGCTTGAACCATAGGCTATAAGGTTATATCAATTGGCAAATATGAATGTGTGACAGACACATCTTACACATATTTGAACTCAGGGAATTTTAGCGAATGGAAAAGAGATCGCGGTGAAGCGACTGTCAAAGGATTCAGGACAAGGAGATGGCGAGTTCAAAACCGAGGTATTGTTAGTGGCCAAACTTCAGCACAGGAATCTGGTTAGGCTCCTTGGATTTTGCTTAGAAAATGAAGAAAGACTTCTCATTTATGAGTTTGTTCCCAACCCAAGCCTAGATCAGTTCTTATTTGGTATGATTATAATAGTTGTATAGCTAGATAGAATTACACCTAATAGGATCATACTAATACATGCATGTGTGCAGACAAAAGCAAACGATCAAACTTGGATTGGGAAAAACGATACAAGATTATAACAGGCATCGCTCGAGGCCTTCTTTACCTTCATGAAGACTCTCGTTTAAGAATCATCCATCGTGACCTTAAACCTAGCAACATACTTCTAGATGCTAATATGATTCCCAAGATTTCAGATTTTGGCACGGCAAGGTTGTTTGGAGTTGATCAAACTCGAGGAGATACTAGCAGAATTGTCGGCACCTAGTAAGTTATCTTTAGTTTAAGGTGTATTAAGCGTAAGTACCTACTAGTTATATTGACATTTAGGCTAGTGATCATAGTTGTTCTTTAAGCAATTTCTGAATAACCAAATACGATACACTAATTGATATGACTTGCTCTATGCAGTGGATATATGGCACCAGAGTATGTACTTTATGGATTCTTTTCCGTGAAGTCTGATGTCTATAGCTTTGGCGTATTGGTTTTGGAAGTCATAACAGGTCGAAAAAATGTAGATTCCCAAAATCAGGAACATCCAGAGGGCTTGTTAGGTTATGTAAGTATTCAAGATTTCAAGTTATGGTCTGTGATCATAACTTCTATGAGCAGGATATACAGTATGAATGTATGATGATGCTAATGATATTGTATTACAGGTATGGAGACATTGGAGAGAACGTACAGTTTTAAGTGTCGTGGATTCGACTCTATCAACAAGTTCAAGAGCTCACATTATGAGATGCATACACATGGGCTTGTTATGTGTTCAAGAACACGAGGAGGATCGACCTACAATGTCTGCTGTGGTGTTGATGCTCAGTAGCCATTCTGTGAGTCTTCCAGTACCAACACCTCCTGCATTCGTCACAATCAGTGCTAAACACGGCATGGAATGCGACTCGGATCATACCAAGGACAGGTCTCAAGGACATTCATCTATAAATGAAGATTCTATCAGTGACCTTGATGCTAGATAACTTGACAGGGTTCCTGTTGCTTCTCACTAAAAAAAAAAAAGAAGATAAGGTTCCAGTTAGGATGGTTTATGTAACAATTCGAAACTATTCAGCTAATTAAACAAGATTAATTTAAATTAAAGGTTAACACTTATATCGAGCTATTATGTTGATAATATAATCAACTACTCAACTGATTACATTATCCACTCGACATCTATCAGAAAATTTAAATATCAAAGTTTAAAATATTTGAAAGATGTAATGCGATTACATTATAAGAATCATTTGAAACGATTTAAAATATATAAAATTCTGTAGATAATCCGACAGAGTTCTGTTTAAAAATTGAGTGAATCAAAACTTTTATTTTGACTTAAAAGTCGTCCTACAAGTTCAAAACCGTCATTTCAAAAAACAACCAACCAGTGACACATGCCACAAACATCTTGAAATCACATCACCTCGTAGGATGGAAATTTTTCTCTAATAATCCAAAATAAGTGCTAAAATAATTATAATAAAAGATTTTCTTTATGTACATTCTTTTATATAAATTGGTTGAAATTACGTTGTTAATTACTAATCTGTACACTTCCCGATATCAACGCGAAACCAAAATCCATAAATCCAACAACTACATTCTTAGATCACTTGAAACACAAAGTCCATGTTGTATTTTGTGACTTTAGTTTATAAATCAAAAATATAAAATAAAGTTACACAAAAAGAGGCTGTTGGGGGCACAAAAATTGTGTAATTCGGTACTCAAATAACACCATTTGAGCGAATCAGTGACAATTCCCTTCGGCATTTGAGCAACCCGAATAATGTGAACTGATTGAGTAGCCTACAGAGTGAAGCTGCAGCAGGTAACTTACAAGTTTGCAACAGGACAGGAAAATCTCAACTACTATGAGAAGCTTTTTGCACTTGCTCAATGCAGTCCAGATTTGTCATATCAAAGCTGCTACAATTGTATAGGGAGCTGCATCGGTGTACTCCCAAGTTGTTGCAAGTATAAGGAAAGAAGCACGAGTAAAAGGAAAAAGTTGCACCATCGGATATGAGACATACCTGTTCTATAACTTGCCTAATACCAGTTCTCCTTCGCCTTTACCAGTACCGTCTAATCCTCCATTGTTATTAACTAATTTCACAACTTCAGGTAATGTTTGCGTAATTATTCTACACTATACACTAAACAATCCATTAACCCATAGCAAGTCCTAAGATTGCAGATTTTGGCATGGCAAGATTGTTTGGAATAGATCAAACTCAAGGAGGCACAAGCAGGATTTTCGGTTCCTAGTATTTGCCTCTCAGTTTAAGATGTCTTTTGTCTTCATATGATCATATCTACTATGTATGCCATATGAAGTATGAACCTACTAGTAAGGGCATTCAAGCTAGTGCTTATAGTAGCTAATCTTCAAGTAATCTTTAATGTGGTATGAAATATAAATAGTAGCAAATCCAAGGTTCAGAGTTCATGGGACACCAACCAATAGACGAAATTTCCGTAAAGTTTCATTTGTAAAACTAACAACTAAAATCCAAAAGATTAATGAAGTTTAATTCACATCATCCTCACCTCAAATGACGGCAACCCAAAAGATGAATGAAGTTCAATTAACATCATCCTCAAATAATGAAGTACAACTAACAATTAACAATGAAAACAAAAGTCTAACAAAATAAAATACAACGTAAGTAACGAACTACAATTGTTATCACCTAGTTTGCATATTTTGGAATCGTTGTACAATAGCATCAATACTAACATTGAGAAACAAGTCTTTCTCTAAAAAGGTAACTAAGCTATCATTCAACAATTGTTCTCCCATGCAGTTCCGTACTTTACTTTTTATATGATGTATTCCTGAAAAGGTTCTTTCGTCACTTGCTGTCGTCACTGGAAGAAGCAGTACCAATTTCAATAGCTTGTAGACATCAAAATGGTTTTCATACTTCCGTGTCTTAACAAGTTTTATGGAAAGTTCATTGAGAGTCTTCACATCTAAGAATCGCTCATCGTTTCTTACATCACCAATGAAACTTATAAGCGCTTCCTCAAAGAATATCAAATCTTCATTTGGAAACTCATGTGGATAAAGTTTAGCAAGATTCAACAATTTTTTTGTATCAAAAGATGAGAATCCATCACTTGAACTAAAACAAGCCATACACATAAGCAAATCATTAGTTTTCACACTGAATCGATTTTCAAGTTCATGTAAATGTAGATCAATCACACTTAAAAAAACTTCAACTCGATAATGATGAAGATTTGTCACTTGAGGAGCTTTACCACGAACCATCCTCCTTCCACCAACAATGTGACCAGCATAAAAGTCTTCCATATTTGGAATATCACAATCATACTCAGCCATGAATGAAATAACTTTATTTAAGTGATCTTCCCAACCATTATCTCGTAGTTTTTGCAATTCCATTTTTGTTTGATCAACCAAAGTCATTGAATGAACTATATCCTTTTTTTGCAAACTCACATTCAATGAATTCGTTAACCCAAATATAGAACCCATCAAATGTGCTGTAAAAATGAAATCAAATGACATCAACATACCTATGATTGTATATGCCTTTACCGTATCAGCCTCATAAGCATCTGCAATGGCTTCAAGGGACTCCAAGATTGGTTGAAACAAACCAAGCACATTTTTAATGCATTTGAAGTGAGTGCACCAACGAAAATCACCTGGTCGAATCAAGTTGAACTCTTGATTCAAATCACTCCATGTCTCTAGTTCATCTAATGACAATGCTTTAACAATACGAGCTAATTGTTTTGCACGAAGAAATTCTTTTCGTTTAGGTGATCCGCCAACAAAATTCAATAAACGTGGAAGGACTTCATCAAATAACCACTGACATTCACCATTCTTTTTGGAAGTTTCCACCAGTGTCAATTGAAGTTGATGAGAAAAATAATGAACATAATGTGCAGATGAACATTCATTCAAGATTAAAGTTTTGAGGCCATCAAACGAGCCTTGCATGTTGCTAGAACCATTATAGGCTTGGCCCCGAACTTTAGAAAGTGTTAAAGAATGTTCCATAAGAAATGATTCAATTGCGTTTTTAATAGTTAAAGGGGTAGTGTTAGAAACGTGTACAATGCCAAGAAAACGCTCCAACACTGCACCGCTCTTGCTAACATAATGCAAACAAACCGATAACTCCTCTTTACCAGATTTATCTACAGACTCATCAGCAATAATAGAATAACACTCATCACCGATTTCTGCAACAATTGCTTTGAAAGTCTCTTTTGCACAAGCATTAATAAAATCTTTTTGAATCGAAGGAGCCGTCATTTGACAATTTTTGGAGGCATTACCCAACACAAAATCTTCAATATCAGGTCTACCTTCCGCATGAAATTTTAAAAGTTCAATAAAACTATTCGTATTTAGTGATTCTAGTTCATCATGACACCCACATGGCATATCTTGAAGTACAAGCCATCTCAAGCACTTAACAGAAGCTTCTAATCCCCTTTGATATTTAATTCTAGTTTCTTCATCTTGCTCAAACAAAGCAACTGAAATTAAACTATTTTGATTCTTGAAATCTTCAAGCCTTTTCATTGCTATTCGGTGAGCACTCATATTTGCACCAACATGTACATCAAAAGATTCCGGCTTTTTCCAATTACGAAATCCATCCATCACGAAAGTATCTTGTCCAACATTATCATCCTTGAATAAATAACAAGCAAAACAAAAAGCTGCATCTTTCTCAACACTATATTCAAGCCATGTTTTGTATTTATCAAACCATTTCGGATTAAATCTGCGGTTTTTTGTCCCAAACTTTGTGAATTTAAATTCATGCTTATAAGGTTGACAAAGATCTCTCGAACAATATTCTCTTCTAACAATATCTCGGTCACTTGGATGAAATTGAGACATTCTTCTCCTTTTTCCGGGGTCTTGAGGAAGATTCAAAACATCAATGGAAGTTAATCTTCCTTCATTTATCGAAGTTATGGCTTTGAATGTTGAAGTAGTTTCACTTTCATTCTCTTTATTTCTAGAAGAAGGAAGACATGATGGAGTAGGATTATTTGATTGTGCTTGACTTTGTTCATCCCCACTTTCTCTACTCAAACGTTTTGCAAAAAGAGAAGCAATATTCTCTTCTTTTCTCTTCATTATAATGATTTTTGAATTCTAGTCTCTAAATTTCTAGCAAGAACATTAACAAATATTCATTTACTCAATTATTCAAAAATGAAAAACAAAAAAAAATAAAAAAGTATTTAATTATCCAAAATAAACAAACACATTATCCATTAACAACTATTCAAGAAATCAGAATATCTAATATAATCATAAAAGCATAATAATAAGATTAAGATTAAAGACTAAAGAATAAAGTTAGAGAAAATAAGAAAATGAGATTTGAGAATACCTCAAAACATCAAAATTAAAACTGAAATGAGGTTAGCGGCTGGCGGCTGGAGGCTAAAGTGGCGGCGTACAGCGGTGGCTGGGACGACTTGAATGAAGGGCGAGGGCGGTTGCCGGGGTAAGTTTTAGGAATTAGGGTTTTTAAGGAGAGAGAAGGAAGGATGAGTAAAGTAGAACTGAACTACTGATTTCAGAAATTAGAATGTCGCGCGCGAAAAGTTCTTCCCATATCAATTCCCTTGATTTTTTAATATTTTAATTTTTTTTTTTGAAAATTAATTTTTTTAAAATATAAAGTCAAAGTGTTTTGATTTATATAGTTGATTTCTATCATTTGGGAATAAGACTTTTGTATTATTTTGCGTACATCAGTTAATAAAGTTAAAACTTTTTTTATGTTGTGGTTTGGCTTTAGAATATGAATTTTATAGATTCTAATGTGTGAAGTCTCATATCAATAGCTTTGGCGTACTAAGTATGGATTGGAAATCATTACATGTCGAAAAAATGTAACTTCTTGTTATCCGGAGCATTCAGAGGACTTATTAAGTTATGTAAGTAATCAAGGTTTAGTACTTTTACTTGTGCAGCAACTAAAACTTCTTAGTGAACTTTTTGTTGAAAGAACTAGTTTATATTATGCATAATATATATATGTTACAACCTTATAAGAATGGAGACATTGGAGATAAGGTACAATTTTGAATGTAGTGGATTGGACTCAATTACTTTTTTGGGATTACAAAGTAAACTGAGGGAATAAAGAGGGCTAGATGTAGTATTTGCTCTTCAACTAAGACACTAATTCTAAAACGCAAATTTAATTTTATTGCTACGAAATACAATTTTTTTTTCTTTTTTATGAGCTAAATGATAGGAAAAGCAAATGTACATTTACATTTCATAAAGGTTTT
Source organism: Amaranthus palmeri (assembly GCA_019776075.1). Lineage (NCBI taxonomy): Eukaryota > Viridiplantae > Streptophyta > Magnoliopsida > Caryophyllales > Amaranthaceae > Amaranthus > Amaranthus palmeri. The sequence continues at coordinate 110,256 of JAAKBH010000342.1, read as the reverse complement.
GCTTCACGTTTCTTCCATTATATTATACGCACACATATAAATATAATGTTCTATAAATTGTACATAAATTAATAAAATATTACATTATTGTAAAATTTTTACTGACTTTGTTATAAGTCTAATTTTTTAAATTCACTTATTATATTGTTTAGATCCGCTATAATTTATAATGTCAACATATGAAAAAGAGATTAGAGAATGGTCACAAAGTCATGACTCACGACAAAATTTTCCTTGCATTTTGTAGAACAAACACAATTTTGAAACAAAGAATTGTGAATTTGTTTTAATTACTTTATTTATCTCAAAAACCTCAGTTACTTTGTACTCAGTCCCAATGGCTTTGCCACAATACGGGATTTTTACCCAGGGGCGAAGCCAGGATTTACGGTTAGGGGGGGACGAATTGTCGATATACTAGCAAGTTATTTATTGTATATAAACTACTTAAACTATGAAAATTTGAATCATATAGACATAATTAACTTGAATCATAGCACAAATTATATTTGAGAAATAGAGTTGAAGCTTCCCTATAATTACCCTTTTGAAAAGAAACTAAGTGTTTGTGACTTCATATATTTGTCTTTTTAGTCTCCAAAAAAAATTACTATTAAAATTAAGATAACAAAAATATAAAGGTACACACTAAAAAGGATGAATGTGAATTATGAAAGATATATAGTAATGACTTTATAAAATAAATTAAATCAACTTGTCTTATATGAGACCATCTCACTAGGAGACGACTATATACGGGTAAGTCCATTTGTTTAAGATCACTTTGAGTTATCACTATAAAGTTAATTATAAGTGTAACTTTAAAACTAAAAAGTCATCACTTTAAAAATAAATGTACATTAGGCCAAGACAATTAAAATGGTCTCACCAAGAGACCGTCTCATATGAGAATGTGTGTAAATTAAATTTATTAGCCTACTAAAAAATAATAGTTCAAATTCGGGTTTGATCTTTTACTTTAAATTACAAATATGTTACCTCAATCATTGACCTATAGTAATTTTTATTACAATTATGTACTCTTTAAATTATAGAATATATTAGTAAGGGGGGGCCGAAACCAAAAGTACAAAGAATCACATTTTCAGCAAGGGGGGTCGGGCCTCCGCCGGCCCCGGTGTGGCTTCGCCCCTGTTTTTACCTTTTTAGTTATTTTGGAATAAGTTTGAAACAAAATAAAGGGAAAAAATGAGTTAAATTTGTAAACGATGAAGCAAATAAATAAATATTTTCACTATTCTCTATTCAGCCTATTAATTCAATTTGTTTTTTCTCAATAATTGAATTAACCTTTTAACCCTTAATATATCTTATTATGAACAATTAAAAATTATATGTTCAAAAAAAATTATAGAAATTTGATATTAATAATCCTTGCATTGAGACGAATTAAATAGAATTTAGCTTGATTGTGTTTTAACTTATAGATTAAGAATAACTTACTATACAAATTAAAGTGATAAGTAAATAATGATCAAAGCAAATGAGACAAGTAACCAGAATCGGAGGGAGTATTATTCAAATTTCAACAAACCTCTTGCCCACAAAGGCATTATAGAAGGGGACCTGAGTAGAGAGTAAACACATGCAAATTTGGTGTAATAAAAAACTAAAAAGAATGACTTTGCATTGGGTCTTTTGTGACCCATTCTTTTGGGTTATGTTGACCTATTCTTTTGGGTTATTAATCAAATTTGAATTGTCATCAAAGAGTCAAGTCTTACCTCATTGGTGACAATCGACAAATATTATATTTCTAAGATGAGATTGAATTCTATTCTCATTGAGCTCCATTCCCTTCCAATGGCGAATCAAACGTGATATGTCACTTAGATTAGTTGACGCCACTTCAATCCAAAACAAAACCTAACATCTAAAATGAGTTGTTTAATGTATTTCCTTCTACATATGTGATCAGGGATAAAACCCAATAAACAATTTTTACTTAAAATAACGCCACTCGCTATTTTCCTTGAATCTGCCCCTGTTCCTTTCCCTTAGCCTACCCTCTAAATAAAACGAAGGCATTTGTCATTTTTGTATATATTTTCTTTGCCGTGAATCTTGTGTCAGCATAGGTCTTGTATTTCCCACAACACGCTTTTGACTCTTGAATTATACATTTATACTACTATACTTTCTTTTGCTATAATAATCAATCATTTAACATTGATTGGTGTCTTCTGATAGAACAATAGCAAGATTTACAAATGGGAATTCCTAGACTATGTTTTATTCTTTTTTTTCTTTGTTTGTACTTTGTTCCCACTACAATCTGTCAGCCAGATTTTGGATTTTCATATTTCTTGTGCTCAAACACAGTTGGTAACTACACAAACAGCAGCATATACAAGACCAATCTAAATACTCTCGTCGCCTCCATTTCATCCCAACCACTAAATGATTTCGGCTTCTATAACATCTCCGTTGGCCAGGCTCCCAACATAGTTAATGGAATTGCGTTATGCAGAGGCGACGTCACCCAACAAGATTGCCATCAATGCCTCAGTGACACAGCGATTAGGCTTCGTCAATCCTGCCCTGCACAAAAAGAGGCTGTTTGGTGGTACGAAACCTGTATGTTACGTTACTCAAACAACACTATTTTGGGAATCAGGGACTATTATGCGTGGTATTTGGCAAATCCCGATAATGTGAGCAATGCAGAAGAGTTTAACCCAGTTATGGTAAACTTATTGAGTAGTATAATGTATAAGGCCGCATCAGGTAACTCACAACTCAAGTTTGCAACAGGACAGGATAGTCTTGATGGGAATGAGAAACTCTATGCTCTTGCTCAGTGCACACCCGACTTGTCATATCCGAATTGTTTCAATTGCATCGGGAATTTAATCGATTTGCTCCCAACTTATTGTGCAAACAGGAAAGGAGTGCGAGTAGTTGGCAAAAGTTGCAATATTAGATATGAGTTATACCAGTTTTATAACTTGCCTAATACGAGTTCTCCACTGCCTGCTCCTGTTCCTGCTCCTATTCCTGCTCCTATTCCTGCTCCTCCATTATTAGTTAATTCCACAGCTTCAGGTAACATTGAATTTGTTCATTCTGCACTGCATAAAAACAATGAACTTCAGTCTTGTAGATATCTGTTTTTGTTTGTGCTGTCTAATGTTTGTTCTGTCATCTGTGTTCTAATGTCTGACAATAGAAATATTTTATTTGAGCTATGTACTTTTTTGGACATAGAAAATCATACCCGACATGGATACGTGTTCAAATATCACAGTCAAACTTGGCTAGTTTATCAAAAGATCCATATTTTTGGTCCAAAATTGAGTGTTAGACTGTTCAAATGTCATTCTCATGTCTCAGTGTTGAGGATGTGGCATGGGTATTTGAGATAAAATGACGATTTCGAGTAACATAGCATATTGTAATGTTATGTTTGTCTTTCTGTAGCATTCAAAATAGTTGTAATATAGGCTTCCTATAATCCTATTGTTATTGAGCTTTTCCTGTACTTCCTGTGCGGCTAATTTTGCTTTCCAATTTGATTTTGAAGGCAATGGAAGCGGAAAATCGAAGATTGCTATCCTAATCACAGTCCCTACACTTGCATTGATATTTCTTACTGCTGGCTTCTACATCTTGTGCAGGAGAAAAAAGACGCGGGGTAAAACTGGAAGTAAGCAAAAGATGATAAGACAATACTCTATCCCATTAAAATTGCTGCGATTACATTTTTATGTCAAAGCTTTTTGGATCAATTGTAGCAATCTCAATGAAACGGATAGTCTCAATCTACTCTCGAATAATGTTTTTCCTTTGACCTTTGATTGCAGCTACTTTTTCTCCTCATCAAGACAAGAATGGTGAAACCGTAAGTTTAGTATCCATACAATACGGGTTCAACAGCATTAAGACGGCAACAAACAACTTCGCAGACTCTAATAAACTCGGTCAAGGAGGATTTGGTACGGTGTACAAGGTATCACTCGAACCTTAGGCAGTAAGCTTTATATCAATTGTAAAATATGTATGTGTGACAAACACATCTTACACATTTTTGAACTCAGGGAATTTTAGCGAATGGAAAAGAGATCGCGGTGAAGCGACTGTCAATGAATTCAGGACAAGGTGATGGCGAGTTCAAAACAGAGGTATTGTTAGTGGCCAAACTTCAGCATAGGAATCTGGTTAGGCTCCTTGGCTTTTGCTTAGAAAATAAAGAAAGACTTCTCATTTATGAGTTTGTTCCCAACACAAGCCTGGATCAGTTCTTATTTGGTAAGTTTACCCTCGACATCGATCCTTAGTCGACTCCAAATTTTGCAAAATCGATAAATTTACACCTAATATGACCAATACTTACATACGTGCGTGTGTGCAGACATAAGCAAACGATCAAACTTGGACTGGGAAAAACGCTACAAGATTATAAGAGGCATAGCTCGAGGACTTCTTTACCTTCATGAAGAATCTCGTCTAAAAATCATCCATCGAGACCTTAAAGCCAGCAATGTACTTCTAGATGCTGATATGATCCCCAAGATTGCAGATTTTGGCACGGCAAGGTTGTTTGGAGTCGATCAAAGTCAAGGAGACACTAGCAGAATTGTCGGCACCTAGTAAGTGTTTTTTAGTTTAAGGTGCCTTTATTCTTCATATCAAATACCACACACTATTTAATGTAACTTGCTATATGCAGTGGATATATGGCTCCAGAGTATGCACTGCATGGATTATTTTCCGTGAAGGCTGATGTCTTTAGCTTTGGTGTATTGGTTCTGGAAATCATTACTGGTCGAAAAAATATGGGTTCCCAAAACCGGGAATGTCCAGAGGACTTGCTAAGTTTTGTAAGTACATATTCAGCATAAAGTACTTTTTTGGATTCGGGGTATAGATAAAGGGGAAAGAGAATTAATCAATCCTGTATGAACTAAAAGTTCCTAGCGAATTTTCCATTGTCATTAATAGCTAAGTGTGATCTGTGACCAACGGTCCTTAATGTGTTACAGGTATGGAGACATTGGAAAGAAGGTACAGTTTTGAGTGTCGTAGATTCGACTCTATCAACAGGTCCAAAAGCACAGATTATGAGACTCATACACATGGGGCTGTTATGTGTTCAAGAAAACGAGCAGGATCGACCTACGATGTCTGCAGCAGTTTTGATGCTGAGCAGCCATTCGTTTACTCTTCCTACACCTACGCATCCTGCGTATGTCACGATCAGTGCTAAGCCCCTCATGGAATTCAACCCACATCATGCCAAGGACAGGTCTCAAGGACATTCATCTGTGAATGAAGATTCTATCACTGACCTTTATCCAAGATGAGGTTGTTCTCAAGTTTGGGAGGGTTATTTATATTGTATTGTTGAATAATGATGTATCTATTTCATCATCATCATCACAATGAATCCCGCATCAAGGCATAGTATAAGGAGGGTGGGAAAGAAGACTGAACAATACCCTCATTAAGAATAGGTCGCGATACTTAATAAAAAAAATAGTATTTGTAAAAGAAGTTGGAATAAAAATGAGTATGCTCAGCCACTGTGTATAAAAACCAGAAGCAGTAAAAAACACAGGAAACACAATAGTCCTACCTCCAACATCTGACTCCAAACCTCACGGACCCACTTAACGACATTGGAGCAATAAAATGTCGTTATTGTTGTTGTATTTTTTTTTTACGCTGGTTGAATTTATACCTGGAAATCTAAACCAAAATCAAATCCAGTCTTGAGTCCTAACTCTGACTCTCTAATGGGATTTTCTATTGACATTTTACTTCTTTATTTTTGACATTGTCAAGTGTTAGAATTTTTTGGTGGCACAAGTATTTCACACAGAATGTCCCCTTTCTCTGCAAGAAACTTAAGACCTCTTAAACAAAATTTTGCATGCTGTCAATATTGTTAAAAAATATAACTATAAATTGTCGAGTTTTATAATTCAACACATAAAGCTTTGTACATTCTGGAACCGAAGTTTCTCTTTAGCCGCAACCCTTATAAGAGTATAGACAGGGGCGGATCAGAAAAAAAGAGTGAAGTGCATAATTAAAGAAAAAATTCATTTGAATTTCACCAAGTGGACTTGGTGAATTTTCCGACCTTGAACTAGAAGGAAAATGTGATTCGGAAGCTAAGTCTTTTGAAATATCTATCCATTTGCAACTCTACAATACACAACAACCATGAATCATTACATAATTAATCACTATTGCTAATTCTAATTTCAACATGAAATTCAAATTCAAAAATCCAATTCATGCCAACCTTAGAAATGAAATACTACAAAAAGTTTGATTAATTTCAACATTATGATTATTAGACAGAAAATTGCAAAGAAAAAAGAGAAAAAAATCTTAAAGAAGAGAAGAGCAAAGCTGGTGCAGTGGTGCGGTGAAGCAGAGGCAGATGGTGAACCTGAGTAGACGACAACACTGTCAAATCCTTAGTCCAAAACTCCCGATCGATTAGGGTCAATTAAATAAAGTACCAATTGCCATACAAAACATTTTTGTCTGCATAAGCCATGTAATGGTTAAATTAAACTTAACATCGTTGAATTTGGTGAAATTTTGAAATAGACAAGACTCTTAATTAAAAAAAAAGGCATACAATAAGATCTAAATCAAACTTATTTCAAATATAAGCGTCTGATATTCTAGAGCACATGTTCGGATCTGTTCGCACTTAGTAAGTGCGAATAATAATAAACTAGTAAAAAAAAATCAAGGTTCGGGTATACTGGGTATGATATTGACAACAGCATTACTAATGGTAAAATATTGAATTATATGACATTAATTTTGTTATTGACTTTCTCTTGCTATGTCAACATATGAAATAGAGATTAGAGTATATTAACTCCATAAAATTTTACTACATAATCACCTCATTAATAATCTCAAGAAGCTCAATTATTTTCATCAATTGTGTTTCTAGTACCTTGTAGTATGAAGTACTACTTAGTCCCAATGAATTTGCTATAATGCGATATTATTACCTACTTTTTAAGTTACCTTAAAATACGTAAATGAAACAAAATAATAGGAAAAAGGAGGCAAATTGAAAATGATAAGCGAATAAATAAATTACTCATATTCACCCTAGTAGTCCTATTTAATTTTTTACAATTATTGTACATATCTCTTATTGTACATAATTAAAATTATTATGAAAACTTGAGATTGAAAATCCTTACACTGAAATGACTCAAACAACATTCTACTTGACTTTGCTACAGATTAAGAATAAAACACAAATTAGAGTGATAAATTAATAGTAATCAAAAAGGAAATGAAATAAGTAGATAGAATTGGATGGAGTATTATTGAAATTTCAACAAACCTCATGCCCACAAAGGCATTATACTAGAAGGGGATTTGAGTAGTGAGAATTACATGCAAAGACTTTGCATTGGGTCAATGGTCATTGCTAACCAATCCTTTCGTTTACATTGTCGGATCTAGCATGACGTCACTATAATCACTTGACATAACTTAAATCTTAAATAAAATCAAATATTACATATAAATATATTTTAGATGAGCTGATTAATATATTGTCTTTCACTTATGTGACTAGAGATCAAAACCCAGTAGGAAATTTTAAATTAAACTGACATCGCTTATTATTCCAAACTTTTTTTAAGCTTTTTTTTAAAAATATTTGGCTAACTAAGAGCTCCCCAAACTAATTGTAAAAATAAACTTCTACGCAAAACGTGGTGGAGAATGGGTTTTGCCGTCAAATAGATTGTTGTTACTAACAGCGGCCTATTTGACGCCAAAAACCATTCCCCAGCCCGTTTTACGTAGAAGCTTATTTTTACAATTAGTTTGGAAAGCTCTATTATTCCGCCAAAGTTCCCTTCCCTTAATCTACCCTCTAATCGCGTTAGTCACTTTTGTTAATGATTTCTTCACAAGTTGCCGTGAATCTTGTGTCAGCATAGGTCCTGTATTTGCCACAACACGCTTTTGACTCTTAAATTATACAACTATAATATGCAATCAATCAGCACTAATTGGTGTGTTCTGATAGAACAATAGGAACATTTACAAATGGGAATTCCCAGTCGCAGACTATGTTTTATTCATCTTTTTCTTAGTTTGTACTTTGTTCCCATTACAATCTGTCAGCCAAATTTTGGTTATTTACATTTCTTGTGCTCAAACACAGTTGGTAACTACACCAACAGCAGCATATACAAGACCAATCTAAATACTCTCCTCGCCTCAATTTCATCTGAACCACTAAATGATTCCGGCTTCTATAACATCTCCGTTGGCCAGGCTCCCAACACAGTTAATGGGATTGCGTTATGCAGAGGCGACGTCACCCAACAAGATTGCCATCAATGCCTCAACGACACCGCTATTAGGCTTCCTCAATCCTGCCCTGCACAAAAAGAGGCTACTTGGTGGTATGACACCTGTATGTTACGTTACTCAAACGACACCATTTTGGGAATCTGGGACTATCTGACTTGGGAATTGGCAAATGCCTATAATGTGAGCAATGCGGACGATTTTAACCAAGTTATGATAAAATTATTGAGTAGTCTAATGTATAAAGCCGCATCAGGTAACTCTCAACTCAAGTTTGCAACTGGACAGGATAATCTTGACGACGATGGGAAACTTTATGCTCTTGCTCAGTGCACTCCTGATTTGTCGTATCAAAATTGCGTCTATTGCATCTGGAATTTAATTGATTGGCTCCAATATTGTTGTGCAAACAGGAACGGAGCCCGAGTAGTTGGCAAAAGTTGCAATATCAGATATGAGCTTTACCAGTTTTATAGCTTGTCTAATACAAGTTCTCCCCCGCCATTGCCAATACTGCCTGCTCCCATTCCTGCTCCTCCATTGCTATCTAATTCCCCAGCTTCAGGTAATATTAAAGTTGTTCATTCTGCACTGCACAAAAACAATGAACTTCAGTCTTGTAGTTATCTGTTTTTGTTTGTGCTGTCTAATGTTTGTGCTGTGATTCTAATGTCTGACAATAGAAATATTTTATTTGAGATCTTCACTTGGCTGTGGTTTTAGGACCTAGAAAATCATACCCGACATGGATACGTTTTCAAATGTCAAACTAGGCTAGTTTATAAAAAGATTCATGTTTTTGGTCCAAAATTGAGTGTTCAACCGCATGCCTCAGTGTCGAGGATGTGACATGGGTGTTTGAGATAAAAGAACGAGTTAAGATTAACATAGCTTATTGGCATGTTTTGTTTGTCTTTGTTGTAATACATTGGCTATTTTTTTGGGCCTAGGAAATCATACACAACATGGATACGTGTTAATGTCAAACTTGGCTAGTTTATGAAAAGATTCATGTTTTGGTCCAAAATTGAGTGCTCAACCGTTCAAGTGTTGTTCTCATGTTTGATTGTCAAGGATGTGACATGGGTATTTGAGATAAAATAACAAATTAGAGTACATAGCATATTGGCATGTTTTGTTTGTCTTTCAGTAGCATTCAAAATTGCTGTAATATAGTCTTCCTACTGTCGTTCAGCTTTTCCAGTACTTCCTGTGAGGCTAATTTTGCTTTCCAATTGATTCTAAAGGCAATGGAAACGAAAAAACGAAGATTGCTATCCTAATCACAGCCCCTGCACTTGCATTGATATTTCTAACTGCTGGCTTCTACTTCTTGTGGAGGAGAAAAAAGACACGGGGTAAAAATGGAAGTAAGCAAAAGATGATAAGACAATCCTCTATCCATTAAAATTGCTACGATTACATTTTTATGTAAAAGCTTTTTGGATCAATTGTAGCAATCTCAATGAAACGGATAGTTTCAATCTACTCTCGAATAAGATTTTTCCTTTGACCTTTGATTGCAGCTACTTTTTCTCCTCATCAAGACAAGAATGGTGAAACCGTAAGTTTAGTATCCATACAATACGGGTTCAACAGCATTAAGACGGCAACAAACAACTTCGCAGACTCTAATAAACTCGGTCAAGGAGGATTTGGTACGGTGTACAAGGTATCACTCGGACCTTAGGCTATAAGGTTTATATCAATTGTAAAATATGTATGTGTAACAAACACATCTTACACATTTTTAAACTCAGGGAATTTTAGCGAATGGAAAAGAGATCGCGGTGAAGCGACTGTCAATGAATTCAGGACAAGGTGATGGCGAGTTCAAGACAGAGGTATTGTTAGTGGCCAAACTTCAGCATAGGAATCTAGTTAGGCTCCTTGGCTTTTGCTTAGAAAATAAAGAAAGACTTCTTATTTATGAGTTTGTTCCCAACACAAGCCTGGATCAATTCTTATTTGGTATGTTTACCCTCGACATTGATCCTTAATTGACTCCAAATTTCACGAAATGGATAGATTTACACCTAATATGACCAATACTTATATCAATGTGTGTGTGCAGACATAAGCAAACGATCAAACTTGGACTGGGAAAAACGCTACAAGATTATAAGAGGCATAGCTCGAGGACTTCTTTACCTTCATGAAGAATCTCGTCTAAAAATCATCCATCGAGACCTTAAAGCCAGCAATGTACTTCTAGATGCTGATATGATCCCCAAGATTGCAGATTTTGGCACGGCAAGGTTGTTTGGAGTCGATCAAAGTCAAGGAGACACTAGCAGAATTGTCGGCACCTAGTAAGTGTTTTTTAGTTTAAGGTGCCTTTATTCTTCATGTCAAATACCATACACTATTTAATGTAACTTGCTATATGCAGTGGATATATGGCTCCGGAATATGCACTGCATGGATTATTTTCCGTGAAGGCTGATGTCTATAGCTTTGGTGTATTGGTTCTGGAAATCATTACAGGTCGAAAAAATATAGGTTCCCAAAACCGGGAATGTCCAGAGGACTTGCTAAGTTTTGTAAGTACATATTCAGCCTATAAACTTTTTTTGGATTCGGGGTATAGATAAAGGGGAAAGAGAATTATTCATTCCTGGATGAACTAAAAATTCCTAGTGAATTTTTCATTATCATTAATAGCAAAGTGTGATCTGTGACCAACTGTCCTTTATGTGTAACAGGTATGGAGACATTGGAAAGAAGGTACAGTTTTTAGTGTCGTGGATTCGATTCTATCAACAAGTCCAAAAGCACAGATTATGAGACTCGTACACATGGGGTTGTTATGTGTTCAAGAAAACGAGCAGGATCGGCCTACGATGTCTGCAGCAGTTTTGATGCTGAGCAGCCATTCGCTTACTCTTCCTGCACCTACGCATCCTGCGTATGTCACGATCAGTGCTAAGCCCTGCATGGAATTCAACCCAGATCATTCCAAGGACAGGTCTCAAGGACATTCATCTGTGAATGAAGATTCTATCACTGACTTTTATCCAAGATGAGGTTCTAAAGTGAACACTACATGAATTGACAATGGTAAAGAGTATCACCCTAACACTGTCAAGAAAAGGCACAAAACTTACGTTTGCTTTTGCTTTCAAAAAAGAAGTATTTTCCTTTTTGATATCTTTTTGTTTAAGGCTTTTTATCTTCAAAAGGTGTTAAAACTTGGAAAAAGAAACAAATTCTTGAATTCAATATGGTGAAACATTCTTTTCAATATTTTGTAGTATGATTCATTTAATATGTTAGGACTTAGGAAAGTAGTTGAGTTGTTGAAGTGATAAGCAAACAAAGGAATAAGTTAAACAAAACTAGTATGGTTTAAGCCTCTAAGGTGCAACTAATTAATAGTATAATATTAAATTGACAGTTTGAGAATGTTAATGCAAGTGCCAAAACTCTTAACAATGGGGATGAATTTTAATACATAATTGAAGATGCTTTATCGTGTACTTTGGCAAAGGAGGATATAAATGTGTCGAGTTACAGTGAGTTGAAGTTTTGGACGATACATGAGGTGATAGATGTGGAGCATATGAGACTTCACTAACAGTGAAGAATCATAACTTGAACAAGGCAAGGCACTGTAGGGTGGTTTCTCGATCAAGACAACACGAAAACAACTGAATATGGGCAGTTGTAGCTGCTCGTTCGAGCAAGGCCTTGCTCATTCGAGCAGGCTGGAAGATGCAGACAGAAGGTTCAGAACACAGTTGCTCGTTCGAGCCCTTGGGTAGCTTGTATCGTGCAGCTGATTAGGATGCCCAACGGAAAATGTGAATTTTCGAGTTTTATAATTCAACATATAAAGCTATGCACATTCTGGAACCGAAGTTCTCATTAGCTGCAACCCTTATAAGAGTATAGACATTGGAAGATCTAGAAAAAAAAGTAATACCAATAATTAAAAAAAATTATTTTGAGTTTCATCAAGTGGACTTAGTGAATTTTCAGGCCTTGAATTGGAAGGAAAACGTGATTCGGAAGCAAGCCTTTTGAAATATCAATCCATTTGCAACTCTACAATACACAACCATGAATCATTACATCAGTAATGATTCATTACTATATATATTATAAATCACTATTGATAATTATAATTTCAACATCAAATTCAAATTAAAAATCCAATTCATGCCAAAAAATTCGCCCAATACAAAAAAAATCATAAAATTTACAACCCTAATTGTGTAATTGCAAAAAAAGAAAAGAAAATCAATATGAAAATTTTCATCATCATTCCGACCTTAGAAATGAATTACTACAAATAAATTAAAATAATATCAAGATTAAGACTAAATGATAAAAAAAATTGCAAAGAAAAAAGAAAAAATAACCTTAAAGAAGAGAAGAGCAAAGCTGGTGCAGTTGTGCGGTGCGGCAGAGGCAGATGGCAGGTGGATGCCGGCGGTCAGGTGGTTCGGAGTGCGTATAGCCGACGACAGGTCACAGGTGATGCACGGCAGGCGGCAGCTGTAGTCTGTAAGCTTTGTGCGCTTCACAAAAGATCAATAAGAATCTGACTCGCTTATGATCAATTTGCTAATTTGCAATATGCCTTGATGATGAGTAGACAACAACTTCCAAAAAAATTTAGGGGTTGTTTGGCACATTGGATTTGCACTCGGGTGGTCAAAACAGATCTGATGACATGATAAATATCTGACTTTATAACCGAATCCGATTTGACCCGACTTAAAAATGGATCTACAATTATGTAAAACCAATGTGAACCCAAAATCCGATTGCGAACCGACCCGAAACACTTTATCCGAAATCAACCCGATGATCCGAATGAACACCTCTAGGATTTGGGGAAGGGAATGGACTTTGTTCTAAAAAAGTTGTTTGTTTAAAGAAAATGAGAATGACCGAGTGGAGAATGGGTATAAAAAATGAAAAAGTCTCCGGGATTTAAATCTTGGAGGGAACTTGGTAATGAGACTATAAGGGTTGTTTGGCACATTAAATTTGGGAAAAAGAATGGGACTTTATTCCCAAAAAAAAGTTCAAATTCTTATTTGTTTTAATCGGTTTGATGAATTAATAGATGATTTCCTTGATGTATATTTGAGTAAATAAATGACCTTGTATTGTATTTGGGTCTTTGTTGACCTATTTCGTTTGGTTATTGATTAAATATCAATTACCATACAAAAAAATTGTATTTATGAGCCATGTAGATTATAGTGGTTAAATTATCTTAACTTGGTTGAAATTTGGTTCATGGTGGTATAACAATCATCTTTTGAACTTTCTTATGGCCACACTGCACATTTGACCCTAATCTATTTTTGGAAGTTTCTTTTGATTCTATTTTGGGTTAATCTTAGGGATGACAATGGGTCGATTTGACTCGGATTATCAATAAAACTAGAATCACATTTGTCAATCTACCTCCACTCGGAGTCGTATTATGCACACTCCAACTTTGCTCCGATTCGGACTCTCAAATCTCGGATGGGGTTCGGATTAATATCAGCTTTGTTCTTATCGATATTATACTAATGATTTAAAAAGCATAAAAAAACTAATAGAGTAGCCTTTCAAATACCATTTAAGAAGTTATTTATTTTATAATAAGTTTTCTCATCAAAGTTTAAATTAGTTCTTGAAAATATAAATTGTCGATCTGTTTTATAATTCAACAACATATAAAACTTTGTACATTCTCAAACCGAAGGTCTTATTGGCCGCAACTCTTAAAAGAGTATGGAATACCATCATCAAACCTTCCCTATGCCCTTTTCATAGCTAGCATGATATATCGGATATATGATAATAAACTAAGCTTTAACATGGCTCCACAAAAGATCAATATGAATACTCCTCAGTCCTCACTTATGATCATCATCATCATCTTCCAATCCAGTATATCCCGCTCATAGAAAACTATGGGCAGGGTCTGGAGAGAGAAGGACAGCGGCAACTCATACCCGTAAGGAGAGCACTGCCAAAAGAAAGGAGTCTCCCGGCTCCGAGAAGATAGAGAAAGATAGAGATTAAGATTAGAGATTGCAGACCTGCCACGTGATGTGAGAAAGGCACATACTAGATCCGAAACGCATGTAACACAAAAAAAATTTAAGACAAAGAAACTACGCACGACGCACAAGAGACTATAGCAGACAAGAAAAACACGGACGCCCCAATCGACTCTAATGAGAAAAACCGAAGTCTAAAACCTGGATATGACACCTCCAACTACTTCTATCCCTAGTTAGGTCCTTAGAGAGGTTCAATTCACGTAAGTCCACTCTTATTTACTCTTCCCAAGTTTTCTTGGGTCTTCCTCGACTCCTCTTACCCTCCACTATAAAGCTTTCGACTCTCCTCACGGGGGCATCAAAAGTCTTTCTCCTCACATGTCCAAACCACCTCAATCTTCCTTCACGCATTTTATCTGTGATAGGAGCAACCCCTAGTTTGTCTCTAAACTCGGTTCCTAATACGATCCAATAAAGTATGCCCTCACTTATGATCAATTTGCTTATTTGCAATATGCCTTGATGATCATTACATTCACCTCAGTAGACAACAATGTCAAAGCCTTAGTCCCAAAAAATTTGTGTCAGTTTGATAAATCATTAAATCATTTTCAGTGATCATGAATTCGAGTAAATAAATGACTTTATATTTGGTTCTTTGCTTAATGGTGTATCACAACTCACAAGCATCTTTTGAACTTTCTTATGGTCACACTACAATTTTGAGTCTTTTGACCCTAATCTATTTTTAGAAGTTTCTTGTGCTTCTATGTTGGGTTAATCTTTTATTCTTTCATGCAATTATATAATATATATTTCATTATATGCACCCCATTTTAGCATAATTATACAATAGAAATATTAGGGAGATTTACAAATGGAAATCTCTGAATCATGTTTACTTCATATTTTTCTTTGTTTATACTTCATTCCCATTATAATTTGTCAATCAGATTACAGATATAATCTGTGCTCAAATACAAATGGTAACTATACCAACAACAGCATTTACAAGGCCAATCTCAATACTCTCCTAGACTCGATTTCATCCGAAACCAATATTTATACCGGCTTCTATAACATCTCCGTTGGCCAGGATCCCAACATAGTTAATGGGATCGCATTATGCAGAGGCGATCTTCTCGAACAAGATTGTCACGCGTGCTTAAAAAACGCAGCAAATGATTTTCCTGCACTCTGCCCTACACAAAAAGAGGCGGTTGTGTGGTACGAAACTTGTATGTTGCGTTACTCAAATCAAATCCTTTCGGGAATTAGTGATAATTTCTCTTGGCATTTGAACAACCCGAGTTTTAATTTCAAAAACGGAGATAAGTTCAACGAAGTTCTACGAAAGTTATTGAGTAGCCTACAGGGTAATGCCGCATCAGGTGACTCGCAACTGAAGTTTGCAACAGGACAGGATAATGTTTATGATGTGAAACTTTATGCACTTGCTCAATGCACACCAGATTTGTCATACCAAAGTTGCTTCAATTGTATTGGAAATTGCATCGATTTACTTCCTAGGTGTTGCGATAATAGGCAAGGAGCGCGAGTAGTTGCAAAAAGTTGCGGAATAAGATATGAGACTTACCTGTTTTATAACATACCTGCTAGTACGGTTTCTCCTCCGCCTTCGATTGTATTTTCTTATCCTCCGTCATCATCCGATCCCACAACTTTTTCAGGTAATATTCGATACACACTATAAGTTTAGTTGTAATGATCATATGGTACACCACAAATTCAGGTTATTAGTATAGGGTGGGTGAATACTTACCTCTGCATGTGTGATAATCCAACTTGACGACTATTCTTTTGTGTTATATGTTACACAATTCAATATTAACAGGGTTTTTTAGTCAAATAAAACCCGGCCTAACTAAATTCGTTAGAGTTTAGATCATAGACTTCTGGACTTCTTGTGCGATTAATTTACTTTCGATTTTGATTCTGAAGGAAATCGAAGGAAAAAACAAAGATTGCTATCCTAATCACAGTCCCTATAGGTGCATCAATATTTCTTACAGCTGGCTTCTGCTTCTTGTATAGAAGAAAAAAGATGAAGGAAAACAATGCAAGTAAGCATATGATGATAGTAAGCATCAATATCAAGCCGAGGGACTTTTGACTGCACTCTCTTTTATGGGTATGAGCTGCCGTCGTTCTTCCCTCCCCAGACCCTGATCATGATTCTCTATGAGCGGGATACACTGGGTATGATGATGATGATGATGTACTTTAATCATTTTCACCACACTAATCATAATACCTTATGGAATTGTAGCTGATGCTTATCATCTTGATCAAGATGAGAATGATGAAAGCAGAAGCTTAGTATCCCTATTATTCGAGTTCGACAGCATCAAAGCAGCAACAAACAATTTCGCGGACTCTAATAAACTTGGTCGAGGTGGATTTGGTACGGTTTACAAGGTATTGTTAGAACCAAAGGCTAAGTGTATCAGTTTATCATACATGTATATGTGACAGACACATCTTACACATTTTTGAACAAAGGGAATTTTAGCAAATGGTCAAGTAATCGCGGTGAAGAGACTGTCGCAGGATTCAGGACAAGGCGATGGCGAGTTCAAAACCGAGGTATTGTTAGTGGCCAAACTTCAGCACAGGAATCTGGTTAGGCTCCTTGGATTTTGCTTAGAAAATGAAGAAAGACTTCTCATTTATGAGTTTGTTCCCAATACAAGCCTAGATCAGTTCTTATTTGGTATAATTACCCTTACATTATTCCTTAATCAAATAAAATTTCGTGTATCGGTTGATAGAAATACACCTAATGTGCAGACGAAAGCAAACGATCAAACTTGGATTGGGAAAAACGATACAAGATTATAACAGGCATTGCTCGAGGACTTCTTTACCTTCATGAAGACTCTCGTCTAAGAATCATCCATCGTGACCTTAAACCCAGCAACATACTTCTAGATGCTGATATGATTCCCAAGATTTCGGATTTTGGCATGGCAAGGTTGTTTGGAGTTGATCAAACTCGAGGAGATACAAGCAGAATTGTCGGCACCTAGTAAGTTTTAGGCATTTAGGCTAGTTGTTCTTTAAGCAACCTCTGAGTTAGCAAATATGATACGCTATTTGATACTATAACTTTCTTTATGCAGTGGATATATGGCTCCAGAGTATGTACTTTACGGATTTTTTTCCGTGAAGTCAGATGTCTATAGCTTTGGCGTGTTGGTATTGGAAATCATTACAGGTCGAAAAAATGTAGGTTCCCAAAACCGGGAACATCCAGACGGCTTGTTAGGTTATGTAAGTTGAAAGAGGAGGCCTTGGACCTCTTAGGTTGAACAATGGAGGAAGAAGAGTAGTGTAAATGGGTTAGAAAAACAGAGTATAACAAAAGATGCAAGAAAACACAAGTATATGAGGTATCTTATGATACCTCCCCCTCAAACAAAGTATCTTATCATTAGCTTAATCAACATTACAACTAATGACTCAACTCACACTTGAGAACAAGCTCTCAAGCTAGTGTTTCCATTCAACAATGGAAGACACCCACAAACTAGTACAAGAAGAAGAGACTCTCTTGGTTATTCTAAACCCTAGTCTATCTTAGTGTATTAGCTCTCTCTTAAACCCTAAGAGACTCCCCAATAGCCCTTATATAGACCCAAGGACATATATGAGGACTTAGGACAAGTGGGACAAAAGCCCACTTAAAAACGCACAAAACAGAAACTTGAACCTGCTGCCCGCATACCCCGCTCGACCCCACCGCTCGACCGAGCCCAGATGCTCGACCAGGTCGAGCCAAGGTGCTGGAGTTCCTGCCTGCTGCTGATTTGCGGCTCGACTCGAGCCTAGCTGCTCGATTGGTCGAGTGCACCTCCAAACTTCACTGTATTGCTGTCTTTCTTGAGTAACAATGACCCTTGTGTCTTGGCTTCACCAAAACACCTCAAAGCATCATCAACATCGACCATCACTCGATTAATGAGCTTGTTCTTCGTCGCACCATCATCACGACATTTCGAAGACCCACCACATGAGTGAGATTTGGGTCTTGCTCTAACATAAGTATTTAATTTATGGTCTGTGATCATAGCTTCTATGAGCAAGATATCCGGGGTATGAATATGAGATGATGCTAATGATATTGTATTACAGGTATGGCGACATTGGAGAGAACGTACAATTTTAAGTGTCGTGGATTCGACTATATCAACAGGTTCAAGAGCTCAGATTATGAGATGCATACACATGGGCCTGTTATGTGTTCAAGAACACGAGGAGGATCGACCTACAATGTCTGCCGCGGTTTTGATGCTCAGTAGCCATTCTTTGAGTCTTCCTGTACCTACCCGTCCTGCATTTGTCACAATAAGTGCTAATCCCGATATGGAAGCTAACTCGGATCATTCCAAGGACAGATCTCATGGGCATTCATCTTTGAATGAAGATTCTATCACTGACCTCTATGCCCGATAACTAGATAAGGTTCATGTTGCACATCAAAGAAATGCATCTCGTGTTTCTTCGATTATGTGCTAGTATCGATAATAAGTCCAAAACTTAATAGTTCCTTGGTGAACACAAATTTAGTTTTGTTACTAGAAAAGAAAGTTTTCCTGCCTTTTTGCATTATGAATTTGCTGATAAGAAATGCAAATGCACATTTATATTTCATACAGGTTTTGCTTAATGTTTCTACCGTTATAGGAAGTATGGACTTATTGTAATGTACTAGTAACTTGAGTTTCTAAAAATTGAAATTTTATATTCAGATTTGAATTTTATGAAAATTGTACAATATTTTTTAATCGAATTACAAAATATGACGAATGTAAACTCGATTTAAAATAAGTTATGTGAGAGCTTTACCTATTAAAATTTTTACTAGATTGCCCAAATATTAAGCTATAAACCCAATAGGCGATGATTCAATGCAAAACTTAAAGAAGGGTACTTTGTCGAAAGATTGAATAGAAAAAGCTTTTTAATAAAAATAATTCCCAAAATAAGGTTTGTAAAATTTTAATTCCCAAAATTAGCGTCTTCATATACAATCCTAAGATCAATTTATTTTTTAACATTGAACAAAAGAAAAAAAAATTACATAAAGTAACAACGAACAAAGTAATTTTCTTCTTTTGTTCGATGTCAATAACAGTGAACAAACCTGACCTCAGACTCAGACACAGACACAAAGACGCTGAATTAAGAATTAATATTTCACAAAGCTTATTTTGAAATTTTTTTATAAATAAGCTTATTTATTCAATCTGCCATCATAAATAATGTTTTGTATTGAATGTAAATCTGCCATCATAAAGCTTATTTGCTTAACATTTTACTCAAGAAATTTTGATAATCTTGTTGATGATATAAATAGCAAATTTGGCCAGACAAAAGGAGTACACTACTTATTAACACCAGTTACACTGCAAAATAGATGGCGGGTAATCGATCATAAACAGTAGTAAATCTGTGGAGAATTATACCAAATATTGCCAGAAAATGTGCATAATTCTTAATTATGCTGTGCAGTATAAGTTACATCACATTCAACATCAGCAAGAATAAAAACTGAAATCAGTCCAGTCCCCATTGCCAAGGAAACAAGTCCTATGCACTGCTTCACTGATCTTCCGGCACTCGGAACTGAGAAATCAACATTCATAATCAAATATTTTGGCCAAAGCTTGCTGTAGCAGAAAAGTTCTACTTATGTACGAATAACGACTTCCACACTTTCTAAAATCTGATTCAAGTAAAGAAAATAGAACATGTGACGGTGTACACTAAAATAGTGTATAGATCAAGTACATACACGACTTTTTCACAACACAGAACAGATATTCGATAAGTTTGAGACTCGCTACTTCATTCCTGTATAGCCGTTACTTTCAAGTTCCAACCTTTTAGGGAATACTTATATCTATTAAGACTTTATTCAAAGGATAACTACATTTTTGTTTTTCATACACATCTAACAGCAGATTATTAGAACCCGCATGAAATAGAGGTCAATGTGCAGTTCTGTAAGATGAAAGTCATCAACAGTTAACGTGTTTAAAAAGCCACTCCCAAACAATTATGTTGTGAACTCCCTAAAAACACTTCCCAAAATCGATAGATGGACAGAACACGGGTTATTCCAGTTTAGGCACAGGGTCTTTTGTAGCGTAACTGACAAATGATAGGTCGGGACCTGCAGAGGAGCTAACTACACACTCTGTCAACTTTGATTATTGCCATGAAAGCCAACGGCCCTACATTAAAATCTGGAGTGACCCAAGTTATACATGTAGTATAGCCCTTGAAGACACTGAAATAGGACAGGGGTTAGCTTAGAAGCCATCTTACAGTTGCCTAGCTCCATTAGGGTTTATATCATCATAAGCCATCCGGTTAAATGCAACGGTTCACACCTAAGAAAAGAGGAGACAAATATGTCTAGCTTACAAATCCTACAGGAACTAAAATTCTGATGACACTAAGTGGAAGAAGTTTATCGTGTCCAATTCACATCAGTGACCTGGAAATAACAATTAAATAAGCTAATCTAGAACAGTTCTACTCAAAGATAAGAATAGCGAGGAAAATACGATTTCAGATATAAAGGCAGTATTAGAGAGGCCACGCAGTTGTACAAGTTTGAAAGAAAGTAAAACTGAAAACGGTTAGAAACATACTCTCATACGACATCTATGCCATAAAATAAGAATTAGGTACTACTATTGAGATCATACAATAATGGAGTTTTAATTCATAATGATAATCGTTTTATATTATAATACACTTAATAGTTTAACTAATTAATTTCCTAACTAAATTACAAGTGCCGTTACACATTAGTTCATTAGACACAGATATTACAAGTTGTTCCAGTCATCGAAATCATGATCATGGCTAATCCGATAAAAAAGGAAAAAATAAAAATACAGGTCAAGAAGCCATATAACTAAACAGCCAAAATTTGACCAGTCAGATTCTAGAATCTAGATTCCCTTTCCTTTTCTTCTTTTCAGTTCTTAACACTAATGAAAGCTCACTGGAAACATAATCAACAACAAACTTTTAGAAGCACCAAACAAATGGCATTCTGGACATACCTAAATTTGAATCAAGCAGCTGCAATCTGCTCTACTACAAACAATATGTAGAGAGGCTGATAATCTTCAGTGAAAGATAAACCACCTCAGACATGATTCTCTGGTACATGCCTTTTATGATCTCTGTCAGGGTAACCAAGGCGGCCCATCCTGCTTTTCTCTTCAGAAAAATCCCCTGGCATACTATCGCGCCACCTTTTCCCATCACTTGTTTTGTCTAGTGGGCTCCCAGCTTTTCTCTTCCGATCATTTGCTTTAGGTGATTGATAATCCCAGCTAGAATCTTCTAATGCAGACAACTCACCTTCTTCTACATTCTCGAGATCTAGTCCATGTGATTGTTGGCCCTTTGAGACCATAGGATGCCGATCTCCAGGAGTCTCAAGAAGTTTACTGTTATGTGTACCATCATTATCTAGTCGGGTGGAGGGCTGAGTCCAGTTCTGTTTCTTTTCCTGCTTCATTTTCTCACTCTCGGCAGCGGCCAGCTCAACCCCCTCCTCTAGCTCCTTCATAATAGGATCATACTCATCCATTGAGTCTTTCTTTCGAACTACATCTGCACGTGACTTCCTTCTTTTTTCACGCAATTCTTTCAACTTGTTTGTATCTATCTTTTCAATCATTTCAGATGGTGACTGGGTTTGCCCAACTTCCTTAGATTCTACATTATTGCCATGGTATTTATCTTTTGAATCCCCTTCTTTTGCTCTATTTCCCACATTACTTTTTTCTTTACTATCTTCACTACTGTTCAATTCAGGGCCATTTTTCATATTTTGTCCTTCCACTGGATTCTCTTGGTAAACTGAGGGTTCCACAGCCCTTAATTCTCCATGGGCCTTGTGATCAGAATTGCCATAGTCATTAATTCGATTATGGGAGCCTCTAGGGGGTATAGACTGTTTATTTGAATGATCAGGCAACTGATGAGTGCTTGGAGGCTTCAAGGTTACTGGCTTTGTAGCAACTCCAGCATGAGAATTGTTGCTATTTGGTACTTGCTCTTCAGTTGATGTTCTTGAAGTTGGTCGATTTGCAGCACTGCCAGCTACACTTCCCTCAGCCTCACTACCTTGGTTTGGAGGTGCTCTGTTCTGTTCATACAACTCTAGCATTTGATTGCTAACTTCTGCAAAATTTAAAAAATGAACATAAGTGCAATAGCCAGGATAATTTTTTGGTACCCAAGAAAGCGACTGCAGTGTAAAAGGGGGCTGAAGATATCAGGGGGGTGTGGGACTGTGGGAGGGGGGTTGCTTTAATAAAAATATATATTACAAGAAACAACGTTCTGCTACTATGATTCCATAGCACTCAAGTTTAAGAAACCAACCCTCCAATTGGCGTGGGGTGACGTCAAACTCTTGCCACCAGACCTTGTCACCATCTGAAGGAAGTTTGACTTTAAGGAATTTAGCGGCAAGGAATATGGCACCTGCAGCTATGTGATGGGGCTTAAACTGCAAGCAAAGAGATGTCCGCAGCCTACATGGCCAATTTTAGTGTCAATTACAGAATTGAAAGAAAGATCTGCCTGTCGTAGTACAAATTTTCAAATGCATCATACCCATCATTGACAAAGTTCCAAGCAACCTGGGCAAGAGCATTCTGTGCAACTTTAAATTTCTTTATAGCCTCAACAAGAGGTTTATATGGATGTTGTACATTAAGATCAAAACCAAGGGTTGCAAGTACAACTCTTTCCCCTAGTAGGATTAGCTCTTTTTGCTGTTCATATACTTCCTGCAAATCAAGTAAAAAAAATGATCAGAAGATCCACTCAGAAGTACCCATTTCCAATTGATGCCTTCTTTACTAAGAGAATCAGTCACAAAGGCAGACAGCAATCCAATGAAGCTACACATCCACTAAAATAAAGAGCACGCAAAAATGAACTGATTATCCTTCATTATCCAAGGTCCACTTATCTACCCGGGCGCCTTTATTCTCTTCTCACTCAAACACACAGAAAACATGTGAGGCTAACGGAATAAGAGCAAGGCAATCAGGTGTAACCACAAAATCGAATCCCAGATAACAGGAACCCCAAGAAGGTAAAAAAGGATAAATACAAGCTCTTATTTGCTTTATCTTTAAACCACGCGAGCAATCATTTATACTTAGTAGCAGCACAATGAGAAATATCACTGCAGATGTATTTATTGGCTTATTGCACATGTTCCAGGAAAATGGGCTCACTTATCCATAAATCATGCTGAATAAAAAACATTTGTTTCAAACTGTAAGGCAAAACAACACTTGCATACAACAGGGACTCTGACTGAAGCACTGAACTACATTGATCTTCACCCAAAAGGCAAAATATTAAAACAAAATCAAGAGATTCTGTACAGCTTAAGTCTAAACAACAGAAAAGAACCAAATAAATACAAAAAGTACTTTTTGCTTAATCTTCTGGACTGCAGCAGGATCCTTTTTATGTGTGATATCATAAGAAACAAGGATGACATCCTTCAATGGACGTGGGGTTTCTTCAACCTTCCCAGCAAGAAACATACAAGCCGTCGCTATAGTCTGCAGCGTGAGCAAAACCCAAATTAAATGCAATTTCAACAATAAAAAAAGAAAATATCTTAACATCAGTAATCTTCTTGTTAGAATCTTGAACAGCTAAAAATATTAGAAAAAACGTTAGGTGATGCATACCCTTCTGTCATTCTTGGCATGAGACTGACGAAGATAAAAACGGTGGCAAAAGATAATTGCTGTAGCAATTGTTACCTGAGGTCTTCATTTACATAAGAAACAAAAAAAATGTTTAGTCACAATCATAAAGAAGGCTTACATGAATATACACAGGCAGATATTAATAATGAAAAATACTAAGAAAGGGTTCAACATAATCTTTCATAAATCTTCTAACTTTTCAAAAAAGTACAATATTTCAATAGACATTGGTGCCAACAACCATAGGAAACTACACAACCCTGTCAAACAAGTAATATTAACATAGAGTCTGTCATATATGGGATAGAGGGGTATCTTAAGTATTTTAGTATCAGTTTGTTAATCAGCATATGGGAGGGGAACTAATATAACTGAGAAAGGGGGAGTAGAAAATAACATCAGAAATATTGTATACAAATTTAAAGTTGAGTTCTAAACTCATTTTGGGAAAGTTGCAAGCCTCTCAAATATTTGTATTTCTAAAATATCTAAATACCTAAATTTGTGAGTAAAATATTACTGATGTGTTTCTCTACTTCCCCTTCCTTATTCAGAATAGTTACCCCTCCCCTATACTAATTAACTAACTAACCTAAAAATACCTAAAATTCTCCTATATCTCATATATAACAGAGTAGACTTGGTCAACCTAGTTCTTTCCCTTTTTGGGACTTCAGACTATAGGCCCAAGGGGGACAACCAAAACATTAACAAAACCCATAACTAGAAAAATGAAGAAATAAATAACATTGAACTCAAGTTTTGTTCTTCCTAGTACAAAATAACCTCATTATTATGTTATAGCCTATAGATGTACCACAGTATGAATCAGTAACTTGCTGCAGATCTTTGCACAGGTTTTCGTCTATTCCTTGCAAGTTTTGTTAAATCATAACTATTACACCTTAAAAATCATTCTATCAGTAATCAAATGCCCAAATGACGCCATGACGGTCATCATACCTTCCAAGTTTCCAGAACAAGCAAATTAAGAGTTGATATTGATCAACATATTGAATATTCATGCTCATTTCCAAAATTATTCCATATATCCCCTTACCCAAAATTCAAAAAGAATTCTCAAGCCCTATGAATATTTGATTAAGGAAAACTAGAAGAAAATTAATCCATGTCTAGTCCTCCCCTTAAATGGTCAAAGGACAAGAAGTAAACATAGAACTAACCTCTCATGATACTCATTTCCAAAGTTCGTTAATGGAACAGGAAGTATTGAGTTAGTAGTAAAAGAGGAAGCCAAGTCTTTACTTTCAACATATATGTAAGTAGAATAACCCCAAGAAAATTTCATTTTAAAAATTATACTACCAAACATAATGATCCACTCATGAAGAATTTTAATACATATATAATACTTTCAATAACATGATATTCATATTTTAGTATCAACAAACTTGAAAACATTTATTATTCTTACGTCGAACACCACTTTGGCACAAAGCTATTATAATGAGAATACGAAGAATTCGCAAAGTTATGTTCTTCTTTGCATGCCTTTTGTTTTTCGAAAAGAAGGAATGATTTTCCGAATCTCATATTCAGTAAATTAGAGTTTTTAGTTTTATTTCTTTTCCAAACAAACAAGGATAAGTTAATTACCCAACCTAACAAGGAGGCGCATAGGGCGCACGAGGAGTGAAGCACATCGAGGCGCCCAAGGCGCACGCCTCTTGAAGTGGGCTTCGCCTCACCCAACCGAGGCGTTTTCAACTGAGCCTGAGCTCGAGGCGCACAAGGCGCAAAGCGAGGCGCACTTTTTAAAACTTAGACCGCGATCGCAACACTTACCGCATTTTTACACTATGGGTAGTATAGGGAGACGGGGTTGCGATGAAGAAGGTTTCTATGGTGGTGCCCAACGGGAAAGGGGAGGGGTGGGATATTTTGAATTTAAATTATCTAATTTTTGCCCTAATTGACATGTTTGTTGGTGAATTTAAATGCTAGAGTGAAATACCCAACATAGTTGGTATTATCCATGGTTAATTAATCATTAGATGGTATTGTAGGAAAAAAGTTGAAATATTGAATTATTCAAGATAATATTTGCTAAAATCAACTTATAAAATAAACATACAATTTGAAATTTTAAAAAGAATAAAAAGTATAATGGTAAAGTAAAATAGGACTACAAATTTTAAACTAACAAATGGGATCAAATCTGGAAGTTAACCAACTTAACATAATAAGATATATAATATAAGTAGATTAAAAACGTGAAAAGACAAACAAAATTTATTAATTAACATCAAAAGAATAAAAAGGGTTATTTGGGAAATGAGCAAAGTTGCCCGAATTTCTCCTAAGGTTCCTTTAACCAGTATTTACTCAAGTTGCCCGACTTTCTTAAACTTAACCCTCTTCTATAACCCATTAGAGCACCCCATTGGAATCACTAAATGAGGTAGAATAACTATCCAAATTTTTCACTCATATCCTCTCCACTCGCGCCTATTTGTAGGTCACATCCCAGACGCATTTGAGAATGTTCGACCCATATCGGGAAACATTGAGATGACTCACATATTAGGTATCTATGCGAGCACCTATTAAGTCACAAACTTCATATTGTTGATAATTGCAGACAAGAACTAAGAACCACTCCCAACCACCAAACCAACTGCCAAAATCAGCACAACAAAAAATTTAACCTAACATCAAATGGCAGCTAAAATATAAACTTAAATATCAGACATTATAAGAACAATATTCTACAATACAATTCTCAGAGGTGGAACCTCTTACCGCTCACAGTCCCACACCATGACAAGCCTATGAAAAATGTATATTGGGATTAGGAGAGGGGGTCAGTGTGCAACAGCGAGCATTGTAGAAACCAAACTAGAGGATATATAATACATGTGCCAAACGAAGGATCTAATAAAAAAAGGATATAAATTATAAATTAAATCTAACACATAAAATTGAATCAGAAATGCAACTAATGTATGAACAAAATGAGGAAGAAAAAAGTAGGAAAGGGTTGGACTAACAGAGGATTAAAACCTCCATAGCTACAGAGACAAAGGTAAGACCCTACTAGGGATGCACAATCTTATTTGCAATCAAGAGAATTATAGTGCACTCAACCATTCATATTTGGATGCACAATCTTATTTGCAGTCAAGAGAATTATTGTGCACTCAAGGGAATCCCCGTGATGTGGAAACATACATAGAGAAAGATGCTAGAAAAGGCTCACACAATGAAGAGGAAAAGATACACAACTGACAACATCGTTTAGTTTTAAGAGGCGCAAGGCACACCAAAGCGCAAAATGTACTTTTTTTCGAGGCGCAAGGCGAAGGCACTGGCTTTTAGTATGAAAGGCGCACAATTTTTCTAAAAAGCCACAAAACCAATTTTAAAATATATTTCATACTTAAAACAACATGAAATTCATATTACAATAACATATAAGTAAGATAAACACTATTTCAGCACATAAAGTCATACGATAGGTTGATAAAATAGTCTTGAGTAAACAAAAGAAACAAAAATTACAACAAAGACAAAGAAAGCAAGCAGTGGTTCTTGATACTTGAAATGTTTTCAGTCACACTTGAACAAACACTAAAAATCGAAATCACAATCATTGTCCTCATAAGCACCTTCACCATCTCCTATATAGTTCTCATCATCACTAATATCCTCAACTTCCTCATCAACGTAAAGCAACAACCTTTACTCTTTTGTTTTTCACTCCTTAGTAGCTTTAGGGAAAGAGAGGTATATTTTAGATTTCCATTCAATAAATAATTGAGGGTTAATTAAGCAAAGGCATGTTATTTATCAAATCACATTAGGCATAGGCGTCAAAAAGACTTGCCTTTGAAGAGCCTCTAACATACCGTTGCACCTACACTCAAGGAGGTGTTTAAGTGATCGCCTCGTTACGCCTCGTTGCGTTTTTTAGAATACAAACAACATGACAAACAATCTATGTTGCAATTATTCCAAAACCCAAAGTGGAGGTGTTGCATTTTTAAAAGGAGGAAAGTATAATATACCTAAAGCAAAAACCACTGAGATTTCCTTCTTTAAAAAAAACTAACTCTTAGTCATACGGGGAGATAAGTTAAATATATTTGTGGGAACACCAAAGTCTAACCATCAAAGACAAAATACGAACAATTATGAGGATTGGGTCAATTATGTACCTTAATAAAATGAAAATTTGTGTTTTTGAATATATATATATATATATATATATATATATATATATATATATATATATATATATATATATATATATATATATATATATATATATATATATATATATATATATATATATATATAGCCCTCACTATGAACTCCTTATTACTTCTTCATAACACATCTCTACCAAACTGATTCTACTAAACAATGACCTACTAATAGGATCATTTTTTGTTGTCTATTTATGGATAATAAAGAACCAATCATGGCACACGAATAAATAGTTTGAACTTTGAATAACCATCATAAGGAGAAATACTCGTTTCTTGATTCCACATAATTATAAAATAAATAATGTTGCTAAGCGATAGGCTTGATAAACAGTTTTGCCAGAACACCAATCAACCAATCAACCAATCAACCAATCAACAAGGGAAGCATACGATCTTACAGTTGAAATAAAGGTCAAATTGGATAAGAAAGTTCAAAGTCAAATGGTTGATTGGTCACTCATGCTGGTTTCTTCCAAGGTAAAAAATTGGATAGGATCAACTTTGCAGACAAGTGGAAAAAAGGGAAAAAGATAACAATACAAATAAAACTACCACAATCCTAATCCAGCTATGTTTATTTGTTGCTATTGCGAGAGGGATAACACAAAGCCTTGTCAGATAACAATATTAACAAATAAACACCCAATTATACCCCTAGTAACTTATTGAAGGTCACTGCATTTCTACATTAATCAGCCTCGACAACCCGTTTATGTGTCAAAATCTCGACCATATATCAAGTTCAATTAACAAAAACAGTAAACAAATGAAATTGATAACAAGAAAAAGTAAAAAAAAAAAAAAAAAAAAAAAAAACAAAGCCAAAAAATCTAAATATTTACCAAGATTGAGATCAAATCAACAAAATATTGATCACTCGATGCATATAAAAACAAAGAGGACTCACACTTTGAGTCTCATTCCTAAATCTTGTAGAAAAGTGCAGTATGACTTCCGCAAGTATGTTTCCTTTTTCAGATCAATTCCGTCATGCCTAGATGGAGAATTTTCTTCAATCTCCTTCCTAGAAAAGTACCATCGGCCACCATCCTCGGGCTTCTCTTGAGACACTCTACTCAATTCTGATACTCCGAAATGTGAAGAATCTCCAGAAACCAAACTGGCCATATTATCTTTCAACAGTACCTTTGGAACAAAAAAGAAAGGATTTTAACACTGAATTGTGACCCAAGAACAGTAAACCTAATGATATGGAGAGAAAAGTGAAAATATATTTGCAAGTTAAAACAAAGATATTCTCTACAATCTAGTCGTTCGATGTAGAAGCAAGTATCAAAGTCATACCATACAATATTGTCACAAGCTTCAAAGCAAATCATAACTATTTTCATAAGACATTAAGAAGAAGATCTAGAAATAAAAAATTAATCATCAAATCAAGTAAACTTAATATTAATCAGAAGGTTGTTGCCAAGTGTAAATCAGAAATAACATTTTTTTATCACTAAGTGCTTGTTTGATTGTCACTAATTAGCATAAGAATTTAAAAAATCAAGAAAATGACCAAAATAGATTGTATTTAGTTGACAAAAACCAATATCATGGTGATTTACAATTCCAAGGAACTCCCACAACTTGTAAGAATTTAATCACCATAACACCCCTTTGGTTATTGGAAATACATGCGTCCATTGCAACTTCACGAGTGCTAACCAAAAACTCCTATGTTCCAGTCAAATAGTCTCAATTGCTTCTGGCACAAGGATTAATAAATTGGGTCTAGTTGGTAATGTAGTAGAGTATTTAAAAATAATAGATAATATAGAAAATAGAAGTAGTAGAGTCATATCCAATAATAAACATGCGACAAATTCATTGAGGCGGACTAAAATGAAAAAACGAGGCAAATCAAGCGGGACAAAAGAGTAAAAAAATCACTTTCTAGGAATTTTATGAAGTAAATGATTACCTACGACCAAAGTCCTAAGGTTGTGTACATCCGATCCCTAAAGACTTGCTTGCGATGCCATGTAATGGTATTAGGGTAGGAATGGAAAACACGGAGAATCAGGGCGCATGACTCCCCAGGTACACTGAGAAATAATTTGTTCAATTGACAAAATGGTTACAAAAAGCAACCTGTGATTTTAAAGTTAGCAGACATTTAGTAAGGGTTTTACATGATTGGGATTTGATATTTAATCATCAGATATCTGCTCCAAACTCATGAATTCAAATTACCCAAAAAACTGATCATAATTCACAAGCAACAAAATCTTTCCAAAACCAGTCAAAAATATTACCCGCAAAAAAACACTCAGGAAGACAAAAAATTCAAATCAAAAGCCATAAATTTTGTTTCTAACTCTATCCACTGTAATCCAGCGTCACTGACAGAACAAGACAAGGAATGCGATGTTTATTTCATAGGATTAGATAAGATTTTGTGGTAGGCTCGAAAAGATCAGTAAATCACAAGAACCCGGAAAAACAAGATCAAACTTTTCACGAATCAATCAAACATCAAGTTTCCAACCCAAGAAAAGAGCAAATAACATATATTCAGTAAAAATATAACCTGATCCCAAAAATTACAGAAAAAATCAACGAATTTGAATGAAACTGAAGCTAAATAATGAAAATATAGCGAATTCAAAGGAGAGAGAATTACCCGGAGATCAGCAACGCAAACCGTGACGAAGATGATAAAGATTCGGATGGAAGGAGAGATTTTGCAGATGGTGAACAAAATTGAAGAAAAAAGGCCGGCAATTGGGGGCACGGGGCACCGGGGGACGGTGGACGAAGGACTGAAACTAGGGTTTGCGAAGAAATGGCATAGACGAGAAGCTGAATTACCAAAAATTAGGGATTTTGTGAAAATAGGGATGGTCGATGGGTTGGGTTTGAGAATCGAACACTTATACACCCTTTAACAAAATAAAATAAAAAATGACTACTACTCTAATATCTTGATTTTTTTTTTTTTTGAAAATAATATCTTGATTTTTTATTATTTAAACAATAGTCAAATTAATTGCTTTCAAAAAAAAAGCTTTCAAAAAAAATTAGTTATAAAAATTAAGAATATAGTAATTACTTAGAATAATTCAACTTTTTTATGATTTTTCTACAATTATTTCACTTATTTATAACAATGAATAATTTCAACTTTGGAGGGTATTTTTTTTAAAGTGAGCCCGGTAAACGCTAACCGGATGACTTACTATAGCAAGTTTAAATATTTTGAAAAACAATTAAAATAAAATAAAAAAATGTTTAAAATATATCAAAAAAATTGATTTTTTAATTATTCATAATTTTTTAAGTAAATTTTCAAAAATTTTCTCTAATTTTACATTAACTTTCAATTTACATTTTTGATGGTTTGCCTACTATAGTATGTCATCGAATTACCCAAGGTTACTCTAGGAAAATATTCTTACAGTTGGGATTATTTATGGTTAATCAATGTGAGATTATTGTAGGAAAATCATAAAAAGACTGGATTATTTTAGGTAAATTTTTTCATAATAATATCTAATACAGATAATATAAATACAATGTCAATGATATAAATAAAAATTTAAAATCATGAAAATAAATATACATTGAGAAAAACTCTGAATGATATTTTATTGGCTCTATATCCAAATCTTTAGTAAAAGAATGTTTTTTAATGGAAGAATTGTTTCATATATTTTGATATTGAAAATTAATATTTTGGGAATGATAACGATTATTATTTATTATGAAATTAATATTAACTCGTTGATAGTAGATTTACATTTATTTATTAGAAAGTTATAGAGTGGTTAAAAAAGTCCCCTTCTCTCTCTAAAAAAAGGGTTAGGGTTTGGTGTCCATCTCTAAGGTTTTCTTAGGGTTTGCTTCTCTTTTCTCCTGTGATCTAGAATATCTAGAGGCATGGCTGATGATCTAGTTGAACAGTGTTCGAAGTTACATCTTGTGAATAAAGAAGACGATGTTGTTGATCTGGAAAGCGGTTTTGAGGAGGAAAAGGACAGCAAGTTATCACTAAGGTTGGTTGGAAAGGTTTTAACAGAAAAGCCTCTCAACTTTGAAGCGGTGAAACGAACGTTGCTACGAATATGGAGCTTGAAAGAAGGAGTAGTCATTCGATCCATGGGTGCCAATCTCTTTCTTTTTCAGTTCTTCCATTGGAAGGACAGAGACAAAATCCTTCAAGGGCGTCCATGGTGTTTCGAGAACAAGTTACTTGTCTTGCAAGAAATCGAGGAAGAGGTGCAACCATCGAGTCTAAACCTAAATTTCTCGCCTTTCTGGGTACGTCTATATAACCTTCCTTTTGGATACCGGTCCGATGAAAGGGTAAAAGTGATTGCTAGTGCTTTGGGAGAATTTATGGAGATAGAGGAAGATTTTCTGAATATTAATCCTTATAGAAGGGTTAGGGTTAATATGGACGTCACTAAACCTTTGAAGAGAGCTCAGATGATCCGGGTCAAGGGCAATACTACAGTGAGAATCGGTTTAAAATACGAAAGGCTTCCACACTTTTGCTTTATGTGTGGCCTTATGAGTCATACGGAGAAGGATTGCTCGATTGTCGCTGATGAGGATAAAGAGGAAGGATATGGCTGGGGTATGAATATAAGAGCCTCTCCACGAAAGGGTCTTAGTAAGCATAGGGAAGAGGAGATAGCTATCAAGGCCAGAAAAAATCTTTTTGTCCCAAAACCCTTATCTGATAAGGGCAAAAGGCCGGCGTTGGTGCATGAAGAACTGACTTCAATCGTGCAGATGGCAGGTGTACAATCTCCAAAAAAGGTGAGTAAAAATTGTTTGCATGGACATGGGAATATATATGGGGATAATGATGAGGGTGATAATATTTGTAGTCTTGTTGTCTCTGAGGGCATTAATGTGGCGGTTGAGCATAAGGTTTCTATGGTAGCATTAAATGAGGGAGGTGGTGTGCATGAGCATTTTAATGAGTCTGCATTATATGATCCCATTCAATGTACTGTGGAGAATGTTCCTTCTTTCAATATTGGGACACATGTTCCAAAACCCAAAAAACATGTGAATATAAAAAAAAAGAGGTGCATGTGCTGTTAGTGCGCCTCCTAATTCTAGACACAAGGAGAGCAAGGAGTTTTCTAGTGGAAATGAAGCTACTGTGAACTTGGATATTTTATCTAAAAGGAAGCTGTGGGACTCTGATGTGGTCATGGAGGATTATGTTGATAATTCGAAAAAATCATGCGCTGGGGAAGGTATTTTGGCGGGGGTTTCTGACTGTTTTGTCTCTCAAGTAGCGGGCGTTGGTTTGGACCAGCCCCGCGAACAGCCATGAAAATCCTCAGTTGGAACTGTCGAGGGATTAATAACTCCGAGACAGTTCGAGCTCTCCGCACTTGGTGCTGGAGGGAACGTCCGGATTTTGTGTTTATAATTGAATCGATGATTGATAAGCAAAGACTAGAAGTGGTTCGAGCTAAGTGTGGGTTTCAGTTTGGTATATGTATTAGTAGTAACGGTAATTCTGGGGGTTTTGGATTATGGTGGAGGGAAGATAATGTTCAGCTCAGATCGTTTTCGGATAGGCATATCTCTGTGAAGGTTGATGGGGATAGCAATAGTCCTAGCTGGATTGCCAATGGAATTTACGGGTGGCCGGAAAGGGCAAACAAATACAAAACATGGGAGCTGATGAGGTCGCTGGCTCGTAATGAACAGTTGCCTTATATATTTTTTGGGGACTTTAACGAGATTCTGTGCGGGGCTGAAAAAGAAGGTGGAGCTTTACGTAATGATCGGGATATTGGGGCTTTCAGAACTTGTGTGGATGACTGTAATTTGATAGATTTGGGCTTTAGAGGGAGCTGTTTTACGTGGAGCCGTGGGCAAAGTCAAGCAACGATTATTCGAGAACGCCTAGACCGTTTTTTGGCTTCTCCGTTGTGGTCTGACTCTTTCCCTTCTGTTGATGTTTGTCATTTCCCAATCTACAAATCAGACCACGCACCTATTTTGCTTAATACTGAGTTCAGACGCAGGGATAATCTCAAGGAACGTCTTTTCAGGTTCGAATCTTTTTGGTTGTCTAATGAAAAGTGTCTGGAGATTGTGAAAAGAGCCTGGGAAGATGGTTGTGGGAGCACTTTAGAGGCTCGGCTGGAAATGTGTGCTCATTCTTTGAAAGATTGGGCGGAACGTGAATACGGGGACATTAAAAATTTGATAAAAACCACTGAGAAGAAGCTGGCGTGGGCTCAAAAAAGAACTCCTGATGCAAATATGATAGCTGCTTACAATACCATGTCGAATGAATTGGACGGTCTTCATCGGGCTGAGGAAGCGTATTGGCACATGAGGTCTAGGGTGAACGAGCTTAAAGATGGTGACAAGAACTCCAAATATTTCCATCACAAAGCTAATTCACGGAGAAGAAGAAATTTGATCAGAGGTCTCATGGATGAAGCTGGTAATTAGAAAACATCAAAGAAAGATATAGAGAGGTTAGTGGCTGCCTATTTTGAAAATATTTTTGCTACTAGTACTCCTCATGGTTTCACTAAGGCTCTTGAAGGTATCACACCGGTTATTACGGAGGAGATGAATCAGGTTTTAGACGAAGAACCTACTATGGAGGATGTCCACACGACCTTGTTTCAAATGCACCCGACAAAGGCTCCCGAGATAGACGGTTTCCACGCTCTATTTTTTCAGAAGTTTTGGGGGATCTTGGGTGATGATATCACTGTATTAGTCAAGCACTGGTGGCGTGGGAATTTTGACTTGAAAACAATTAATAAGACGTGCATTTCACTCATACCAAAATGCGGAGACCCGAAAGAGGTGAAAGATTTCCGTCCTATTAGTTGCTGCAATGTAGTGTATAAAATCATATCTAAAGTCATGGCCAACAAGCTTAAGGGCTTCCTGGGTAATATCATCTCCATCAATCAAAGTGCGTTCATTCCAAAACGGCTAATTACAGACAATGCACTGCTAGCTTTTGAGGCCTTCCACGCAATGAAAAGATGGAAAGACGGGGGGAAAAAAGCCTTTGCTCTGAAGCTCGATATGAGCAAGGCGTACGACAGGGTCGAATGGTGTTTTCTTGAAAGAGTTATGCTGAGAATGGGGTTCAACCAAGCTTGGGTAAGGCGTGTTATGCACTGTATCTCGAGTGTTTCTTTCTCTTTCAAGATCAACGGAACAGTATGTGGTAATATCGTCCCTTCAAGAGGTTTACGTCAGGGTGATCCGATATCGCCCTACCTCTTCATTATATGTGCAGAAGCTTTCTCCTCGCTGATTTCAAATGGCATTGCGAGACGTTCCCTTCACGGTCTTCAAATCTGCCGTGGTGCGCCTACTCTCTCACATTTATTTTTTGCAGATGACAGTATTCTCTTTGCAAAAGCGACGGTGCAGGAGTGCTAGGAGATTGCTAATATTATTAGCATTTACGAAAGAGCGTCTGGTCAAAAAGTGAACTATGAAAAGACCGAGATTTCGTTTAGCAAGGGTGTACACAGTCAGCTGCGAAAAGAGATTGTTGATATGCTGGGGGTCAAGGAGGTCGATAAACAGGAAAAATATTTAGGACTTCCTACAATCATTAGTCGGTCAAAGAAAGCTATTTT
Source organism: Amaranthus palmeri (assembly GCA_019776075.1). NCBI lineage: Eukaryota > Viridiplantae > Streptophyta > Magnoliopsida > Caryophyllales > Amaranthaceae > Amaranthus > Amaranthus palmeri. The sequence continues at coordinate 74,284 of JAAKBH010000342.1, read as the reverse complement.
TGGAGCGCTGAAGGATCGGATATGGAAAAAAGTCCAAGGTTGGAAAGAAAAATACTTATCGAGAGCTGGTCGTGAAATACTCATTGAGTCAGTGATTCAAGCTATCCCGATATACATGATGAGTATCTTCCGGATTCCCGATGGCCTAATTAATGACATTCATTCCATGTTTGCGAAGTTCTGGTGGGGCTCGAGCAGCGATAAAAGGAAAATTCATTGGCACAACTGGAGCCACATGTGTCTCCCAAAACACATGGGTGGTATGGGCTTTCGAGACTTAAAATGTTTTAATATGGCTCTCCTCGCAAAACAATCATGGCGTCTCTTAGAAGGTTCCAATAAGTTGCTGCTGGATACTTTGAGAGCTCGATATTTTAAACATACTTCGATTATTGAGGCGAATAGAGGTTATGACCCAAGCTATACATGGCGAAGCATTTGGGGTGCAAAATCTCTCCTAATTGAAGGGCTGGGATGGCGTGTGGGAAACGGCTGCAGCATTAGTGCGTGTGAAGATAGATGGATTCCAGAGGATGGTAAAATGGTTGCACACTCAGGGGCCCAGGTACAACATTCTGATTACCTTGTGGCTGATTTCATTGATCATGAGCGCACCTGCTGGAAATTTGATGCTTTATCTCAAGTCTTTGATCCCTCTGTTGTTAATGCTATTTTGTCTATTCCACTTTCTGATAAATGGCCAGTAGATAATTTGTTTTGGTGGGGCAACAAGAACGGGGTGTACTCCGTAAAAAGTGGATATTGGCTTGGCAAATTGGGTCATCAAAGGGCTGCTACGAGTGGCACAAATGACGTTGATAGAAAGCTCTGGAAAGTAATATGGCATCTAGCTGGGCCACCAAAAATTCAACATTTCCTGTGGAGTATGTGCAAAGGTGCTCTTGCTACAAAATGGGTCCTTTTTCAAAGATATTGTGTTCCTTCTCCGGTGTGTGATAGGTGTAATACGGACAATGAGACCATCATACATGCACTGTGTGATTGTCCTAGCATTCAGTCAATGTGGGAGCACCACTCATCGGCGAAGCAGATTCTGGATGCACCTAGATCTTCTGTGAAAGAGTTCCTGCTCTGGCTCTCAGACCACATCACAATGGAAGCTTTCGAGTCTCTATGCTCTACTTTATGGGCCAGCTGGTTTGTTCGAAATAAGCTGATCTTTGAAGGGACGGTGTGTGATCAAGTTAGTGTTGCTACTCAGTTTAATAGGATGATGGAAGATTACAAGCTGTACAATTCAAGAGTGGCTATTGTTCAACACAGTCACATTCTAAAGTTTCAATCTTGGTCTCCTCCGGAGCGAGGGTGGGTAAAAGTGAATTTCGACGCTCATGTTTATAGCTCGTTGAAGAGGGGATTGGGTGTTGTCATCAGAGATCATACCGGCAGCCTCTTAGCAGCAGGTGTCAAAGTTCACGAAGCAAATTGGGACGTGGAAACAAGCGAAGCAATGGCTGGTCTGTATGGAATTGAATTAGCTCTCAGACTTGGCCATGATTATATTCAGCTCGAAGGGGACGCGTTGACAGTGGTTCACTCCATAGAAGCCAGAAAAGAAGGCTGCTCGCCTTTGCACCATGTTTATGATTGTATTTTCATTTTGTTCTCTAGATGTATGGGCTTTGGGTGTAGTTATGTTAGCCGTGCAGGTAATACCGCTGCGCATTGTGTAGCGCGATGGGGTCCCGGGGTAGCTAATGAGAAGATTTGTATGAACCCCTTTCCCCAAGGCCTCATAACCTTGGCGGAACTTGATCTTTAATATATATACCTGCAGGTTTATCTCAAAAAAAAAAAACATTTATTTATTAGAAAAGTTTATAACATGTTGGTTTATGACCCCTTAAATTTAGAGGTTTTATATAATAGAAAATAATGCACTTGAAATATATTTAATTTTCCTAAAGTATCAATTTAGAACTATTATTTTGGTTGTTATGCTTTATTAAGTAAAAAATAACATGTTTTATGTAGCATGGCAAATTATGTTTAATTGTTTGAACTTATATTGAGACTATTAGATGTAGTCATTACATGTTTATATGTTTGAGCTAGTTAATCTAACTCAAAGAAGCTTAGAATATATTGAGATGTATTATAATGTCTTTGATATTCTAGAAAGCCTCCATGATTCTTTCTTTGATTTTTTATCTCTTAACAAATCTCTTAGAGTATATAATATATTTTTGTGACTCAACCATCAACTTAAACTTTTTGTTGGGTTGGTTTCTTAACGTGGTATTAGAGTCAACGTGGTTCGAATCTCAACCACCCCTCATATAAGTAGAATATTTAGCACCAGGTATGAGGAGAGTCTGTATTGCATCCACACTTCTAGTCCAAAGGGCTCTCATGTGAGGGGGCGTGTTAGAGTATATAATAATATATGTTTTTTTTTTTTTTTTTTTTTTTTATTTTTTAATCCCTATGCTTGGCTAACGTGGGTGTAAGATGCAGGTTTTCGGATTTTTGCAGGTCCTATCCTTGAAGACTCCTCTAGAGCCGAAGGACTCTTATGACCGCCCTCTCCTTATGGGTATGAGACGCCGTCGACCTTCCTTCCCCAGACCCTGGCCATAGAGTATCTATGTGCGGGAACACTGGGTATGATGATGATGATGAGGCCTCAACATCAACTTAAGTTTTTTATTGTGTTGGTTTTTGCAATAAGTTTTACAAAAGATAAAAAGGAAAGTTTTATTTGAGATTTTTTTTTTTTTTTTGAGATAGACTCAAGGCCTTGAATAGATTATATATAGAAATGCAAATCTCTAAGTGACTCTCTTGCAAAGTTTATAAAATCCCAAAAAAAAACTTAATAAAATATTAGTTTCAAGTCAATCATATAAAGACAAAAGTGGTATTAATTATATCACAATGTTTTTCTAAAAGAAGCAAACCATCTTTATTAAGGCTAAAGATAATTAGCATGGACCTACTTGCACTTATTGTTGTAAAAAGGGTTACTTATACTAAAAATGGTACTAATATTATCAAAAATACTTATCCAATGCAATTAAAAGAGCATATTAAGCAAATATATGACTCATTCCGAATATGATCACAAATTTGACTTCTGGTCTAGTTGGAAGGTTCGATAAATTGTTTTGTAGGTTCCTAATAAATGGTTTTTTGATTGTGGATGTTCAAGACACATGAGTGATAAGACGACTCAATACTAAATTCAAAGAAAAAATCGGTGGAACTATCACTTTTGGATACAAAGCTAAGTACAATAATATCGGCATTGTCAAAGTTTTTATTGATTCATCTAACTTCATAGATGATGTGATTTTGGTTCATGAACTTAAGTATAATCTTGTAAGTATATCACAACTTTGTGACAAGGAAAACCAAGTTGCTTTTGATGAAGACAAATACGAGTTACAATATATCAACTTTTGAAAAATTGTTGTTACTACTAGAATTGATAACTTTTATACTATGCACACTAACTAAGTTTCGGGTCGATGGCTGAAGTGTCTCGATCAAGGCATTAATAAATGATATGAGGCTTCGGCATAGATGTCTTGGACATTTAAATATGCATGCTATTAAACAACTTGTTTCTCATGACTAGCTTATTTAAAGGATTGTCTAACTTATCTTACAGCATTGATGAGTTATGTAAGTTTTGCGCAAAAGGTACGAAAACAAAAGGTTCCTTTATACCTAAAAAGGTAAGCAAACAAAGGGTTCCTTTAAACTTAATATTGTTATTTTTATATTTGGTTTTCAAACGATACAAATAATGTGTTATTTGTGACCTTTTTATTATTTAGAAAGTCTCCAAAGAGACCATCTATGGCATAAACGACTCTCTTAATAGCCCAGCCCGATGGCCGACATGACTATTGAGTTACTCATTTAACAAATGAGTTGACTCATATTTATCCGTCTATGCTATAGACGATCTATAACAAGAATTTGTGTTTATTATTAACCCCAAAACAAGATACAAATAAACTTAAAACCAAGATACAAATAAGGATTATTTTACTAGTGTGGTGAGTACAACTAAACCAATAATCCAATATAGGTTTTACATATAAATCTATGTGATCCCATGCGTGTCTTGTGCGGGATACTGGAAGTGACCTTCAACTTTACCTATTATTTTAGAAGTAAATATATCATTTTTAAATTTGAATAAGTAGAGTTCCAATTAAATACCTAGTTTCAATTTAGGTTAAACTTTTCATTGAGAGAAGGATTTCTTTTCTCAAAGAAGAGTCAAACATAATTTGACCAAGTGTTATTATACTGCTAAAATGGTTGGTCTTTCATGTCCTTCCAAGGCATAAACAAAACAGATCTAGGCACGTGACATGGAACATGTACTATTCATTCATATATATTTTTTTTAATAATACCTGATTCATTGATAAAGAGTCATACGACATCTACATCAGAGATAAAAATTAGCAAATACATAACAACTTTAACCAAAGATAATTGAAAATTAACAAAACTACGATCGTTGTATATGAGATCTAACAATTCTGAACATCCACTTCCACATCGCTGTTTGACACAGCTTTCTACGAGGGGGTCTTTCGATCTGTTGTAGTCTTGAGATAGAATTGAATTAATCATATATTGTAATCATATTATTAATTACTTTTTCTATCTTATTTTACTACACAATATTTTAAAAAAATAATAATAAAAAATATAAATAAAAATAAAAACCACACTAATATACTCATGAATACCGATCGCACGATTCGCACCCATTTAAATCTGTGTCTCTTGATTTTATTATTTCTTATGTTCTTCATTATGAATTCTACTATTTTGTTTTTTTGCTATATTTTTATTTTCAGTAAGAATATTATATTTATTTTTTACATTTATACTCGTTCATTAATATTCTTATTCATATTGTTGAATTCGCTTTTTTGTTTTAAATATAAATGACTCCCTTCGTTCCTTAAAGAAGTTTCTAATTTTCATTTTTGGTGTTTTATTTGTCATTTTCATAAGAAATATTTTCATTTATATCATAATTTTTAGACAAAGATAATCTTACTTATCCTCATTTTGATATTTTAATAGTATTTATTATCCTCATATGTTTCCCACTAACTTTATTATAACATTTTTTTCAATTTTTACAATAGTCTGTTAGTGAGCTACTAATATACTCTTCATCATCAACTTGATATCCCACTCAAAAACAGAATCTGAATGAAAAATGTTAACCGACAATCTACATCTGTACTTCTTTTAAATAGAGGAACTACTAGCACACTAACTAGAGGTGTTCTAAACAGACCCGATGATCCGATAAACACCCGACTTTATAACCGAACCCAATTTGACCCGACTTAAAAATGGATCTACAATTATGTAAAAACCAATGTGAACACAAAATCCGATTTTAAACCGACCCGAAATACCTGAACCGAAATCAACCCAATAACCTAAATGAAAATCTCTAACACTAACACTCAAAATAAGTAAACAATAACATATAATGGCTCAATAGTCAACACAAGATCTAAGACATTGTAGTAAACAAAGTAATAAAATACGTACTAAAAGTAGTATAATAATACTAGTCCTCTACACATACAAATACGTACTGAAGATAGTATTATAATACTAGTCCCTCTAAACATACAAATACAGTAGACCGACATCCACCTATTATATTCTTATCCATCTGACATACAAACAGAATCTCCCACTACTCAATAAAAATACTACTACTTTAATTTTTCATAGATCTACTACCCCAATCCAAAAAAAAAAAAAAAAAAATCTTTTTTTTTTTTTTTTTCTCCTTGCACAATGCTAGTTAGTGGCGGTGGTGGGGACAGAAAGTGACCAAATAGTTAGCCCTAGTGCAAGTAGCAATACTAGTGGGATCATCATAAGCATACGAGTACGCGCGCGGACAAGCAGCCTTAAAAATTTTGGAGTACGCCGTGGGCTTACATGCTTGAGGCGTACCGTACGTGCCCGTGCAACAATACCTTGGCGAGTTGAAAGCCGAGCAAGCGCTTCTGCACGCTACTACGCCCCCGTGTGCGCTCCTGACTTGGAGTCCGACCGGGCACATTGTGTTTAGGTCGCTGATGCATCCTGCGGGTGCGCATTGTCCGGCTGCACCTTTGAAGGGTACCATTGAGATTGCGAGATTGTAGCCGTCTACTAGACTTACATCGTAGAAGTCCTGCATGAGTAAATAACTAGCATCATGAATGATATCGATAAAGAAATTAAATGTGATTTTCAGGGTTTTTGGACATGTAGGGTACAAAGATACGCTCCTCATCTCACTCATTTTGTATCAATTGTCCATTTTAGTTCATTGTGCATCATAATTAAACCTTTAATTAATCTGTTGAAAATAAACTCACCTATTATTTATTTCTAAATAAACTCATCTATTAGGTAAATTTGTTAAAAGTAATTAAATTCACCTATTGTTTAAAACCATCTTCAAAACTTCTTTGTAACTAAGTCAAGAATTAAAAATAAACAATACTTGAATTTATTTTCTAGCAGATCGAGCAAAGATCAATTTATTTTTAACATTTTCCCCTATTTATTTTTGAAATGACTCATCACTTTATTTTAATCTGATTCATATTTTCACTCTATTTTAATTTCATTTATATATTTCATTCTCTCACATTATTTATTACCAATATTTTTTTTCTTTGATGTAGTTTTATCAAGACAAAAAATACACAACAAAGACTGAAAAAATGGACATTTTATGATGTGGACACAACATAAGAGAAAACAAAAGTTTCCAAATATATGGAACATTGATGTATCTAAATTGAACCACCAATATTAATTCATGGGATAAAGTTGTTGTGTTAATTAATCAACAAATAAAGCACAAACCCATAGAATTATAATCAATTAAACATGCTTTCAGTTGAGATGTTCACATCACAAAACTAATATTCAATTTCTATTGTGTGAATTCATACCAATACTGGGAGTAATATGTAAGTAATAATATAGTTAAGTGGGATTTTAGCTTGTTTGAATTGTCTAATCGCATGCATTCTTTCATAATATAAATTTTTTATAAATTTTAAATGTGTATAATTCGACATATAAATCAACAAAATAGTACATTGGATTACGTAAAAAAGTTAAATGTAGCAAGTATTATGGAACGGAAGAAATATAACATATTGTATGTAAAATATTACTATCAGTAGCAAGTATTATGAAACGGAGGAAGTACCGACCAAAATAACTCCATTATTTGCATAAATGAGAAAACCAAAAAAAAAAAAAACATAACCAGATGTAAAATATCGACATAAATGATGCACACATCCATCCTATGATGCTAGGACATACAAAACATTTACTACTTTCTTTATGACTAATAAATGGTCACTTTATACTTTATAGTCGGTTTTCTATGTTATAATTTTCTTTTATTGAAATGGGTTTATTATTTTTTTTATTTTAATTTACATATTTTAATTTTTTTAACGTAAATTCTCTTTAATATTTATAATTGTAATTTTTTTGAGAATTTAATTAGAAATTTAAAAGTAATTTTTTTTTTTTTTTTTTTTTGAGTTAAGAAATTTAAAAGTAATTAATATCTTATATAGTTATTTTAACTTTTCAAAATATAATAAATGGTAAATTTATAATACTAATGTTTCCAATGAAAAATTTAAATAAATTTATGATGTATAGTAAAATAATACTAATGTTTCCAATTAAAATAATTATAAAATTTCTTAATACTCCCTCTGTTCTTTTTTGTTCTTTCCATTTACTTTTTGCACAATTTTCAAAATAACTTTCGAACCTATATATCTCCAAATACGCATTACAAAAAATTATAAAAAATATATGATAAAAAGTATACATTAAGACGAATCTAAGTAGATCTCATATGGATATAATTTATTATCTATAAATGTCTTAAAAATCTTAATCAAATTTCTCTCCCCAAAAATGAAATATTCTAAACGGGAAGAACAAAAAAGAACGGAGTGAGTACTAATTTCTCTTTTCTATTCATTTCGCATCAAATATCAATTGTTATTTTGGTCTGTCTAACTCATTTCGAGTAAATTTAAATTATAGATACTAATATCGCTGTCGTTTAATCTCATCCATACTATTCATTCGCTCTTCTTAATACCAATTTCTTAAAAATCACACAATTTCTCTTCACTTCAAATCTATTAGACCAGAACAAATGAACAATAGAGTACATGACATAAACATAATTATTATACCTGTTCTTGTCCAAGAGTGATTTCAGCAAGTGTAGCCGGAGGTGCCCCACCAGCACCACCACAGTAAAGTGTACCACCACAGTCACCGGTGGCGCAGGTTCCATGACCATGTGCATCAAAACGGCAGCCGTGCCGACCCCACACTCGGCCGGACCACCCGGCGGGCATTTCAATGACTTGGAATTTGTTAGGGCGGAGCGTTAAGCCACCGCGAGCTAAGATCTCTTTACCGGCACTTGGCTGGATTCCTGGCCATACTGTGTAGCTACATTTGTTCATTAGAACCATTTTTGCTCCACTCACTTCTCCTGTTCATATTTCAAACCCAATTAATAAATCAGTTACTTTTGTGACAGACGAATTCAAAATAAAAGGCCCACATTTTGATTTTGTCTTTAATTTGTATTAAGTGGATTAGTTAACCAATAAATCTAATGCGTCTCTCGAATAGACCGTCCCTCGCAACAATATATGAATAAATCAGCTACTCTTCAAACTAAGAAGCTCACATTCTTATTTTCTCTTTCGTTTTATTAATTGGGATAATTAGCCCATAAATCTGATGTGTCTCTCGAAAAGACCGTCTCATAACAATTTGTGTAAATAGATAGATGATAGTTAAGTGAAATTCTATTTAATTTGTTTCAATATAAATATATTATTAATATTAATATTTTTCATAATTTATAATTACGTGCAATTAAAAATAAAAATTGATATATACAACTTAAGGACTGCATATAAGAATGAATCTTAAATGTTATTTGTGTAATTAAATATTTATTAATCTTTCTTTGAAAACGTAACAATTTAATTATACCGTATTAGTTTATTATTTATTTTTTCGTGAAAAGTTAAAATAATTAAATAACAAAATTGATTATTTTTTCATTTCTAAATTAAATATCCTTAAAATATTTAAATTATTGACATTAAAGAAAATTTGTTAATTTATATAAATATCATAGTGAAAAAAGAATAAAAGATAAGTGAAACTAGTACTAAATGATGTTCACATAAGACATTTATGTCGTTTTCATATAAAATGTCTTTATTTTATTAGTTATTCCAATCCAATGCCAAAAAATACTCCTAAAAATAATTAATTTTTACTTTTTTAGATACTAATAATTATGATAATAAAGAGTATCCAATCCAAAAAATGTCACGCTTGAACTAAATAAAGCTGAAGAATTAATGTCCAAGATACAAACAATAATTTGATTTGACTAGTAAAGAATGGTGGTTGAAAATTTATAATATTAATCTACTTATTTTTTTTTATTAATCTACTTATTTCATATTGTTAGTTATATATTTAGAGAAATTTTAACATACTTTTTATTCATATAAGAAAAGCTAATTCCAAAATACACTTTTAATTTTAATATTTTTAAATATATAACAAACAAATTATAAAAATTAATTAATAAACTTTATAATTCATGCGAATAAACAAGATCTCACTTGCTATGTTTTAACTTATAGAATAAAAGTAAATTAAAGATTACATTATAATAATACTACCTTCTATTTATAGAGAATGCAATATTTGTTTTTTTGACACTACTTACTTATTACTCTTAATTCGTATTTTATTCTTAATCTATAGATTAGAAGATAGTCAAGTGAGATCTTGTTTGATTCGTCACAATACAAAGATTATTAATATTCACTTTTTATAATATTTGTTTATGTATAATAAGAGATATTAAACATTGAATAAGTGCATTAAATAGAGTGAAAAAATAAATGTGAAGGATATCATTTTTCTAATGTTGAAACTAATTTAAAACGGACTGAGTACCAATGTGCATCTTTTACATTCGAATTGATTTACATAAATTTAATAGACGTATACATACTAGAAAAATAAATAAATGTAATTAACATTGTGAAACGGAGAAATAATAAGATTTGGTTTAGATTTAAAATTAGATTATGCATTAGAGTCACAGATTTACTTTTTTGATTTATGTAGAGTATCAAATTGTTAAAAAAAAAAATTAAAAAAAAAAAACCATATTTAATACTCTCTTCTATTCAGCCTAAATGACCCATTTAGTTTTTCACACTTGTCGAGACAACATTTTAACTCTTAATATCTCAAATTATTCTTAACTAAAAATTATAAAAATTTCATATATTAATAATCCTTGTATTGAGACGAATCAAACAAGGTCTCACATGACTATATTTTAACTTATAGATTAAGAGTAAAATACAATTAAGAGTGATGAGTGAATAGTGCCGAATACAAAATCGGACATTTAGGCTGAATAGAAGGTAGTATAAAGAAAAGAATAATGAAAATGCTGCAAAATAAATGGAAAAAAATATATACCTGGAAGGGAGGAGAGAAAGATACAAAAGAGTAGAGAGAGAAAGAGCTTAAAAATGGCTGCCATTGTTGAGTAGAGTGACTGAGTCAGTGAGTTAGCGAGTGAAAAGTCACTGAGTTGAGAATTTAGCTGTGTGTGTTTTAAGTTGGGAGATTAGAAATAAATAAGAGTAACTCAGCAAGTAAAAAATCTCCCTCAACTACAGCAAAAAGGCCCGTTGGGGGGTTTGGGCTTCCGGCTTTATATAGAAAAAGCAAGTCAAAAAGACACTGGCAATTGGTTATTGGCTGCTGGTGGTTGGTTTTTTTAGTTAGCTTGTTTGATCAGCTGAAAATGTTGACTGTTTTTGTTGACTTTTAAGCTAGCTTAAAAAGCTAACTATTAGTGGAGATGTTTGGTAAATTTGAATATTGGCTGTTTATTAGAGAAAAAATAGGCCAACAAGCCAAAGCCAACCCAAAAAGCTAGCTGGAACAGCTTTTTTATTTTGGCTTAAAAGCCAGCTTTTCAGCTGTATATAAAAGCCATTTACCAAACACTTTTTTTGGCTGTTTGACCAACTAACAAGCCAAAAGCTAAAAGCCAACCAAAAAGCTAAGTCAAAAGTCAATTGCCAAACGCCCCCACTCCCTTTGTTTACGGAGTGTTTGGAAATTGACTGTTGGTTGTTGGCTTTTTTAGTTATTTTGTTTGATTAGGTAGAAATATTAGTTGTTTTTTTTAGCTTTTAAGTTAGCTAACAGTCAGGACGATATAAAAAGTTAACAGTCAATACTTAAATTCAGTAAAAGATATACAAAAAATTGGGTTATTTAGTAATAATCAATAATTGAAGTTATTCACTATAGATAGGGAATATGTGGGATTATTTAGGACGATTTTTCGATTTTGTTATTGGTCATGATCTATGCTCTTTATCAATTTTCATTCATATATTAACTTTTTTCATTTCATTTACAACTACAGATTTCTCGCACTTGTACAAAACATACTATTTTACTCGCTTTTTTAATTTCTCCAAAGGGAGTAACTAATAGATTAAAAGAATAATATACTATATTAGGTAGCATTTTTCAAAATATTTTTCTATATCGGCGCAATAGTTTAAGTAGTTGTTCATGATTTATTAAACTCAAACATACTCCTACTATAGAAAGTTCATTGCAATCATACCTATCTAATTATTGGCCAAATTTCTCCTAAATCATATCATCAATTTATATAATCACACATATATCTAAATTGAGAATTGGATCTTGTTTTGGGTGAAGAGATTTATATCACATTTTCAAGTAAGATCATGGTTCTATTCACACGTATAATCATTCTCGTCCCTCAGCCTACCCTATAATAAAAAATTATTTCTTCTGTCCCGTTAGAATTGAAGGAAAAGAGAAAATGAGAGATTTTAAAAAAAAGGGAATAATACTAGAGAAATAAATTGTGTAGATGAAATTAAAATAGAACTAAAATATATAATTGAGATTAAAAAAAAGTGATAGCTTATCATCTTCCAAAAATAAAACGATACAAATTAAATAAGACAAACCAAAATGAAAATTGATGCAAATTAAATAGAACACAAGTAGTAATCTTTCTCTTTCCTTCATCTTCAAAGCATGAATACAAGTTTTGTCAAGTTATCTTTCCTTCATTGTCCAAGTTATTGTTTTTTTTTAAATCTTGGTATTGAAAATTGTATTGTGCCATGTTTAGAAATGATGATTTCATTTGAAAATTTGAAATTGCCTGAAATTTATTGTTTGACAAATAAAAAATTTTCAAATTTGGATTTGGATCAAATTCTACTATTTATTTTAAAGTAGTCAAAGTTGAAAATTTGAGCATGGGAGGTTCTGAGCATGTTCAGCATGTTCCACCGCACAGGGCCCCAAAAACTTTGGGGCCTCAATATTAACTTACGTAATACGGAGTACTATATATTTAGTGTCTAAAAGATACAAAATTGATAAAAACATGTCATATTTTTCGAAATTCCACAGGCCCTTCAAAAATGTTTTCAACTTTTGCTCCGCCCCTGATTTGAGAATGACTAACTAAACCTTGTCATTCTCAAAATTTTCATCGGCTACTCTTGTGAGAGACCGTCTTTCAAAGAGACGACCCATATTTTTATTTTCTCTCTAATTTGTATTAATTGGACTATTTATCGGTTTAGCCCACAAATCTAATGCGTCTCTTGGAAAGACTGTGTCTCACAACAATTTGTGCTTCATTTATAATTTCATAATTAAAATCCATAATTTGTAATGAAATACTTGTCCCCAAACAGTACGTTAGGGTTTTGATTTTAGTGGAGATCATGATTTGGACTTAAAAAAATAAGGGACTTTAGTGGCTCTTGTAGATGATAAGGATAGTGATGTAGAGATTGCTTGTTGTTTCTATGTTCTAGCCATACTTCTCATTAAGTGGTGGCCACACAACATTTTATGTCCTCCAAGCCTTGTGTTAGTGAAAGCAAGAAATATAGAAACATCTCACCAAATTAATTAAGTGAATAGAAACAAATTAATCACTTCTATAACTATAATACAAATAGAGTATAGAAACATATGACCTATATTTGGCTATATAGTTAAGAGTATAGAAACAAAATAACAAATCAATCCTCTAACTATAATACAAATCAAGAGTTTAAGATGGCCAGTCGTATTAATAGGTTGTGAAAATTTTAGTTTATTGAATCAATACAATTAGATATTATATCATGTGGTAAAGGTGTCGAAAAACAAAAAAATGAATTTTGAATATTATTAATAATTATCATATTTTCATGAAGTGTTAATAAATAAACACATTACTAGGAGCGGGGCATAATTGGTAATAATCTTGAATGCCAAGATTAATTGTCTTATAGGAGTATTTGTTAACATATGTAACCTAAAAACAAGTATTCAAAACTTAAGTTAAAGGTAATGTAAGTAAATTAGTATCATTTTCCTCACTTAAACGTTCGTGGTCATGTGCGATCTTATACCTTACACAGGATAAGAAGCATTTATATATGCATATACTACTGGACATACTCTATCATTCTTTTGTCACATCATCGTGATCGGTACTGCAATTCAAATCAAAAATTAAATGGCATTGATTATTTTTAATTGGAATTCCAAAATTGCTCCTTATTATATAATTGCCTTCTATCTAACTTTTCACTAAAATAAACTCTATCAACTCAATTTCAAGATTGATACAATATAAAAGGTGAATACAATATAAAAAATATAGAGATAATTAATTTTATGTAAATTTCAAAATTTTTTCAAATGGAATGATATTTTTTAAAATGGTTATCGCTTTAAGTATTTGCGTTGTAAATTTGTAAATTTGTAAATTTAATGAATTCTAAATTAAATTTAATGAATTTTAAATCAAAATTTGATGTCATTGTAGAAAATATTTATTCACTTTTTAATTGATGCTATTATCTTAAATTTATTGAACTTTTAATTAGTATTATCTTAAATTTAACAAACTTTAAATTTTAAAAATTTGAATTAATATCAAATTTTTATTAATACTGTCTTAAATATTAAGATATTTGACAACTATAAGAGGTAAAAACACATATATGTGTCATCCACACATATTTTTCTATTAAATTTTTTATAAAATTGAGATTTTTAAATAATACTCCATATTCTAAAGTTGACATTTATAAAATAAGATGCCTTCAAAAATTAAGATTATTAAATAATGTCACAAAGTTAGGATTTTAAGAAATAATTAAAACCACTAAAGTTGAGATTTATAAAATTAATTTTTCATATATATTATATTAATCAGAACTTTTGAATTAGCATTAAAGAGCAAATGAAATGTTTTTTTTAAAAAAAATTGAATATTTGATAACTAATAGAGAGAGATTGAATTTATGATGAAAATAAAAGATAAATAATAATATTGATAGGATTAAAAGAAAGTTGTAATTCATAATCCAAAATAAAAATAATGCAAAATTCGTGAGACGAGCCTATAATAAATATAGCAATTAATGTTAAATAAAGTAGCGGAAAAATACGTAAATATATAAGGATATAAATATATTAAAATTAAACCAACAAACTTCTATCATTCATAATTTCATATGCATATTATTCATGTCAACATTCATATGCATATTATTATTAATCAATTAATTATATACTTTCAAAAAAAAATATTATTAATTATATTCTATCAAAAAATGTTGATATTGAAAAAAATTAAATAATTAATTTGTCATATTTGTCCTTTTTATTAATGAAAGAGAATCAAAGTACCGGGCATTGCCTAAAAAAGTACCGGGCATTGGTTTTTTTTTTTTTTTTTTTTTTTTTTTTTTTTGAATTGAAGTACCGGGCTTTGGTTTATCCCATACGTATAAGAGTAGTTCGTGTCAGTGCCCAGTAGCATTCGGCATTTCCATAATCCCCTGTGAAAATTTGAAATGAATAAGATTAATTTATCAAGAAAAATATATAATAAGATCATAATTAAATTTATTTTAAAATTAAGCGTGTAATTCTCAAATATGAGATTTGGGCTGTTTGCACTTAGTAGGCGCGAACAACTTTTTGTCTTAAAATCAGCATGTTGACCTTGTTTGACCTGTTCGCAGTTACTAAGTGCGAACATCCACTTAATTTTTTTTACTAGCTTGCTTTTGTTCGCACTTAATAACTGCGAACTAACCCAAACCTGTGCTCTGGGGTATTAGGCGCTTATATTTGGAATAAGTTTGATTATGATCTTATTGTATGCTTTTTTTTGATAAATAATCTTATTCATTTCAAATTTTCATCCCCTATTTCAGGGTTTTGTATATAGTATGGTGAAAATTAAGAACAAGATAAAAATATATGTATTTGTGATAATTAAATATTTAGTCATATAGCGTGGTCATAATTAAAAATAAAAATATATTATGTTCTATGAAACATGCCGAAATGAAAAATAGTTAAATTGCAGAAATCATAGACCAAAGGTAGAGGTGTTCAAAAGAAACTGAATGACCCGACACTATAACCAAATTCGATTTAATTCGATGATTGACATAAAAAATGATTTGATAGTATTGATAATTGACATTAAAACAAACATTAATAGCATTGAATACAAAATCCTATTTTAAATTGAAAAATCTAACCATAAATCAACTCGAATGAATACTTTTATTCTCGATTAATACTTACTGTAGTAAAAAATCCTAAACAATAACAATTATTTGTATATAATCACAAAAAGAAAAAACATATAATATTAAAATAATAAATAAAATTAATTTTAAAAAAAATTAAAAATATAAAAATTTAAAAGCCCTCTATAAATTGAGGATACATAATATACTAAAATGCTTTATTAAATACTTCTTCCGTTCCATATTACTTGCTACATCTAATTATTTTACGCAATCCAATGT
Organism: Amaranthus palmeri; assembly: GCA_019776075.1. Taxonomy (NCBI): domain Eukaryota; kingdom Viridiplantae; phylum Streptophyta; class Magnoliopsida; order Caryophyllales; family Amaranthaceae; genus Amaranthus; species Amaranthus palmeri. The sequence goes on along the minus strand of JAAKBH010000342.1, from coordinate 58,256 downwards.
ACTATTTTGTTTATTTATATGTCGAATTACATACATTTAAAAATTATAAAAAGTTTATATTGTGAAAGTATGCGATTAGACGATTCAAATAAGATTTCACTTGACTATATATTATTACTTACATATTAACCGCAATATATAAAATAAGATTAAACAATAAATAGTGCCAAAAAACAAAATGTAGCAAGTATTTCGAAACGGAAGAAGTAACTATTATTTAACCATACATATTACACCGTTGGGTGCAATAATAATGAAAGTTTTGGAAAAAAAAAAATGAAAAGCGAAAAGACAGAGGGAACCTAGAGAAACGAAAGCTTTGTAAATTTGTAATATCCAGCTGTACTCCTTTTGTTCAAAATTTCAAATTTAGTACTTTTTTTTTTTGGTTTTTTTTTTTTTTTTTAAAGTTTAGTAGTCTTTGTTCAACGTCTTTCGGTCCGACTCAAGTCTAAATTCAGTCAACATTTATTTACCCGATTCATAAACGTCTTAAAAATCTTATTCAAATTTCTCTCTCAAAAATAGAATATTTTAAGCAGGAAAGACATTAGGAAACAGAGGGAGTATTAATTAGTTTAAATGATGAAAATGCCCTTGGATATAAAATTTCTATAAAAACTTCAAACTCACTCAATAACACTTATATCGCTGTAAAACACACTAAATCTATACAAAAAATTAATCGGAGCTAAAGCTTTGGAATTCGAATCGTTAACAAAAAATCCAGATAATTTCTAACTTAATTTCTTTTAAAAATTTAAAAAAAAAAAACAAAATTACACGAGTTGCATAAAACGTGCGACTATACCTAGGTCGAGTCGTACAAAACGTGAGACTGAACCTAAATCCTAGTCGCAAAAAATGTAAAACTTAGTCATCTAACACAAATTCACGCTCCTTAGTCCGAATGTCTTCACGAAATTGTGTTTTTTAAGTTGTATATGTCCTTTGCAATGAGAACTAAATCTTAGATAAATCAAGAAAATTAAAAAAAAATCAAAATGAAAAGAATGATTTACATGACACTGAGAGATACTAAAATAGGTGAATGAGAATGAAATGTTTAGTTAGTGAATAAAAAAAATAAAAAGAATGAATGGTAGCCAAAAATAATAGTATGTAACAAAATTCGTAGGACAGATAAAAAAACAATATCGATGTTTAAACCCAAAACACTGCGGGCAACTAAATAAATTAATATATTAATTTCAATGATCGTCCACACGGGTTATTCTTCTTCATTCATTACGATTCCCTATCGTATCAATTTGTAAGTGTAGAATGTTCTAACTATATTGATTCTTAATATTCTCGTCATGAACTAGAATTTCTCATCCTTATACTTAATACTTCTTTTATTACTTTTTGTTTGTCCACTTTACTTTTTGGCGTATTTCAACGCAAATTTTGAGCCTCGATATCTCATAGTACGCATAATGAAAAATTATATATTAAAATTTTTTGCATCAAAACGAATCTAACAAGATTTCACATGAATATATTTTGTCTTGAATATATACTTCAAAAATCAAATTTAAATTTCTCTCTCATAAAGTGAAAAAACTTTAAGTGGACAAACAAAAAAACGAAAGTACATTTTACTCCACTTATGTCATTAGTTTTTGCTTGTCTTCTCTTTTCATCCTATACAATCTTTTACTCCTTCAATTCTATTTTGTTAAACCCTCAAAAGCTTTAAATTTTGCCTTGTAAACTGCAATCTTTGTCTTAGTTTTGATTTATTTATACTTCTACTTGGCTATGTTTTTCTTATTCTTTTATTTTCTTAATGCACTTTTTCTTTACCTTGATATCTACCTTGACCTCTTCATTTCCCCACGTTGTATCTTTTTTTACCACGAAACTATCCCTGATTCTCCTAAAATATTCTAATTAGATATTCGAATGATGCAAGTTTTCATCTTTGTCCAAGTATCCTCTACATCTCAAGTCATCTTCCAGTCTGCTTCTTCAACAACGACTACTTAGATTGCGTTTACTCTAGTTCAAAAAGTCACCAAGTGCTATCTTCCTTTTTCATACCATGTGTTAGCAACCAAAAAATCCTATGAGAGCTTAAAATCCAAAACCTTCATAAGCTTTTTCGTAGCCACTACAGTCTGCCCTTACGTACCTTTTCAAATCACCTTCGATATAAAGCTTATGACAGGGTCCGGGTGGGATTTTTTTTGTTTTTTTCTTGAAAAATGAGGACAAATCACACCCGTTCCCCCAAGGAGGGAGTAAAAGAGAGATGCGGGCAGTCAAGAAATCTCCCAATTGATACCTGCGTCCAGTAGGGATTGAACCCCAAACCTCCTACTCCACATACAGATACTCTATCCATTAAGCCACAAGCTCTATTAATCACTTATGACATTGTCTTTCGCAAAACCTCTAACCTTAAAGATTATAAATTCATAATTTACAAATGATTCTACATTATAATATGCTAAGATCAAATCTCCAACATTTATTTATTGTAACATTTCAAGTGACTTTTATAAAAAAAGCCAAAATGTTGAGTTTGGACAATCTTAGCTAAGGTTGGACCTCGGCAGATAAATGCAAGGAAACAGGCAACTGTGTGGATCCCCAAAGTCCACATGTAAGTCCCCACCCATGTGAAAACGATTCTTTTATATCACACATGAATTTTATGTTCATGGAATGCCTACTCAACCTCCACTCTTATTTTTCCAATTTAATACAAGTACTATTGTTGTATTCATGTTTTGCTTGTAGGGAATGATACAAAAATGATACGGGTTTGTTTGATAAATGAATGTTTGTTGAAGTTGTTAACTGAAAGTATTTGTTTAGAAAGTCGATTGTTGTGAAGATGCTTGGTAAGATAATTTGTTGGCTATTGGTGTTAAGGAACCATCTCAACTAAAAGCTTAAGCTGATGGTTGAGGCCTCAGGATATGTTATATACTCTAATACGCCCCCTCACACGAGAGCCCATTGGGCTAGAAGTGTGGATGCTACACAGGCCCTTCTCATACCTGGTGCTGAATATTCCAATTTAAATGAGGGGTGGTTGAAATTCGAACCCGTAACCTCTTGTCACAATGACTTCTGATACTACGTCAAGGAACCAACTCAACCAAAAGCTTAAACTGATGGTTGAAACCCCGGGATATGTTATATACTCTAACAATTGGCAATGAAAAGTCATAAAGAGTAGCTTTTTTTATTTTGGCTTGATAGCCAGTCTTGGGTTAAATGTCAGTTACTAGTTTTTTTTTTTTGTTTAAACAACTAAAAGGTCAAAAGTCAATAAGACATATAAAAAAAACTAATGATGATAAAAATAGAGTAGTTTTACTTTTTACCATCCACGGGCATGTGATTAAGCCATATACTACATGGCGCGTTTTGTTGTTAATACTAAATACGATAATGAGAATAACTTGTATTTTGTAGTGTAAATTATTATGAAGTGTTCAAAGTCGTTCTCATTAGGTGATAACTAACTCGGTAAAGCTTAGTTACTTACATCCGGATAAAAGAATAGGGTGAGTGGTATGTTAGTAACAACCAACTCAGTAAAACTTAGTTACTACATCCCATGATTATGAATCAAAAATTAATTCAAGTGGGGCCATACCGTACACAGCGACATGCTACACTTCTTTGGCTTGGTTGTAGTGAAAAGTATGCAATCATGCAATGGTTACTTATACTAGAACGTCGTTCAAAAACAACGCGCCACATTGCCCACTGTGATGTCAAATGAGCAAGGGCACATAGGGTTTAAAAATAGAAAGTTAAGAAAATAAAGACAATGAAAGTTTGGAATACTGGTAGCTTGACATTTAGAATTTTAGAGTTGATGGATATTATCGAAATGAAATAAAACAATAACATTTTACGCCTACAAGAGAAAAATGGGTTATGTGAACAAAAAAACTATTCTATGTTTAAAGTTTTATCATCACAAAAATGATATATGATATATTTCATTAATAGTTATAGTAAATTCCTTTGAATCTTCTATAATGTCGGTGTTTTCTATCGAGAATTTAGATATTAGAGATGATTCCGATGCCAAAGGAAGTTAAAAACTTCACAAAAAGCGATAGAAAGGTTCGTGCTCGCGATCAAGCAAGCATCGAGCACGAACAATGATGTTCAAAGAGCCAAAATGCTGTCATACTCGATCGAGCATAAGTTGCTCACCCTACAAAAAACGTCTCCTGATTTGCTTTAGGTTGTTTAAGAAGTGCATGAATTAACTGTAGAATTTCTTGAGGTTGTTCAAGAAGTGCATGAATTATATCTAGATTTTCTTAACATTGTTGAAGATATGCATTTTGATTTTACCCCACTTAAAGATATTCATCATACTTTCCTTACAAAACTTATGATTGCAAAAAACACTAATGACAGAAAAATAGCAACCAAACTCTTATCTACTTCTGTATTCTAGCCCATGTCCTTCCACAGAAAAATGCATCAGATAGTATTAGTTTAGTTTCCAGGGGGAAGCAACTTTTCTGCCTGATCAGGGAAGAAAGTGACGAATAGAAGTGCGCCTGTGTATTGATAACGAAACCATTAGTGCAGGAAAGGTTTACCACAGGGAAAATTAACTCAACCGAGAGCTTAAGCCGGTGGTTGAGGCCCCAGGATATGTTGTATACAGTAACACACACCCCCTCACCCGAGAGCCCTTTGGGCGTGAAGTGTGGATGCGACACAGGCCCTCCACATACCTGGCGCTGTATTTCACTTTAAATGAGGTGTAGTTGAGATTCGAACCCGTGACCTCTTATTTCACTGGCTTCTAATACCATGTAAAAAACCAATTCAACCAAAAGCTTAAGCTGATGGTTGAGGCCCCATGATATATTATATACTCTAACAGGGAAAAAGTTTTGTAGTTTAAACTTTAAAGGTAAAAAGGGGACTCACAAACAAGAATAGTTCCAAGTACAGTGGAAATCTTTCCTTGAATTGTAACCAGACCAGCTTTACCAGCATCTTGTAACTCAGTCGAACCAACAGAATCGAATGTTCCTAAGCGAATAGTTATGAAACCCCGTTTTTGTCAATTTTATGTGCATTCAGATTATAACATTGAGCAAATAAGCAACTTGCAATTGATGGCATGAGATTAGTACCTGGTTTTACAGATTGAAGCCCAGATGTTATGCATGCTATATTTTTAAAGCCAGATTGTTCCAACTGTCTGGCAGCAGCTGTAGACCTGTAAGAGTACAACAAACATAAATTCAGGCTTAACATTAGGAGTACACAGAACACTATTTATACTTGGTTTTCAAAGTCTATAAGGAAACGGGAAGCAAAGCCAATGAGAAACATAGGAGTACACAGAACACTATTTACTCACATTCATTGATTTCACCCGAAATACATCTGTCTAACTCCAATTTTTGGACAGTTCAACATATAGGTACAACAACACTTCAACATTTCATGGTACGTCTAATATGAGAAACATGCATTTTCGATAATTTTCTTTTAGTCTGACATAAGTGTCAATCAACAAATTTATCGCGTAAGAAAGGATTTTTGTTCCCTCTATATCAGAGGCTTTTATTAAATAAGTAGTTGATTCTCTATATACAGAACTGAAGTTTCAGAACAAACATTAGTGACTTTAGCTTTTCCCCTTATGTTAGAGGTATCAAGTGCATGTTTATGTGGTAGTCAGCACTCAGCACCATATCTCGAATCAAAGAATATGAATGAATGACTTTAAATATGCATACCAATAAGTGCTACATTACAGAAATACAGCTCTTCAATAAAAATCTTGGCTACAGGTACAAACCTTAATCCTTCTTGACATACAATCAATAGCTTGCTATCAGGTGAAAACTGGCTCTTCACTGACTTTACAAAATCAGGGTTTAGTTTAGTGAAAGGCAAACCAAAGAACAAACCAGCAAAATTGTTGTGTAGAGTCCTTTTAATGATTGTGCCTGCAGAATACCAATCCATTGATTAATAAACAAAATCCAAATCTATTAGTTTTGTTCTCTTAAATCATCTGCATTGCATTGCCCATATAGTTTCGCAATCAGAGGAACACAGAGGAACATCGGTATGGATTAGTTGGTCAAAACTCACATCACAAATAAAATAAAAGATAAAAAAAAACATAATGAGCAATGGTGGTCTAGGAATAGATTATACCAGGGTCATTGTCTTTATTTTCAATGAATAGCGGGATATGATAACATGATTTGACGTGAGAGCGCTCATATTGCTTTATGTCTCGTACATCTACAATTGCAAACCCCTCTGTTACAAGCTTTTTAGCCTCATCAGCAGTCACAAACTCGATTTCTGCTCTGATTCCAAAATGTCTCCTCCTCCGATGGAACGATCTATTTTGAAGTACCCATGATCGACCACAAGTCTGGAATGCCAAGCAAGATGCTCGAAAATCACTGAAATCATATATCTTAAACTCTCACCATAGCTTTATATACCATCTTATATTTGGCTAGCTAACTTATAAGCATGTACTACTTGCACCAATTATAATCCAATTAGTCATCACTCATCAGATTATAAAAAAGGAAAACACACATTTGCCTGCATAATTTTCTTGCTGGTTCATCATCATACAACAACTGAAAGACACTATATAGCAAAACAATTTCCACTGAATAGGCAATGCTAAAGAGCCGTTTTAGCGATTTTATAAGCTAGAGTAGGGAGAATCCCTACACGCAAGAGTTGATAAGAAATCAATTTTACTAATCCTGCTGTAGGTGGCTAGAATCAAACCCCTACCACAAGGGTGAAAGGGCTCCAACCATTATGTCAAACTCATAATTCCGGACACCCTTTAGAGTTAAGACTCAACATTTTGTTATTCAATTAGTATGATAAGTTAATAACGATTAGTAGAGCTCAGTCATCCAACTATAGGAATATAGAGATAAAGAAAAACGTACTTGTTTGTTCCATCAAAATTGCAGCATTAGCAAATTGACGAGCAAATATAGCAAATTTAATTCTACGAAGGTAGTAAGTTAATTTTGATTCTATTACATAAACGAAAACCAAACCATCATTACGAACAAGAATTCTGCCTAAGTCAAGTCATTTAAGCCAATTCACACAAAAAAAGCAATCAATTGCAACTATTCGGAAAAAATCATTCAAAACTAATAGGAATATTTATCAACAACTCAATTCACAACTAATCATCTCAAATCAAGGATTTGGTATATTCGAAAACGAAAAGCACTAGAATCAATTGCAGTTATTCGGCAATATAAAATCCAAAGGTATCTGAAAAACAATGTTGTTCTTCGCAGAATTGAAACAGTTAAAGCAATTGACATTAATATAAAATGCAATTCAGTTGTAAAGGAAGTTGATTATACCTGCGAGAAGGAAAAACAGTGGAGTAACTAAGAGCAGCCATGGAAGAGGTTTCTAGGATACCTCCTCCTTCACCCTATTTCTGTATCTCCCGGGGAATTGCTTCAATTCTCATCTCTCTAACAAGTAACAACGGTCATGGGCAGGAGGACCATGAAATTAGGAATGTGCAATGGGTTTATGCCACGTAGCATGAAATCGGATAATTTTTAGGGTTTTGTCAATTTCTCAAGATATACTTATTCGGTTCTTCCACTTCATTGTATATACTTCCTTCGTATTTGGTTATTTGCAACTTTTACCAAAAATGGCGTATACTATTATTTGCAACTTTCTTTTTTTTTCCATTTATAGAAAGTTTTTTATTACTTTTTTATTATCTCTCTCTTACTTTTTAATACTCTCTCTCATACTTTTTAATACTCTCTCTTACTTTTTAATATTATAATACTATAATCCCACCCCATTAACTTCATTAATCTATTTCAATACACTACTAAAAGTTTTGCCTAGGAGTCCGTGAAGGACCTCAAAGTTGCAAATAATTAAATACGGAGGAAGTACATATTTCCTCTGTTCTGAAATACTTGCTATATTTTGTTTTTGGACACTATTTATTATTTAAACTTATTTTATATATAGCGGCTAATATATAAGTAAAAGTATAGTCAGGTCAGATCTTGATTGAATCGTCTAATCGCATACTTTCATAATATTAACTTTTTATAATTTTTAGATTAGATGTGTATAAACTCGACATATAAGTGAACAAAAAAGCACATTGGATTGCGTAAAAAGTCAAATGTATTAAGTGTAATGGAACGGAGAAAGTACGATTTACAAATGACATTTTCTAATGTTATAATTTATGTAGTATTTTGGAACAAGTATTTCATTTCAAATTATGAATTTCAACTATAGAATTATAAATGAAGTATTGAAAATGATAAGATTTGGGTAGTCATTTGCAAATTCTCAACTTTAACTACTTTTAAAAACATTGGTGAAATTTAATTCAAATTCAAATTTGAAATTTGCTACATGAGATATAAATAAATTTTTAAAAAATAGTAATATCGGTTAAAAAAAATAATTTATGGAAAAATAAAAGAAATGGGTGGATATAATTAAGTAAAATTTATCATTAATAATTTAATCTTTCACCCATTTTCCATAAATAATCCTTACCTTTAAATTATTTTTTAATAATGCACATTTGCCCTAAATTTGTTACTGCTTCTAGTATGCTAGCACCAAACTAAGAGCAAATATTAGATAATTAGATTATTAAAAAATAATCCAAAGCTAAGCCTAGGCCTATTTAAAGTGAACAAGTTAAATATTTTATTAATGTTATAATAGAAACATAATGTAAATGTGTGGACGATGATTAAAGCAAATATATAGGTCATAACCAAAAATAAAAAATGTATCAAAAATTGTAAAACATAAAAAAATATTGTTAAACCCATGAGATGGAGATGGTATATCTTAAACCTTTGCATACTCGAAGAGTATATAAGATAAAGCTTGTATGAGACTGTCTTAATATAAGATAAATATATTTTAATGTTATAATTATTAATGACTTTAAAACCGTAAAAGATTACTTTAAGGTTATAAGTAATCACTCTAATATAGTATATACACGTTGGATAAACTCAATAAAAATTATCTCACCTACGATTGTCTAATTTAAAAAATTAATGTAAAAAGATAGAAATTAAAAGACAAACTCTTTGTTCACTGGGGGACGACTTATTATGAACTTACTCAGTTTTTAATTTTATAAAATTCAGTAAACAAACAAATACTCTTATTTAATTAAATATTGTACTCCCTCCAATTTAATTTAATTGTCTACTTTAGTTGGACGTGGAATTTAAGAAAGTGGTAGTTGTGTTATTTTAAGTAATTATAATAATTATAAAGGTGGTAGTTAATGTAGTTTAAGTGATTATAATAATTGTAGATGTGGTAGACTGGTAGTTAAGGTATTTTAAGCAATGTAAGTGGTGGTATTATGATTTTTACTCGTATGAACATATGGTATTTAGGTAAAAAATAATTGCCTAGAAAGGAAAATGGACAATATGTTGAATTTACCAAAAAAAGGTGGACAATTAGAGTTAAATTGAATTGGAAGGAGTAGTTCCTCTGTTCCACAATACGTGCTAAATTTACCTTTTTACGCAATCCAATGTACTATTTTATTCATTTATATGTCGAATTATACATATTTAAAAATTATAAAAAGTTTATATTATGAAAGTATGTGGATAGACGATTCAAACAAGATCCCACTTGTTTATATCATTACTTACATATTAGCCGCAATATATAAAATAAGCTTAGACAATAAATAATGCCTAAAAACAAAATATAGCAAGTATTTCAGAACGAAAAAAAAGTATAAGTTTAAATTTAGACTGCTTATATAAATTCGTCTCATCGATGAAACCGTCTCAAAAGATAGGGCATTAAAAACATGCTCAACTCCATAACGTAATTGAAACGACCACCAAGTGTCGGAGGAGCAGCTAACCATTCTAATCTCCTCTGTTACCGCCACTTCTCACTACTCTCTCTCCTCATATTTTCATTTCCACCATTTTCTCTCTCTACCTTCGAAGATCCGTACATCTTCCTCCATTCCTTCATCCATGGCGGAAAATACCGACGCACCACCAACATCAATTGATCCAATCGAAATCCATACTCGTCGTGAGCCGTTCGAGTATGGCCTTCTTCCTATCCCTAAACTCATCTTTGCTGATCCTTCTGTTACTCTTGGATCTCTCAAAGAAAATCTTCTTCAACGCATTTCTGATTCTGATTCTTTCCGAGTCGACGCGTCCGCTATCGCTGATTTCCTTCAAATATCTCATGAACATTCTCGACTTATTCTGGATACCCTAGCTTGTGTTCTTCCTTTTGAATCCGATCCTCTTGTTGTTGCTAAACCTGAAGATGTTTCTTCTGTTGGAGTTAATGTGTTTGATTTGATTTTGTTTTTGTATATTCAATCTTATAAAAGACTTTTACCTCGAACTCATAAGGATTCTGCTGCTGTTGCCGATGTTTGGCCTTCTACTTCGGCTTTTGATGGTTATTTGTCTGCTCTTTCTCCTATCCAGGTACTCTATAAGCTCTCATTTATTGTTTTCTTACATTTGTGTTGGAGCTTAGAGGATTCAAATTGTGGAAATGATAGAATAACCTAAATTTACGGGCTGAGATGTTAGATACTCAGAGGAAGCAGATAATTTGACTCATTTTTTTGTTCATATAGTTATATCTTTTGGGATTACCACTTTGTCATGATTGCTATTGTTGTTGTTGTGTTAGATAAGTGTTCGTAAGAAAATAATGCTCAGGTTATATTATATGTTACATTTGCGATCTTATTAGATTGTATAACACAAACTTTAGCTACATGTTTATAACTATTCAGCCAAAACTGAACTTTATTTAGGGGTAAGTCGTGGTTGGATGATAATGGGAGATAGAATCCTTCAAATGAGACTTTGAAGAAGAAATGTGGTAAAAATTATTCGTAGTTTTGGTAGACGGATGCTATTGACTTATACGTCGTTTGCTATCGCAAGAAAGATGCTACATTTATCCTGAAAATCCTTCATACTTTTAAGAGAAATGTTGCATCTTTTTAGTGATGACAGAAGTTTTTGTTTTTCATACAGAACTATTAAGAGTATAAATGGGGCAAACCGGTTTATAGGATTTTAAGATAATAGGAGAATTGTGAACTACATGTTCCATTTTATGAAGTTTTGGTCTTCATGTGACTAGTGTGATGATAAAATTGTGGACTTCATTAAATTCCAATGCACATCAGGACTTCATTACTAAAATTCATCTTTGCTGCTTTCTTAAAATTGAGTTGAGTTGAGTTAGTAGAAGTCAAATACTTTTTGAGTTTGCGTTGTAAACTTTCTTTGGTGTGATAACTGAGCGAAACCGAATAATATTGTGAACAAGAATCCTGAATTTTGTCAGATTATTTTTCAAATCTTTGAACGTCGGTGAGAGTATTTCAATGTGAGTCTTCTACATGGTGAGAATATCCCATTTATTGGGCTGATATCAGTCTTTTTTGCAATTTAAGACATGGTTTGGTAAATTTATATCCACCTTGTGTCTTGATTCAATTTTCTAAAAATCAGGCAGGTGATTGCTGAAGGAAACTATATAAAGTTCTCTAGTAGTGTGCTTATTTTTTCATTTATTAGCTAAAACGGTCTAAGATTTCTTCAATTCTATTTACGTTTGTGTTATATAAACACTGTCTTGCTCTTGTGCTTTGTGGACTTTGTTATTTCAACATATTTGGCTTTTTATGTATGAGACAGTGGAACTTTTGATGTGTTTTCTTTGCTGTGATGAGGAGTTTGTTTGACCGATATTCAAGAATTTAAACTAAAAGATGCCATCAATGGCATCTTTGCTTGCGTGGTTTTCACTTACAGAGCGTGCTCATAGAGGCGCATAACGCGGAACGAGACACTAAATGACGTTCATTTTGAACCGGTTTGGAAATGCGACGCATGTCATGGCAGCAACGTTTCAGTTGGCTAGGGTCAAAGATTTCTCAACCGTTGAAATTTAAATTCAAGAAGAGAAGAGGAAAAGATTATTAAGAGACGAAATGTGAAAAGGAACATGAAAATGGGAAAAAAAAAATGAAATTTTGCTTGAACTTTTAGTCTTTAGGGTTTTGGTTTCCAAGGTCTAAATTTTAATGTGGCTGCCACTTAGTCCTTTCCCTTGTCTCCTCCTTTCTTTGGCATCCGTTTAATTCTTTTCCCTTGTCTCCTTTATTCTTTCTTTCAGTATTTGATTCTTTTCCTTTTTGTTTTTCTTTTCTTTCTTTTTTTCTCTTCTTTTTATTTTAACACCTGCCTTTTAACTATCTTCCGTTTTTAGCTCCTTTTATATTTATATATAATTTATAATATTTATTAAATTGTATTATACTTCCTACATTTCCAAAACTCTTAATTATCGTTTCTCGTTTTTGATTTCCAAATGGGACAAATAGTAGGAATAAGAGAGTATTGACTTAAATATATTCTATGATTTTGTTTATTATGCTTTTTGAGGTGAATTGACTTGTAGAGGATAGTGAAATGTGATATTTTGCTTTAGAAGAGAATATGAAGACAAGTCTTGCTAGAGTTTGAGATGAGAAATTTTACCAGATTTGATTTCGTATATATGTAATGTGAAAGCTTGATGTATCCGTGCACCGGTGTTCAATTTCTTCTAAAACTTTGATACAACTTCGTATCCTATATCCAGCTAACTCTAAAGTGAACCAGGTCAGATTTACTGTAAATGGCATTCAGTTATTCCTTCTTTAATGGAAATTTCCATGAATGCTTATTTATAGGTAAAACTCTGAACTCAGTGCTTCAGTTTACTAACTTTTAATGACTGTTGCACACCCCTTTGATGGCTGATGCATGATGGGACTGATTAATGTTGTACTTTTGATGCTTAATGAAATGAAATATCTGACTTCCAGATGTCTACTCATATTGCAGCTTGTACGCAGCAATACGCGCAAATTTATGCCATCACAAGCAGATGAAGAAGCTCATCAATTATCCTACTTACAAAAGCACTTGGCCAATATTCTTACCCTTTTAGCAGAGCCAATTGAAGGGGAAGGCGATGAAGCTTTGGTTAGTTGCAAATATCGTATTATAGTGTATAGTTGCTAATTCCACGAAGGATTTTTTTTACTTCCGTTGATGGTTATATACATTACATGGTTTATTTATTTTGATTGTTCAAGGTTCAAAATTTTACTTTTAAAATTGATTTCCTCCCTTATCTCTCACAATGATGCTGTTTAATCAGTTTTGTCGAATGAATTCTATATTATGCATGATGTTCGTTTAAGTTGGACATAAATCAAACGTTATTTGTCAATAAACCTGATATTTTCTCTATCCATGAATGACAATTTTGTGTATTTTGGACTTGAATTGACACTAGAGAATATTTAGATATTTGAAGCTGACTGTAATTTAATCAGCAAGGATTTCATATTTTGTGGTCTGATTCTAGAGTTTGGTTAGTTTTTATCAGATTAGTGGTATGTTCATTTTTGTCTAGGTTGTGGGTCAAAGTAATCAGATGAGCAGCTATTGAACATATATGATCTTGATCACTACTTTTACATATTTATCTTGCTACATCATATAAACTAACCAGGGTCAACACTTGCTGTGGGCAACATGTCATTTCTCACAGAAATCTGTATGAGTCAGTTAATTATTCTGGCAGAAAGATAATGGCTTTTACCATTTAAGAATTTGTTTTGCTCTGCTGTAGGTCAACTTAATGCTCTGCGCTCCACTCCTTGTGTACTAAATGGTGAACTTGGCTGGGAAATATTCAGACTTTCATAATTTTCCTAATTGTTCGCATTAGTTAATTGCTATATTTATAAGTTGTTTGCCTTGTACTTGTAACAATACTCTTTTACTATTTTAAAAATTATACTAACTTGATTGCATTTTATTATAGGTACTACCAATGGAAAGGTTTGAGCACCTCGGTTTTCTGATTCAGTTTTGTATGAAGGGATCTGAAGTAGTACCATTGAGCCAAGCAGCACCATTTTTTGCAAATTCAGACCCTGATATGCCCGCTGCACCGGTACCTGCAGCACAAGTTCATGAATGGCTTCTGCAGAAGATAGCTGATGCTTTAGAACATATAGCTGAAAGGGCCACTGCGAAGGAAAATGGTCCATCAAATGGTTCTGATCAAGACATTGCTATGGCTGATGCTAACACAGGCTCGGCTAAGGCTTCAACAAGCTCTAGAGGCTTGACTTTCATTGAAGGCATTTCTAAGTCCTCTTATGTGAAACAAGCCGCTGAAGTAGGCTCTTCACTCAAGGTTGGCTTGTGTTTTATATTGATCTTTTCCCTCTAGAGGCCTTACTAACTTTAAAAAGTTTTTGTCAAAAGAAAGGATCTTCATGTTTTTAAAAAGGAGCTTGTCTTTGCAAGTTGCCATTTGGTAGGTATTTGACAATATGAGGATGTAATGAAATAAACAAGAGAATTCACCCAAGAGACTAACCTAGTAGGTAAGAGAATTCATTTACTTTATAAACCCCACATTGGTTGCCCATACAACTGATGTGTAACAAAGTCCCATAACCTTGTAATGGCTTCAAATTCATTCCGCTATATTTGAACCCATAAGTTCCAACGTCCTTGTTCGTCACAGCTGGCTTAACTCAGGCCACCACTTCGAGTTGGATCCTTGTTGGTCACGGCAGGCCACCACTCTCGAATTGGCTCTGATACCATTGTTATAGAATAAACAAGAGAATTCACCCAAAAGACTAGCCTAGTAGGTGAGAGAGCTACATCTAAATGCTCCGAAATCACTTAGCATTTTTCCAACCAATTACAATACAAAGACACTATAAGAGACCCGTTTAAGATTTACCACTGAACAAAGGTTTTGGCTGTAGAAAAATTAATGATATATCTACACGGTGGATATTGTAATGATTGTTTTATATGGTTTGTTATTTTTTTACATGTACAAGGAGTATTATCTTTCACAAAGACTATACCTTGTGAGAAAATGCATTTATTGCTATCATAGTGCAAAATGTTACATGTGGTTATAGTTGCAGCAATGGTTATGAAAGTGGTCAATGCGAATAGTTTTGATGTTATTGTGGCCTATATTGCTTTTGTGTAAAAACCTTTACAATGTGGTCATATTGTGGTCATGAGGCAGTGATGCGTCCAATATTTTGCACTATAAATATTATGCACACATGCAATCACTTAATACGCACAAATAACATAAAGAGATTTGTTAATTGTTTATTTATCTTCTGGGCTATGTTCTTGAAGTGTTATGCTTGAGCAATTTTGTTGACTTTGATTGTGTTGCAGGTTCTGAATTGTCATGACTCTGTTATTTATGTTTTAGCACCATTAAGATATGCCACCATATATGGCTGCTCTGATGCAACCATAGTTCTTGGAGCTGTTGGCAAGGTATCTATAAATTGAAGAACATTTATCTCGTCTTTAATTGGCGTTGATAATCCCATATTTGGTTTTTAAAAAAGAAATAGCTAGAGATGTGAAACTGACAGCAAAGTTATTGTGGAACTAATTATGTCAACAGGCTTTAAGAGTGGAACATTGTGAGCGAGTTCATGTCATCTCTGCAGCTAAACGAGTTTGCATTGCCAACTGTCGTGAGTGCATGTTTTTCCTAGGAGTCAATCAACGGCCTCTTATTGTTGGTGATAACCATAAGCTACAGGTATGCTGCCTTTTTTTTATAACTACTGTTTCGTGTCTTGACTATTTCTATATTTATATTTCTTAAAAGTCATTAGAAAAAGGCAAAAAAAAAACCCTTTTGCATGCTTGCTATGATCAGATGTCTAATATGTTGCTTTAATAATTCATAAGAATAATTATCTTCCTACTTGGGTGGTGTTAATGCTTTGCTCTGAACCATTGTTTCTCATCTTACTGATTGCTTGTATGTCTATATTTCTCAAATGTCGAGAAAGAAGGAGAAAACCATGTGGCATGATTGGCTGCTATTTAAAATGTTGCTTTACTCATTAGAACCGCTACCCTAGTGCTGCTATTTGTTTAGTTTTTATGCCTCCACTTTTGCAAATTCGGGCCATCTCAGGGAGTGATGGGAAGTGGTGCAGAAATGCTGCAAAGGCATTGATTATTTTGACTGAAGTATGTTCAGGATACTCAAGTCGTAAAGTGTTGACGCTTTAATAAATAATCTAACTACGGTGACCCTAGTTTGCAGAAACCAAAAACCTCCCACTGTATACTATTTCAGCAACTTTGTCCTGAAACTCTAGATTGTTTCTAAAATAAGGTGCCCATAACTGATTAAAATATTTCCAAAAAAGACCCTATCATAAGGACTTTATGTCTTATGAGCAGCATTCCACCGTAAGTTCAATCTCAGAATTTATGTGTTTGAATTTCAAACGTTTTTTGGAAGCTGTCTTTCATATTTTCGTTCTCAGATACTGCTTAGCTCTGAAAGTGTAACTTTTAGGAATGCTTTGTTTGAAATTTGGAACCTGGAGGAGTTTTTCAAAATTTTTTTACCGTCAATCGTCAGTGGCACATTTTTTTGAGACAGGTAGCAACCCGTAAAATCATTGATGCATTGATGTTAAACATCTGAGAGAGAATGATCTTATATCTTTGCCAATATCTTCTTTTTATTTAATGTTTGTCTACAATGTATAGTGAAGCTCTGCATACTTTTTCTCTTATTTTCTCCTGCTGAGTGCTTGGTTTTAAGTAAAGTGTTCTGTTTTAAAATTCAGGTGGCACCATACAATACCTTTTATCCACATTTGGAGGATCACATGAGTCAAGTTGGTGTTGAGCCCACCATTAACATGTGGAATGAACCTTTGGCACTGGGTGTGATTGATCCACACGATTCATTATCACATCCAGCAGGTGTTTCTGATGTTCAAGCTGAGACAGCTGCACTAGTTGATCCTGATCAGTTTACGAACTTTTTGGTGAGCGGAAACTCCTGTGTATATCTAGTTATACACGCACTTTCATTTTTTCACCAATATACTTTTCATCTTTCGAATGTATTTGTGAATTTTCCCTCCGTTCTATGAAGAACTTGTGGAAGAGGAATAAGTTGTGGAAAGGCTTTTCTAGCAGCAAGATTTTCTCTGTTTTGACATTGATTATGATGCATGTTGTCGTTCTACTGAATTATGCAGATTCCAAATTGGTTTGGTGGTGAAGATCTGGGAACCACTAAAGACAACCCATTTTCTTTACCTGAAGCTTATATTGCCTCCCAGCAAAAAAATGTAAGTTGTGCCTTTTTGTTAAAAACGCTAGTGATTTTTTGTTTGTGAAGCTTAACTTGTGGGTTTTTAGAACATAAGTTTCATGAATGCTGACTTTGTAAATGGCTCTCTTCCTTCAGAACAAAAACCTGGGAGAGGTTAAGCAAGTTCTGCAACAGACCCCACTTGATGAGGGCAAAAAACGAGAATTGTCTTGTGCACTTCATGTATTATTCAAAGATTGGTTGTACGGTAAAGGCTGAATCTCTTGATGGTTATTGATGCTTGAATTTGTTTGTGCTTTTTCATCTTTCTGATGATGAATGCAAGTTCTGTCTTATTTTACTTCACCATTCATCTACATTGTGTCTTAATTTACTACCATACCGCCCTTCACTTCTACTAGTCCGGAAGAATGCCTCGAGCCACATCAGTGATACATTTCTTCATCTTTTTCCAAATTGATCATGTATTCTCGTTGCAAGTCCATTTTGCTTTTGAACGTCTTTAGGAGGAAATATTTTAGCATTCCCTTATCCTAGGTCTGTTTGCCCGTTTCGGATCAAGAATGAATGTAGGAATACTCTCAATCTCTGATCTATAGAAGAACAGGTGGGACTGGGAATCCCTTGGGTTATATCCTTCATATTCCAGGGCACTGCCGTAGGAAAGGAATCCTCCTGATTGAGCTGAACAATCATAATACATTGTTATAAAGTTAAGTTTAACGGATAGCTTTGTGATACAATGCCCCCCTTCCAAACAAAAAATAGGAGAAGAAAAGTCTATATGATGCAAAAGAAAGGCGGTTTGAATGGTTAATAATTGTAGTTGTATTCAATTTCCAACGACTCTTGCCTTTTGCTGTTGCAGCTTCTGGGAATATTCGCCAACTCTATTGCTTACAAGGAGACTGATACGTACATTTGCAAAAACATGATCAAGATCGTGTAGGGAGGATGTTCCTTTGCTTGTCTTCGACTTGAAAGCCCCCTATTTGTGAACACCTTTCGAGTCGATGATGTAGTCTACTTGTAACATCATTTACATAGTCGTATTGCAACAATTATAAATTAGCATTTGGGCACGGTGCGTGTTTTGCGCTATGCTAAGCTCTTCAATTTTTCGTGTACGGAAATTCTTTGTATGATTTAGTTTCTGTAGTTTCACCCGCTGTGAAATTTGTTACTGGAGTTCCCTCAATTGTCTGATTGCATATCTTATTCAAATGCTGTCTTATTCTTGTTTTCAATTGTATTTTGTTTTCTGTTGATGTGGTTGTGAGAAGGGAAAATTTCCGGCAAGGCGGCGACTACCTATTGGACTAGTGACGAATAGGTAAACAAGTTTTTTTTTTCAATAAAAAAATTGAAAAATAAGCTCGGTCTTAAAGTAATTCTCAAATCAAACAGTAGTTCATTGTTCGTAACAGCAAACCAAGCAACGACACAAGCCTTTTTAGGTTCGGAAGTGTGATACGCTTATTTGGAGAATTACTTTAGGATCGGATTAATTTTTTAATTTTTTTATTAAAAAAGCTTGTCTATTTCTATGGCCATTAGTGACAATGAGAACTAATCTCTAATTCTTGGTTTCTGGGATCAAACATTACTACCAATACATGATTTTCCTCCTGCCCCTAGGGGATTTCCCTACATGAAATAAAAAAGTAGCTTATTTATTATTTTGAATTTGCTAAATTTGCATTGTGATATGTCCTACCAAATTTACTATATTTACTTTTGGGATATGAATTTAGATTATTATTCGATATTTTTTTATTTAGTTTCCCTTTCATTTTGTTTAGATATTTTACTATATTTTTCATTTTATTTATAAAATTTACTAATATAACTAATAAAATAGTAATAAGACTAATAGTATACTAATATGACACTAATAGAACTATTACGATATACTACAAATATGATTAATAATATATCTTTACACCACAAAATGGATGGTTATCATAAAAAAAAAAAAGATGATTACACCAATAACACTAAAGCACCTTAGCTATTAAGTAAAGACTCTAAACTATGCTCAACTTTGATCACTTAGAGAAGCTTCATACTATAGATTTAATCAAAATAGGACATGACTAATGTAAAATCAACTTTAATACTAATGTATATAAACAAAATTATAATTTTTAATCAATGACTGTGATTTAAATCACCATAAAAAGACAAAGAATAATAATAAAATAAAAACCAAAAAAATCACAAAACTTTCACGCTATCAAATCCTAAACATAAGGGTGATTTATTAAGTTCACAAATCATCATTATTTACTAAAACTTTCTCTAAAAAAATTAGTGATCAGCTCTAATCAAATCTTACTTTTTCACGTCTTTCATAAGTTTTTTTTTTAAAAAATTAAATATAACAAAAACTATAGAACTTAAAAGAACTTTCTCGGTCACATAAAATTCACTACATAATCAATTTAAGTATGTCTAATAAAACTTGTTATATTTCTAATCTTAATTTTTTTTGAGATAATTTCTAATCTTTAATTATGACTCTACATTTATTCTTTAATTTCATTTACACTTTTTATCTTTTTATCTAATTCACCCATATTTTTTTTCACATTTTAAATATCTTATCTTACTATATCTAAAACCAAATAACAAAACCAAATAAAAATATCTTATCTAACAAAGTTATCATCATGAAATATTCCAAAGCCAAAACCATATCCAAGTAATTTTCCCCTCACCAAAGCAAAGAAGAAAAAAAATTAAACTTACCTCTCCTCAATTTTGTAAATATTCAATACTAACTTATAATGTAGAATCCATTACATTAAATTGTCGCTAATTTTTATTAACTTGTTAATGACTTATATAAAACGCTCTTTAATTTTACATTTTATCACCATACGCACTTTCAATTTAAAATTTATTGTAAATTAACGTGTTATTTAGACTAAATATTAAAAATAATATTATTTTATTACGAATCATCATCCTTCAAAACTAAAAATATATTTTACATCATTTCTAATAGGGACAAAATCGCATTGTTATTAATC
Organism: Amaranthus palmeri; assembly: GCA_019776075.1. Lineage (NCBI taxonomy): Eukaryota > Viridiplantae > Streptophyta > Magnoliopsida > Caryophyllales > Amaranthaceae > Amaranthus > Amaranthus palmeri. The sequence goes on along the minus strand of JAAKBH010000342.1, from coordinate 37,965 downwards.
TAAATATAAAACAAAGAATATAAAACAAAGAAAAAAATATAAAACAAAGATTAAAAAACACAAAGAAAAAAACGTTACTAGAAAGCTCCAAGAGTTTCCTTCTTGGCACGCGTGACATTTTATTGGTATAGTTACGATATTGTATAACATAAAATTTAAAATTGATAAATTTTTTAGACTAATCAAATAAAATTTCATTTGAATATATTTTGATATTTAGATTAAAAATAAAATATAAATTAAGAGTATTTGGTAAACAACGTCAAAAAATTAAATAGAATAATTAATGTGAATTAAAAGGAGCGAGTATAATCATAAGATAATATTTTTTTTAAGCTTATAAAATATGTTAACTTCATATTTAATGAATTAAAGATAGTGGTGTGCGAAGCTTTTAACACATTAAAATCTTTATAATTTTAAGATGATATCTCCTTAACGTGTGTATTTTGTATTTTTTTAAAGAAAAATTGTCGGGAATAATCCCTACTTTTGATCATTTATGAATAATCCGAAACTTTTTCAATATTCGTGACCTGTTTTCTACCTTATAGTTGTTGCTTTCATCTTTCTCTTTGTTACCTTTATCTCTCCATTGTTAACCCAAACCTTAGTAACATGAAGGCAACAACCAACAACTTAAAAAACAGGTCACAAAACGGACCTTACCTGTTATACCCGGTTACTTTGAGTAGGGGATGCTGTAAGCAAAAGTATTACAAAGTTCAAATTATTCATTAATAATCAAAAGTATGAATTATTAACAGAAAAACATCAAAAATAGAAATCACTGATAAATTATTTTTTTTTAATTATATGCTGATATTAACGACAAACATCCAAATTGATTCGTCGTATATTGTTGATTCATGTGTGTTCACCGCTTTTGCGCCCACCAAAGGACCGAATGTAGAGAGAGAAACACCAAAAGCTAGAGAAAGCAAAAAAAAAAAAAAAAAAAGATAGAAATACTCTTAACGCCCCTATTTCTGAATGTGACATTTATACATACACTATTTCTTCTTTCTGTGGTATCCTCTTCTCTTTATTCTCACCGATTCTTCAGATCCCATTTCTTTTTTCTTTTTTCCCTTTTTTTTCTATTTACTCTGTTTTTTTTAAAGAATTTCCCCCTTTTTTTCGTCTAATTCATTCTAGAGTTACTATTTCTTCATTTTTGTTGTTCTTTCATGAAAATATTTTCTGGGTTTCATCCCATTTTGGGTTTTCTTGCTCAAGTTTTTGTCATTTTAATCTTCTAGAGCTTTTTTGTCAGGTAAGCTGGTAATATTTTTTTTTTTGTACTTTTTTTTTTTCTTTTTTTGCTGTTTCACTTACTTTTTTCTTTGAATACTTCTATGTATTTGTTTGGTTCATCACATTTTTTTAGGGTTTTTACTTTCCTTCCTCACATTTTTTTTGTACTGCATTTTTATGTGTATGATTTCTCTGTTTTTTTCAAGTGGGTTTGCACGGGATGATAATTTAATGCATTATTGAAATGTGTTTTTTTTGGTTGGGTATTTACTGTTTCCTTTTTTGGGTTTTGCAGATTTAACCTGTTGAGATCTGTGGACTGTGGTTTATGCTAGGTTCTCTATGAATTTACTTCCCGTTGTAATTCAAATTTAAACCCATTTCCATAATTGAAGGGTAGAAATTTGTTCCTAAATATCAGGTTAGAGTAATATTTATTTGAAATTTTGATTTAAATAGCTGAAAAGTTGTATTTTGGGATTATAATTTGAAACCCAGAAAATGCATAAGCCTCCTCAGGAAGATTTTTCTCTTAAAGAGACTAATCCCCACCTTGGTGGGGGAAAAGTCACTGGAGATAAGCTAACTAGCACTTATGACCTTGTTGAGCAAATGCAATACCTATATGTTAGGGTTGTTAAAGCTAAAGATCTTCCTAGTATGGATGTTACTGGTGGTTGTGACCCTTATGTAGAAGTGAGACTTGGTAATTATAAGGGTACGACTCGGCATTTCGAGAAGAAGAGTAACCCTGAATGGCATCAGGTTTTTGCCTTTTCGAAGGAGCGAATTCAGGCTTCAGTTCTTGAGGTTAATGTGAAGGATAAGGATGTTGTTAAGGATGATTTTATAGGTAGGATTTATTTTGATCTTAATGAGATCCCGAAAAGGGTTCCACCCGATAGTCCTTTGGCACCACAATGGTATAGGCTTGAAGATAAGAAGGGTGATAAGTCTAGAGGAGAGTTGATGTTAGCTGTTTGGTGGGGTACTCAAGCTGATGAAGCATTTCCTGAGGCGTGGCACTCGGATGCCGCCACTGTTAGTGGTAGTGATGCTCTTGCTAATATTCGTTCGAAGGTGTATCTTTCTCCTAAGCTTTGGTATTTGAGGGTTAATGTGATTGAGGCTCAGGATTTAGTTCCGAGTGACAAGGGTCGTTTTCCCGAAGTTTATGTTAAGGCTATACTTGGAAACCAGGCTCTTAGAACTAGAATCTCCCAGAGTAGGACCATCAATCCCATGTGGAATGAGGATCTTATGTTTGTAGCTGCAGAGCCTTTTGAAGAGCCCTTGATTTTGAGTGTGGAGGATAGAGTTGGGCCTAACAAGGACGAAGTGTTGGGGAGGTGTGCCATTCCATTGCAATACGTTGATAGGCGGCTTGATCATAAACCAATACTATCTAAGTGGTTCAATCTTGAAAAACATATTATTGTTGATGGCGAGAAAAAGAAGGAAATCAAGTTTGCTAGTCGCATTCATATGAGAATTTGTTTAGAAGGTGGTTATCATGTTTTGGATGAGTCGACTCATTACAGTAGCGATCTCAGGCCAACTGCTAAGCAGTTGTGGAAGCATAGCATCGGAGTTCTAGAACTTGGTATCTTAACAGCACAAGGTTTGATGCCTATGAAGGTGAAGGACGGCCGTCAGACGACTGATGCTTATTGTGTTGCCAAATATGGTCAAAAATGGGTCAGGACGAGAACTATTATTGATAGCTTTAGCCCAAAGTGGAACGAGCAGTATACATGGGAGGTCTACGATCCTTGCACCGTCATCACTGTTGGTGTATTTGACAACTGTCATTTACACGGAGGAGGAGGAGACAAGGGCGGCGGAGCAAGAGATTCCAGAATCGGAAAAGTGAGGATTCGTCTTTCAACCCTCGAAACTGACCGTGTGTATACTCATTCATATCCGCTGTTGGTATTACATCCAACCGGAGTGAAGAAAATGGGTGAAATTCAATTGGCCGTAAGGTTTACTTGTTCGTCATTGCTCAATATGATGCATATGTACTCCCACCCGTTGCTGCCCAAGATGCATTATCTCAACCCGTTAACTGTAAGCCAGCTTGATAACTTAAGGCACCAAGCGACCCAGATTGTGTCTATGAGGTTAAGTCGTGCCGAGCCACCTCTGAGGAAGGAAATAGTCGAGTATATGTTGGATGTGAGTTCTCACATGTGGAGTATGAGACGGAGCAAGGCGAATTTCTTCCGAATTATGAACGTCTTGTCTAGTATAATCTCGGTAGGAAGATGGTTTGACCAAATATGCAACTGGAAGAATCCTGTCACCACTGTTCTTATCCACATCTTGTTCTTTATTTTGGTTATGTACCCAGAACTTATTTTGCCTACCATATTCTTGTATTTGTTCCTGATCGGCGTCTGGTACTATCGATGGAGGCCAAGACATCCTCCCCACATGGACACTCGTCTTTCTCACGCAGATTCCGCACACCCTGATGAACTGGATGAAGAATTCGATACATTCCCAACATCTAAACCGCCTGATATAGTAAGGATGAGGTATGATCGTTTGAGGAGTATAGCCGGGAGGATCCAGACTGTCGTTGGCGATTTGGCTACTCAAGGTGAGAGGCTCCAGTCTTTGCTTAGCTGGCGGGATCCAAGAGCAACGGCTTTGTTTGTCATCTTCTGCTTGGTTGCTGCAATCGTATTATACGTCACACCGTTCCAGGTTGTGGCTCTGCTGACCGGGTTTTATGTGCTAAGACACCCAAGGTTCCGTCATAAGCTCCCATCCGTTCCCCTTAATTTCTTCAGAAGGTTGCCTGCTCGTACAGACTCGATGTTATGAGAAGTTGCTGGAAACTTTTTTTCCCGATCGTTAGCTGGATTCATTTTGGATGGCACCCGTTTTCCCCGTATCATAAAGCTGCTGATTCTATGGTGCTCATTTTGTTACGATACTAACGAGAATGCTAGATATGGTATGCTATTTTAGCCCTTTTCTGCGAACTCGTAGAATCGAGGTTCTATGCTTTGTCTATCTTGTAGAATCTTTGGCCTGTATGTTGAATACATGAAAACCCTGTTATGTCTCAAGTCTGATCTGTGTCTATTATGTTTTTTCCTGCCTTTATGTCTTATTGCTTAGTATAGTGAATAGTATCACAATTTTTCAAAGATTATGGCTAATGCTATCAAATGCAAGTACATTATGTATACCTTTCCCCTAGACTTGAAGCTGTAATGAGCGTAGAGGTGTTCAAAACAGACTCGATATTTATTTGACCTTGGAATCAAATCTGATTTAACCCGACTTCAAAATAAATTTTGATAATGTAAAACAATGTGGTATAAGACTCAGATTTTACATCGACCGAAACATTTAACCTAATGACTAGACTAGGTTTTAGTAACCTCATTTAGTGTATATTTCTTATTATTATAAGGATAAGATTGCATATATTCGAGTTCTGGCCCTTTTAAACTCTAGCTAGGTGTAAGTGTCGGTCAGTTAATAGCAATGGCGTGTTCGACAAAATAATTTGTTGGCAGTTTTTTGTTTATAAGTTACTTGGTACAATCAGCCACTTAAATTAGCAATCGACTATCAAGTATATATATTTTTGTGTTGCTACCTACCAATCCCTAAGGTAAGTCTCATTGAGTGGTTGAAAAGTGAGTTTTTGTAAATATAATTCAATTATTTAGTATATTTTTTTTAAAAAAAATTTGATTCAAATTCAAATAATTTATTCTTACTTTATTACTTAATATCTGTCAAACATCCGACTTGAAAAAACATTTAATTTTACTTAGATTTGTTTGACGACATCCTGCAAGTTTGGTGGAATATGTCAGACACTCGGATTAATTTTTTATTAGCCGTGTTTTGTTCTTTATGCTTTACAATATTGAGACACTTATTCAGTTTCATAATATTTGTTGGTGAGCGTTATATATTGTGTGGGAAAATGTTGCTATCAGTTGTAAGTATTATGAAACAGAGAAAGTATTACATGAATATACATTAGTTTACAAAACTAACATGTTTTTGGCCACCACTAGTCCCGTTAAAATGGTAGGTCGAACAATTTTTGAATCGGGTTATTTTTGAGTGGGTTTATTCAAGTTCAATCGGGTCGGGTTTATGTCGGGTTTCTTATTATAAACTATTCTATAAAAATATCTGATAATTTGTTCGCTTTCATAGAAAATATTTTATATCAAAATAATTAATTTACCAATTTTAAGACCAAAAATATAGTGTTCCGATAAAAAAATGATGACGTGAATCTGAAAACGAGATAAAATTGGATTCTTTAGAAATGGAGTATTTTAATCATGTGTTTTGATTGATCCGCAATTATTGGGGTTTTGTCTTATGGTGTGCTGTGTTTTCCTTGTTCATGTGCATTAGGAGTTAAAATATGTTGACATCTTTGGAATTGTATCTTTTTATATTGTGTATAAGAAATTGTATAAGTATAGCTTTGAAAAATGCTAGAAATTTTGGCTATGAAAAATAAGGGGGACTTCTGTATTATGTACAAATCGTCGATTCTTAGATCTGAGATTAAGAAAACTTTTTAAAAATATTAAAGTCAGAGAGTTGGTTCTCTATTCGTAATTTACTTTAGAGAAATTCGCGTGATAACCATCGGACACAAAAAAAACACCCACATATTTTGATGTTACGGGTGAGCATTAGGCCATTAGTAGACCGACTAATGGGTGGTCAAGGATATGGCATGATTCGTACTTTCTACTTATTTGTCTTTTTACCAACTACAAATAAATACTTACACTATCAAAAAAAGGAAATCAAATGGTAAGATTAGTGGCATCAGATCTGATGAAAACCACTCTTTCTATTTTAATTTATAGTTATGTATGATCAGAACTATAAAAGTTATTTGATCAAAGTGTGACAAACAGATTAAAACAGACGGAGTAATAAAAAACCACACGTTTAAGAATAAGTAAATAATAAGGTATCACAATTCATAAAATGAACACTAAAAGACATTCACCTTAATTCCATTAGTTGATGAACAAGTACAAAAGAGGAGTAAGAGTTATATAATGTTTACCTTAAATTGGTGATTCTAATTGTAGTAGTGGTGGACAACAGTTGTTCCACTCATGTAACTATTTTGTCACATTACATGTCTTCTGCTGACTCTGCCTGTTTGTCTATTTCTTAATGCTTTCCAGCCTGTATAAATGCATCTTTCTACTTCTGACCGGTCCTGAGTAAGGGCAAGGCATGCCTACGCCCAAGGCCCCACAAAGTTTTAAGTTTTCAATTAGGGCTAAGGTTCGAACAATAGTTTAAGGGTCCATAATAATCTTTCGCCCCAGGTCCCTAAAAATCTAGGGTCGGCCCTGCTAGTTCTAGTCAATTACTTTCTTCGTTCTATTATACTCATAGTCATATTTTCTCTTATAATGTATCACAATCGGACGTGAGTATTTCAGAATAGAGGAAGGACTTCTTAATCTTTTAAATTTACTACTAAAAGTGACGTGTTGTGAGAGAAAATATCACTTTCGACGGTAAAATCAGTAGGACAAAGCTAGAAAGTAGTGTTTTTAGTTAGATCCCTTAAAATTAAGGTTTGAAATCACCATTACGGCTTTAATTATACATTTAACATGGATACTTAGTTAGACAAGGAAAATATTCAAAATAAAGCCCCAAATCCGTCTATTTTATTTGATTAGGTTTTGATTTTTACTTAGCTTCATAATTATGTTAAATAATTACCTCCATCAATGAGTTGTTTACTATCCGATTAGTCTACTATTCTGGTTACATGTAAAAACAGAACTAAATATTATTAGCCCAAAACAACGAGAATATAATAGCAATATTGGACAATGAATGAGAAAATGTTCAAAATAAAAAAAATTATCAGAGCCAGGTTTCGATCCTGGGACCTGTGGGTTATGGGCCCACCACGCTTCCGCTGCGCCACTCTGATTTTGTTGAAATAAATGTTGCAATGTTTAATAAATATTCTATTTATGTTGATGTAACCGTCCAACAGCCACAGGAGAAAAAGGAGAGGCGTAGAGTCTCGCGATTTTGAGATAGTTCATGTAAAATCTTTTTTATTGTCTTTATTCTAATAATCATCCGCTGATCAATATTTTTTTTTACTAAAAGTTTATTCTGGAGAATTTATAGTTATTAATTTATATAATCAATAATTTGCAAATTGCAGTTTAGAAAATTATCTTTATGGAGTATATTACTTTCTCCCCTTTTTTGGTTTTTCTCAAATATAATAGGAAAAATTGTTTCTAAAAAGCCAACCTTTCGGCCATCTGCAAATAAAGAGTCAATGTTTCATTTATTCAATTAAAAGACAACCTTTGTCTCATTTTTGCAAATAAAGAGTCAACGTTTCATTTATTTAATAAATTTAGAGTTGAAAACTTACCTGCTATATTGAATAAATAAAACGTTGACTCTTTATTTGCAAAAATGAGACAAAGGTTGTCTTTTTATTGAATAAATGAAGCGTTGACTCTTTATTTGCAGATGGCCAAAAGGTTGGCTTTAAAGAAACAATTTTTCAAATATAATATTGGAATTTTAGAATTGAATTTTGATGAATCATCATCGTACCTAGTATATTCCGCCCATAGAAAACTATATATGGCTAGGGGCTGGGAAGGGAAGGACGACGAAAAAGATGAATTTTGATTCATCTATATTAAAATATATATATTTATATGAAATGCTAATAATTCTTCATAGATATATATCCGAGTATTAATTTTTTTCTGAATTTAAGCAATTAAAAGTTTTAACTCTTTAGTTTACTTTAAAACACAAAAAAAGTGAATGAAAATACTATATTTGATCTTAGCCTATAATAATATATTAGCGAGAAATTGTATAACTCAGAGTAGAAATTTCCAATAATTACAAGACAAGGGGCTTTATTATTAACGTAAACGTTCTTTTGATTGTAATCATGCAATTTTTCTACCATGGTTCATGGTTGGATGTTTTGAAGAATGTAGATTGAGTCGAGAATGTAGCCTAGATCCTCATTATAGTCTATAGAGTCATTAAAGACACGTTTTTTAATTTTCAAGATGAGACATGATGCAAGGGATCTATATACTAATTTGACTAGATTCATATTACGAATTTAAAAGAGATAACTTAAGTGTAAATTTAACTCGAGTCAAGCTCACAATTAAGGTGTTAGAACTTCCATTGAGGCTAAATATGTGAGTTAATAGAGATTCGATCAAGCTTGAGTTGAGCTTAAAAGGGAAATTTACCGATTTTTATTCAACCAATTAACCTTAAGCATAAAAAACAATCTAAACGGAACACTAGAGATGAACAAAGCCCGCTTTCGCAAAGGGAATCAAGTCTAATAATTGACTTTTGTCTTTACCTTTAAGCCTTGTTTGATTTTATTCACTCTTATAATTTGAACTATTAGATTGTTGTTCTTCTAGCTTTATATAGTGAACATAACAATTTGAACCGTTATGAGTTTGAAAGTGGCTAGGTAACATAAACTCCATGAAAACTCTTATTCAACATCAAACTAAAATCTAGAAAATGTGTGGGTACTTAGTAAACTAGTAATGTGAACACAAAATCTGATTTTAGACTGACTCGAAACACTCGGCTCAAAATCGACCAAATGACCCGAATAAGCACATCTAGTTGCGAACAATACCCTTCAAAATAAGAAATCTCAATCCAATGTTAAAAACGCCCTTTATCCTTTTTAACATAATTTGTGTGCTCTCCTTCTAAAGAATCCGATCATGACCGCTTCAATCCATACTTGGTTTGCTTCTTGCCATCTCCAAGCATTCGAACCCGCTTTATAATCCCTAGACTTAAGCAGAATGATCCGACCATCTTGTTGTTCATCGATCTCCAAGTGCATCGACTTCGCTTCGTTACACCTTACACTGGATCACACGTTTGCACTTTTACGTTGTACTTGCAACTTTAAGTTTTACTCCTTTCTCGTTTCCTTGTTTTAGCACTTTTTAGAGATCACAATAGATGTAATCGAGCTTCATCGACTTCTCCTAACACCAACAAAACTTGCCCTTCCGAAACAATTTGACATTGAATCATCAACATGGAGCAAACAATCCTTGCTTTCCAAAAATGTCTCCTAAGGATTCCTAACCATGCCCATGTCTTTGAAAAAATAGCCTCCTTTACACTCGTCCTTACCAAACTCCTCTTAAAAGATGAACATATTTTCCAAAGGTCCTGAAGGATCTTCCACAACAATCCTTTTTAATGGTATTTCAACAAAACTGGAGACAACTGACTCAAATCCTATAATCCAACGAAAGAAACAAGTCCAAGTGACCCACATCCCCAAAAATCGAAACTGAAAACCAAACCAAACCAAACCAACAACAAAAGCGGAGCATATTTGGCCATAAACTACCAAAACGACAAGAATCAACAAGAAAACAGCACAAAAGAGAAGCACTCACAAATCGCAACAGGTAATAGTCGGAAAAGAACCCGCAAATAGGCCCTTCCTTCACCCTTATCGCCATAGAAGATATTGCAGCTCCTAGGAATTAAACCTTAAGTTTCCCACAAGAAAAGACGAGTGGCGGTATCTTTAGACCAAAGGTCACGGTACACGTTGAAAGGATAGATATCGAAAGCTTATAAACAAACTAATGTTTAGAAGACTTTCGAAAAAAGAAATTTATCCCACCTCTACTCCAAACACTACTACTAGCATTTTAAAAGACTACTCAACTTCTGCCTTTACTACTAGGCAAACACCCTTTAAAAGATGTTTCGTAGTATTAGAACAAGTCTCCAAGCCACTACTCCCACCACTTCGCCGAACATAAATAATCTTTGGAGAGGGCACATGAATAAAGACTCGACAACGTCATTTACGGAAATTCGGAAGTTTTAAAGCACATCATCAATTATTCTGTGGTTTAATTTACATATATATTGGAACAACAATACCATGTAAAGTATATAAATGATTGCAGGAGGGTAACAGTCCACAGGACCTGCAAAAGAACTACGACACTGCTTAACTTGGGGATACATCCTGCGCCAGCCGAACGAAGATGGCGGCAGAAAAACACATAAAAATGTTTACATAGTTACCAAGATTCCAATGAGAGACCAAAATTGTACTTTGACAGGCACATTTACATGACTCCGCAACTAGCGATGTGTGTTTATAGTCGAATATAAATAATGCACAAAATCCCCTCAAAATGCTTTCATTAAGCTCGCGTCTGCATACCAAAAGCAATAAGTTAGATGAAAAGTTCAAAACACCAGCCGGAAAAGGTCACTTAACCCAAACAATTTATGATCCCCTCCCCCATTGGAAAACAAAAGAAATGGGATCTGTTCAACATTTTGACGAGTATTCAAAGTTTTGCAGCATGGCTTCTTTTTTCTTGAAAAGGTAGGAATGGTTAGTTGATTTATATTTTGGTAATGTATTAATGAAACCAATACTTTAATCAAGTTCTTCATTTCACTTCCAAGTACTTATCTAGGATCCTTGACACTTCAACATAACTATGGACTTTGACACGTAATTTTGGAGCCAAAACATGGAAACTTTTAAGTAAATAAACTTAATTTGACATCAGATGTACACCATATCTGACACGAGTACTCACGCCGAGCAACAGTATAGTTATAGAAATCAAAGTTGGTGCTTTTAACAGCTTATTCCAGAGTTCTAAATTTTAGTGGCATATTTTAGTGACACAGACTTCTAAAGGTTGTCCAACACCCACTACAAAAAACCCCAATGCAATTATAAAGGGAGAAACTTCTACCAAGTACAAAAGAAATGGTGTCCAAATACTTAATTAGCTGAAAGCACTTACCGTCTTAGAAGCGTTCCTCGCTCGAAGTATCTTAGCTGCTGCATCTGCAAATGCTTGTGCTGCTTGTGCATCTGCTTCGGCTTCATCCGCTTCCCTGACAGCTTGTTCAGCCTCTGCTATAGCAATCTCTGCCTCAGTTACAGCACGGGCAGCAGCAGCATGCTGCTTCTTCTGGGGTCATGCTTCTCATCTTAGCAAGCTCCAGATCAATCTGAGATTTTAGCATAGATAATTCATCCCTGTCTATTTTTGGCAGACTCAACTGCCTGCCTTCCTGGCCTAGCATCGAAAGATTTCTCTTTTCCGGAATTGAAAAGGACTGTGAAATTTGATACTTCCGTTTAACCTGCAAGAGTGAACCTAATATTACAGAAATCTACCAAGGTATCACTAAATAAATATAATAGATACAACGTGACAGTCTTCCAAGTGAGCATAAACGTAGATGACAAACGTAATATTACATAAAATATACAAAATACATGTGATCATCCACAAAGAAGAGGAAAAACTGGCTAATAAAGGTAATCCAATGATAGCTTACAAAATTCAGAATTTTTGTTGACAATTTCAAACATCATCTAGAAGTACAACTAAGACTAAACTTTGGATGGAAAAGCGCAAAAAATGTTACAAGGCGCAGCACAAAATTTAATGCTATATGTAACCTATGACCATCAAAAAAAAAAAAAAACCTTTTAAGCCTAGATACTACTGTTTCCTAGCATTTTTCATTGTCTTTAGATGTTGAACTTTTGGAAAAGATCACAGTAGAAAGATGGGAGTAATGAATATGCGAATGTTTCAATGGATGACTTATGAAATAAAAATGTTTTAAGATGATTTTGGGAATGAAGAAAGACAAAGTATAAATGGTAAGGAGATAGAACGTTGAAGCTTGGGAGACTTAAAAAAAAGGGCAACAAAGACCAATGATCACTTGGAGGAATGAAATGGAAAAGGATATGACGAATCTAGACTTACAAATTGAGATCGTAGAAAATCGAAATGAATGGAGAAGTAGAATCCATATGGAAATTATGGGAACTGATATATTGGTAGCCGACCCCAATTTTTTGGGATTACAACTCTAGTAGTGTTGTTGTGGATGATAATTATTGTTGAAATATTTTAGAGTTTTAATTATTTTCAACCAATTTCATTTAACTACATGAAAATATATACTTGATGTACTACATGAAATTCAAACTCAATTTGAAGACTTTGCAAGGGACCCATAAATGTTCTAAACGGCTCATGCTAAAACTAGGTATACAAAAGTGTGATGGTTAACTTTGTTATTACGTTGCAATGTGTATGGATGAAAGAAATTTTGTAAGGATAAATAAAAAATCAAAAGAAAGATGATAGAATGTGTAGAAAAGAAGGAAATAAAAGAAAAGGAAAAAGGACGAATAAGAAAGAAAAAAAATGTAAAAAATAGGTCATTGATATCTCTTTCTGTTTCCTTTCCTCTTAAACAAACAAGGGGAACTTCCAACATTATTCCATTTCCTTGAAATCTCTTCCCCTAACCCTCCTCTCTTTTCCGTCTTAAATTTTTAGCGTCAATGCAACCCACACCCAGCTTTCTAGGGCCTTAAAATTTGTAAGTTCTACATCTGCAGCAAACTCACTTCATAACAAATAGTGACCAGATGGCTTCCCAGGGTCGAAATACCCCATACAACCTAGTTTAAAAAAGCATGCCGAGAGATATGATCATATGAAGGATTCCTGCTCCCAGGAGTCGAAAGACATAAGGTTCTATTACAGAAGGAAGAATCCAATAATGATTATACAAGATAACAAGAGAAAGGAAAAATAAATGAGCGGGTGGGAAACAGAAAGGGATACTCACTCCATAGACGAGAAAAGGGAGACTATCAATAACGAAGAATAGGAGAGAGAAAATGAGTAGAGTTTTCTACCTCACATAATGATTAATACATAATAGTAAACACATGGATGTAAGTGTGATCCTAAATTTTAAAAAGTGTGAGGCGCCGGGGCCCAAAAAGTCTTTATAGCCTGGAGCGAAGCACATGGGCAAAGGCGTGAGCTTTTTGTAGGCAAGACACATTTTTTTCCCTAAAAAGCTTGAAAATCAATTTTGAAACGTACATAATACTTAAAACTACATAACATCCATATTTTAGTATCAACAAGCTTGAAAATATTCATTATCCTTGCAGTAAAGACCACTTTGACACACTATTATAAAGAGAATATGAAGAATACCTAAAGTTATTTTCTTCTTCACCTACTTTTTTGTTTTTTTAAAGATGCAATGGCTTCTCAAACTTCATATTCAAATAAAATTGGGTTTTGAGTATTATCTATATTTTAGAAACAAACAAGCATAAGTTAATTACCCAACCCAACAAAGACACGCACAAGGCGCAAAGTGAGGCACGCTTTTTAAAACTAAGGTGTGATCGTGGTATAGATCACTAAACGTTAACAATCAAAACGAATGTGTTTCACATTTGTCTTGACCTACATTTTGGTCGATGTAAAATCAAATGATTGTGATATGGACAAGATTCAAACCATGGGATACGAAGATATTTTACCATAGCTAGAGGAAACTTTTTCTATAACTATTATCTTTGTATTTATAGACTAAAATACAAAGCAGTATGTGCGCGTGCGCGTGTGTGTATATATATATAAATGAATTTGAGTCCTAATTCTTGAATATGACCCACCCCCCAAACGTCTCTTCCAACTATAAAGGTGAAGAAATCAAAACAATGCTTCCTCTAAATTCCACAATCCACATGCAAAAACAATTTGTACAGAATACTTTAATCCCAAAAAGAACCATTTTTACAGGATTGCCCCCCTCTTTTTTTCCTTGTTATGGTTCTTTTTAACAAATGACTAAATTGTGTTCCACTGACTTTAATTCTCAAGCATCCTTGTCCAAAACTGGACACTAACATGGATGGATATTGAAGACTTGACACTTCATCTTGTACTAAAAACAAAAAAAGCATTCATTTACTCCTATTAGCTAAGTATGACACTTGGAGACATATCCATAACCCATCTCAAACTCAAGTACCTGAGAATGAGTAGATCATTCGACAAGAATAAAAATGTTCCGAAAATATATAAACTAGGTCTACAGACTGTTTTAACGGCACAGCATAGAAAAAGAAATAGAAAACTTCAGTACAAACCACTAAAATGGTGTGAGAGAACAACAAAAACTAATAAGTAAAACTCCCACCCTCTCGTCTTTATATGGTACAGTGAAAAGAACACTAGTAAACAATAAATATATACCATCTTTTATGCGGCAGTGCCACGGAGAACGAGAACCCTATTAAAATTTTTGAATTCACAGATGTAGGATTTGAACATTTAAATGATAAACATTCTTAGGTTCCACAGCTACATAGCCCATGAGCAAAGGAAAAGTTGAGAAGGTCACTTATCCATTTCAGGTTTGACCTTTCTGCAGACTTGAATGGTGCACAAAGTGCGGCCATCAAAGCTGAGTAGAGCTCAATACTACAGATAAAACAAGTTTATACAGGGCATCATTGATTTTCTAAATAAATTTAGGAACTATTTGATCACTATTCACTACATTACGAAATAGCTTTTGCATTATCAAATTTAATGCTATCCTCTTCGATGAATTCTTGACCCAATGAGCGGAATTGAGAGTAATTACACCACTTCTCTACAGTGAACATAGCTCAATAGAACGACACAAAGACCAACCAATCCTCTATCTAAGAGGTTCATCATTGAAATAGCCTAACAGTTCATGAGAAGTGTATCCAATTTTAAGCTAGACAGTGGCTGCTTGAGCCTTGATGCAACTAAACAGAAGACATAGCAGGTAAATGAGCAATTTTTATTTTTGAAAATAAAATGAGCAATTTAATACAACGTGTTTGCTGAAGTACAAGAGCATAGAAATTGTCTAAGAGATAAATTGCCTCATAACCGACAGCACAGAAGTTTGTATTGCATTAGTACCATATGAAAACTTAAGAACATTTCACACAAAGAAAACTCAAGTACACATCAGTCAATTACCAAAACTTATTGAATGACTGAAAAGTCTAACACGACAAATAGAACAATAAGTGGAACACAAAATTTTCCGAGTCCATCAATAAAATCAACTCTGCATAAGACATAATTTACTTACCTTAATGAGCTTTCCACTTGATGTCAAAAACTTCAGTTTTGCAGACAATACTCGTTTAAAATCAGAAGGTGCCCAATATTGATCCTAAAGAACAAAAACAAATTAGAGCTTGTACCCTAGAGGTGGAGATATCAAAGGGTTGTTCGACAAAAAATCAAATGCAATGAAATATGCGGATCAAGCCAAGAAAGTGAACATAACTTTCTTATTTTGAAGTAAAATACAAACAAGTAGCATGTTTCAGCTACATGCAGAGAAAATTTAATTTGGGATGGAACTTTCTGAATTTTGTGTACATTGACTTATGCTTTTGAAGAGTCAGAATCATATTTGTTGGGGTATTCCAGGTAATTTTCATAATGCACACAAGAAGATTAATCAATTATCGAGTACCAACACATCTAATCACAAGACTTCCAAACAAGGGATCATAAGGTGAGGATGGCATGTATATCCAGGCCTAACCCTTCCAGATTTCTATATTTCAAACTCAATCAAATTTTCATGCTCCCAAGTAAACTTACAGAACTGAAACATGTACCATAAGTTCTTGTGATGCCAAATCAAGAAAATACAAAGTTCCCTTATAATATAAGGTTGCAGCTAAAAAACATGGTCAATTAATGTATTTATTAGAAAAGAAAAAAAACAAATGCAGAATTCAAATAAAGCATCACAGATGACAAGAGCTACCTTCCAAAACAGAAAAGGATAGTGGGGATAAACGCAAGGTAAAATAGACGAAACAAAGCATTCTCTAGTAAATTTGTCATAAAGGTGTCTGAAGAAAATCAAAGTTGTAAAATGAAGACAAGGCAATGCTTTTGTTCAAGAATCCAGTCAGTTTGGACGCCTCTGAATTAAATCCAACCAAAATCTGACAAGTATCAAGAATAGAGAGACAAAACATGATTGTGAGGATACTTATGCAACCTACTTTCCCATGAACAATGTTATAAATATGAAATCCACCTGAACCACTTTCCCTATTAATTCAAAGAATTCCTATTTACCAATTACG
The DNA here is from genome assembly GCA_019776075.1 of Amaranthus palmeri. Taxonomy (NCBI): domain Eukaryota; kingdom Viridiplantae; phylum Streptophyta; class Magnoliopsida; order Caryophyllales; family Amaranthaceae; genus Amaranthus; species Amaranthus palmeri. The sequence goes on along the minus strand of JAAKBH010000342.1, from coordinate 21,641 downwards.
TACTTCCTCTCCATATATCAATTTTATTTCCTAGAGCCCACCTGTTGCCAAGCTATCCTTCCCCGTGATTAACAAAGAGTCTTTTACTGTTTTCCATCCCCCCAAATGAATTTCAGTACTCCCACCCCCATGGAATTGACAATAACCTCAACATGGCAAATGATTAGATAATATGATCTATTATTACTTGTAACCCAGATTTAGCGCACAGCCACTGTTACCCCAAACTTTAGAACTCATATTCAATATGTGTCTTAATATGCAAGTCAGCTAAATTATGAAAATATACAATACTTTTGGTCTAAAAAAGAGTCTAAGTGCAATATCCATGTCTAAGTATAAAGGCTCCAAAACGGGTATACTTGATATAGAATAAGGATCTCGGATAATAAAGTGCACTACTACCTCACCCGTCACCAACAAATTGGACCTTTTTAAGACTGGACAAACAGTTACAGATGCATCGAGTTAAAACAAGGCCGCATCGCATGGTGTCGGCCACATTGCAAAGGTTTTCTAAAACAACGTACATATATATTTCCCGTGTTGTAAAAGTGTAAAATAATCGTGTTTCAGATCTTATCAAGTGATATCTTATGGTTTCGGCCTATCTTTAAGTGTTACGATAACCGCATCACTCCCATTACCGCATCATTGTTCCATGACCCCAATTGTGAACATTACCACGTATTTACCCTATGCACAAATGGATCCAAGAAAAAAATTATTCGCAGGCGCAAATTTTGAATTTTCAAAAAAATAACTTTCATGACCAAAAACCTGAAAAATTAAACATCACCAATTTTTGACTTAAAACACAAACTTCGACATAAATTGCAAACTTTATCAACAAACATAGATGTTAGAAGTATAAATTAAGCATCAATAGAATTGACAGAAACTTAAAAACATTGGCATATTAATTAAAGATCAAATGAAAAAGTGGCAACTTTTTGCTAAAATAGATGAAAACAACTAACAAAACAAAGAAAAATCGCCGACCTGAAAATTATGCTCAGACCTAGGTTAATTACCATGGAAGGAGGAGAATAATGCAAGTCACGCGTGAATGTGATGTGTGGTGGAGATATTATACCAATAAATGTTACCTTAGGAGGAACTAGGGCAATGCGCCTCTTTGGTGCAGCCTAAGAAGTTATCCCAAATCCAAACATATAATCAAGCCCATAATAATTACCCCTCCAAGCAATCCAGCCCACTACACTCATTCTAAACAAGACCTAAAAGGTAAGAAAAGTTTAGATTCCAGAGTAGCTAGGCTAAGTAAACAACATCATATAATGAGCACTACAAAATGGAATATAATTCAAGAAAAAGTGAAAGTCATGGGCTACCTTTGTAAAGGTTTTTGAGCTAACCACCAAAATATGGAGTTTGAACCATAGTGCCTAAACAAGGCCGTATCACCATAAGACAACCGTATTGTAAAGGTTTTTGAGCTAACCACCAAAATATAGGCAAGACAACCACGAAACAATCCCATGAAATCCGTCTTGCAACGGTTACCACGATGGTAACCAAAATCGTATATTTTGCATAATGGTTTGAAATACTACCTTTAATATCATTTTTTTGCAAAATTCTGTCCATTTATGACTTCCTCTCATGATAATATTATAAAAGTAATCTATTGTAATGAAAAAGATATAAAAGCTAGTCTGTGGAAAAAAAATTAGAAATCAACACCTCAAAATCAGGCAAAAGGTAGTTTCTCAAATTAAATCATTATAATTGAAGTCTATCGCAAATCATGTGTTGCAAAAGAAAATTTCTCAAAAATTTGTAAAAAACTACCTTGTATAGCACATTTCACAATACTATTTGAGAAAACCTATCAGAAACTACCTTTGATGTTTTTATTTTACAAAAGATCAACATCACTAAATTCCACATTAATATATGTACCACTACTTTAATATGTTTTCCTACCCTTCCAATCTTATCCGTTTCTTGTTGTTGAAATATTTCCTATCATGTCATACACTTTTTTCATATTACTCTTACTTTTCTAACCATTAGTTCCACATAATTTTCTTACATTCATTTCATTCTCCTTACCTTCTATACCCTCTGTGACAATTACATTATCTTTTCATACTCCATAATATTTGTAGCTACATGACAAGAAAAAACAAAGTAACAAGCACATGTATACTAGTTCGTATCATGAAACAAAGCTTTATAAACATTTTCTTTACGGAACATACCTATTTTAAGATTCTCTTTGCAAAAAAATTATGCACGGCAATTCTTATAAAATGCGATTTAAAAGGTAGTTTTGGAATATAGACCAAGAATAAAAGTTGTCATTAATGATCAAAATGTTATTGTTTTACAAACAATATATAGTTTTTTCGCAAACACATAATATACAAGGTTATTTCAAACAAATACTAATAAATTTAAATATAAAAATGTTCTTATTTGTTACCATTTCATATATGTTGGCCTTCGAAGTGTTATCTAAATGCATCAAAAAATTACCTAGAGTCGTCAACAAGACTATAAAACTTGGAATTTCATTTACAAATATGAATTCCTAGTTATATTTCAGATGATAAGTTTTGACCTTTTTACTATTTATACAATGGTTGACCATAATTTTTACTAACATATACAACAATTGATATTATTAAATAATAAAAGCTAGAATTGTCGCATTCTATAAACAATCTTTACAAATCAAGTTGGAGTAAGACGAAGTTCATGACGTGTTACTTTAGCTCCAATGAGATAAGTAAAGACACTATAAAGTTGAAAGAAAAAGAAATGCTTCCCATATTCCAAAGTAATGGGGATATTCGACAAGAAGTGACCCATAGAATTGACTGTGGGCCACAAAAAAGGGAAACGAATATTAAAAGATTATGTGATCGAGGTGTGCTCCTCAAGCCAAAGGGCAATTTTTATCGAACAAGCATTAGCGCAACTATATGAATTATAATGTTGCACTTTTAAAAATGATTATAGTAGGAAGATGTGAGTAATGGAACTGCTTCAATGGATGAGTGGACTCCTTAAAGGATAAAATTCGATACGAAAATAAAAGAAAGGGTTTAAGAGTTACAATATTGAGGAAAAAATGAAAAGGAAAAGGTTTACAAAGATTGGGTCATGTGCAAAGACGATGTTTTCACGAAGATAGAAAGTTGAAGCTCGAAAAACTTAAAAGAAGGTGAGGAGACAAAAAATGACCTGGAGAGGACGAGTGGAAAAGGAAATGGAAGATTTCGACTCATAAATTGAGATGGTAGAAGATCAAAACGAATAAAGAAAAGTTTATTTAGAGGACTATTGAAAATAATATATAAGTTCAGACACCAATCCATATCCTTATTGCTCGAAAAGAGGATTAAATTAAGATTTTCACAATAATAATATAATCATCATTAGAAATAAAGTGCACTTAAAAAAACAACGTATTTATAAGAGTAATATTTGAAGTTACGAAATTTTATAGCTTTTATAGTTTAAGTCAAGTATTAGCTTGCACTTGAAATTTATAGATGACAAAATGCTCTATGATTACTCAAAGGGATAATCCCTTTTGTCCATAGCATTCCTTTTTTACATGGAGACAACTGTTGTACAAAAACGAGGTTGCATCATATCATATCAAACAAATTAGTTGTAATGGTATTTCTATCTAGCAAACTGGATACTATGGTTCAACAAATTTCTCATGGTCTCGAGTCTCAACGGTACGACAACATCACCCCACAATTGCAAAAGAAACAACACTTTTGCACTATGCAAACAACCCATTGATGACTTTCGAATACTTTAAATCTCATTAAAAAATACAATTCCACAAGTGCGACAAACTCAACAAAAACACCAAACCTTCTCCCCTTAAATCCCTAAGCAAGCATCATGAACACATAATCAATCACAATGAACAACCAAGGAGGAAGCTGACCATCCAGCCCCAAACTATAAATAGCCTCACTAGGTGGCCTATAAACAAACACTTAATATAAGGAAGAAAAAAATCCTAAACTCCTCATCCACCAAGAGCTAAAGTAATTATTCTTCTCCATCCCACACAAAAAAAATGAAGCTAAAGAAAATGTGTCATAAATTTTCTTATTAGCAAGCTTTAAACCATATGTGCCCAAGCCACCATAAGTACATTGCATTTATGATTTGCCCATCTTCCACAACGCACACTTTTTACAAAAAAAAATGCTTGGTAAGACCACAGCCAACTTTTCCAAAGAACTTAGCGCAAGTGTAGGTAGCCTAAAGATTTTAACACCAACTAGAGATGTAGAACTAAGTTAGCAAAGGAATGAATACACACCCCCTATCTTCACAATACTTTTCAAAACATTTTTCTACACATCTCAACAATTACACTAAACCAAGTACACAACCTTTTAATAGCCTCTCCAACAAAACTCTAGAGTCTAGACTATATCCAATAAATAAAAATCAAATCTAGATGTGCACTCAACCTATTCATCGATAAAATGGAGTTCTAAATATGGTAAGGCTCCACAGGAACAATAAAAATTCCACTCCTTTATAAGATCCCTACTCTTTATTACAAGTTCTTCAGTTTCTTCCCACTGTCTATAGAGGTACACGAAAAACAACCACTAAATGCTTCAAAAAAATTGTGTTTTCAAAAAGGGGTTACCAACCTCAATTTCTTGACTATAAGTTTCTTTAAAGAATTTTAAAGATTATTATTTCGCACCAAGCCCTTTGTGTACCTATGACCAAACGCTACCATTTCTGAATAACAAACTCAAATAAGAAACTCGAAGTGGTGTCTCATATTCAACCAACTCAAACTTCATTTAAAAATACCTACTTCTATGCTTCTTCACAATTAATATCTTAGTCATTTTTTAGATTAGTTGTTAGATGCTCCAACTTATTAATTAGAAGATCTACAACATATGACATGACATGTCAATACCATCATGTCTCTCCTTAATACACACGTTGAACCATTTTGGTAATTTAAAGAACTTACTAATTGGTGGAAAAATGAGGGAGAAAATGAAAAACAAAATTCTGAGAATCGTTGAGGCATTGGAGGTTTCACTAAAAAGAATTGAGAAGAGGCAATCAAGTAAGGCGCATGAGGCACACTTAAAGAGTACGAATTTCTAAAAAAGAGAATCAGTGGCAAGCCTCTAATATGCGGAAGGTGCATAGGCATGGCAAAGAAAAAATCCTTGAAATCAAAATTGAGCTTATTCAAACTTAACATAGGGAGAGAAACCCTTCTTGCCAAACACACCATTCATGTAGTAATCTTGATTCATCAAGTCAAATTTGGCTTCAACTATATTTTACAAATTCAAGTATAACAATCTTAGAAAGTAGTAAAATGCGTTTTCCCTCCTCAATCTCGCTAAACTTAATAAAAACAGGCTAGCACTTCAATCAAGCCATATATGTCGTTTAATGACATATCCCTAATCACAAATTAAGCAAATCAATGCACATTTTGCGTTAACATTCTAATTGACCAACACAGACAACTTCTATAAAAATACTCATCATAATCTCAGAATCAGAATCTTAAATTTTAACGCTATAAATCCAAGACAGCTTTATAATTTTAATTGTGATTATTCAAAGCATAATATTCCAATCTAAAAGAAAAGATGTTCTTGCTAAACTTGAAAGCAATAACCGCTAAAATTGTCCTCAAAGTGTAACTTGATTTTGATTCCAGAATAGCTACACCTTGGGCTTCATCTATCACAACGGCAACATTATTTAAAAAAAAGTTACAAAGACCTGATGTACACTATGTTTAGGCTTTGACCATAATCCGATTCATCTGGTACCCCCTTCGAAGAGTTCCAAAAGTAATAAGGGGAAGTACCTTACATGCAAAGTATAATCCTTCGTGAAAAATATTTCTCCAAGAGGCCAATATTGTATTCCAAATTATAACAAGACACTCAATTTGTACAGAATAACATTGCCCAATATGTACTTCAGCTCTAATCATTTAAATGATTCATGTACACAACCTGAAATCTAAGTGACAGATTACCTCTATATATGAAGCAATAGCAGTTTTGTTAGAACCGCCAGGTTCCTTCAAGTTGACTATAGCTTCCAATATAAGGTTGTCCAGCCTACACATCGGTAAAACAATAGTGAGCGATGTTATAGGAGTATGGATACATAAGAGGTATTAAATGAGAAATATAGAAACTTCTCAATGATAAATTGCAGTAGAGCAATGAAATTCACCAAATCCAGACAAACAGATAATATCCAACCTTACAATGGATCTTTTTGAGGCAGACGAAATCTGGATTGAAGCACTTGGAGTAACAACAGGCTTAACATCTGGAGTCTCTTCATCACTTAGGGGAACATCACTAGCACTAGTAACGTTCTCCTCTTGCTTAACATGTGTGGATGGCATTGGAATTCTTTTAGGAGCTACCCTAGATTTCTCCCTAGACCCGAATCCAGTTGTCATCACGCTCATATTTCTCCACTTGTCCTAGTGGTCCAATCACAAAAATATTCTTAGCAACACAAGCATCACCAAGAGTAAAAAAACACTTATTAATTCTTATTAGTTCTTGGACATACTTAAAAACAATCGAGACCAGTAGCATCCGTAAGTAGACCATGTAAACAAAACCACCAAAAAAAGCAAAGTGTTTTTTATTCTATAAACATTCCAAAGTAGATTGAAGGCGTACACAAGTCCGCAAAAATCAACAAAATTTGGCCTTCAACATAATAACTTAGAAAAAATAACAGTTGACATATGGATAATGACAACACTAAAGCAGCCAATGGTTTAAATTTTGCAGTTTAAACTTAATTATTAAAGTGTTTCGACATTGAACAAATCCAATCTTCCTTTTCCATTGCAACACAATTTGCAATACATAAATGCAATCATTAAATCTTTCACTTTTATCGAATTGAAATTACGAAAAATCTACATAAAGGAAAATCTACAAGATCCAACATAGCTACATTTTTTGCAAGGTATAAATCCCAAATGACAGTCAATGAGAGCATGTGAATAGTCTAGGTCAAAATGTTCCAAAAAAGGATGAAGTACAGTTATAGACCAAGCATCCACCAATTTTGATATATGTGACAATCCTTGTTGATTCAAGCAAAATAGGTAAAAAATAATCCTCACATTCTATTACCCCAATGCCAATAGCAGCTCCTATCTAAGTGGGGTTTTGAGGATAAGGTGTATGTAACCTTACCCTTATTAGTGATAACAAAAAGATTATTTTTGATTGATCCTTGTAACATACGTCATTTGCAACCAAAGGCGGATTCATACATTGTATTAAGTGGATTCAAATTGATTAATATATATCACTACAACAATATACTACTTTCTATTTAGATACTTTTTCCGGTTAGCTATGTGAAGTGGGAAAATGCAATAAACTTAATTTGTTTTTTAAATGTACTATACATATATTTTCAAGAGTCGAAAGAGTCAAACACGGTCAAATGACCCACAAACACATACGACTCCATCCATGTTTGCAACTTCACATAAATAAAAAATGCACGTAATTTAGTGAGTAAATTAACATAATTTATTGTAATCAGAAACCAAAAAAAAACTATAAATTTTTGCTCAATGAGAATGGACAGTAAAACAGATCCTCATTTAACAAATTAATACCTTGAGATCCACATTTGAACGTAAGTACAAGACCTCACTAAACTCAGGGTCTTTAAGAATAGTTCGCCACTTCCCAGCCCCATGTTTAAGAACCCCAGCTTTAAGGGCAGCTTCTTCTTCTGCAGTCCACTTCTGCTTTGGAGCACCCATTTCCACTGACAAAGTACGCTGTCATTAGATGCTCACCCAGAAAAATTCAAATAGACAAAATTTACCCCAAAAATCAAAATGACACTTAGTTAAATACGGTAAAAATTGAAGAAAAATTCAATCATAAATTGCTTTGTACTCTAATCAACAAACCTAGAGCTTTCAAAAAAGAGGATGATAAGTTACCACAACTTCGATAAAGAATCAAACAATCTATAACAAGTATAAAACCCAAAGCTTTTAAACGAGAACGAAATTTTACCACAATTTTCAAAAAGAATCAATAAATCACATAAAAAACTTTACTGGTACTAAAAATCATAATCCAAATCAAATTAATCACAAGAATGAAAAAGAAATTCAAGTGAAAAAAAGGGAAACACACAAGATAAACGAGTAATTCAAACGGGAAACACACAAGATAAACAAGAAATTCAAGTGAAAAAAATCGAAAAAAAGAAAAAGAAATCGGAGAATTAGGAGAGATGAATGTACCAGTTGATCAGGCTCGAAAACGGCATGCACAAAATTGAAAACCCTAATAAAAAATGGAATTGAATGGTGGACGGTTGTATTTGTAGAGGAGAAAGCTGGGAAACAAAATCGGATTGTAAAGGAAAGATTTGATCATCAAGCGGTAAAGGAAGGTGGCAAAATCATGATGCACTCAATTTGGTGCGGTGGAACTAAACACTTCATTCTAAAGTCCTACACCTTCAAGTATTCTACCCAATCCCCAATGAGCCTATCCTTACAAGAAATGAAGTGTTAAAAAAAAAAAAAAAAAAAAAAAAAAAAAAAAAAAAAAAATTCAAAATGTCCCTTAAAAAGTTTTCATTTGTCATTTTGACGTGTTTTATTGGTTATTTTTATAAAAAATCGTTTTAATATATCACAAAGTTTAGACAAAAATGTGTTTATTTGTCCTTATTTTACTACTCCCTCCAACTCAATTCAATTGTCTCATTTGAGATGGGTACGGATATTAAAAATGGGATGAAGTCTATAAAAAAGGTGGTAGTTTGGTATTTTGATTGATTAAATTAATTGTAAAGGTGGTAATTGGGTATTGGGAATTAGAAAAATATGGGTATTTAGGTAAAAAAAAAAGATAGACAAAAAAGGAAATGGGACAATTGAAGTGAATTGCCCAAATAAGGAAATAGGACAATTGAAATGAGTTGGAGGGAGTATTTTAATAATGTCTATATGGTCTCCACTAGGGGTGTTTAATGGGTCGGGTCCTCATTTTGAGCCCTCATCCAGCCCGTTTCTAGAAGGATTTTGTAAGGGTCGAGCCAAAAATGGATCGGCTGAAAATGAGCTATACTATAATTGAAATGAAGCGGGCTATAGAAAAGCTCAATAAGGGCCGAAAACGGACCTTTGTAAATAGTATAATTGATGTATAATTTAAATATTATAAATGGCAATGTCAATGAAATTATTAATATTTTTTCAATCTAATTATAATTATTATAAATGATTGAAAGTTGTATCGAACAAGCATTAGCGCTACTATATGACTTAGAATGTTTCACATTAACAAAATAATCACAGTAGGAAGATGCGAAAAAATGAAAAAGAAACATTTAAGAAGGTTCGGTCATGTGCAAAAACGATGTACTAGTGAATTGATAACGTAGATAGATAGTTCAAGCTCAAAGAACTTAAAAAAAGGTGAGAGAGATCGAAGAAGATTTGGAGAGCATAATTGGAATAGGGAAAAGAAATATTTTGACTCATAGATTGAGATGGTAGAAAATTGAAATGAATAAAGAAAACTCCATGTAGACGGCTATTGAAAACAATATATTGGTTCAAGTACCAAGCCCACTCTTTTGAAATTAAGACTTTGGTATTCGAGTAGTGTAAAAGAGAGTTAAAACTTTGCCCCATTAATTTTCCATATTTTATTTTAGTCTATTTTTTTATTTTTTTATTTTGACTAATATCTACACCATACGATTCTTTTAATCTTATTCACACGATTTAATCTTTTCAACCATTTTTTAAATTAAAGTGCAATTACGGGCTGTTGTTATTTCATGGCAAGAAAGAAGTGATTATTTTAAGACTAAAAAGCTAATCACTTTTATATATAGTTGATCACTTTTAGATTGTAATAAATTATTTTAAGGTCGTAACTTATCACATTGCCGTAGGCTGTAGGTATACAATGGACCATCCTTAAAGAAATTTGTCTCCCATACGACTTGAGAATGTGTGATAAAAGTATAACAAATTATCAAATGAGACGGTCTCAAGATGAGAAAATTTGAAATAGTTAAGATTAATTATGAAAAAAAGCACAAAATAAGAGCTAAATGAACTTCTTTCCGAATGCAAACGCCTCCAGCCTCATAGCTCATATTCGGCACTATTCGCAGTTACTAACTGCGAACAGAGGCAAGCTGGTCAAAAAAATTAAAACAAGTTGTGTCCCACATACTAAGTGAAAATAGAGAAAAACTCCGTTGTTTGCAGTTACTAACTGTGAACAACACCGAACTTGAGCTCTAGGGTCGGAGGCGCTTACATTTGGAAATAAGTTCATTTTGCTCTTATTTTGTATTTTTTATAATTAATCTTATCTATTTCAAACCTTCCTCAAGATCAAACCATCAAAATCGATCTTAAAGTGATCTAGAAAAATCGACTAATTATATGATATCGTCTAGAGTGACACAGTCTCATACAAGATTTGTTAGGATATAAGCACTTTTTTTAAATGGGCTTGAGTAAAACTTTGGGCCATTTTATCTCCAAAGCTTAAAATCCACTTTCTTGATCTCCGATGTAGGAGTATAAAACCACCTCAGTTTCTAGGGTTTATCGTCTACCCCTCATTTCAGATATAACCCTAAAACCAGAACAAGCAGAATCAACAGCCGGCAGTAAAAATGGCGAAACCAAGGAAAACCAGCAGAAATCCAGATCTGGTTCGAGGAATCGGCAAGTATAGCAGATCCAAAATGTACCATAAGAGAGGTCTTTGGGCTATCAAGGCCAAAAACGGTGGCGTTTTCCCTACTCACCCACCAAAGGCTGCTGCTGATGTTCCAGTTGAGAAGCCAGCCAAATTCTACCCTGCTGATGATGTTAAGAAACCATTGATTAACAAGCGTAAACCCAAGCCTACCAAGCTCAGGTTTTACAATTTTCTTTTCATTTTAGGGATTTTTTTTAAAGATTTTTGGATTGGAAGTTAATTAGTAATTTGATTTGATGTGTATAGGGCGAGTATCACACCAGGTACGGTGTTGATTTTGTTGGCTGGAAGGTTTATGGGAAAACGCGTTGTTTTCTTGAAGCAACTTTCTTCTGGATTACTTCTTATCACTGGTGAGCTTCTTTTTATTTCATTTTAATGGAATTATTATTTAATTTTTATGTTTGGATCAATGGAATTTGATTTTGCCGCAAGCGTGATGGTACTGCTTGATTTTGCATTATTGATGTTTTTGATAAATATATGAACTTGTATTGATATCCGATATGTTGATGTAAAATACAAATTGTATTGATATTTAAAGATGTAGGTTTGAAATAGGTATAAATTAATTTGGAATTTGCATTCCACAGGATAAAGATTGTTGGGAAGTTTTTATGGATGTAATCATGTGAATATGGTTGGAAATGGAACATAGAGTTTACATTTTGTAAGCTCTTGGTGCATTAGGGCATCTAATTGTTGAAATAAAACTGCATTGGTATCCAATATGCTGATTTTAATACAAATATTTTTTGGTATCTAAAGATGGAGGCTTGAAATGGCTATAAATACGTAGGATTAGTTTTCTAAGGAATCAAAATTAGTGGAAGTGTATGTTGAAGTGGAACTGGTTTGCGATGAGACTACGAATTTACTGTATGATCATGGTTTATGTTGGAGCTTTAGGATTTGCGCGGTAATGTGATATTGTGCTGTTTTCTTTTTTGTAGCACGTCTTAGCTCTCAGTTTGAAAGACTGTTGAAGGTTTTGTTTTTATTTAAAGAAGATTGGTGAAATCTGTAGTTTGTATGACATAATAATGTGGGTATCACAAGTCATATTATCATATCTTTGAAGTTTTTAAGTTTTCTTTTTACTACCGTTGTTGTGGCTGTGATCAAAACCGTACTTTTTTGTCTATGGTGGATAAAAGTTGCCTTACATTACTGCTTTGCTGGATTATTAAGATGGGTCTATTCTTATGCAATATGTAATATACTTACTAGTTGCTTATAGAAGAGGTGGGAGTTAATATTTTTGCTAATTTTTTATCATTTTCAATCAAGTTTTGAATTCTATTCACCTTGAGAAAATTGCTGGTCTGTTGATGAAAATGCAAGTAAAGCTTAGAGTTCAGATAAGGAAACTTCATTGAAGCCTCTACTTAGAGAACTCATTTTTTGGCCTTTCTTTTATATGTGTACATAACAGAATTTGATTCTTTTGAACCAAATATGTTGTTTAAAATTTCCACTTATCCTGATAAAATGGAAGTTATAATTCCATATTTGATATGATTTTTCGGCTTTGCAGCTATTATATATGTTTTTGATGGCTTTTAATATGAGGTATTCTAGCAGTTGAATGTAGGAACTAGGCATGCTTTGATTGTGTATTAAGTATTAATTTCCTGGTAAATGACCAAGTATTCGACAAATAGCCACTTACATGTTCTTACCTATGTGATTTATTAAGGCCATTAGCTTGCAACTAACGGTTATTTTTTGACTTTCTATATTGGTAATGAAGTTTCGTGGTTATGGGTATTAAGGTCTTGAAAAAACTGTGCCTTGATTATTCCAATTGACAAACATTTCTGTTGCTTGACATAGGTCCCTTCAAGATCAATGGTGTCCCTCTTAGAAGAGTCAACCAAGCATATGTAATTGCTACATCTACCAAGGTTGATGTTTCTGGAGTGGATGTATCAAACATCGATGACAAGTTCTTCGCTAAGCAAGTTGAACAGAAGAAAAAGAAGGGAGAAGGGGAATTTTTTGAGGCGGAGAAAGAGGTTAGATCTTCAGTTTGTTTTATCTGCTAGATTTTATTTCATACTTCCGTAGTTCAGTTGTCTCATCATGTGAAACTCAAATTTCTAAAACAGGAGAAGAAGGAACTTCCAGCAGAGAAGAAAGAGTCGCAGAAGGCTGTCGATGCTCCGTTGACCAAGAACATTGAAGCTGTCCCCGATTTGAAGGCCTATTTGGCAGCAAGGTTTTCGTTGAAGTCAGGCATGAAACCTCATGAACTTGTCTTCTAAAGGAGTTTTAGTGACCTTTCAGGTTTTTCCACCCTGTTGAAGCTGTTTTGGTGTCTATTTTGTTTTTAGCCATGATCTTCATATCCTTGAATACTTGAAGATAAAATCTGACTCTTATGTTAGTCTTGAAATTTTGTTAGATGGAGCAAATATATTTTTCTGCCATAATGCTTGATTTTAATGTGGACTTCTATTGGTTTTGCTTTGTTGAAATTATAATTTGAAACTGCATATTTATATGATGTTCGGTTAATCCGTGAATGCGATGTCGTGATGTCATTCATAAGCATAGCTTTGGTCTGGTGTTGTATTTACATGAGTAAATTGTGCACACCCGACTCCATGAAACCCTGATAGGTGGGAGCTACGACTTTTTAAAACCCTATTTGGGGTGGAAGGTACATAATGTATTAAGGTATGGAATAGTGTTTTTTGAAGCATAGACACACATAATGTTGTCTAGGCTAGGTATGCAATGACGCATATGCAAATCGCACCCTAATGCTTAGCGCTCGATTGCTCCATTCAACACTTGTTTTTTCAGCGGTGTGATACCAGAGATCTCGAAAGGACTGTACACCTGGGAAAGAATAGGGTGTGCATTAGTGCGTATAAACAGGTAAAGAATACATGTGTTGCATCCTAAAGAGGTTAGTTCTAAGACTTCTAGTCCTAGTCTTCACGAACTGGAGCTTCTTAGAGGGAGAAGATAGGTGCAGGAGGGCTCGCAGTGGTCTATTAGTAGGTCCACTACTGTTATTTGGTAATGTATCGATCATATTCTGTGGATAGACAAGCTTTAGTAAAGCTTTTTAAGAAGACCCGGTTCTGTAGAATTGACGGTCTGTTTGGTAGTGGTAATAAATTGCGGTAATGGGTATGAAAAATTAGTGTCATTTTGGTTGAAAAATTTCTTAGCTACCTTGATGGCCATGTTTAACAAATTTCAATCATCTCATTTGTTCACAAATTCATTCCAACGTATTACCAATGAGAGATGTGGTAATAGGTGGTAATGAAAATTTTCGAACAAAAAATGTATTTTGTTATGAAAGTTTCATTATTATGGAAATGACATGAAAGTTTTGATGAAATTTTATAATATAAATCATTCTCATAATACTTGCTATATTTAATTTTTAACGCAATTCAATACACTATTTTGTTAATTTATAGGTTGAATTATTCACATTTAAAAATTATAAAAAATTTATATTATGAAAGTATGCGATTAAATGATTCAAACAAGATTCTACTTGACTATATTATTACTAACATATTAGTCGCAATATATAAAATAAGCTTGCCTTAAACGATGAATAGTGCCTAAAAACAAAATGTAGCAAGTATTATGAAACAGAGGAAATAATAATTTAATGCTATTAATAAAAAAAATTAGTGTTCAAATGTTCAATATTAACTCAGAGAGCAGCAAAACATGCATTGCTCATACCTTCGAAGTAAAATTACATTGGGTGGAAAGTAATAGTTAAACAATAATTACAAAATTGCATACATAATTTGATAACTCAGGATATACAACATTAAGGTCATGATCCTTGTATAATTATATATCAACATTAAATTTGCTCTCTATATTTGTTTTTAAATCAAAGATTTATAACAAAATTATGCATTTTCAACCTGTGATTAATAATAATTTGGAAAATCTGAAGTTTTGCACTTTATCAATGGTTCTTCTAAGTTTTTTTTTCGATTATCAATGGTACCCAATCGTGTTATTGAGCGTCTTACTATCGTAACATTTTCTAAATTTTTTCGTCCAATATCATCCAAAACTGAAAACCGTTATCTTTTTTTGTTCTTTTATTTTTTTAATGTTTTAAATTGAAAAATAAAAGAAAAAGAAAAAATTTAACGGTTTTAGACGATTTTGGACGGAAATTATTAGAAAATGTTACGGTTGTAAAACGCTCAGTAATACGAGGGTACCATTGATAATCGAAAAAACTTGGGGGTGTCATTGATAAAGTGCAAAAACATAGGGGTACATTGATAATTTCCCTAATAATTTTAATTTTAGTTTCTTATAGTTTTAATTATTTGATTTATTTGTTTTTTAACCAAAAAATAAAAAATGTCTATAATATTTGATTTTTTTTTGAAATTCTATAATATTTGATTTGTTAGCATTATTTAACGATTACTGCTGCTCTAAATTCTAATTTAAAAAATATTTTATTTGTTTTCTAAGCATTATTTACTTATTACTCTTCATTTATGTTGTATTCTCATCTTATAAATTAAAAAAATAATCAAATGAAATCTTGTTTGTTCATCCACAATATAAACATTTTACAATGATATCAACTTATATAAATTTAACCATCACAATTAAAGATATTTAGAATTGCAATAGCGCATTGACAAGTGTATAAAATCACATGAGACATTTGTTTAGAATAACAAGAAATAGTTATGAAAATTATTATACTCTACCGTTCCTTGAAAATTTTGTACAAGAAATATTCAAGGGAATTAAGAAAAATGAAATTTTTAAATGATGGGTATATTATTTTACTGAATAATAAATTTGATAAAGGGAACAAAAAACCCTAAACATTAAAAAAATAAAAATAAAATCAGTGGAGAAAATATATATGAAAACCACAACTATTAAAAATATGTTTTTATAAAGTTAATAGAATATACCATATTGTGCATAAGCAATATAAAAAAGTAAAATGATGTCAATGGGATATACATGTAAGACCATAAATATTATTAAAATTTTAAAATGAAGATGAACGAAATTAATTTATCCATAATTTGTGATATAAATTTAAAGTTTCTTTATGAAAAAATAAATAAAATAACCTAAAATAGTTACTTTTGGAGTAGAAGGGAAAACCTCGAAGAAGGAATCTATTTAGGGCTCCAATGGAGCCCCCATTAGGATAAGGTTGGATTATGTTGGAAAAGGTTGAAATAAAGGATAAAATTTCTGCATTATTAGTATTTATGTAATAATTTAACGTACTATTCCCTCCTATTCACGATAAGTGTTTTATTTGTTTTGTGTATTTTATTTAATGTACTTATTTAATTCTTAATATTTCTAATTATGCATAATGAGACACTTATAGTTAATATAGATAATCCTTGCATTAAGACGACTAAAACAAAATCCCACTTGACTATGTTTTAATTTATAGATTAATAATAAAATACAAATTGAGAGTAAGAAATGAATATTGTTCGAAAAGCAAATGAGACATTTATAGCGAATAGGAGGGAGTATAAAATATAATGTTATATATTCATGTGCTTTATAAATCATATATGTAACAAATTAAGCATGGATTGATATTTAATTTTAAGTTCCTAAATATAGAAAATTTTCAAACCTTCAAAAAGGAACATAGTTTTAGCCAAATAAAACAACCATGATTTGACAATTAAGCTCCAAATAAAAGATCTAATATACTCCCTCCGTTCCTTATAATTTGCAGCATTTTCTCTTTTCGTCCGTCCTCCTTAAATTGCAGTATTTTTATTTTTGGACTAAGGCCCACCACTTTCTTTTAATCTCATCCATACATTTTAACTCTCTTTTAATTTTATCCACACAATTCATTCTCTCTCTTCATTTCTTACCATTTTCTTAATATTCACCAATTTTCTCTCTGCTACTAACTCATCAGGACGGAGTAGTAATTTTTTTGATACCATGACCTTTTCTTAGCTAAACTCATCATTTCTTATCATTTTTAATGTGAAGGATTGAATTTTCATAACTTTAGGGATATTTATTTGACAAATATTACCGTGAAAAATAAAATCTTTTGATACGGTTTAATTAATTTATCAACATAGAATATACGTGGTTTAGTTAATTTGAATATTAAAATTAGATTTTTTTAGGGTTTTATTGGAGCAGATTATTTTAATTTAAATGACTAGTTAATTAAAGTATTCTTTTTCGGTTCTTTGGGTAGAAAATTTGGGAATGAATTTGATGATTAATTAAAGTCTTTTTAAATAATAGTTGTACCCTTTTATTCAAGCCTTTTAAAATAGTATACTCCCTCTGAATCATTTTAGATGTCACATTTTCTTATTTGGCAAATTCATATCAATTGTCTCATTTTTTTTTGTCTATTTTTTTACCTAAATAGTAATATCTCGCTTTTACTACTCCCAATACCCAATTACCACCTTTATCCTACCTTTTCAATTCCCAATACCTCAACTTACTACCACCTTTACAATTAATTAATCAATTAAAATACCCAACTACCACCTTTTTAATAATGAACCTCACACCACCCTTATTAACCGTGAGAACCCAAATGGAACATCTAAAATGATTCGGAGGGAATATAAAAGAAACAAAAAGATGAGCAGGTACGATCTTTCTAAAATAGTTACTTTTTTTTGAGACAATTGACAAAAATACGCCAGTTCAATTATAATGGCTATTTTTATTTATTTTATCTTATAAAGTATATTTTAGTTATAATTAGGAATAAGTTAGCCATTATTATTTTCTTTAGTTTTTATCTATCATGGTCGTCACATGATTTATTTATGTCATTTATTTATAATATATATTTATGAAAAATAATAAATTTATTGATAAACAAAACTAACTAGTCATTAATAGGTTTATTTATGTTTATCAATATTTATGTCATTTTATAATATCTATGAAAATTAATTAATTAATTTATTTATTGATAAACACCCTTCTTACCCTAATATTCTATTGCCACTTATTGAGACCTTCATTATTGACTCATGCAGAGCCGTCTTGAACAATTTGGGGGCCCTGTGTAAAATTAATATTTTGCGCCTTAATTATAGTAAATATATTTATTTTATTAATAAATTTAACATATTTCTTTTTTTTTTGATTAACTTTTTCATATATTGGAGAAATAGGGGCCCTGTGCGGTCGATCACCTCGCACACCCTCAAAGACCTTTCTGGACTCATGCCTTTAAATAGTATACACTTATTTCTAAAAATTGCAAGTTTTTTGTAATGTCATCATCATCATCATACCCAGTGTATCCCGAACATAGATAAATCTATGTTCAGGGTCTGGGGAGGGAAGATAGACGGCGTCTCATACCTATAAGGAGAGGGCGGTCGAAAGAGTCCCCTGGCTCAAGTTTCTTGTAATCATACATCATACAATACTATAAAAGTCTTGGAAAATTTCAAGTGTCATCATTTGAAGAGTCATGACACTATTTATCAAATTTAGAATCTAATATTTTTTGTTTAAGTTTGAAACTAAATTAGGCAAAGTATTTGAAGAATATACTGTAGTAATTTTATTTAGTTAATTTTGAATTAAATATGTTCAATTAAATGAAAAAAATTTATGTATCAGGTTAATAATTAAAATAAACGTCAGTAATTATGTTTTGATTTAAAAATATCATGTATTTGGTAAATTTAATAACGATAGTATACGATACTTAGACTACTTATATTATTATTTGAAACTGTTTTTACATATATTTTACACTAACAAATTCGTGCATTGCACGAGTTTCTATACTAGTGTAATATAATGAAATGCATAATACACAATAGTAGTCTTTGTTCACTTTTTAATGAACGATGATTGATTTTTAATGACTATAATTATTATATGATGGTTGATTTTTAATGACAATAATTATTATATTCCATAGCAATGCATGTGCTATGTTTTATTTTTACACTATTTAATGCACTAGTCAGTATAAAACAAAGATTTTAGAGACTCTATTTTTTGCGATGTCTTTTAAAAGGGAGCATTTGATTATATTAAAACTATAAAATTTAAAATTTTTTCCACTTCAAGTAAAACAATTTAAGACAAAATGTATTGTCATTATATTACTTTAAATCTAAAGTTTTATATTTAGAAGTGTTATTTAATATTTAAGGCCCCTTATTTTTAGGAGTCCATGACGATCGGCTACCCCAAATGTTGTAAGAACCAGCCTTGCTTATAAGTTATGTACTAGATATGATCAATATCGAAAAGTTTAAACTATAAAAATATGGAATTATACGAATTAAAATATTTTCACTTCACTATATGTTTTTTTCTTATATTTTAGGTAAAATAAACCCTTTTTGTTTTTATATGTTCTTCTATCAAATAAAATCGTAGAATGTTAATGTCAAACGTTAACTATGAATTCTCATAAATCTTTAGCAGAGAAAATATATTCAAGTGAGATTTTATTAGTTTCGTCTCAATATATATATTTTAAATATTATATTATTTTTAAAAGTATTTTAATAAAATCACAATTAAATTCAATTGACTTATAAATTTACATTAAAATCTAAAAAAATAAACGAAAAGGACAAATTAAAATAAAGGGAGTAGAACAAAATTATTTGATAAATTAATAATATTATTATTAAATCAACTTTGACAATTTTAGACCCCACAACAAAAGTATTAATAATGTTAGTAACACAAACAAAAGGCCACTATATGAGGGGTCCTCCATGATTATAAATTTAGTTCAATAAAACTAAGTTAAAAATAATATTATATATTAATGTACTTGCAATATTTTAATTTTATAATATTTATAAGTTTTCTTTTGACTTTTTAATAGATAGATTATTTCTAATAAAATGTGTAATAATGAATGATATTATTAGAATTGTTTTAACACATAGTATAAATATTTTTTTCTTCACTCATAGTTCACTATATTTATTGTCGGCAAATAACCACATAAGTCACATGTGATCTCACATATAATAATTACAGGAATTGACTAACGACATATGTGTTTGTTGTGCTACTCTTCCATATATATCATTTAATTTTCAAAAAAGAAATCTCATTAATTAGGTTTGTACACAGTTAATTTTCTCTTGTATCAGTTTTTATGTACTAGCCTAACAACAAATTTATTATTTTGTTGTGTTACTTGTTTTGTTACATAAAAATTGCTACATTGCTAATTTTGGTCATAACGCACACTTTTCTTTAGTAAAATCATTGTAAGATTTTATTAAGAAAAAAACCAAATAAATCAAATTTTGAAAATATGAATTAAAAAAGAGTCTCAATCAGCTAGATCTTGTTTACTCTCTCGATTAGCTAACGAAACCTCATACTTTCCGTTAAGAGGTGTTTAGGTTTAGCTTTTTACAATTTACTCCCTCAATCACGATCATTTTTGAGATTTGAAAGAAAGTAAATCATTAATTATAGATTTTTAATTACTAAATATTTTATCAAGTTTTTAGTAAATCTATACGTTTATTTTTCACGATATTTAATGCACGATTTTAATCTTTACTAGTAGTATTTTTAATTTAATATGATAAAAATGCTAAAAAGTTAGTATTATGAAAATAAGCATTGACACGAAATCAAACAATATCTCATTAGAGTTTTGACTATATCATACATTATATATAGAGAAATATACGCCAAATATGATCAGTTGATGAATAGTAATTGTTACAAAAACTACTAATAAAGTCCAAAGAAAGTATATTATTATACGTCCAAAACTATTTTTTTTGGAGATTAGGTTCATAACCAGGGTTGTCGATTAACAAGGGCAAAGCGGGCTACCACCCAGGACTTCAAACTTTTTAGGGCCCAAAAAACTTTTTTTTTAGCATATAATTGATATTAATTTTGATTAAATTTTGATATAACTTATATTTTTTGTTAAGTAATATGAGTTCTTAGTGCTTTTTATAAAGTAGTTTAAATATCAATAATAAAATACAGAAGGTATATTATATTATTCGTTACACTTTAAGTTTTTAGGTGCCCTTTTTTATCTTTTACTATGGGGCATAATAATAAACAAGACGGCCTTGTTCATAACTATTAAAATATTAGTGATATGTTAATTTTTAGGGTTTTTTATGAAAAAACAGCCTTAAAGTTTACACTTTTTATGAATTACAGCCTCAAAGTTTTTTTTTTATGAATTACAGCCTCAAAGTTTCAAAAGTGACCACAATTACGGCCAAGTGACCGTTGACCACTCTTATCACCGTTGACCAGCCCTTCTTTCCCAGTCACTAACCAAGGATGGTTAACCCTTTAACCAACCCAAATTCAAACTCAACGTTCATTCATTACTCTGTAACTACATTTCATTTCTTTGGTTAACTGTCACTTCTCATCATCACTCTCATTGCTGTCCCTTCTTCTTCCTTGATACGAGCCATTGATACGAAGCTGGAAAAAGGTAAGTTTTCTCTCTTCTTTTTTACTTTCTTACAGTACAGTGTTTGTTTTCTGGTGATTTAGGGTTCAAATTCGACATTTCTCTGCAATTTCGACCTTATGTTTGTTAAATGTCCGTTTAAAATTCCTCTTTTTTTTTGATAGATTTCTCGCGCTTTATGTGCGGTTCTCTTTGTGTGTTGCTAGATTGTTTCGGGTTCTGTGCCTGGTTCTTGAAAATGCTTTTCTACTTTTTAATACAGATGCCAATTTCAAAACGAAATTTCTCACAAGTAGCTGTTATTTCATGTTGGTTAATTTCTTACATTTTAGATGATGTTGTACAGTATCTTGGGGGGTCTGTGAAAACTGTGATAA